>OY725343.1:26597249-27797249 GCA_963243735.1 Neocrepidodera transversa | reverse complement strand
CTCGAATTGGAGGTAGTATGTAACTCTGATATTATCCCTCAACTAAAAAGGATGGACAGAAATAAATGGGAATGTACTTATAACAATACTGTTGAAACATCTACGAGTCATTATTATAAGATTCATCCTAAATTGCCAAGAAATATCAACCATTTTTCTAATTCACCTTCCAAAGCATATACTTCAATTATTACTCGGCTAAAAATACATCATGCTAGATTTCCGGCTCACCTTCATAAAATCGGTATTCTAGAATCTCCTCTCTGTCCATGCAATAACCTTTCAGTTGGAGATTTAAATCATATGATTTTTGAGTGCAACAACAATAGAAATGCATCTAATTACCTAATCTCAGAACTTAACAAACTGCAAATTCCCCTACCTACAAATATTACAACGCTGCTTGCTCTACATGACAAAGCCATAAATGATTTAATCGTAGACTTTGTACATAAAACAAACATAATACTGTAACAATAATTTAAAAAATGTATGTGGCAAATGGGCTAGGTCCGATGCCAACAGCGCGCACACACACACAACATTGTTCTAAGAAAAATTATTCGTATGTTACTCAGACGATGTGGCCATAATGGCTAGAAATAAAATAGAGCTAAGCCGAATAATGATCAGATTAGTAACAGTGGCACATATAATGGTACAATTATAGTAGAAAAAAGTATAAAGTAATTAATATTGAAGGAAAACAACAAGCAAATGCAATGTTTATTATTATTAGGATCAAGAATCACACACAGGTGCGAAGATTGAAGGGAGATTGAACAAATCAACTAGTTAAGCATGAATAATTGACAAACTAATAAGATCGAATGATTTATCAATAGGTAGCAAAATCCGAATGTATAAAACAATACTAAGACTTACCGCAATCTATTGTCAGAAGAACAAACGAATCTACAATATCTATAGTTAACCGAAAATAGATGCAGTAATAAAGTCAAGAAGATGCTTCAATTCAATTAAATTCCAGAATAGGCCACATAGAACAAATGATGAGACAGACGATAAAATAGATAGCATAGAAGACCAAAGTTAAGATGAAGGGAGATCGCCATGGCAGATATGAATAAAAAATATAAGGAACAGCCCAAAGGAACATGGAATACAGTAACAATAGTCTGGCCTAAATAGCAGTTTAAATGCTCTCTTTTTCTATTGAGAAAATATCACTTTACAAAAATAGGCCTTGTGAGCATAGATGTTGATTTCCGAAAATGTGTTAATTCCTAACAATAAATAAGTTCTAAATTTACCATTTTTAGGGTTCCGTACCCCAAAGGGTCGAAACGGAACCCTATTGCTCTCACTCGCGTGTCCGTCCGTCCGTCTGTCACATCGGTCTAGCAACTAAATCGTTGGAGCTAGAGTCTTCAAATTTTCACAGTATATGCGTCTTCTTGACCCAAAGCCATATAAATTATAAAAAATAATTTTAAATGTTTTCAAGGGGGCTCCCGTACAGCTAAATGGGGACGCTGAAAAAAAATTTTGGCCTACCCCACCAAGTGAGGTATCGTTGAATAGAGCTCATTAAGTAGATAAAAGCCATATTTTTTGTTTTAAAAAATATTGCAAAATGTAGGCATGAGAAGCCGCCAAAGTCAGCATTTTTTACAAAATTTTGTTCCGAAGTATTTTTTAACTTTCATTGACCTATTAACTTGAAATTTGGTGTTAATGTTTATTGTTGCGTATATTTTACCAACAAATACCAATATATTAATAAATATGATTTTTTCATTAGTTTCCCTCATTTTAAGGATTCCGTAACTTTGTTTTTATGCGAATTGTGATATTCGATATTTTATTATTTTTATCTGTTCAATCGTATTAGTTTTATTAAAAAACGTATTTTTCATCTTATAATTTTTTTCTATCTTTGTCGGTTACGCTGATATTAACAAATTTGTTCGTTGCATATCAAAATTTGTTAATATATTCAAGTATATATGCCGATTGTGAAATTCATAATTTTTTTTTCTTCGTCGAACACACATGCGCCAGGTTATTTTTCTTTTCACTTCTTTAAATCTTTTTACCAAGTATTTTTGACTTATTAGTTCGATTAAAATTAAGAATCCTGCCTCTGTACAGCTGGCTTATATTCTACATTTTGTACGGAACCCTAAATGTGCGAAGTCCGACACGCACTTGACCGATTTATTTCTGTTTTCTTTACAATTAAGTCTGATTTTCTATTTTAAGAAACTTCTTAGATACGCCCGAACTTCAATTGAGAAATTTTGCAAATCCGCAATCGGCAACGGTCAGGTGTTACGGCCTTCAGGGTCACTTTTGTTCTGACTACGGGTACACCAACAGTGTCACGTTGCAGTGCCTGTCTAGAACAATGGGCCATAAAAAAACCTGCGACCTAAGTCCCATTTGTACCGAACGACATCAACATTTAAAATTTTTATGAGAGATGCATTAAAATGAATAATATCATTCAACGTTAATGATGCATATATATTTCAATTTTATTATTATTTTTCAACTCTCTTCGACGGGAAAAGACAAATATAACAATAATATGGTAAATACATTTTTTTTATTGAAATAAATAATTTGCAATAATTAACATAAAAAAAACAATTTAGGAATGTATCTAATTAATAAACGTACTGAAGCCGGTGAGTAAATTTTTGTATCTATTTTTTATAAGTTAAACAGAGGATCACATCTTCGTTTTCAGCTATTCGCCTCCTTCGATACATCCCAGGTAGCAGTGTGACGTGTTAAAGACGTTGAATATTGGTCATTATTTACGTATATGAATGACGTGGAAAACACGTGATATACAGGGTCAGAAGTCACAGACCAATGACGTCTTTTTTTACGTAAAAATTACGTTTTTTTTAACGTATTTAAAACATATAATTAAACATCCATTTTAGATTAAAAAATTGTATTTTTTTACTGTAAAAAACAAAATATCCTCGGAATTCATAAAAGAAATAATTACACAAATTATATTCAAATACAGGATGTCCAACAGTAGTTTGACGATTTTTAAACTAAAATAACTTCGAATAAGATACGATAAAAGAGCGGTTTTGTCTGAATGCATTTTTCCCACTATATTTTTCATTAAACACATGCACACGGAGTATCCCATTTAAAAATAAAAATTCGCAGTGATTTCCGCTCTGTTTAACTGGAAGGACAAGTTACTTAAATTCATTTTTAGATTATAAAAGACGATTAGGTAGTCAAAACTGCACTCTTTCGAAAGTATTTCAGTTCAAAAATCTTCACAATATTGCAAGACACCTGTATAATTTATTAAACTAAAAATATAATAACATGTTGAGTTTTACTGAGAAGCTACAGGGGGGTAGCCACTAAGAATGAACCACCACTAGTCCTCCTCCATCTTCTTCGCCAAAGTCTATCACTTTTTACATTATTATTAGTCCTGTTAAGAGATCGTGTTACGGGCTAAAATTTTTTAGGCATTAAAATCTTAGGCCAAATTTTAAGTCTCCTAATAGAGTAATGTATTCCCAATTTATTTATAAAAATCTGATGTGGCCAGCACATGACCTCTCGCCATTTTTGAATCAAAAATTTACAGGTTGACACAAAAAAGTATGAAAAAAAATTATATTTTTGTAAATCTGGCAACAATGGCAAAAGTTTAGAAAATTTTAATGAGATGAAAATAAACTGTAGGGTATACAAAATATATGTGTAAAACTTTATTGCCGTTTTCTATAATAATGGCGTCATCACCCATAGCAACTGCCACTTCCGGTTGTGCGATTGGCACCAAAATTTAATCAGATCTAATCTAGGGTATCAGAATCCTGTATGCAAAATTTCAAATTTTTTTATTCAGTAGTTTTTGAGTTATCGTTACTACAACATCCATCCAAACACACACACACACTAACACACACACACACTAACACACACACACACTAACACACACACACACACAGACATCATCGCGAAAATATTAAAATCGTATTCTAGGGACCCCAAAACGTGTTTATCCATTGAAAACTCACTACCCAATTTTTAGCATGATTCCTATACCTCTCTTATCTGAAGGGCGAGAGGTAAAAAGGATACTATAAACCTTGTTTTAATAATAATCTCACTATTGTTTACTTTATATTTTATTGACATTTCCTTTGTCATCACAGTTAAATCAGTAATTCTTCTTTTAATTAATTTTTCTACTTAAAGATGCCAACCCACTAACCAGATTTGGTACCCATTGACTTAAAAAGGTTAAAGGCCTTTCTTGAATGTGACATTTGATGGATTGAATTCCTTCCTTTCTTTTCTCTTCCTTTTTTGGTGATAAGATGATTGTAGCATGTGCTAATAAAATCAACCGGTAACAGATTTAAATGCCTAAAAAAGAAATAAATGGTTAAAGTGTTTCTTAAATTGTATGGTAGAATACTGCATATCTTTTAAGGTGGATATATGAAACACTAACCTGTAGGAAAGCACTCGTAAGGTCATCCAACGTCCTGGGTAAGTTTTTATGTCTAACTTATGGTCGCTTTCTGTAACTCTTCTCTCCAACGTTGTATATATGTATTGTTATGAAATTTGTTATACCCTGTATTTTTGGGTAATTGTTACAAAATTTGTATAAGATTTGTTGTAAAATAGTATAGTAAGTAAGGGTTAAATTAACAGTACTCTTTATTTTTAACATTGAAGAGAAAAATCTAAATTAAAAAGAAATTTTGGGTAACTGGTATTAAAACTATAAACTAATTTTAAGTTTAAAATTAGATAAAAAAAATAGTATGTAAAAGTTGTGGTTAAAAAAAAAATTGAAGGGAGAATAATAATAAATAAAAAGTCAGAAGGTTGTCAAAAATTAAAGAAAAACTGAAAAAGAAATAATTCTATAAAATGTAATAATATTTTTTATAAAGGAATGTTTTATATGTAATAAAAATTGATTATTGAATGAAGAAATAAAAGTAAAGAAAAAAGTAAGCAAAATTATTTATCCAAGTTGAGGAACAATGATTTAAAAAAAAAATAATTGGTGACTAGTTAAAAGACGCAGACAAACAATTTCAAAAGTGAATAAGGAGCAATAGTAAAAAGAAGGTGCAGAGTCAACAAAAATTAGTAGGAGAGCTGAAGAAGTAGAAGAGGAAGAAAATAAAAAGAAGATCATTAATTTTATTAATTTTCATTATATTTTGTAATTTTTTTATTTAGGCGTTTTGAACCCAGCCCATTGAGAAGGAGTTCTCCAGTTGGGAAATAAAAAAATTACAAAATATAATGAAAATTAATAAAATTAATGATCTTCTTTTTATTTTCTCCCTCTTCTACTTCTTCAGCTCTCCTACTAATTTTTGTTGACTCTGCACCTTCTTTTTACTACTGCTCCTTATTCACTTTTGAAATTGTTTGTCTGCGTCTTTTAACTAGTCACCAATTATTATTTTTTTAAATCATTGTTCCTCAACTTGGATAAATAATTTTGCTTACTTTTTTCTTTACTTTTATTTCTTCATTCAATAATCAATTTTTATTACATATAAAACATTTCTTTATAAAAAATATTATTACATTTTATAGAATTATTTCTTTTTCAGTTTTTCTTTAATTTTTGACAACCTTCTGACTTTTTATTTATTATTATTCTCCCTTCAATTTTTTTTTTAACCACAACTTTTACATACTATTTTTTTTATCTAATTTTAAACTGAAATTTTGATTTGACACCAACCCACTGACAAATCATTTCACCTGCTAAGAAATGCCATCCAACCTGTCACAGGAATTTCAAATTTCAAATGTCTTAAGCCCTATTCAGATTACAAAAAAAATTAGTTTATAGTTTTAATACCAGTTACGAAAAATTTCTTTTTAATTTAGATTTTTCTCTTCAATGTTAAAAATAAAGAGTACTGTTAATTTAACCCTTACTTACTATACTATTTTACAACAAATCTTATACAATTAGCCAAAAATACAGGGTATAACAAATTTCATAACAGTATATATTTTCTCTTCTAGACCCTCTTTTGTTACCCTTACATCAAGACGGGGGCACAACAAGAACTTAATGATTTGAGCGTTCCCAATAAGCGCTACCATCTTGCTGTCTCATCGGTTTTATGTTTGCTCGTTCTATGCTTTTCTGCTTTACTACTGCTTTTTGGCTAACTTAAGACAGGATATAATCCATTCAAAGCCGCCTTCCTTCCATTTTTGATCCGGTAAACTATTGATCAGTGATAGGGGCGTAGAGGACATCATACTAGTTCTAGAGTCTACTAACTAACAAGTAAGATCTTTCCATTTACTGAACTGTCTTCAAGTACTGAAAATTAAAGAAGCTAAATTATATGAATGACATTAGTCTTAGGGCTTATCTGGTTTTTAACTTTAAATTGTCGATAGTGTTTAGTATATTTGATAAACAGCTCATATTCATTATAGATCGTAACTTAGTATCAAATAAATTGTTGTAAAACAAGAGCACGAGACTCCTGTTGAACCTAAAAAGTAGGGTTAGGATTCTGAAAACGATTTATAACTTAATTAATTGTATATTATATTAAACAGTAATAATAGATTTACCTGTGAACGATTAGTACTAATTGGCCAAGCATATTTGTAATAAATATTTCACTCGCACACGTGCACCCCATTTTAAAATATTTCATCATATAAATTTAAATTTGACAGGACAATATTTTCTAACCTGGGTAACCGTGTTTACTACTCCAGCAGCCGTGGATAAAAAATACTGTTTTATTTTTTTTTTGTTCATCATATTTACTTTTTTTTACAACAAAACACGACAAAATGGCTTCTATTGCGCCGAAGTTCGATACAAGCCAAGCAAAGGTGGACGCAGTGTTGCCAACGTCAAACGTCTAGTCTAAAATTATTGGAATATGACCATAAAATTATAAGATTCCAGGATAAACTATCAGAAAAAAATTGATATATTGATTTATTTGAAATTTTTATCTCTATCTAGATTAGCTACATTATAGGTTATCATTATCGATTTATTAGTTCGTAAGCAAGATTAAGAAAACTTATGTTAGATTTCGATAATTATCAGGCCACTGGCAACACTGGGCCACTGATGTTTGCACCGCAAAAACCGTGATTTCTAATAAATTTCATTAGGAATTTATAAAGTCCTGCTTTCGTTATTGTCTATGTAATAATAATTGTTGGTTACATTTTAGTTTATTTTCTAATATATTATTCAATACATGGTTAAGGCTACGATTTCGCGCGAAATCTTTCCGAGTAAAAATAACTTTCTGTTTTAATTTTATTGGGAATGTCAGTGTGCACTGACTAGGTATAAACAAATTTCTAAAAAATACGATTTTATATATTTATTCGAAAACTAATACCAAAATTCGACGAATATATTACGTTTTTTTATGACGTCTTAAAAACGTCCACCTAACAACGTTTTTTTCACGTCATGTTTTGGCCCAAATTACGTCAGTTGACGAGAATACACCAATTTTCAACGTCTTTAACACGTCACACTGCTACCTGGGATGTAGAGAAGCATTTTTTTCAACGCATTTCGTTAGTGATTTAAATTCCATTAGCATTAAAATTTTATTTATTACTAAAAACGTTTACCGACAATTTTTTTAGTTGTTTACCCAGAATACTGAAATCCACGTGTTATAACAAGGTTTGTTTTCAATTTAATCTTATAAATTACCGCTATACTATTTTTACTATCACAGTGGAGTGTCAAGAGGTTGTCCAAAAATTTAAAGGTTACTGCAGAAATCGTGCTGGCATAAAGTGCAATTTATGGCCCGCGCGAGCATAAAGACAAAAACAGTTTTTGTTTAACTTAATAAAGTTACAAGTTATGAAATTGTTTATAACCAGAAGTTATGCTGAAGTTTCAGTTGATACGTCGCGAAGAGTACTTCCTACACGCCACTGAAGAAGCCACAGCAATCAAATTAAATTTTCAGATTTTTTTTAAATATTTCTATTGTGAATGCAATAACGAGCTAGTATGATATAAAAGTTTATATGCACCACGGCTATAAATAGATACATACCATCAGTCGACTTACAAACCCTCGGTCCACAAGTCCTCGGGTTTGTAAGATTATTACCCTCAGGGCATAAATATTTATTTATACCCTGGTACATCAATAACTATTCTATTTAACAATAAAATTTTAATGACTAAAAAAACGCAATTTATTTTATCGTGGTAAATGACAATAAGCGGATTATGGAAAAATATGAGGAAAGTAGGCAAGACGCATTTTATTTTATTCCCATTATATATTTATTATATGACGTTTAAGAAAACAAATAGTGATTTTAATAAATAATAATAACGTATTGTAGAATCAAATTACACTTTTATTTTCAAGAATATCAAATAATTAAAATAAATATAATATACACACTAAAACAGTATATCATACGCCTTAAGAAAAACTAATTAATTTCTTCGTCATAAATCTTGATAGATAAAGAATATTATCTTCAGAAATATTAATTTCCATTGGTTTAACATTCATTACATAATATATTTTTACAATCCACGAATCGAAAATAACCTTATGCTTCATCTTGTTTCCCGAATGTGATGGAGAAATATTTTTTATATTTTTCCAGATTTCTATTTTATTACAACGCATGCTATCGACAATAGCTTCTTTCTACACCCACATGGATATTTTCGATTCTACGCAGATTTTACAGCATGTATATGCAGGCATTATTAGTCTACTAAACGAATATCATTATCGTGAGATATAGAAATTCACCTATCAGACTTTACATTTAGTAACCCACCACCAAATAAACTACATTTTAACACTAAAGACACCAAAAGTCAATCAATAATTTCTTTTATTCTATGAGTACTGCTACACAAAGTAGACCTTTAGCAGTAATTTAAAATTTTATAAGTATATTCAAAAGGTTCTTGTTAATTCATATATAATGATTTAAAACAAAATCTCACCCGACTACACTTCATATCAGCCCATTAGAATTGAATTGTGATTTTGAACAGGCTACTTTCGGTCCAATGGCTCAGTGTTTTCCAGATGTTTCCATTAAAGGTTTTTTTTTTTCATTTGGCACGGAATATGCTAAAATATATTGCTAGATTGGGCTTTATCAATCGGTATCATACTGATCCAGACTTTTGCCTGAACGCTAAAATGATTATTGTTTTAGCATATGTGAGAGCGGATGATTTAGACGATTACCTTGAACCACTCAGTGAAGATTTACCTGGAGAATTGTATCCTCTAGCAAACTGGTTTGAAGATAACTATATGGGACGCATGAATAGGCGTGGAAATAGAAGAAAAGAACCTCTGTTTCCACCAGAAATGTGGAGTTTATATGACAGAACTGTTGATGCAGATGATCGAACCAATAACCATTCCGAAGCTGGCCATCGAAGATTGAAATCGGAACTAGGAATGGAGCGTCCAACAATTTGGAAATTTATAGATGGATCACGCAAAGATCAAAAAGGGCGAGATACTTATTATGAACAATTACTTGCTGGGAATCGGCCTCCATTGAATTTGAGGCAGTATAGAGATACCGATGAACGAATTTTAAGAATTGTCATGCAGTAGGTACGGACATAGAACTCCGCTTGAATATTTGAGAAGTATCGCCCAACCATCAAATGACTGAATATACTCTAAATTTATTCTATTATATGTATGTATATTTTATGTTTTATAATTATTGTTTTTGTTTAACTAACTAACAATAAAAATATATTTAAAAAATAGTTAGTTTTTCCTTGCCATTTACAAAAATAAAACAAACTTGAATAAGAATGACTTAAAATAATAAGAAAAATAAAATATAGAACCTGAACAAATTTATTAATATATTTTAAATTACAATATCCTGGGACTAAACGGCGGCATTGAAACGTCCCATTACCAAATTTTCATCCTTTGTTTCATCAATAGATAGATAAGTTTTGTTCTTCTTTTAAAAGTCTAGTAACCAAACATGTGAAGATTTGTTTTGTTGGATCTACAGAATCCCATGCAATCATCAGGATTGAAAAAGGAAGGTAAACTATTGATAATTTTTGATATACGGATATACCGGGCGACAACGATGTTAGGGTACACTCAAATAACTTCGTTAATTTTAAAGGAAAAGGATTGAAATTTGGCATAATTATATTAGATCTAATTATCGACATTTCCACTGTCTTATATCGAAAATATGACTTCCGGTTTTATTAATAAAAAGTACTTTTAGTGACCGCAATGTTGTATGTCATTTATGTCATTTTTAAAAAAGTTTTTTTTCCTGTTCCATTATTTTATGTATTGCAATTTGCTAATTGAAATTTGAAACTTAAGTTATATTCAATTAATGGACGAAAATAAAAATGGGTAGTCCCATTGAGTAAAAATCAAAGAAGCCTTAATGAATTATGGCAAAAATTATAAAAATTTAAAATTGTTTAGATTTTAAATGAAACTTAAAATTAAAAAAATATTTTGTGAGTGAGAAATACCCAGGTAGCAGAGTGACGTGTTAAAGACGTTGAATAGTGGTCATTATTTACGTATATGAATGACGTGAAAAACACGTGATAACAGGGTCATAAGTCACAGACCAATGACGTCTTTTTTTACGTAAAAATTACGTTTTTTTTGACGTATAATTAAACATCCATTTTGAGGTTATTTTAGATTTAATAATTGTATTTTTTTACTGTAAAAAACATAATATCCTCGGAATTCATAAAAGAAATAATTACACAAATTATATTCAAATACTGGATATCCAACAGTAGTTTGACGATTTTTAAACTAAAATAACTTCGAATGAGATACGATAAAAGAGAGGTTTTGTCTGAATGCATTTTTTCCCATTCCCACTATATTTTTCATTAAACACATGCACACGGAGTATCCCATTTCAAAATAAAAATTCGCAGTGATTTCCGCTGTTTAACTGGATGGACAACTTAGTTAAATTCATTTTTAGATTATTAAAGACGATTAGGTAGTCAAAACGGCACTCTTTCGAAGGTATTTCAGTTCAAAAATCTTCACAATATTGCAAGACACCTGTATAATTTATTAGCAAAATGAAAACGCATTCTTATATAAATCTTAATTGATAGAAACATAAAAAATAAACTGAAAATATAATAACATGTTGAGCATTACTGAGAAGCTACAGGGGGGGTAGCCACTAAAAATGAACCACCACTAGTCCTCCTCCATCTTCTTCGCCAAAGTCTATCACTTTTAACATTAGTATTAGTCCTGTTAAGAGATCGTGTTACGGGCTAAAATTTTTTAGGCATTAAAATCTTAGGCCAAATTTTAAGTCTCCTAATAGAGTAATGTATTCCCAATTTATTTATAAAAAGGATACTACAAACCTTGTTTTAATAATAATCTCACTATTGTTTACTTTATATTTTATTGACATTTCCCTTCACAGTTAAATCATTAATTCTTCTTTTAATTATTTTTTCTTGAATGTGACATTTGATGGATTGAATTCCTTCCTTTCTTTTCTCTTCCTTTTTTGGTGCTAACCTGATTGTAGCATGTGCTAATAAAATCAACCGGTAACGGATTTAAATGCCTAAAAAAGAAATAAATGGTTAAAGTGTTTCTTAAATTGTATGGTAGAATACTGCATATCTTTTAAGGTGGATATATGAAACACTAACCTGTAGGAAATCAATTGTAAGGTCATCCAACATCCTGGGTAAGTTTTTATGTCTAACGTATGCGCGCTTTCTGTAACTCTTCTCTCCAACGTTGTATATATCTTTTGTTACCCTTACATCAAGAAGGGGGCACAACAAGAACTTAATGATTTGAGCGTTCCCAAGCGCTACCATCTTGCTGTCTCATCGGTTTTATGTTTGCTCGTTCTATGCTTTTCTGCTTTACCACTGCTTTTTGGCTAACTTAAGACAGGATATAATCCATTCAAAGCCGCCTTCCTTCCATTTTTGATCCGGTAAACTATTGATCAGTGATAGGGGCGTAGAGGACATCATACTAGTTCTAGAGTCTACTAACTAACAAGAAAGATCTTTTCATTTACTGAACTGTCTTCAAGTACTGAAAATAAAAGAAGCTAAATTATATGAATGACATTAGTCTTAGGGCTTACCTGGTTTTTAACTTTAAATTGTCGATAGTGTTTAGTATATTTGATAAACAGCTCATATTCATTATAGATCGTAACTTGGTATCAAATAAATTATTGTAAAACAAGAGCACGAGACTCCTGTTTAACCTAAAAGCAGGGTTAGGATTCTGAGAACGATTTATAACTTAATTAATTTGTATATTATATTAAATAGTAATAATAAATTTACCTGTGAACGATTAGTACGAATTAGCAAAGCATATTTGTAATAAATATTTCACTCGCACACGTGCATCCCATTTTAAAATTTTTCATCATATGAATTTGAAAGAACAATATTTTCTAACTCCAGCAGCCGTGGTTAAAAAGTAGTTTGATTATTTTTTTATTTAAATGAAAATCGTAATTGAATTAAATAATAACTGTAACCACAAAATCACAACACACAACAAAATGGCTTGTATTGCACCAAAGCTTCGATACAGCAAAGGCGGACGCAGGGTTGCCAGACGTCAAACGTCTAGTCTAAAATTATTGGAATATGACCACAAAATTAGTAGATTCCAGGATAAACTATCAGAAAAAAATTGATATATTGATTTATTTGAAATTTTTATCTCGATCTAATTAGCTACATTATAGGTTATCATTATCGATTTATCAGTTCGTAAGCAAGATTAAGAAAAATTATGTTAGATATCGATAATTATCAGGCTACTGGCAACACTGGGCCACCGCAAAGACAGTGATTTGTAATAAATTTCCTTAGGAATTTATAAAGTTCTGTTTTCGTTATTGTCTATGTAATAATAATTGTTGGTTATATTTTAGTTTATTTTCTAATATATTATTCAATACATGGTTAAGGCTACGATTTCGCGCGAAATCTTTCCGAGTAAAAATAACTTTCTGTTTTAATTTCATTGGGAATGTCGGTGTGCACTGACTAGGTATAAACAAATTTCTAAAAAATACGATTTTATATATTTATTCGAAAACTAATACCAAAATTCGACGAATATATTACGTTTTTTTATGACGTCTTAAAAACGTCCACCTAACAACGTTTTTTTCACGTCATGTTTTGGCCCAAATTACGTCAGTTGACGAGAATACACCAATTTTCAACGTCTTTAACACGTCACTCTGCTACCTGGGATACGCCCTAACTACATTTAATTTAAGGCCTATCATCTTTGCAACGAAATTAACAAGCAGAATGTGATAGTTGACAAAATTATACAGGGTACCATTGAAAAGTAGAAAGTTGGTACCGAAGTGATATTTTCGATCTAAGATGGTAGAAATGTCGATAATTATCTAATACAATTATCAGAAATTTCAATCCTTTACCTTTTAAATAATAATAAATAAATAAAATAAAAAATAATTTATTGATTAATTGGATTACAAGGAAGGATTATACAATATATAAAATACATAAATTAAATTTAGGATATCATTGACATAAACACTAAAAAGCATAGTACCTAGTATAGTTCCCTGAGGGACTCCATATTCAACTGTTAAGAAACTGCTTTTTGTTTCTCCTACTTGTACGGACTGTTGTCGTCCGGTTAGGTAGCTTTCAAAGAGCTGGAGTACTTTTCCTCTTATACCTGTATTTTGTAAGGTTTGCAGTAGCTGGTGGTGACTAACGGTATCGAAAGCTTTAGCAAGATCTATAAAGATGCATAGTGCTGGTTTACTTTGATTCATAGATTCATACATTTTTGTTGTTTAATAAACTAAAGCATCTTCAGTTGATTTATTTTTGCGGAACCCGAACTGTTTATCAGATAGTAATTGATATTTTTCGAAGAATGAAGTTAATCTTTTCTTTAGAATTTTTTCGAATATTTTCGCAATATTGGAAATTAGTGATATCGGTCGATAATTAATCACCTCTAAGTTATTTCCCTTTTTAAAAATTGGTTTGACAACAGCAGTTTTAAGGTTTTTTGGAAAAATACCTTGATCGATTGTTAGATTAATTAAATAGCTTAAAACTACAGAAATTTCATTTGCAACAGCTTTAGAGTTTCCGACCTAATGTTATCTATGCCTGGATTTTTCATGTTTTTTAATTCTAAAATCATATCTCTAACTTCTAAATTCGTAGTTGGGGCAAGGAATATTGTATTAGAGGATGGGAGAGTTATTTGTTGATTAAAATTTGTAGGTTTTGATATTTTAGAGGCAAGTTTTTTCCCAATGCTCGTAAAAGAAATATTAAACCTTTCTGCAACTGATAACTCACAAGTCAACAATTCACCGGTTTCTGAACTAATTTTCGAAACTGTCTCTTGTTTTTTCGTTTCATTGCAGATTTCTTTTACACATTCCTATAGTTTTTTGATATCATTTTTATTTTCTCCTATTCTTTCTTGATAATAAATCTTTTTTGATAATTTAATTATCTCATATACTTTATTTCTGAATTTTTTATAAGTTTGTTTGTTTATATCTGTTGGGTGTTTTTGCCTTTGATGAAAAAGTTTATTTTTTTCTTGAATTGACGTTAATAAACCATTAGTGATCCAATCTTCCTTTCCTGAAGTTTTTCTGTTTATTTTTATTTTATTTGTACAGTTATTCACATGATTTCCAAATGTTTGTAAAAATTCATCTATGTTATCGCTGGAGTAAACAGTTTCCCAGTTCTCTATATTCAATGCTTGTTTCAGTTTATGATTGTCAGTGAAATATTTGTATTGTGTTTTAATTAGTTCTTTTTGTCTGATTTTAGGAAGGAAAATTTGTAGGATCGCTGGATTATGATCTGTGACTCGCAACCCTAAAACTATTGGTAAATTTATGAAGTTATTGATTTCAGTTCTAATAAAAATATGATCCTGACAGTTTTTGTATCGAGTTGGTTTATTAATTGCTGATATGAATCTATGAGATGACAAAGTTATTAAAATAATTGACACTATCTGTGGTATTTTCTAAGATATTTATATTTAAATCACCGAGTATAACATCTATATTTGCATTATTTTCATATTCCGTTAGATATAAGTTAAGATCATTTATAAAAGTAGTTATAGAGTCTGAAGGACTTCTGTAAATGGCTGTTAGTTTAATTAGTTTATTGTTTTTTTTTTAATTGTTAGTTGAATACTATTTATTTTTCCAATTAAACAGAATTTGTGATTGAAAGATAGCTTTTCATTTACAAAAATCAGTATACCAACATTTTGATTATTTTGCCCTTTATTGTATATTTGTTTCAATCCATTTATTTTTAACATCCCTAATAGCACACAACGTCCTTGGGACGTACAATTTATGTCCATTTAATGTCGGAACGTCCATGGACTTAATATGTATGTCCTGTGGATGTTTGTTTTTGGACAGTATTAAGACGTCCACGATATATATCCATTATTTGTACAATTTATGTACAATGTCCATACCGGATATCCAGTAGTTGTCCGTGATGGATATAATATAACATATCCATACCATAGTCTTAAAACAGTCCCTCGCCGACTTAATACAGGCAATGTCCAAAACATGTCCGGGACAGACACCTAAGAGTGGTCCTCACTCGACATAATATGGACCAAAAGTAAAGCTCCGCCTGAAAGATGGAGACACTTGCGCTGATGCTGCTTAGACACCACGAATAGTATGGTATATCGCGATTTAAAACATCCTATTAAGTCTGCTCCGAGCTCGCTCAACGAGTATAAACGGTGGCTATTATTCACGTAGATGAAGTTTCCGACACGAGCAGGTGTTGAAATAACAATTTCACAATTAAAATTGAACTGGTGTGAATAATATAATAAAAAAAATCAATTTCTCTGACGTCCACTGTACCAAAATAGGACGTTCTGTGAATGTCCCAGGGGGATATCCAATGGATGTCCGCGGCGGACGTTCGAATTCAGTTCAAAGTTGTGACATTAGTGCGTCCCTCGGACGTCCATAGAACGTCCAGTGTACCAGAAAAGGATGTCCTAAGGATGTCCGGAATGTCCGAAGAGGACGTCCTATGGATATCTGTAGGACTACTTTGTGTTATTAGGGATATTCGGTTCGGATATTTGCCAAGTCTCAGTAAAGACTATGCAATCAAAGTCATGTTTTAAAGATCATATCAAAATTTTAAATTCGTCTAAATTTTTCCTCAAACTACTAGCGTTAGAATGAAATAACCTTATATTTTCACTATTATGTATTTCTCTTTTTTTTATTTCAATAAATTCGTTATATTTAGTTAAAGTGTCTATCTCGAATGTTTCTATTTCTTTTAGTTCAAAATTTCTTACATATAGTTATCCATTTAATGGAAAATATTATTTTTAAATTTATTAACTAAAATAAACAATTAATTGATTAATTGTATCGTAAAGATAAGCAAAAATTAAAGTAACAGAAAAAAGTAAATGTTTCTTTCAAGAGTGTACCAACTGTACACACTGTTTATATTAATCAAACAATATAGTATTTTAAATATGGAAAATAATTATCTAAATAAATGAAAATAAACACGTAAAAAAGTAAAAGTTTCTTGTTTGTAAATGTTTAAAAGGATAATTTGTATAACTTTTATTTCTTGAGTTTGGTATCAAGATCTTCAGGAGAAAATATTTTATGGATTACATTTTCTTCATTCAACTTCATAAAGATTGTCCCATAATTCGTCCATACTTTTCCTTGCTTTCCAAGTCTGGACCCGACTAATTTTAACAATCTGGTTTTTTCTGGAATCATATCCTCACTTATCACTAGTCTGCTGGACTTAAGCGATTTCTTGTTAGAGTAAACTAAATTTTTGTGGTAACCGTTGAAAAACTTTACCTTCAATGGTCGGCTTTTATTCGAGGTATGTTTTCCCAGTCGGTAGCTATATCTGATTGACTGATATTAAGTTTCATGTTTTTAGTGAACACTTCTAAAGCTACTTCAATGCACTTTTCACCAGTACTTTCTTCTGCGCCAAATATAAGAATGTAGTTTCTACGCATATATTCGTCAAATTTTTCGTGTGTTTTCTCCATTTTCTGAATATGTTTCTCCTTATTTTCTATTGTTTTTTCTAGTTCATTAACTTTATGTTTTAGGGATTTTATTTCCTCTTCAATTGTTTTAGTAACCACTTTGAAAATGGATTCGCTTAGCTGTGATATAAAGTTGTCCGAAGTGCACATTTTATTAACAGATTCTTTAATGGTTTGGTGCAGTTCTTCCTCACCCCTGGTCCTATACTTTGAGTCTCCAGCCGGCATGATTTTCAAAAAAAGTAGTTGCAGTTTTGTCTGTCGGTTTTAATGTTTATTTCAAATGTTTTATAGGTATAAACTTTATTTCACAAAATTAACCAAGTTATTGAGTGTATCCTAACATCGTAATCACCCGGTATATTCATTCTTATATTTTAGTTGATTAATTAAAGTTTATACTTCAGAAATAAATGTAGCTACTTTGTGTTTAGCATTTTTAATTCATAAATTTTTTGTTAAACTATGTTTGAAACTTTAGTTTTCTGCTCAGTAATTAATTTTTTCTACATTTCTCCGGCAGTTTCACAATTAACCAAATAAAATAGTTGAATTTCATTTACAGAAGATAAATATAACCATAGCTTGATTATTTTTCCCCACTGTTTAAGCTATCTGGCATTATTGTTTCAGTATTTTTAGGTTTTTCAAAATTAATTGCATCTATGAATTCATTAGTACAATGAATACTCTGAACTTCCAAATTTGAAAGATTATTCCGTCGAACTTCACAATTCTATGACTTTATTCACTACGAGCCATTTTTATTTTTGTTCAAACAATTATATGCAATTTCCTCTTACTTTCTTCAAAAGCAAATAGGTCCATGACCTATTGAACATACTTATATATTTTAAAATTACTATGGAAGAGTTTTTCCAAATATATATTTTTATTGACATCTATTTTTTTTATATATCAAAATTAACATATTTTAACAAAATTTTTAGATACAGACATTAATTTTATTGAAAATTATAAATTTTAACTCATTTCAGTAACGTACGTTAGAACGCATTATTTGCAGGACGTCGAATTCAAGTCTGCACTGGTTATAAAAACAATCTTGCACAGTTAAAAATCATAATATTTTTAAAACAAAATA
The DNA here is from genome assembly GCA_963243735.1 of Neocrepidodera transversa. NCBI lineage: Eukaryota > Metazoa > Arthropoda > Insecta > Coleoptera > Chrysomelidae > Neocrepidodera > Neocrepidodera transversa. The sequence continues at coordinate 27,778,985 of OY725343.1, read as the reverse complement.
CACATAAATAGCGGAAAAGAATTATGTTAGCTACAACCCATTTTTTGAAGTTACTTTTGGCAATGTTGGCTAAGTTGACTTTATTTAGCATGTTTATGATTGGGACTAAATGTTTGCTATCAGTTACAAAAAGACAAAAAAATCACAGAATACCATAAATAAAATTGAAATATGTAATGGAAACATTCCAGAAACTTATTAATTACTTTTATGTGAAACTTGATGTTAAAAAATAAAAGAAAAATAAATTGTATCTTAATCAGTACTAAACAAATATTATTGCGGGTATAATTAGGGATAGTATGTAAATAAAACCAACAAGTACACTAACGAAACAAAGTTATATTTAGTGCTCATCATATATGTTATTTTTTACAACAAATTTACATTTATTAAATCTATATTATTTTCTGCATAGTAAAATTTTGTAATGGAACTTTTCCAAAAAAAAACCTTAAACAGTTTTATTAAATTGACATTTCCAGTACAAAATTGTCCTATGCTTATATATTAATATATAAAAATTATATTTTGAGATCATATTCTAAACATCACAGATGTCAAAAAATATATTATGTATTTAATATCTCAAAATTTTTCTTATGTAAATAAGGCAGAATTGTAGAGATCCGCAACCCTGCAAATGAAGTTTGTCACTCCAAAAAGTCTAACCTACTAATGGCCAACTGAGCTGGAACATACCGTATATTTATTACTTTTTATATAAAATTAAAGCTCATAATAATAGTACATATAACAGATCAGACGATAAATAATAGTTATTTATTGTTGCTTTTTTAACAAATTGCTGATTTATTCCGAACTTTGTGGCTTACTTTTACGAAAAAGTAAAACTTGTAAAAAAAACAAATCTATAGAAGTGAATAGACATTAAACAATAGATAAGGTTGTAAAAATGACATGAAAAGCAAACGAGAAAAAAATGATCAAAAAAAATAAGATTAATTTAACGAAAACAAAAATAAGAGTGTAAAAAACTGAAAATGGGGATTGGAGAATGATAAATCAAAAAGCGGTAAATACACAACAGTCTAAACATAACTACCCAAAAAGTAAGATTGTTAAGGCCCGTTTACAGCACTGGAAGTACAAAAAAAGGAAAACCAAAAATATGATTGGAGTCGATCAGAATTAAAAGAGGCAGAAGTTGAAAATTAGCAGTAATTAGCGGAATATAGAAAGAAGTGGAATAACTTAGTAGACAATACAAATTATGAAGACACGGCTTGAGTTCTCCTAGTAACTACTATAAAGTGATAATGAGAATGACGAAGAAAAAATAAATAAAATAATAAATTAAGGAAATGTAAGGAAAAATCAAGGCGAAAAGAAGCTGTGGTTGAATGATAGAGCAGTTTACCCAGACAAAAACTACGCCTATGGATAGGCATGAACGGAACAGTGCACCTTCGTATTCTAGATATTAGGGGGCTAAACCAGTTATAAGGATTGCTAGCAGGGCCAAGTATGGAGTTAAAAAGGAAAATAAGATTTACAAATAATAGAATGAAAAAAGCAAGAAAATTTGCTAATACAAACACAAAAACTAAGTATCGACGTTAAAACCAATTCAACACCTACTCAGAATAAATGAACAAATAGTAACCAAAATAGTAATTATGATTTATACGAAACCGCGAAAAACTTAAGAGAGAATTTATATTCGAAATTGAAAGACAAAAAAAAATAAACAGCCAATGAATAGTAATGAAAACGGTGGATCTGAGAATAAAAAACCCTCCAAAAGAAACATGTTTAATGATAGACGAAGAGAGGTTGAAAATTTGAAATGTGAAGAAACAATTGAGCCAACATCCTTTAAGCAGAAGACACTTAAAGCAAAAAAATAGATCTAAAAGTAATAGTTGCTCGGGCAAAAATCTTCACTCACGCTATTTTTTGCACTTCAGGGACTAAAAGTTTGAAATTCATACGATAATTATATGAAAAGAAACACTCAATATTTTATGAAGTTATTGAAAAAAAAAGATTTTTAAAAAAAGATAACCTGTTGGGGGTTTTAACCTGTGTCCTTTTGTTTACAAGGCAAGCGTTCTATGGTTTTGTTATTCGAGGGACTAAAATTTTTTTAATATCTCGGCAGGGGGGTAAAAATATTTTAATTCCAAGGGAGTAAAAGTGGCACTTTAGTTCCTAAAATGTGGTAGTAAATAGCATGTTTTAGTCCTTGAGGTTCAAAAAAGTTATTTTATCATTTAATTTTAATTTCTGAAGACCCCGGAATCAACAGCAATTTGTTTTTTTATTTTTCATTAAGTCTTTTTTTTTAATTTTCTTCCAGCTCAGTTTTCAGCGAAACTCGACAACTAAAAATTATCAAACCATAATAAAAGAGCCCTATTCTTCCAAAATTAAGAGTGTTGACAAACAAGCAGGCAAAGCTGCCAAAAAATAATTCTGCTCCTATTTGTTTTATTATTTTTTACTTTGTACTTTAAATTTTCTTTGGGCTGTTATACAGAAATTAATCAAAAAAATACTTACATAAAAAAGTATAACCAGACCAATGCATGATTTTGAAAATCAATGAATATCTTTATAGAAAATAAAATCTCCCATTTATCAGCTACTGACAAATTATTTATCTTAGCAAAAATTGTTTTCCAAACTCTACTTTTTTTTACAAATCTTTGCAAGATTTATTTTTACCTCGATATATCACATGTTCGAACTGATCAATTTTTAAAAATAACTAAAAAAATCTCTTTAACCAGAACAAAAACATGTTCAAATTGATTCAAATTCAAAATATCACTTGGAATATAAATTTTTGAATAATCCGTCGATATTTTTTATTTACAAGCTAACATTGCACATTTTTCAACAAAATTATTCAAAATCGCGGTATGAGGTAGAAAAAAATTGCTTCACAACAAAGTGCTAAATAATGTGATGTAAAATCACTGGTTACAAATTTTTCGTTTATCTATCCAGGAAGTACTTAATAATGTGTTAATTCTAATTTGCATTTTTTTACATAAGACCTCAAAATTCAAGGTTCTCCAAGTAATATTTCAAAGATGAATTTTATTAAGCGCCAAAAATAAATCAATATTTAAATCAAAATAATTAATTTTGTGTTTTTTGGCACACATTATTAGTTACCTACCAAGTAACAAAATGAAAGATTTTCGGAGATCAAAAGAAAGAAAAACTCTACTTTAAAAAATAAATACATATAGTCTCTAAAAAGACAAACAAAATATAGTACTTAAACTGTACAAAAAAAAAACTTATAATTAATTAAATTTCTTCAAACAAAACTTAAATTGTACTTTACATTATTAATAATATAATTTTCTTCGAGATCGAAATTTATAACAAAGTGGAAGAAGTGGGGGGTACTTAAAAAGGACATCCCGTATTACACAGAAACGTCTAGCTACTAAGTTCTGACAGTCTGGGTAGCTTTGTCGGTCTTTCCATCGGCGAGAACTTTTTCGAAAAATCTGAAGATCGTTTTTTTACCGGCATGAAATCTGCAACAAAAAAATATATTAATAACAAGAAAATTAATGTTAATGATATGAAAAAGTGTTAACTGGGATAAAACCACTATTTTAATACTAATCCAATTTTATCGACGTTTCGGTTACATTATAATTTTTGACTCTAAAACCTGTGACACTTAAATACCATAGGAACCAAATATATAGCAAGCTGAATTTGTATCATCTATGATTCATACAAACTATGAGACTAAAACATTTATTCGTAATCCTATGATGTTAAGTTTATCATGAAATGATCACAAACAAATAAAGTATTTGTCAATTCCAGCATAAAACATTGTTAATCAAAAGTCATTTTTTCACAAAGTATATATGGAGAGAGTGGGACAGCATTTAACAAAACTCACTAGAAAGCAGGAAAACCGCTTCTAGATGGGATACGAACCCGGAAACTCTCGATTCCGGGTCGATTATCCTCATTTTGCATGTTTTTTAGTTATTCAAATAAGTGTTAAATTACGTCTTCAGAGTATAAGAGATGAGTTGTTACAGTGCTACTGTTAGAATGCCAGCATTGTTAAGTACTGTCAACAGTTAATGTTTAATATTGTGTTGGCAGCAATGTCACCGGTGAATAATTGATGTTTTATGTCATGTGTCAGTAGTTCAAAGTTAAGTTTCATTTCAATTTATTGATAAACTAAATTAGACAACTAATTTTGGTACTTGATGAAAGTTGTGATTTCTAGTTTTAGCTAAAAAACTGAGAATGACACATACGACAGTTACTTACATCTTTGAAAAATAAATTAAAATAATACATCCCTATGACAAACTTTTAAATTGTAGGCAATAATTTTTATTTTGAATTTTTTTTGAAATATAATTCAGCCCAGCGATTTTTTCCCGCGAAAATACTGTACATTTCGTATTTTTTTATAAGACATATGCTATGAATCTCAATTCCTTTGTATTATATTTTTCTGGCCTTCACACATTTAAAAAAAAATCGCACATAGTAAAACAAACTGCGAAGTGATTTTATGACCCACAAAATGGTCTTTTTCTTTTCGTGTTTACGATCAAAATTATCCTGCCAACGCACTTGTTTTATTGCATCAATTTCGATCGGACGAAAACCAGTTCTTTGACATTATCGGGTTAGTAGTATGTGAAACGACGTCATTTTTACAAAACTTTGAAATCAAGACGATAAACAAACATTTTGTATGACAGTGACGACGAACCTTGAAATCTTATCTTCGCGCTGTTTTTGTGTGTGTGTGTATTTCTCGTATTCTCGTTCGACGTATTATTTTGGGTTCGTTTCCGCGCCATTTTCATCCCCCCTGCTTGACGGTCAAATGATCTATCGCTGGTGATGCTTATTTACGATATTCAGTAGTATTTTGTATTAGTAAAACCTAAATATTTGTCTGTTATCAAAATTTTATATATATAATAGTCTGACAAATAATAGCACTTTTTTATAAATAATAAGTTTTGAACATATAATTTATTCTAACTTCGTTTGTTATAATTATTTAGTAAACTTTATCACAAAATATTCCAAAAAAAAACTCGCAACTTTTAAGGAGTCATCAAATTAATGTTTTAATGTTTTTTTTTGTAAAACTTAAAAAGTGTTAAATTATTTAAAATAAGTTTATTATTAATAACATTCTTTAGTTATCTCTCAAATTGAGAGATAACTAAACTATTGAGTCTCAATAGTGGTCATACATAGAATTAATAGATGATTCTTTCAGTGAAGATAAATTATATTTCATCTTTATGTTGTGTTTTTTAAAACAATAACATATTTTACTACTACTAAGAGGGCTCTTGTACATAACAATTGAACCTAATGGTAACCTCGAAAATGACAGCAATCCATCCGTTAAACTGACTTCTTGTTTTTTCCTTCTTTCAACTATCGCAGAAAACCGGTACAGGTCAACAAAGACCTAAACAGCATCAATTAATCGTTTTTCTGCAAAACCTAACCCACCGCTCTATCCATTCTTTCTTCGGCGACCCTTTTCCGCAAACTATAACTGTCAGCAAGTGACGAAAAATGTCCATCACCTGAGCAGTAAAAGAGGGTCTGTTTTTTACCTTTTGTTGTAGTGCCGTGTAGAGAACAAGTTAAGGTCACGCCGCAAGTTAAGAACCCCCTATACCCCTTTTCATGGGCCATGAATAATAATAGTAATAATAGTACACGTGTCTTTGGGCTCAATTACGCACCCCGAGATCTCCAGAATATGTTCTCACGGTGCGCGAAATTATCGATATTCAGTAGCTTTTGTCCCTTAAAGAGCTGCTTACTAAAAATGTAGCGGCCTCATTAATTTAATTATAAAAATGTTACTTTTTTTATAAGAGACAGTTTCCCATGACTACAACGCACAAAAAACATGATTACACGCATTTTTTCTCAAACGTCTCTCTGGGTATCAGATTTCGTCCTTACATCCATCGTTACAACTAATACGTCACTATAGTTTGTAGTAAACAATACCCAAGCCGTAATAAAAAGAAGATGAAGAAAATATATCGAACGCGCACATGTGTCACACAATCTGCTTTGTTTACTATTGAAGAACAAGTTCAAAGTCAATGGCCCTTTTCACTGCTAGTCCAGGCAAACTAGGCATTAAAAGGGACTATTATATCTTATTAAATGGATATATTAAAAAGTTTCATAACATAATGATAATTGATTTACTAAAATATCTGAATATTATTATAAATCATTATTAATATTTATGCTTTATTTAAACAATAAAAAATATGAAATGGCTTAACCTATTCATTATTAATTAATGTCTCGGTAAAAATAAAAATCGTACGAATCCGCATTGTGGAGCGTTAAAAAACAATATAAGACCAGACAAAAGGAGCAATAGGAACGAACTTATAGCGTTTTTCACTGGTTGCACTTTTGTGCACCGAGTGCAAGTTGAACGTTCCACTGGTCATTTTAGAGCAAAATATTTTTGGACCGCCTATTCCACTGGTCAGCTGTCACTCATAGCGGGTGAACTGAGGGCAAAATTTTGTGCACTAAATGGACAGAAGGGTTTGGGCACGTGCAAAAAAATAAATGACATTTTAGGTTATGATAATTGTCAATATGTTGCGAACGATTAAAGAAAAAGTAGATTTTATGTATTTTTATTGATTTTAAAATGGAATTTGTTCATTTTTAGCATAAAAAATGTAGATCCTCAATATCAAAAAAAAATTACTAACTCCAACCTTACTTTATTTCAATGACAAATACCCGCACAAAGTTTCCCAGTAAAACTGGGACGCTCCAGAGTTTCAATTATTGTTCGGAAACGATGTTAGTGCAAAATTTTTACGGTAATGAGCTAGCACTGAGGGCACCTAAATTATTGTCAGTGAAAAACCCTATTAGTCCGAGTATTTAAGAATTATTTAATTTAAGATAAAAGCAAGTAGATACTTATTATATATAAATACGTGGTAAATTATTTATTGTGCAACTACTAAAAAGTTATTGGGTCAGAGGCAACATATTCTGAAAGTATCAAGCTATTGCCTAATTTCATGTAAAAAATGGTACACGCTTTAATAAATTATCTCAAACACTGGCATTATATGGTTACCGGCAATTTCGTCGGATTTTATGCGGTATGAGGTATGTATAATTTTCACAATACATATATGTACAAAAAGTAAGTGTTTATTGCACTCAACGTGAAATTGTCCAACGAGGCCGTCAGGCCGAATTTGACAACACCTCGAATGCAATAAACACTTTTTGCACAAGTTCATACAATATTTTTTCTAATAAGTGTTTATCACACGCGACATGAATTTGTCAAACGATTTCGTCAGGCCGAATTCGGCAACATGTTTTGCACGAGTAGCATACAACATTTTTTCTACGATCATGCAAAAACAAAAAATGTTTTATTTAGGTGACACTAAGTACCAGTCCAGCAAATAATGCGTTGTAACGTAAGTCACTGAAGTGTATTAAAACAAATGAAGACATGCACATGGGCACGTTACAGTAAAAATGCTGTACGTTAAGTAAACGATCGCATTCGTGTACGTTATATCTACAACGTACGACAAAATGTGCGTTGGACGCTGAAGATTTACATTAGTACTCATTGACAAGTGCATACGGACGCTTGACGTATAATTTACTGCATTATACAGGATGGATTTGGATGATTTAATCGGAGAGGTGCAAGTGTCCTCTTCTCTATGACACTTCAGTCAATTATTACAAGGACCGGGTAAAAAAAGACGCATGACGTGATATTTCGATGTAATAATAGTAATCATTATTATTATTATTATTAAAAAAAATTATTGGATCTGCTCTAGGATGAGGAAATCAGCAATAGAATGCACCTTCCCTCTATCGAACATTATTCACAGGATGTATCCACATGCTGCATATATATGATAATTGCTGTCCGTATCTAGATATACCGTACCCGTGTGCACTGCTAGTGCGGTCCGTATAAAATGTCGGACAGCACGTGCAGGACGTCGAATTCAACGCTCGTCTGCACTGGTACTAAATGAACTAAAAAGGGCGTCGATTTGAATGTTTATGTTTGTCATGATCACAAAAAGCTGTAGTAGAATGACAAATGAGTACCATAAAGAACAAGTTTTTCCATAAAGTTATGTTTTTTGCATGAACGTAGAAAATAAGTCTGTTTGATAATATAAAAGTACCTTTCTATAATGAATTTGGTCTCGATTTTTCTATTATTGATAATTAATATTTCAATTTGATCCTTGAATCAGACCTACTTACATAAAATCCAAAAAAAAATAGTAAATGATCTATCTACAATCCACAAAATTAACTACAATTTTGGAAATTTGTAGACCAAACACTACCTGATTTTATCACGTATTCTACATTAATAGTTAAGTTATTTAATAATCTCTTATGTCTTTTGCGTTGAACTTTTTTTTAAATATTGCACTACAATAACTGGCCTATTTCGCCTCTCAGTTCTTTAATTTATAATCGTAAGTTCTCGTTGTGCTTGTTAAAAAGGTCGGTAATTGTGGAGTGTGTTCACCCTACCCGGATATGAATTGGGTCATAGAAGCCGTCGGTGAATTATTTAATAGAGATTGAATCTAGGACCATTTTTCTTATTAACTATGTTATTTTTGGCGCACAACGTGGGGTTAGTTCAAGTGCATTTAAATTTAACAACTTCGATGACATTATCAATGCTTTATTTATCACACGTGGGAATTCATAAATTAATTGGTATATATTTTTATCGCTATTTTTACCCTCATTTCTTGTCGATGACACCGATAGTTTTAAAAATGCGGTGGTATCGTTTGACGTAACACGTCTGTTATTAAGCAAATAGCTGTTATATTCTAGATATGAAATTCCACGCTTCACTTCCCATCACTTGTTAACGATGAACGAATGGTTTAGTTTTTGATAACCGTTACATGACAACACCATTAAAATTAGGGATATTGCTCCCAAAATTAATTGAGCATTAAAGAAATTACAGGCGGAGAAACATTTTTGTTCTTTTAAAAACTAGTTTCACTTTCTTTTTTAATTGAGTATCCGTGGTAATACATTTTAATTATCTCTTATATATGTAGAAAAATAAGAATAAATGTATTTACGATACAAATAAGGGCAAATAGAGGAACATCTAAATTTAGATTATATCCAAAACCATATTTACCAATGATATAGTTCAGTAAAGTGAACTTGAATTGGGTATTTGGAATCTTTGATTTCCAACAATGTTGAAAAATATCGTCAACATAAAAAATTTTGAATGTTTTACCAGCGACGTATCATATTAGATAAACGGAAACAAACAATAAAAAAACACAAAATGAAAAAAGGTTTGTTTTCAAATCAGCAACTTTTCTATTTTATGAACATCAATGAAAACATAGGTCATTTTCTTTGCCTTCTAAAATTATAGTTCATATCAGATTTTTTTAAATTTACAACTAACTCTTTTACTACGAATGGAAAGGATGCGCGTGGTCGATAAGCGTAACTTTGATAACGCATTGTTTGTACAGGAAACAAAACTAACAATACCCACAACGATTAAAGGATGAGAGATTTTTTTGACGACATAAAAAGATAAAAGTGATAATCGAAGTGTAATTAACGCCAGTAATAAATGTTTTTTTACTTGTTTTTTTGTCTTTTGTGGCAATGCACTCTGAGTTGCTAATAAATTGTTTATTATTGAAACATTTAAAAAATTTCATAGAAAGAAAATTTTATTGTATTTTTTTCTTAATAAAATTTGTCTTAAAATATTATACTGGGTGGCGCAAATTTAATTGAACAGTATTGGGATTTCGTAAACCGTTATAGATATACAAAATTGGTTAATTAGGAAAAAAATATGTGTATTTTCAGACGAAATGATTGGTTTTTTTACAATCAAAATATCAGGACCGGTTTCCGAGATATTTCTTGAAAACCGAAATTGACGATTTTCGTTTTATTTAATTAACACCTTAATTTTGAAAGAGAAAAAACTTAAATTTTTTTATTGAAGGTCAAATACCGCTTAAGACAACGTTTCGTCTCTAAAGGGCTATAACTATTTTTTTTTAATATGGACCTGTACTTTTTATCATCTTTGAAATTCTCATTCTTTTCTCTATCCAACAATTTTTTTAATAGGTTTTAGAATGAACTGTAATTTAGGAACTTTTCTAAGTACGGTCCTGTTTCATTTTAACTATTTATAAATATTTTTTTTTGAATAAAATTAACGCTGTAAGTATACTTAATTTCTATTAAATGTATTAAATTTTCAATTATTGAATGATAATAGATTACTAAAAATTAAAAGGTATTAAACTAAATAGTCATTGTGACTATTTTAATTCTGTAAGAATTGTTCAATTTGTCCTCCCCTTTGTTCAAGATATTTTATAATTCTTACTGTCAGTAGATAGAACGTCCTTTAACTTTAAAGATTCAATAACTAAAGGCGATGACGTTTAGAATAAAATTTAACAAGTTGATTTCTTATACAATTGTCACAATCTAAACGTCATTGTCGTTAGTTACAGAACCGTTAAAGTTAAAGGACGTTCTATCTACTGACAGTTATACTCATATTTTCAGGGTAAATATGAACAGGACCGTAGTTAAAAAAAAAATCCGTTCAGAAGTTCAGTTCATTATTGAAACCTAATAAAAAATTAATTGTTCTATATGATTGGATAGAGAAAAAATGGTGATTTCAAAGATGAAATAAAAAGTATAGGTCCGTATTTAAAAAAAAATAGTTGGGCGTGGGTCTTCAAAAACGAAACGTTGTTTTAAGAAATTTAATACACTATGTTAAGTGGTACTTGACCTTAAATAAAAAAGTTTTATAATGTTTTTTTCTATCTTTAAAAATTAAAGTGTTAATTAAATCGTGAATTTCGATTTTTCCCCTCATATCAATTAATTCGTCTTGAAAAACACATCGTTTTTCCCATTTAACCAGCTGTATATCTATAACAGTTTATGAAATCTTAATAGTGTTCAATTAAATTTGAGCCATCCTGTACATCCTTAAAATACCCTCATAAATAAAATTAAAATTATTTTATGGTTATTTAGTTGACCACCACGACTAATCCGCCGAAATGAGGTGCACTATGCATTTAATCACAGATTTAGTCATGTAACACTCAAATAGAGCAATTTCTGTATATTCTTGTATGAAGAATATACCGAGTATAACATATCATCGAACAAAACAGACCAACGGAAAATTTTTGTTGGAAATGTGACATGAAGGATTAATATATCTCAACTATGAATGTCTTTCATTTCAGGAAGTCTTATTTATCCAGAGGCTTTTTCAGCAGAAATTAAAAACTACCCTTTAGTGTCAGGGACAAGGAGACTAGGAGGATAAATGAACTTCAACTTTTACAGAAATTAATGTAGGGCATTACTTTTGAAATTCTGCGAAATGATTGCTGTACACCAACTTGCATACTGATTCGACAAGCACTCTACTGGTAAATTCACTCTTTTGAAGAAGTATTGAAATAAAAACATTGTTCGATTTTTAGGCGTTAGTATATCAAAGAATTAAATAGCATTCATACCCGAAATTGCGTCAGAAATTTTCAAAAAATTATTTAAAATACATTAACTTTCACTATTAAAATAAATAATTCGCCATGGGGTTTTTATCAATTTGACTACAAAGTAGGATTTTTTAATAAAGTTGCCTTGTTTATTATCAGTTTCACGATATTTTAAAATTATGAAGACAATGTTACCAAACAAATTCTCATAATTTATTGTAAAGTTATTATGTTGGCCAAAATTGACTTAAATTACCAACCCATAATATCATGTAATCCTTAAAGATAATTTTTAAAAATCTGTACGAAACATGTGAAATTTATGATAAAATTTAAAGGATAAAACTTCCTATTTTAAATATTAAACATAGACTACGACAAAAAACAAGTGACCAAGGACTGAAGATAATATCAAAAGAAAACGAAATATCTTATACGTGAAGCAAAACGAAAGAGCACAATAAATAATAAAAAGAGCAAAAGTTTGAGCTGGAGCACAACACATATTTGAAGGGTTTTAGTATTTGATAGCCATTATAACAGAGAAAACAGAATAAAGATACAAGAGGAAATTGATAAATGAACAAGGGGTCATGCCCATAAATATTTCAAAAGCGGTAATAAGACAATGGATATTTTGTGACAAGTGTTGACAAGGATATTTGGTGGAATTAGAGAGAGGGGAGGGAGGTTAACCAATAAATAAGCCTAATTATGGTCAGTGACCGAAACTAGTTGCATGCTAGTACTTTTTTGTTCCATTAAATTTTGATGAACCTTTGGGATTTAATAAATAAGTCATGGAACTATTTCCATAAATTACAAACGTAAAAAGAGCACAATAAATAATTACAATAAAAAACAGCAATAAAGTAGGTTGTATTTTGACATACCTAATATAAATTAGTATATAAAATAGGATCTATGTCAAAAACATTTTCGATTAAACTCTAAGCCTAATCGTAATTGACTGCGTAATACGTTTTAATTCAATCATTCATCAAGGATATTTATATGGTAAATGAAAATAGGTTAATAGAGATAAAACAAAATTTGGTGATTTATCGACTGGTTTATTAATGAACGCCTTTTTATTTACATAGTAATAGGAAGTCACTGAAAATGTGTGTCCTAAAAATTAACGCATCTGCCAGTTATGAAACATGTGCCGACTACCAATAAAAATAAAAACATAAAAACGGGATTTTCTAACTTCACATCGTTTAATATTCATTACAATACAAAGTTTATGTTTTGTTTTTGTTGCATGAATTGCGTAAGAATGCCGTATGGATGGACGGACGGGCACATGGATGTATAATAATTTATAAGACACAGCTTTTTCAACGACGTCATTTTTAGTAATTAAGGGTAGCAAAATATCAGACCATTGTGTTAAATACTTAAACATAATTTTAAAGTTAGCTTTTAAATACCGTATAATTGTTGAATCAAAATAAACATTGATATTGTTGTTTTTAATTTTTTGTATAACTTTTAGTTTAAGCGTACGAAAAATGATTTTCTACTCCTATTTTATAATACGTTAATTGAACGTTTAATAATATATTATTTCAATCCCACGTGACAATTGTCAAAAATAGTTTACCTAGTAGCTGTGCCAAATAATAATTATTAATCATGTCAATTGTATGTGCAATATTTGTTTGTCCAATTAACCAACGATATAAACCTTACATTTTTTAAATATTTAACAAAATAGCAATACCTAATTTCATAAGTTGATCACGTGGGATTGAAATTTTATTGCAACTATAGTTGTTTTTTATATCTCAGGTATTACCGGATCCAACATTTTTTTCCAGAAAATAAATAAATAATAGCAAAATAATTTATTTTGCTTCATTTCTAAAGCCGATAATATGGGTTGAATGTTCTCAATTTTTACCATCCGATTCTTATAAAAAAAACTATTATCGTTGACTTCTTACAGCACTGGTTTATTATTTTGTTTTATTTACATACTCACTCATTACATCCTGCAAAAAAATTAATGTACAGTTTCTGCATTCTTAAAAGTGCAATCTGAGCACTTATCTATTTATAGCAATATAATTTGCCAAGTTCTTAATCTTTTTCTGGCACATCCTTTCCCTTTTAGCAATCATCAGATGCACCCACGTTCGTACACCCATGCACGCGCATCAAAATCCAAAATAGCACACTCTACCACGAAATATGACCAGTTCTTAAGGCAGCGTTGCCTATAATCAAAAATTTAACAGATTTTCAGATATTTATGAAAATAAATACTTAAAAATATTCTAGGTAACTTTTTGATTTGTTGGCGTTAATCATCAATTAGAAATGCCAAATGGAGTTATTTGAAGTGAGGTTATTTTTTAAGGAATAATTAATAGATGTATTATAAATATTTACTACTTTTTTCCTGATTTTTTTATATCGATTTCATTTTTATACACATATATTTTTTTATTTTATATAAACGAGTCTTACTGTAGTAGTCACCAAAGAAAATGTTAGCGCAGAATGAACGGTACACAGATTTTTTCAGTTTGTTTCTGATTGCTTTGGAATTTTTCCGATGTTTTTGGTTGTTCCTATATTGACATACTTTAGCCACACATTCAATATTATTGAGTTCTTTACTTTACTTGGCATAGCAAAAGTAAAAACAACGGTACACAGCTGAATATGACACACTATAGCACGAGTCAAGTAGGCCGCACCGAGGAATCATATTATAGTAAATTGAATATAGCGCGCTTTTCCTACTGTTAAGCTGGATTTATAAACTCTTGAACGGCAAATGCAACCTCAACGTCAACTTCAACTGCAAAGTTAAAAGTATATTTTTGTGTGAACGGCAACCTCAACGTTAACTGCTGCGGATATTTTATAAATGCCAACATTGTTTACGTACAATTGAACTTTGCAGTTGCGATTGACGTTGAGGTTGTAGTTGAGGTTCAAGAGTTTATAAATCCATCTTTACACTATTACACATTTCCACTTCACGATGAAACCCATGTCCGCTTCTTTGCGTCTGATGGTGTTAAGCATCATACAGACAAACTGAGTTTAATGTTATGTCGGGGTAATTAATGGCATTTTTCATAGAACAAAAGAATTCTTTTATTTATTAAGTTTATTACTTGTACCAATAATTCAATTATATTATAATTTAAATTATATTAAGTGTTGAAAATAATTTTATAGAATTTTCGACATTGGTGTCTTTGATGCAAGATAAGAAGCAAAATGGTTGATATATTACATTTTAACCATTGGCAAAATCCTTTTTATTATTTTGCTTAGTTGTGACTGTATTAATAGTAGATAGCTGTGTAATTGGCGGAGCTCATCATTTTCCTAACAAATTCATATTATCCCATGAACTGTACCGTCATGCACAAAAGTGGGTACTGACTAGAGCATGTTTAGGGATATTCCGATACTACCGATATAATCCAATATCGATACTTTTGTTTCGATACCAAGTACTTTAGGTCTCGATATCAACCTTTCGATATTTTACTAATATCAGTACTTTTTGCGCAGTGTCGTATCGAAATCACATATCTGGTATTTCCGAAATCCGAGAATGGAATAATACACAAAATGGGCTTGTTATCTTCCGGAAATTAAATTACATTGAGCTATAACTGCGTCGATTATTAGGCAACCAATATCACTATAGAGGCATTTTTACGGTCGTTAGCGGATTCCCACACATTACATATTTAAAATGTAAATAACGCCCAAAAAGTATCGATATTTTTCTTTCGATGCGATACCGTTATCGATATTTGGATTTCGACATTTTTGCGATGCCAAAAATTAATACTTTCTTAGTATCGCACATCCCTAATCAGGTATACTCGCACGAACGGTGTACGTCTAAAAATGAGCACGCTCTTGCGCATATGTATATATTTTGTTTGCACAACCTCGTTCACGTGACTGTAGTACGAAAAGGACAGTTTCCGATTCAGCAATTATTTTCAGAACGTTATTCGGCTAATGGCGGAATGCCCAAAGAGAAAAACACGAAAACCTACTTTTTCCTAATTTTTGTTCTTTTTTCCTAGAAATCAATTTGGACATTTGTCATTTGGTGAATAGCTGACCAATGAAGGCCCGCTTTCGCTGTCATGAGTCATGAATATTAATATTTGCTTTGAGTAAATAATTGACATATACTCAATGACAATGGAGTAAATTTACAATTCACAGCAGTTCGATTTACTATAGGATAAGCTGCTTCCATATTCGCAGAATCCAAAAACGACAAAATAAAGCAAAATGTTTGTGCAAGTCAAACATTTTGAGTTTTCCTTATTTTAGTTGAATTAAATATTTGATAGTTTTTCATTTTTAACACCTTATTTTATAAATCCATTTACTCAAAAATAATCAAAATGAGAGAGACGCTTTTATTTGCGTAGTTGCGTAAATTTTGGCAGGTAAAGAGAAAGACGAAAGATCTGTGACCAATGAAAACAACTCTTACGCTCTTCAACGATGACAAAAAACATCAAATTGATGATTCACATGTATAGTGATTCTGTTCAAATGTGTCTGTGGGAATATCAGGAAACATGATTATTTTATAATATGAAATGACCTTGGAGAAGGACCTCTGGTGGCGCATGTGTGCGTGCTCTCTGAACTAGTCTGTACACAAAGTACTAATCCGCTTTGGTATGAATATACTCCACTTTTATTGCCTTTCTGGTCTGATGCGGCAGGCAACACTTGCTTTTAAGCAGATCAAAGGGTTTCCGTTGCACTATTGTAATTTTTTTGCCACATTCTCAATTTAATTAAAATTCTAGGGACTAGTCCAAGAGCCAGAGCGAAAAAATTCAAATTGAAGGAACAGGGGTGCGCGAGCGTCAGCCGTCATCTTGAAAAACAGGTTTTGTGAACTATCTGGTGAACTGAGCATCGTACGATAAAAATAGTAAAAAACATTTTTGTAGATAAAAACATTTTCTACAACCTTTATTTAAATTTTTTTTCTGTGTAATGCACATCTTTTTATTTATAGCGCTCCAAACTATTTTCTGTAGAAGTTTGCAGACAAAAGTACCTATGGGACTAGACACTTAAACTGTGGTGCACCATATGGTGGACTTTGGCCACCCATCATACGACAAACACTTTTTCAAAGCGAACCGTAGTGATTTGTCGTGATTCGCATTGAAAACTTTGTCCGCGAAATTAAATTGCTTCAAGTGATTCCATGAGAATGAAAATTTTACTGCAGTTAGCTGACCACATAACCCGGGTTGTGACGAAGCTGAAATTATAAAATTTGACTTAGTTTTAACAAAAATTGAAATCTAATATATGTCGAAAAGAATTAAATCAGATTTCATCCAAATTAATTTTTTAAAAATATCCATCTTTTGAATAAAAACGCACATACTAGCTTCTTGATTGGTAGCTGCGGGTTCGATTTGTTTTCGGGAATTTATGACCGCCTAGTATACTGTGACGCTTGGCCCTAGTCTAGACCGCGTAGATGATATTACAAGGCTACCCCTGGTTTTTAGCAATCCATGTCGCCTTTTGATATGCGTCGAATTTCACTCAAATATTCTTTGGTTAAAATAGGATATTTGTGGGGCGGGTACCTAAATGGCTTATGCGATCCTGACCAAACTTCTCACATACATGTGGAATAATATTATACATGACATGACGTGAAAATGGTTCTAATTTGAACTGAAAAAAAGTGTTCCTATGCAAAACACTTTAGGGCCGGTCAGATCCTGATCAAATTCACTAGAGTCCTTCCCTAGAGAAAACTAAGTCAGTAAAGTGGAAACCTAACTCGATCGGAGCTTTCATTCGAGAGTTATTGTATTTACATCCAGAGAGATGTCCGAACAGGATTTTTTGCATTTTCGGAATGTGGACTCTGGGAAACGTCGAGAAAAAGTGGTACCCATTTTAAAGATATTAAATTAAAAGTACTTTTACTTCATATATAAATAAATTTCAAGTTTTTTTCATATATTTTAGTTCTGTATTTTAGACATTAGCTCGCCCAAATATAAGTATTTGTAGATAAAATAGCAATTATAAAAATTAAGTTCCCGTAATTCGATAATCGGCAACACTGCCTAAGAGAGTATTGGTAATCCCAAAGCACATGTGTGCATTCTCTCGTTCGTCTTCTTTTTTTCCGCCCCCTGCTGCAAGTCGTCGATGTTCCCCCTCTCGCACACTCTTAGCTCGTGCCCACGGCTGGCTTCTGTTTTTCGAAACGTATTCGTACGCACGCTAAAGAGAAAAGAGTACTGGTAAGAGATTTGTAATACAGAAGCTGTTCGCCTTGGTACCCGTTTTTCGTTTATTTCGTTTTGTATCTTGTTGTTTGGTCTCGTCCTCGTCTTCTCCTGCCACCCTGTTACGACCGATTTACATATTGGTGCTTCGCGTGGGGTTGGGTAGGAGGCAGCGTCTCGTTAGGGGGTTATCTGGGATATTTACGTTAATAAATATTGATATAGAGTTGACCAAAATATTTTATATATAAAATTAACGACTAAAAATTGTCTCCTGCAATATTTATATTTTTTGTGGGGAAAACATATTGAGAAATCTATGTATTCTAATAATAATTAGGTATTTTGTTTTCTTTGTTAATTATTTTTTGCAAATTTTAATTCTCGGAACGTATTTTCTCAACCGAAAATCCTGATACCAATATCCGATCGTTTGTTCTTTGTTGATTAACGGAAATTTAGAACAATAAAAAAAATGTACGTATAAGTGCTCGGGCGTATAATTGTTCGTCAAAAGTACCTAATCAAATGTATCAAATAGAAAACATGTTGTTAACATAAACTATACATTTTCTCTAGCGAATTAATTTTTCCAAAAATCTCTTACTTTTCATAATCTCGAAAACCTCTCAATTTTTTCATGATACATTTAAATTGCAAGTAATGCTTCTTTCTGCAAATCGTCATCTGAGCGCCAACTACGAAGAGATTGCGCTAATTTTGAAATTCGTCCTTCCATCCATAATACACAGCTTTACCTCATTTTAGATACGATAATGCGGTTGCGCAGATCCCAAAAGTGCGTCCAATACGTGCAAAATCCCTACGGTTTAAATACAGTTATTGTTTTGGTGGATATTCATTGAATGATGGAAAAACAGTACCAAGGCCGCCGAAAGACTTCATCGATCAAATAAAAACATGTCAATGTATGTTCACTTTCTCAAGAACGAGTTTTGTTAATGAAAACAATAAAGCCCGCGCCTGAATCTGGTATGACACTTGAACAGGCTGAAGATTATACAGACGTGCTGATAATCAACAGTGTAGTTTCTTATCGCTCAGTATTTAATACTGGGAGAGGAAAATCTGTTGAAAGATTGTGTTCCGTGAATATTTTAAAACATTAAAAAGCAGCTGGCTACATTTTGCTTCAGTGTCTGCGATACATCATAAATTTTTAGCCGTGGAAAAATAAAATTGTGGTCACCTGTACAAAAAAACCAAACTTTAATGCTATCATTTCTATCTTCAAATCTCAAACCAGAAGATTTCGCAGACGCTGAAGCACGCTTTCTTGTTGCTTTATATAGAGGAAATATGGAAAAGGATAAATTGGAAGACGTTCGTTATCAACGTCTCGTAAAGTTGACAATAAAAGGTAAATTAAATATTGCCAAGTCCAAAAATGGTATGAAAACGCAAAAAAATCAGAAGATTTCAGCATTCGGCTGCCGAAAAGCTGGCTTCAAGTGCTCTATTGCAAGTAAATTCTGCAGTGATCAATCAGCCAGCACTGACAGAGACGACGAAGATGAGGGAACATCAGTTGAAGCTCAGATCTTCATGTATCAAGAAGACAAACTGGAGTAAGTAGGTACGGAAAAATGCAGTAAAGGCGTTAGTTCGGAAGAGGACAGTGAAACCGTCAATATCGAATGGTGAATGAACAAACACAAAATATTTTGACAATGAATAATTAAAATCAGTTGACACGAACTTGTAACATATAAATTTTTCAAATTTTAATACTTCAGATCCCTATAACTTTGTTGTCTCCATTAAGCACAAATTTATCGTAAATTAATTTTTTCTTTATTTTTCTGCTGAATCCAAATGTTCAAATTCGATGGAATACAGTACCTACAGAATTCAGTAACTAACTTTTTTAAACTCGAAAATTCCACACTTCCAGGATCTAACTATGTTAATGTGAGCAGGATATTAATTCATAATCAAATTGTTTCTTTTTATTTGCGGCAGTTAAAAAAATTATTCATATCAGAAGTTTTTTTTCTGATTATCTTAAGTAGTATTAGTAATCTTGCCATCATCTCATTATATTTATTTAGACCCTTTAAAGTTTTTCAGACATTTCTTAAATCCCGCAAAGTAAATTAATTAGTAAAATGCTCTCATTGCACTAAAAAAGTGATTGTTTCCGCCTAAAATTTGTTTCCTTGAGGACTAATCTACTGTCAAGACTTTGGTGCTTCTGTGTAGTTAAAAAATGAATTAATGGCCAAACTTAAATTGACAAATCTATAATAATAATCGAACCAAAATAAATATTCAAATACCATTGTTGTTTTTTAATACATCCTAAACTTTAAAAATACTCTTTTTGTATTGTTTTCGTTGTCATTCTATATTTTTAATCTCTATTTCAATCGCGTTGGGAGTCGTGTCTGAAAACGTTCGATATCGATCGTGATTGATCTTTTGTCGAAGATGGAATACATGAATAAATTTGCTAGTTTAAACCCGAGTTGTATGAGATTAAAACAGATTTGGTTATGGACTAAGTTTAAGATTAAGAAAACAATAAATAGTGAATTTTAATTTTAGAATAATTTACTATACAACGAGATAAGTGAACAGTCAATATCTTTAATTTTGAACTTATATTAGAATAATATTGTGCATATTTCTATTACTTTATCCCATCCGGTTTTTTCATAAATGATATAAACTTTTTAATTTTTAGTATCCCCCTACATATTTAAATTAACCAGAATATTCTTGTATTTATTCTCTTTATGTCGATATATTAGGACTATTTTTATTTGACAAACGGGCGTAAAAAAGGTGATTTTTCGGAAAAAAATAATAGAAATAATAGAAATCACTTGGAATGTTAAAAAAATAATTTAAGTATGGAGTGTATTTCTACTGATAAAGTATTTTCAGGATATTAAGTTTTATTTAAAGATTTGCCAAAAATTAATAAGCCCCCTAACGAGCCTTAAAAAAAGTTGACATTTTATTCCTCTTCATTCTCCTTGTATGGGAGGCTTCTGTAAAAATGTCAAATATCGTTTAAAAAGGTTTATTGATAATCAAATTATAACTTTTGAAGAATTAACCACTTTAGGCCCGATTGTACAATGTGAGTTGAACCTCGGTTCAACGTAAACCTGGTTCATAACGTTGTACAATACTAGTTCAGTTCCTAAACCGGGTTTATCTGCGAGTTTAACAAAGCGGTGAAGTTTCCTGGCTTAAACCAAGTTCAGATGCATTTTTTGATAGTAGGTTTGTACCACTATGCTGTCATATGTCATTGGTTATTTATCCTTCCTCCACAGTATTGAGTTTTGTTTTTTTGTGTTAAAAATTGAAAAATATATAATTAATTGTATAGTGTTATCCATTATAGAAAAAAAAATACGTTTTATCCGCATTATTTCTATTTTCTATAATGGAAGAAATGTCTAAAGACGAAGATTTCATGAAATTAGTAAATATTTTACAAGAACCAGAAAGGCAACCACAAGTATATAGAATAAGGGATGATCATTTTGTGAAATGGAACAATAGTCCATTTATAGAGAGATTTAGGTTTACTAAAGATGGGGTTCGATTTATTATTAATCAGATTTTCCATTTTCCATGTTTTATAACTTCATTTTAATATGAAAAGCCGTAGATACCCAACAACTTTGTGAAAAACTACCCATATATAATCACATAACTGACATAACCTCATAAAATAATATTTGTTCGACCCAAAACCAAATAAAAATAAGGAAGAACTAGTATTTTATTTACATTCTTTATTTTTTAATTAGAGAAACAAACATGTCCTTACATCCATCGTAAATTCGAAGTCTGACAACGCTGTTAGGATAGATACCAACATTACAATATTGGAGTTCAGCTAAACCGACGTTCAACGAGATTTGTACAATCCATATCAATTTTGTATGCGGGTTTAACCATTCGCCGAGTTCAGCTGAACCTGGGCTTAAGTTCGCTTTGTGTTAAATTGATTCATGTATAAATTCGCGTCCCATTTCACCCATATCTGATTATCTTATGCCTCTTATTCCAGCACATTTCTTAATTGATGATGATGATACATACTTGTTTTGACAAGAGGTATTTTTTCATGATTTGTAGTGTGTTGGCTAGCATAAAATAAAATATTGTATCTTTTAAGAATTTTATTAAAGATTTTACATCATCGTGCAAAAATGGGAAGCTGCAAATAAGGCGCCGCGTCGTTCCGACTTCCACCTGACATCCAAGATTTGACGGTGCTTTAACTTCTGTCTTTTTTCACATTTTTCGTCCTAAAACACAGTTACCTCACTTCGATGGCAATGTAATCAGTTGGCCTTATTTTGTCTTGTCTTTTAAAGATTTTCTGTGAAATATCTACTCTTTCGGATTGCATCAAATTGCAGGAAAATTTGGGCAGTTTATATGAATGGTGTATAAATAATAAGTTACCGTTAAACGTGAAAAAATGCAATGTACTGTCGTTCAGCCGCAAAGATTCAGTACTCCTATTTAACTGTCTAAATACTGCCACACTAGCACGACCGGAATTAATAAAGGATCTTGGCGTTCACTTTGATCCAAAACTAACGTTTATACCTCACATTGAAAAAACAACGGCTTCGGCGCATCGAGTATTGTGTTTTATTGTGAGGAATATGAGATCATTCGGAGACTTTTCAACCATGAACATTCTTTTTTCTGCCTTTGTTCTATCAAAATTGGAATATGCCAATATAATTTAGAGTCCAATATATTCAAATCATTTTTCCCAGCTAGAACGAATCCAGCGTAAGTTTTTAAATCGGCATGTTTTGCAATTGGTGGTATTTATCCCACGAGAGGACTTCCTCAGTCTTACTACCTTGATCGGTTTAGTGCAAGCAGTCTACAAAAAAGACGAATGATGCACTCAATAGTATTTTTATCTAAACTTCTGAATAACACTGTTGATTGCATTTCGCTTACTGAAATGTTGAACTTTCACGTTCCACGAATAAACTCTCGGTCTAATTATACTTTCTACCAACGACCATATCGAACAAATATCTACAAATCATCTCCTCTGTATCAAATGATCGATAATCTTTCAAGAGTTGAAACTGATCTTGACATTTTTAATTGCTCTGTTGCATCTATTAAGCGTATATATTTGTTCAGTTGAAGTAGGATGTAATGAGTGTAACCCTTTTTCTGTTTTTCTTTCTTGTAAAGTTTTTTTGTTTTTTTTTAGGTTGCACTCATTACCGTCTATTTCTTCTTTATTTTTGTTTTTTTTTTGTCTCATTACAAGTACTGTATTACCTTATCCTATAACTGGTGGAAACCCTGTTGGATATTGTATTGAAATAAATAAAGAAATAATTAAATAAATAAATAAATAAATAAATAAATAAATAAATAAATAAATCTGATAATATTTATTTTCATAATATTTAAATTACCAACTTCTTATAGTCGGTAAGCTAGGAGTTAGTTAAAATTGGTATCGACGGAAATATCTTATAAAATTTCCACATTTCGTCTGTTCACGAGGGTGTATGACGTTTATCAAGTAATATATGAAAAAAATCATAAGAAACGCCGGTATTGCAATTATTAAACAACGTAGGTCCTACTTAAATAGACGATCACAGATATTGAGGAAAAAGACCAGATATACAATAAGTATAAAATTATAGTTAGATAGTAACAAAGATAAACAGTGTGGGTCCAAGGTGTTGTTGGGTAAACTGTTCTCTGACTATGAGGATTACAGTCCCAGGAGCGGTTGGTTACAATGAATAACATTTATCCTTTAAATAGCCCCAAATAAAAAAGTTTATCACCGTAAGATCTGGAGATCTGTGATTGCATCTTTTACCTCTGTAGTTAAATAAATTGAGATCACATGCTCCTGTCAGTTAGTAACTAAAAAAGTCATAGTCCCACTATTCGAGTACCAAAAATTCTTGGCCATTCGCTAAAACTAAATTTCATT
This sequence comes from Neocrepidodera transversa, assembly GCA_963243735.1. Classification (NCBI taxonomy): domain Eukaryota; kingdom Metazoa; phylum Arthropoda; class Insecta; order Coleoptera; family Chrysomelidae; genus Neocrepidodera; species Neocrepidodera transversa. The sequence continues at coordinate 27,755,112 of OY725343.1, read as the reverse complement.
AAAAACCGGTTTGTCCGGATAGTCTTCGATTTGTAGATTTTAATTCATAAGACCCTATAATTTGATTTATAAAACTCGAGACATTATTTTGCTCTTTATTGGATTATTTTCTTAATTCAAAATAGTTGTCGTCTATTTGGATATCTTTCTGCGCACAACCGACGCAAATCTACTTATTTTTTGATCCCCTATAAATGAGCTAGTAATAAATCCACTGTTTCATTTTAAAATTCTAACGATATAGAAATGTCAAATTTAATTATTATTTTATATTTAAAATTAATAATTCTATTTCTTACTATTAAGTTTTTTTTTTATTTGATTTCATTGTGCCTAATCAATTTCCTTCAAGTTATAAATTAGCAAAAGTATTGTTTAAGTTAACTAGTCAGTGTTCGAAAAAATAAAAATTGTAAAGAAATGTGCCCGAAAAAAATATTTGAAATTAATTATAAATGTTGTCTAGGACTCCTGTCGGCTGGACTATTTTGAAATTAAATACCCCATGTCAACATAACCCAATTTGATATTACCAGCTGTCGGCGTTCTAATTCCTAGATTTATTTTTTGCTTTTAAAACATGGGTGGTATCAATGAAATTTTATCTGCTAGATCTCTTGTATTACAAACAATACACATATTGACTATTCAAATAAAGTGTTACATCTTGTGAGTCTGCAAGAATTTTAAATCCATTCGTAAAATGTTTTTAATACAATAATGACTAAATAATCAACAAAAAGTATAAAAAATATTTCAATAATACAAAGTGCCCAAAGCTTATTAATACTTTTATGCATTCTTAAAGGATCAAATTACATTTATCTCGTAACAAAATAACCACTTTCGACGTTATAGATTGTTAATGCGAACACGTGTGACTTGAGGTCTCGCCTTCTGCATTATATGTTAGTGTGTAAAATCCTTATTACCATTCAAGGACACCTACGACACAATGGCCGACTCTGTTCTCCATTTTTTATTTTTTTGTTCTTCACGAATAATCATGCTCTTTAAACTTGTATATGCCCCTATTCGAATAGAAGAACCGTCATATGGTTAATTTCAATTTAAGAGATACTTGATCTGTAAGTAGAGGTCGTTATTGAGATTTTCATAGAACGGTAACTTGGAGATTTACGTTATAAATTTTACACTGGTAAAAAGAATTACTTTTTTTATTTATGGACGATTTAACGACAAAAGATTAAAAAATCGTAATTACTTCGCTTCCAGATTTTGAAGTTAAACAATGCACTTTAGTGAAAAGTGTTCTAGTACAAAGTTGTAGAGCATTAAATTTCCTTTAACTTTTATATTTAACTTTTTGTCGAAAAAATACACATGTAGGATTTTTTGCTTTTTTTACATTTTGAGGACAAACAATTCACTTTAATACAAAATGTTCTATCGCAAAGTTATAGAGCTTAAAATTCCCTACAACTTTTGTATCAGACTTTTTCCCGAATTCCCAATACCATGATATTAGGAGATCCTAATTGTATCAGTGTGTATGCTTATGTCATTATCAATATTGAAATATCAATTTAGTAGACGTATTCACCTATTTTAAAATGTGTTCCATAAATTAATGTAATGTTTAGTATTTTGTAATTAAAATAATCCTATTCTCTACAGCCGAGCCAGGAAAGTTCTGGGGTGACACAGCCGATTTTTTTAATGATTTTAGGAAATTTTATGATACATTTTACGACATCGCTACAGAAATGGGAAATATATTAGGATAAAATTTGACATAAAAAATTTATTCTAAAAATCAATTAATAAATACCGATATATTGTACTTTACTATTAATAGTTTTTGTTACATTTTTTTTTCTAAATTCATATCCATCATTCACTTCTATATATTTCTAATAGGACTTTTTTTGCGTGTTGATTTTTCCATTTTTTTTTGTAATCAATCGCATTTAGCTCTGCCTCCTGTTTTAATTTTAATTTGTCCACCTCTTTTAATATATTCTTTTTCTTTTTGCAGCCTTTCCTTTTATTTCCGTTTAGGTTAAAAACAAAAGAAATAACAGGCGCAAGGCAGCTTCTCTACATACACGCCTATCAAAAAAAAAAGTTTCTACTAGGCAGCTTAATAACAGTATTTCCAAAGTAATATAAAAAATATGAAGCCCAATTGCCAAAAAAACATGTCTTGGCTTAGAATCAGTCTACTAGCAGCTGGAAGACCTAAATATGGTCTGCAAATAATTTGACACAATCTATATGGCTAGTGATAGTCATATGGACGAGAAAGTGCCGACACATTCATATTTTAGGTATTTGTTAAAGGTTAAAGGATGATACAGTCGAACACATTATGTATGACTGTCCGATTTTAACAAATTAAAGGCTTGCTGGCACTGGTGACATATGACGAAGTATTCGTCTTTGGAGTAGATGCTGCCAAAACGAGTTGTTTATTATTTAGATTAGACCAAATCTCGATTAGATGAAATCATTAAGTTTGAAGTAAATCCCATTTATAAAATAATAACGAATGTCAAATTCTGAAGACATGGTATTTCTCGTTTATGAAAAATACCAAAAACACAACTTTGTTATTTTTACATGTTACAGAAAATTTGTAATGGAGGGCAAAATTAAAGATGATCTACACAAGATTTTTTTTGTTGTGTACAAGCGGAACAGTATTTGTGAAAGATCGAGAATGTGACGTGATGTGTTTCCAATTTTCTAAAAAGTTTGTATTAACGGAATAGAAAATGTCAGTCAGAAAGTGTAGCAATAATTTAGATAGTATTTTTAAATGCATAAAAAATACGATTTGATGGTTAGGATAATGTTATGATTTTAATAAGAATTTAAGACAAATTTATCCACCAAGAACAGCCAAGATTTTCCATCAGCTATATCGGTAATATCAGATTACTTAAAAGATTTAAAAGGGATCTCGAATAATGGTCCCAAAAAGGCGGGATTAATGCATGTAGACATAGATCTTCCTTCAAACAAAAAACCATCCATCAATAGTAAGTTTTATATCTTATGAACTGCGGCTTTTAATAAAAGCACTAAAGCTCTCATCATTCAAATTAAGACTTCAAGTGGACACCGTGTTTGATTATCAAATCTTTGGAACGCTATTATAATGCTGTTATTAAAAAAAAGTTTTTTTATAGAATATAAAAAAATTGTATCTACTTGGCATTTTGACAACAAAAATAGTAACAATGAGGAAGGCACACACGTGTATGGAATTTATTTATTTGACCTTTTCATTGGTCGTTTCAAAAAATCGATTCTGTTACGAAAGAATAATCGAGCGTCTTACCAAGGAGCACTTGACTAGTCATAAGCATGAATTTAGAAAAAAATCGATAATTCATTGAAACTACCGGGTGTAAATGGGTCACGGGCCACCCCTATGACTTTTAAACGGGTTAATGGACATTTTAACATATTTGGAGTCTACGTACTGTTAAATACCACTTTAGACGCCATTTTTATATCATTTTTGATTTTTTTTCCATCCTCCTTTATTTGAGAAAAAAGAATGGTTATGTACATCATTTTAATGGTAATTGAATGGAAAATTTTTAATACCGGGTGGTCCATCTGTTTCATTTTTTAAAAAAAAAGAGTTTTAGATAAAAAAAGTGGATTTGCTGAATTATATGTTTAATAAAAGAAAGGAAAATAAATCATTGACAAAATTGAGACTTTTCAGGTAATTCTAGTTTATTTATAAGTAATTTAAAGCAAATCATGACCACTTTGAATGGATAAAAAAAATTCAAAAATAAAATAAAAATTGCGTCTCAAGTGACATTTGACAGTCGACGTATTCGTTTTTGAAGTCGTAGAATAATAATATGTAGAAATGTACCGCGTTTTCCAATTTTCATGTCATTTCCAGTCAAAACGCATGTCGGCCATATTGCATTTTTATGAAAAAAAAAATTAAAAAATAGCTCTATTATAATCGACCAAAATTTGGTATACATCTATTAATCCATTTAAAAGTTATAGGGGTGGCCCACGACCCCTTTACACCTGGTACACTATTATTATTAATATAAAAATAGCAAAATGACAAAAATATAAAATCTTCAAGAGGTAAGCGAATTATTTTCTGATTAAATTGGATTTCCACTTAATATATCCATTGTTAAATTTGAGTTTAGATGGAAAGATTCTTTTTAAAACTGCATCAAAGTTAGATATTAAAATCATTCCACTTACTTCGATTTTAAATTCCAACTGATAAGACCGTTGATAACTTCCTATTAAAAATTAAAAATCCAAGATTTGTTTACTAGTAACATTGCGCAAATAACAGCTGCATACCCAGTACCCAATCAAAATAAAATTATTTACAGAAATTCTTCACGAATTCGTACATTATATCTAGAATTGCTCTGCTTTATTAACCCAAAATAATAATATCCTTATCTCAGTTGACCATTTTAACCTTTGCCCTAGAAAAAAACAGCGATCCTGGCCTCCATATACTTATACCAAATTAGTAATTCGAGCAAATTGAATTGGTTATTTGTCTCATTTTAACAAATATTTAATTCAGATTAGAAGTGTATGTTTAAATGGAAAAAGTAGGAAAAAATAAATCTGATTACATTTAAACAAATGATATAACTAATTAATTATATTTTCTTTGATTTGGAAGTACATCAATTTCGGTAAAATTTAATTAAAAAAATAATCAGAAACAAACATTGCCTGGCGCGGACAAAGTGAGATACTTAATCCCTTAACATTAGTTCCTGTCCATTGCACAACATTTTCAGGTATAAGGGTGAAAACCTTTTAATACGTTATATAACATTTACAATTCGGCACAAAGTAACATAATTATAATAATCACCTCAATTTAAATAAAAAAGTAAATATTTTTATGCATTAAAAAAAAGGACCAGACTGCACAAAATTCAAACCAGTCACTTGTTTTTTGTTTTTAGTGATTTAAAAAAAATGGACAAGACCGCGTCAAATGCAAACCAGTCACTATTTTTTTAAAAAAGGAGTAGACCGAACAAAATTAAAACTAGACACTTTACATATGTATATGTATTAAAAAAAAGGACCGTCTTCTTAAAATTATAAATTCTGCTGTTGAGCCGAAATGTGACTTAAAATGAATAAGCCCCTCTAAACTTTGTACAGATTTAAAAACAAACACTAGTTTGCCTTAAATGCAAACGAGTCACTACTTTCAGGCATTTAAAAAAGGGACCAGACTGCGCCAAACTCAAATCAGTCACTTAATTAAAAAATCGGCTATGTCATCCCAGAACTTTCCCGGCTCGACCGTAGAGAATATGTTATTTATTATTATTATTTTAATTATAAAATACTAAGCATTACAATAATTTATGGAACACATTAAAAACAGCGAGCCGATGGTGAATACGTCTACAGAATTGATATTTCAATGTTGATGACATAAGCTGCGCATGCGTACGTTTTATATCACACTGCTATGAAAACTATTGGGAATTCGGGAAAAATTTTCATACAGTAGTTGTAGGGAATTTTATGCTTTACAACTTTGAACTAAAGAGCATAATTTATATATAATTTAAAAAAAATGGAAAATTATAAATGTGTATTTTTCTCGCCATCTAGCGACGAAATTATGAGGAATTCCATAAAAAGTTAAACATAAAAGTTAAAGAAAATTTGATGCTTTACAACTTTGAACCAGAAAATTTTGCACTAAAATGAATTGTGTGTCCTCAAAATCAAGAAGAACTAGAGAAAACCTACACGCACATTTTTTACGCGCCCTCTAGTGACGCAACTATTGGAAATTCTGGAAAAATCTTAAGACAAAAGTTGTAGGGAATTTTATGATCTAAAACGTTGTACTATAACATTTTGCACTAAAAGGTATTATTTGTCCTCAAAATCAAGAAAAACTAGAGAAAACATACATGCACAATTTTTACGCGCCCTCTAATGGCGCAACTATTGGAAATTCTGGAAAAAGTTTGAAACAAAAGTTGTAGGGAATTTTATGCTATAAAACTTTGTACTACAACAGTTTGCAATAAAGTGTATAGTTTGTCCTTAAAATTTAAAAAAAGTAAAAAATTCTACCATGTGCATTTAATCAATGTCGGTCTTGAGGACCTTCTACTGTACCAATTTAATCCAAAATCTAATGGTCCCATGCTAGTCACACACCGACCCTTTATACCAAATTTCAGCTTGATTGGTCAAACGGTTCGGCAGTTATCGTGGAATATTACACACAAACAGACCATGCGCTGGAAATGGTTTTAATCTTCTTGGGGGACCTCAAAATGGATATTTCCATCGATATCTCGATTTTTTTGCTCGTTCACCTTACTTTCCCTTTGATGGGTCCGGGAAAGTAAAAAGAGACTAAAGTGCGCCAACTTCAAAACGCTGGAACCGATATGCGTCCGGCGGTCAGTAAAATGTCTTAGGTGCGTCCCGCAAAAAAAATTTCGTAGCACAGATGCGTCCGATGGTTCAAAAAGGGTCAGCCAAGGTACGTCCTGTGGTTAGAAAATGATCTTACTTATATTTTTAGAAAATATTGTTCAGAGTATTTAAATTTCTAAGAAAATCGCCTTAGATACTTTACCTGAAATTGGGCTTATTTACATAGAGTTAGGAAGAATTTGCTGGGTTATTCCGGCTTATCCGCAAAGACTATTATGAATCGTTTATCACATTATAAAATTATTTTTACTTGTTTAGGGCAGGTACCTTGTTTTTAAAATTTCAATTTGGATTCAGTGCAATACTATCCTTGATGTGAAAGTGAAAATGGAATTTGTGACTAGTCAAAAAGGCAAATCTCTCTTTGTTATTAATGGATATAAATTTCGATTTCATAAATATTTAGCGAATAATGCTCAGAGATGGGCCTGCGCCAAAAAAACCTGCAAGTATTTTATCAAACTCGATGAGGGACATACAATTCTGCAAGCAGAGACCAACCATAATCATAACAGAGAAGAGGAATCAAGCTTTTCTTAGTTTACACTTCATGATGTTAATTTATTCTGGAAAAACATGAACCATGCCCGATTAGCGCTGTATCCGAAGTTTTACCAAGAACCGTCGAAGAATGCCACGACGCCTTGGATACTATGGAGATAAAAACAAGTACTGGTGAACTTTTTTTGCATATAAATAATCGTACTGATAATATTGTGTGTTTCACTACTAAAACAAATTTGGCCGGAATGTGCAGTGTAAAACACATTTTTGTTGACGGAACTTTTTACAGTGCTCCGAAAGCTTTCACGCAAATGTTTGTGATTCATGGTTTTCATCAAAACGTTTATGTACCATTAGTATTTTTTCTTTTGCCGAATAAGTCTAAAATCTCATATGAAAAAACATTTATTTACTTATTAGACCTTTGTAAAACTTTAAAAGTCAAATTTGATCCTGAATTTATCTTTGTAGATTTTGAATTAGCCATACACTCAGCCATTAAAAAAGTTTTACCTAATGTTCATATTCGATGATGTAGGTTTCATTTAGGACAAAGTTGGTTCAAAAAAATTCAAAGTCTTGACCTGACATACGAATACAAAAAAGCTGATTCGGAATTAGGTAATTTTTTTAAATTATTTTTTGGTTTACCATTTTTGGTTCCGTCTGAAATTGACGACTGTTTTACAGACGATTTAATGCAAGTTCAACCGCAGGACGAGCGGGTCCAAACTTTTTTATTTTTTAAATAATTATCTGGAACAAACTTCCGCATTTCCTCCCCAAATTTGGGCAAAATTTTCCAATTCCATAATGCGAACGACAAATAGTTGTGAGTCATTTCATTCTAAATTTAATGCAATGTTTTATACTTCTCGGCCAAATTTGCATCAGTTCTTAGAAGATCTCAAAAATGTTCAATGCGAAGTATATATAAAACTGCGTAGTACTAAAATAAAAAAAGGGAAGTTTTGGAAAAGGAGCAGTTTCTAAATGATTTTATACAAAAATGGCACACTAAATAGATTTCAGTTTGTGAAAAATGTATCACAAAAATTTTTACCAAAGAATAGTTTATAATTCATTAATTTTTTTATTTACATCGATACATTTTTTATAGTTAATGTAGTACATTTATTTTTAGTTTCTAGTTATACGTATTGTACATTAATCTATGTATACATCTTATTTTGTTATTGTTAGATACATAGGTAGGTAAACTTTATGCTGTCTGTTTTTTGATAATTTGAAACCTACTACTTTGATAATTATAAGTATATCTTTTATATTGAAAGTGTTTTATTTCAATGTCCAATTGTTCATTTTTATACGACGTTAGACAAACAGATGAGAAACACACCTAGGCTATTCTTCGGCCTTACCGTTCCGACCGCGGGACGCTCCTGGACAGGTAAAGGGTCATTTTACTGACCACCGGACGCACCTCGGATGCAGCCCTTCAAAGCACTCACTATTTTTTAGTTATTTAAAAAAAACACTGGATTGAACCACAAACCATATTTTTTTTGGATTCGACATATTTTGTACCGAATGTGTCTATATAATTAATGACCACTCTCAAATTTGTGCCGATTTTAATCCCGTTACCTGTTCGGTGTGCCGATTTGGGTGTTGGTCACTTGGTCTTCGCGGTCAATTTTGTCAACTGGGTTCCGTAATTCCACCGGTCATTTGGTCTCAAGATTTAAAATTAGGTGGGCCTTCTGGTATCTAATCCGTTTGATTTAAAGCAATATTTAAAAAAATAATAATAGAAATAATTTCAGTGATTAACTTGTAAGAGATTTTGTGTGCAAAAAAATAATAGTAGATATATCCTGTCTAATATTAGGCAACTCGTTATACATGTAATTTTAAATTGGAAATGATTCCTTAAATTCGAAAAAAACTATAACAATAATAATCGTATATATTTTTTAAACTGTATCTAGGAATAACTCAAAATTGAAGAGATTACAAAAATATTATTTAATGTTAAAATTATTTTATTTTATTTTCCTAGAACCCTTAATCCAGCGTTCGTGCCCAGAAAGGCTACACCTTTAGATGCGACAAATGATCAAATTCGGGATTAACTGACTACTGCGCCGAAATGGGCTCCACACGCCGATTTTATTTAATTACACTTTTGAAATCTATAACATAAATCATTTAAAAAATAGCACCCCTATTTTTTAAAACAAATATATTTTTTCGAAGTATCGCCTCTATGTTGGCTATACATTAAAATATTTTGGAAATAATTCACTTATTTCTAAATTTCTAAGCGTATGATAAAAAAATTTCCTCAAAATGACTTTTTGAAGGAAAAACAAAACAATAAAATGTGGCCAGATGACTACTTAACAGTCAGGTATTCCCTTTCTCTTTCTAAAAAAATTATGTGTTCGAGATAACTTAATCTCATATAAATAATTTTAACTATACCATTAAACAGACTGATTTTAACATTACAAACTATTATTTCACCGCTTTATTTTTGTTTTTATAACTGCTCTATTTTCTCTATGCAAATAAATAAAACCGCGTCTTCCACCAGATCAAAAAAACCATCAGCTATTATCCCAAACAAATTACATACATTATTCGCATCGAGAAAACGGTATCTGATTCAATTAACTACTCAGACCGGTCTTACTCCTCCTCCCCTTACTCCACCAGACCCATGAATCGCCCGAACATGACAAAGAGATCACCAATAGAGGTGGCATCGTCTTTTGTTACTTTATAACTTTATTACCACATATCAAATGAAATTAAAATAATTGTCGGAAATATCTGTTAAATAATATAAAAAAGACGCTGCAAATTAAAAATGCATTCAAGAGAATTTCACACACCGCAATTATTGAGCAAAACCACTGTAAAATCAAGTCATCTATTTCTACCAACCAATTAAATTATTATTCTCTTGATTGTTTTAAGCGGTTAACCACAAGAATAAAACTAAATCCGCCCTTTGTAATATAAATATTCAATGCGTGAATCCCACCTCAAACTGCAATTTAAGATGCACCACAGGGTAGCCCCCGCGGACCTCTCACCATTCCTGGTTAACGTACACGCCTACGCATGCTCACTGTAAAGCGCGTGTGGACTCCAAGCCAACTGGGATAATTCTCTCGAGGTCATTTTGGCTTTCTTTTATTTTTATTATATAGTTATCGACAAGACGAAAATAATATTTTAAATAAAAAAATAAATGGCAACATTTGAACGTACTTTGTAACTTTATCTTTATTGATATTATCAATAGTTTCTTTAATATTGTTTATATTCTAGAAACTCTCTCATTGCTTTTAATAACTGTCAAGAGTTGTAACATTAACATTGACCTTATCTGCACCTATCGCTGTGTACACATACGAGCGGCAAGACTAAATAAAAACAAAACCAATTTATAATAAATACATTATTGCAACTACATCCAAGCCCATCAAGAAAAAATAAATATTTATTCAGTGTTGACTGTATAAAATTGAAATTGCGATGCATAAAATATGTTAAATATGTGGCATTGAACCAATGATTTAACTGAAACTGGCAGTAAAATTATGACCAAATCTTCTTGATATTAAATCATTTGTCAGTAATTTTGATTTATTTTTGCTATTTATAAATGTCTAATTCCACAATTCAATATTTCAATTCCAGCCGATTCAATAATAAAAAAAAATCTCCATCATTACGTACAATGTTGACCGTATAAATTTGAATTTGTGGCGCTTAACGTAAGGTTGGCTTGTAGCAACATTTCTTTTTAGAGAGGATTTTGTCGTACCAAATTTTTAATTTTCACGTACGGAGACTAATTGAAGTAAATTACACTCATTTCGTTTTGGGTTTTATAAATTGCTGGTAAAAATACCTTCGTTCTTTTATTTATTATAGCACGATCGGGCGTACTCGTGCTTCGACAAGCCTTTTATTATCATTAAAGTAATTTACCACAATTCAAATACATTGTTTATAAATTGTGCACGTCTTCTTGCAATTGCGTGCAGTGTCTTCCTCGGGCGACAGGTTAATACGTGTTGTGTCTTTAATTTTTATTTTTATTATTTTTTACTTCCAAGATTCAAAAATTATCAAATTTCACACATATTTTGGTTTGTACATTGCTTGATATATTTATTTGTTTAGAACTTCTTGTCCTAAAGAGAGACTAATAATCTCAGGACATTTGATTTGTGACTGGGCTGGTTTTATGCGTCTTCAACCGGTTTTGGGCTAGGTAATCGTATTGGCGAAGAGCAACAGGATCGTTGGAGGAACATGCTAATGATATTTATGTACAATGATGTGTCACACAAAGCGAAAATTCATTAAAAATGCTAATACCGTACTATTAAAAGATTGTACTTTATGCTTGGGTAGTTTGATGAGATTGATAAAATATTTACTTTACTTGCATTGTTACTTATTTTATGAACTGTTAGCGAATAAGATAATTTATTTCGTAGCGCAGGCTTGTTCTGTTAAGAGATATTTTATTAGGCACAAATTTAAATATATAATATTTATTTTTATTATAACATATCATTGAAAGTAGAGACGTTCAGTTAATACTCCACAGATCTGAACTAAACTCTATGTATATGCACACCAGGAGAAAGAATTAAAAACTATTTATACTGGCACATTTTAAATAAAATGTGTTGTATTTTGAAATTCAACAAAAATATTTTATCACATTTATCTCGTGCGTTGTTCTGCCGAATCCAGGTGTGCGTCAAAATATAGAGAACGTATGCTAGCAGAGTACCTAATCTATAAAATATTAAACAACACGTGTCAGGAGTAGTGAAATACCTAAATATTTAAAGAAAATGGAATGGAGCAATGAGGATTCATGCGAATAAAATTGTCCCGTCGTCTCATCAGTAGCTAAAGTTCGTAGTATTTTTTCACCGCAATTTTGTTTTCTATATAGAAACAGCTTCGATGTCCAGTAACGCCTTTATTTCTCTTATTATTCTCTGTATGTACACTTCTTTTTAATAAAATAAAACATGATGATCTCAAAAATAGCAATTTAAAAATACGGAGCAGGACAAAATTACAGATGCACTTAAAATCAAGTCCACATTAACACTACTGTGCGACGCAAATCTCTTTGAAGTTGACTGTAAAACCGACTGTACCGCGGATAGCGTGCGTTGTTCGTCATGAAAATATTTGTGCAAGTTTACATGCGGCGCACAGTCCACATCAACAAAAATTTCGGCGCACACGAGCAAATTTATGTCAAATACAACGCACAACGCAAATTTTTATTGATGTGGATCCACCTTTAGATTCTAATACATTGGAATATTTCGTGGGCGATGTGTCATACGTGCTCAGATGACAAAATTATGACTTGTCCAACTACAAAACCGACAGCTTCATTATCAATTAGAGAAGTGGGGAACTAAAGACCTAGGGAAAATTAGAAAAGTGAGGAATCTGAAGGTGTCGCTTTAGTAGTTGGACAAAGTCATTTGAACATATTGAGCATGTATGACTCACCGCCCTAATAGTTCTAATATATGCGAATTTATCTTGCCATATGTGACATGTTTTTGATTTGTGAGCAACAAGCAGAAAACGTTCTTATAATAGATGCAATGCAATGATTTACTGCTGACAGTAACTTCTGTCACGCCAGTAATTTTAAAATACATGTGGAAACTCTTACTAGCATGCAAGTGTTATTCAAGCATGCACGGATTAAAAAATTGGAAGCTTCCAATTGTTTATGCACCAGTAATTTTTCTGGGGCCAGTAAATCTAAAACTTGCAAGTGTAAACAGCTTCCATGCAAGCCCTGTATGTTATTTCGAGAATCCACTTGTTCAGGTTTACTTGTTGTTTGAAAGTAAATTTTCACCATTAGTAAAAACAAGAAATGAAAATCGAAAATAATAATAATTCCCTTGTTTGTGGGATATGCACTCTTGGTTTTCTGAATTTGTCAAAAATAAATAAACAAGGGAAAATGGATTTGATTTATCGAACGTTAAAGCCAAAATAGATGAAAGCAAAAAATCTAGGGCAGGTACTGATGAATTCTACACACTTAAGCAAACATGCAATTATTCGACAACAATTATTTGAAAGCTATCTACATATTGATATAAAAATATTAGAACTAGCGCCCAAATTACAGAATCGTGTAAACGTTCACTAGCATGAAAGTTCAACTGGAGTGAAGGTTCAACTGGCGTTAAGACTGGCGCCAGTAATTCATTGCATGTGTAAACCCGCCATTACTTACAAGTGATCCTGTAAGACGTTTTTTATTATTAACAACAGACTTAAGCAAAAAATTTGAGTAGCTTAATCCGTATTTAAAAATATACAAATTCCCGCGCATGTTGTATTTGGTAGTAGTTATCCATACATTTGACTTAAAGTAAATAATATAGGTTAATAAATACCGTTAATTCCATTACATTTACATAATTAGATCAACATTTTTCTAAACATAAACTTGTACCCGCATATTAGAACACCTTATTTAAATCATTTAAGAATCGTACTAGTACCACCATAACCACGTACACGAGGTACACCTATATAGATAACAAGTTCTCGGGTGCATTTTTTTTTGTTGATTATCATTTTTATTTAGTAAACACCGTTGCACACCCACATATAACTGTTTATCTGTGGTAATAAATATAGTTTCCAGGGCCACGTGACTAGAATTAATTTAGTTGGCATAGTATCCTGTTTATAAAATACATTTATCTGACAAATTGAGTTTGTTTCTTATTTTTTATCAACAATAGTTTCACCTTCATCGTCTGGATTTTCAAGGACAGCGGTCTGTTCTAATTTACTCTTATCTTTAAGTAGTCATTTCTATGAAATGTAGGTCTGTCGATAAATAATAAATTACAGAAATAAATAAGATGTTTATGAAAAATACATTTTTTAAGTTCACAATCAGTATTTTGAATTTTTGGTAAAAGTTAACCAATTTAAATATAAGGTCTTCAATGTCTTCTAATTCTAATGACGAATTTACGTATGGATAGTAGCTAAAGCAAGTTACTAAAATTTAGTAACTTACCATTTAGTATCTGGCATTTTAGTAGCAGAATGAAAATGGCGCCCATTGAATGAAAGCGTCTAAGATCGGTTGTAAAAGAGTGTGTAGTTGTGTTATGCGAAGAAATTAGTAAAATAATAGAACGTGAACAGAACAAAAAGAACCGTATATGGATCAGAAAATGGTAAACTCGTAGAAATACTCATGGATTTTCTTCTATGTTGCTGAAGGAACTGGCTAATGAAGACCCGAAGGAATATAGAAACTACATGAGAAGGTCCAAGCAACAGTTTAAAGTGCTGCATATGGTTAGTCCTTCTATAACAAAGTCTGACACCCTCATGAGAGAAGCTATTCCGATCAGAATAAAATTAGAAATCACTTTATCGTATTTAACAAGTGGAAATAGCTTTAGAACATTGCAAAGACAATTTCGCATGGAAGTTTATTTCCAAAGTATGTGATACCATTTATGCAGCTCTACAGGAATAAATTAAGGTAAGAAAAATACTTGTATTATTTGCTGTTTTCGATATCCGAACACCCGCAACTTGTGCAACTTGTGGGTGAATAAGAAAATGGCTTTCTAGTGGCCGATGATGCTTTTCCTCTGAATATGTATTTGTTAAAACCGTATTCACGGCCGTCACTTTCCAAAGACCGAAAAAATTTTAACGGTTATCTCGAACTCGACGTATAGTGGAAAATGTAGACGCAAATCTTGTGAGCAGATTTCGTGCTGTTGAAAATTATTAAAACAAGCTGTACCATACACAACTGGTTGAGAATATCTTCTACAAATCAAATGCCAAGGGGATCTATAGATAAAAGAAATATTGATAATAGAACTATTACGCCAGGATCCTGGAGAAATGAAATTAAAAAGTTTCCTCGCTTCATTTCTAGAACTGCAAGAGTATTTTTGAGAGTAGGAGCCGTACCGTGGCAAGAAAAAATGATATGTTAATTAACTTTATAAATATGACAGCCAAAACTTAAATTAACTCGCCGCTAAATGATCCTGTGTAGGTCCTTTATTGTCCAAACAATGCAAAAATGCGTACATTTCTTTGAACCACTTTACATGAGGCACATAATCTGTCCCGATTTTTTAGTCTTGAATTATCTTATTTTTAATTTCAGTCACACCAAATCCTTCGTCCATTATTACTTGAATTTCTTGAAATGCAGCTTCGCGGGCATTCCTGTTTTTATAAGTAACACTCTTTGTGTTCAATCAAGCGATACTCCTGCACAAATTTTAATGTTGTGACTTCACTTCAACGGGACACAGCCACTTTTATTTTAATTTATGGTTTCCTCGGAAGCGGTGCCGGCTTCTTACGTCCGTCAACGTACGGTGGGTGACGTCATAAAAACGGTGGGTTAAGTACGGCCGTAGTAGCCAGCAGAGATTAGTGTGAAGTCTGAAAATGAAGTGTCACTATGGATGATCTAGATGCCGCACTTGTTATTATTTTAGGAATTATCAGAAGAAGAGACAAGAGAATCTGAATTATTTAATAAACGTAGAAAGGAATACACATCGAAAGACTGTCATCGCACGGAAACGCGCATGAGTCGTCGGTAATCTGACGATCCTCTTGGTGTTCCAACCAAACTCGTAATCCTGTTTTTCACGGTTTCAGGATAGTATTTTCGGTACATGCTCAAACTTAGTGACTGTGTGGACTGACATGCGCATTTAGCATCTTGTCAGCGCATTTTGAGCGACACCATGTCATCTTCCATATACCGAATATTCTGCTGCTGTTACTCATTTGATTTATTTTGTTGTTTTTTGATGTTTATTAGGTTGAGTTTTTAATATTATTTTTATTGACTCTCACGATCGTTTGAACTAACAAATAAGTAAACATGAGTGACGATGGTGATTTTTTTATCCGACGAAACCGGGGAAGACGATTTTGAACAAGAGTAAAAAATGAAAATTATTAAGGTAAGGATAAGTACCTAGGTACTGTTTATATTCAATTTATTAGGTTATGGCAAATCATCCATAAGCCGATAACACAACTGATCCAACGGTTACATACTTTTGTACCGTCACAATATCCGAAGTCTGCGCATGCTTACAAAATGCAACGAGAACGACCTCAAAACGGTTTCGAAACGATGCAGTAATTCGTGTTGAAACAAACCTATAGTAGTCAAAAAATTACGTAGTGGGGGAACCTATCTACTTGCTTCAGTAAATAGAATCGGATCCTGTTTACTTCACTAAAATTTCCACTAAATTAGCGACTGGCTCAAATACTAAATCAGACATTTATATAACGTCACTTTGAAAACGGGACTGTCTATGAAACCAAAATTTGTTGACGTCTTTATCTTTATGTTATATCGATTGTGATTTTTTATTTGTGATTGTGGAAGTGTTCTGAAAAATGGAGAATGAATATATAAAAGCTACATCAAATAATCTACTCAATGTGGATTATTTTATGATACACGATTATAAAAGTCGATGAAATTTAAATTTTGGTAAGCCTGCAGTTTAAGTATGCGAGAAGTGTATTGATAACGACGATCACATTAAATCAAATTATTCTGCTTTTGTTTGGATTTTATTTCTTATTAACTATGAACGAAAGCCACTCAAAATCTATATACCGATTATTTTAGTTGTACCACCAAATATAATATGTGGTCGAGTAGACACTTTCAAACTAAATCTGCAAAAGGGGAGGAGTTACAGGTAGTACGTCATAGCCCGCGAGATTTGAAAACAGAAGTCAGTAGGGCCCAAAAGCGTTAAGATTTAAAATTATTAATTAGTGTAGATAATATATTTTGACCTTATAAGTTTAAAAATAATTTAAAAAAAAATCACAAAAGTAGCCCATCATGTGACATAAGCAGGCGCATGCGCACAAGATATAGCACACTGCTACAATTATGATCTAATAAAATCATGGGTGAAAACTATTGGGAATTCTGGAAAAAGGTTAAGACAAAAGTTGTAGGGAATTTTATGTTCTACAACTTTGCTCTAGAACATTTTGCACTAAAGCCCATTGTTTGTCTAAAAATAAAAAAAAGGCAAAAAGCTTAAATGTGTATATTTTTCACCCTCTAACGCTGAAACTATGGGGAATTCGAAAAAATGTTAAAAATAAAAGTTAAAGGAAATTTGGTTCTCTACAACTTTGCATAAGAAAATTTTGCACTAAAAAGTATTTTTTGTCCTCAAAATTTGGAAAAACTACGGAAAACATACATGAACATTTTTGTGCGCCCTCTCGTGGCGCAACTTTTGGAAATTCCAGAAAAAGTGTAAGATAAAAATTGTAGGAAGTTTTATGCTCTAAAACTTTGCACTCAAGTGTATTGTTTGTCCATAAAATTTAAAAAAAGGCAAAAAAAATCTTACATCTGTATTCAATCAATGTCGGTGTATTGAGGACCTCCTGCTCTACCAATTTACACCAAAAACTAATGGTCGTATTCGAGGCACACACTGGCCCTTCATAACAAATTTCAACTTGATTGGTCAATCGGTTTGGCAGTTATCGTGGAAGATTACACACAGACAGACCATACTTTGGAAATGGTTTCAATCTTCTCGGGGGACCTCAAAATGGATATTTCCATCGATATCTCAAAATTTTTTTTTTGCTCGTTCACTATACTTTCCCTTTGATGTGGCCGGGAAAGTAATATAGATAATTGTGAATTCGAGAATTTTGACTCTAATTTTTATTTCGGCATAAAAATTTGGTCACTTTTGATTTATTTCCTCGTACCAAGAGTTTGGCCTCGTAATTTTTTGTTAACTTTTTCGATTTTTTTTACCTCATAGTTTATTATATAAACTAATTATAATATGCTGCAGTTCTTATATGATCATAAAATTATTAGACTAACATATTGAAACCATCTTGTTTTTTCACTAATTAGTATTGATTAAAATATTATTATAGTCCGATTCATTAAAAAAACATATTTCTAATAAAGCATATATTAAAAAACCAATCAGTAACAATTTCTTGATCACATACTGTGAACCATTAAGAACGATCGCCTTAGAATTTTAAACTAAGTACTATAAAATAAATGTACTCTCACTTCCTGATACCTCATAAATGGTATTATACAAGGAAGCACTTTGAAGAGAACTCAAGTAATTAGCAGATTTAGATTTTTTTATGTTACATATATGTACTTATATTGTTTTTTTTTTCAATATTCGACCATAGGACCTAGTGTTTTTATTCAAAAAAACTTACTAGTGAAGTTTATTTTTCCTTTTATAATTAATAGAAACAAAGTTTTTAGAATATTTTAAGTACATAATGTATTAAAATATTCTTCAACTTGGTAGATATTATTGTGACTTGAAATGTGTGTATGAACTTATGAAACGGACTTGGATGACATAATATTAATTTGTACGATACGTGATGTTATTCAATAATGTCCACCTTGTAGACTCACACTATAAAACACACAATATGGAAGCGCTAGGAGAGCAATGTGAACGACCTTAGGTGGCCGATGGTATAAACATAACGCGTTGCAAGAAGACAACTCAGTGCCCTGACGACACAAACATGAGGGCACTGACCACGTTTAAACTTTTCTTTCTTTCGGGACCGCCTCGTATACGATACGCGCTCGTCCCTCTTCCTTCTGGCTTCTTCTTTTCCGCCTTTGATTGTTTTTCTTCGGCCTTGATCGAGCGGTTGTTCGACTACATGATTTTTCCGATTTGCGAATTTTGTGCGTGAATCTCCCAGGTCGTTGGTCTTCTTTAATTCGCTTATTATTTTCAAATTATAAATGAACATAGCCACGTTATGCGCCATATAAATAATTGTTTATTTAATTTTTGATATAAATATTTATAATTAAATATGTAAGTCGTTTAATTTTTTCTTTTTCCTCTGCAATTTTTATCAGTTTATCGACATTTGTTGGTAGGTATTTTTTAACATAATTGGAATATTTTTTCTATAAATCATATTAAAAGTAGATCTATTATAAATTATTTATAATAGTCTTATCAGTGCTAAATTATTTATTCCACCGGACAAACCAAATTGTAGTATTAATTTAGTATATATCTTTATGTTAACATTTATTTCATTATTATTAAAAGTTCAATGAGAAAATTAATATATTTATTTGAAATATTTAAAAAAATGTGCGTTCATGCGTATCTGACCTCGGAAATTTATATAATTAAAAATATTCAAAAATACAATATACAGTTACCGGTATTTACCGTTATAAAGATTTCTACAATATTTAAAGCCAATGGCAAAGAACGCGCCATGATTTAACTAATATTTGTCATCACATAATATAACTCATAAAATGACAATAGTATACAGAGTTAGTATTAAACCAGAAATAAAATCCGGCTGGCTATATCGATTTTAGGGTTAGCAAAAACCGTTATAAACCTCCCCCTCTGATCGTCACATGTATATTAGATTGAGCACCCCCATCTAGTAGCCTAGGGCACTAATGCATTCGATTGTTTTGCATCTGTCTGCTATCCCGATACAAAATAATAAACAGCTGTGCTTGATGTGTGCGACGTCACTCAGAACTGGCAATTTTCATATGTGTGTGCATGCACATGTGGTGTTTTTTTGTAACGTTTGGATAGAAGAAGAGATTGGTAAATGTTTTTAAGTAATTAGTGGTATTAAAAGTAAGAAAAAATAGACAAGGACACAAAATTATAAATGTTAACAAAACAAATGAGCCTATTAGTCAATTACTTGGAGACATTAATAGAGAAAGTATTTATTGGGTTTAACATTATTTATTGATATATTGGCGCCACTACAAAGTGCTACAAACTTCGTCACAAAATTTAAATCATGAAAGTGAAATCATTTTAATGACCTTGTTGAAGAATATCGTCACCACTAACCAAAACTATACCTTTTTAACACTCTACGTACGTTCCGTTAACTATGTATGATAAATAGTTTAATATTTAAAAAAAAAGTTCCAAATTCCAAATTAAAAATTTAATGACCTGTTTAAAATTCACATTTCGGCAAAAAGTAACAAAATTATTCCAACAAGTTAACCATAATCTCGAGTGTGGTTGAATGATGAGTAATAAAATCCAAAATCAAATACCACAAATTTAATAAAAAACCAAAGTTGTTAAACGGACATAAATGGGGAAACGGCAACTAGTTTCGGGAGAACTGCCATCATCTGGCCTGTAATACACAGTGTCAGCGAAAATTTTATTTAACACAATTTAGCTAAAACTCACCAAATAAATAGAAATGAAGAACAAACACGCTTTCTTAGTTAGTTTTAATTTTGGCGCCAAACAAAACCAAGCTTTCTTTCTTCTTATTTCCCTTTATTTGGTAAGTTTTAGCTAAATTGTGTTAAATAAAATTTTCGCAGACACTGTGTATTACTAGTTGCCGTTTCCCCATTTATGTCCGTTTAACAACTTTGGTTTTTTATTAAATTTATGGTATTTGATTTTGGATTTTATTACTTATTATAATTATCCTAAATAATAATAATATTGGGATTTGCTTTGTTGCTTATATTAGATTTATTTTAAAACTAAACTTCCGTTATTACTGAGAATGATATTAGTTTTATTTCTTATCTGAAATAAGCAGTCAAAGAGGAAAAACTTTTTGGCTGGCATATAAAGTTGGTTGGATTGTAGGTAGAAGCAAACAAAAATGGCGGCAAAATTGATCGTCTCTCTAGATATTTGTGATTGATTGTGTTCAAAACTTTAAATTTGAAAAACATTATCGAAAAACGGCATCAATAGAAACAAAATGGATGTATTAAAGATAAATGTAAAGCTTTTGTACTTTAGGAACTTTTCGAAGTACGGTCCTGTTCAATTTTCACTGTAAATATTTTTGAATAAAATTAATTACAATTTGAGTAAACTTTGAGCTTAACGACCTAAGTATACTTAATTTCTATACCTGAATTAAATTTTATCAAATAACTACAATAAAAAAATAAATAACATTTATTTAAACTTTAATTATTGAATGATAACAAATAACTATAAATTACAATATATTAAACTAAATAGTCATTGTGCATGATTTTAATTCTGTAAAAATTGCTCAAATTGTCCTCCCTCTTGTTAAAGATATTTTATAATTTTTGTACTCATATTTTCAGGGTAAAAATGGACAGACAAAGACAATATAAAAAGTTTTTCCCAAATATTTTGGAAAACCCCATTCAATTCGTATTAAAAACCAACTTTGTATCTATAACAGTTTACGAAGTCCAAATAGAGTTCATTTAAATTTTGCGTTACCCGTGATATTTAAAGATTGGATTATGTATGTTGTAAATTTTTGTAATAATAAAATAACCTGATTTTATTGATTGCTGATAATTTCAGACCCTTTTAACTTTGTGCCGATTTGGGTTATTTTTAACCCGCGAGTTGTTTGATGTGCCCATTTATGAATCGCCCCAAATTATGTAAAATATTGTTATATTCGCGCGACAACATAGTACTGCAAATGACGTGTTATTATTAATTAATTTTACTTTAATTTAATATTTTCTCCTCAACCCATCCCATTTTTCAAACTTGTTCATCCTATATCTATTCCTTACGTATGTGGCAACATTGTAGAGGCCACTCAACCCTTTTAAATTCATCCCATCGAATAGAATAGTTTTTTTATTTTGTCAAAACAACTCTTTGTTTTGGTTGCTTAGCTGGATTTAAAGGGTCTAGGAACATTATTTATGTCCGCAGGGCTAGACTATAGGAACTATCAACGTAGGAGGGGTGCGGAGGAGTATGACTCGTCTGTTCTATAGGCGTAGAACGTACAAGAATTGGATGTTACAGGGTGTATCCCAACAAAAATACTTATTTATCTATCACTTTTTTTTTAATCAAAATTTGAATTTTGCTTGGTTATGATTTAAAAATTTATAAAGTATGATTAAGTTTTTACACGCATATTTTCAATAAAGAAAAAAGCCAAGAACAACCTTGTATCCATCATATTGTTCTCTTCAGAGATGCTTATAATTTCGTGTATTTAAATATACTTTGTTGAGTGACCTCTGACTCCCAAGTCACAAAATAAGTTACTTTCAAAGAATTAGGATACGTCGGAAATAAATTCCGTCAGTTTGACATCCTATAGACAAAGGTTATATTTTTTCTTAGCTATGTTTTCATGTATGAACCAAAAAGAGCAACGCTTTCTTAGCTAGTCTAAACGGAAACTTATTTATATATTTCGTTTTATATAGAAAATAATTTAATAAATATTAAATTGGTAGAGAACAGAAAGTAGATGAAACACTATTTTATTATGCTATTTATGATTTTAACGGTACGTTTTTTCCTACTTATCTCAAATGTCAAATAGTGTCAAAATAAACAAAGTATGCATTAATACGATTTTTTCTCTTTAACAATAGTATATTATTCAACGAGCATATAATGATGGCTATTATTCACAAGGGTGTAGTTTACGACACGAGCCGCAGGCGAGTGTCGTAAAACACCCGTGTGAATAATAGCCATTATATGCGAGTTGAATACTGTACTTTGTCCACGACTGTTAGATATGTATTAACAAACTTTTATTGAGGCAAACATTGATGGAATATTATTTTTAATATTTATAGCATAACTAGAAAGAATATTAATATTATATAACTACAATTTAACATCCATTATTTATGTTAATAGTTACATTTGAAAAATTTGTTAAGTTAATAGCAGAAATAGGATTAACGTCAACATTAATATTCTGATTATTAGTTGAAATTTTTGATTATTGGCATAAGAATTAGAATCATTTACTTGTATGGAGCTTGACAATTACTTCTGGTGGTGAAGGTGTTAAGCACATTTTATTTTCACTTTCTCAATCCATTATTTTATTACAATTTAGTAGAAATTTTAATAAAATATTCTGTAGTCAAAAGTTTGACATTTCAATTTAAATTATTAATTTGACTTTTAGATGACAGTCGCGGCTTACTAAGAGAATGGATAAAATGTATAATCGTTATATCACAATGGTTAAGTATAGGAAGAGCGGTGATAAAAAGTAGTGAATAATGATTATTCACTGCTAATAGTGTATAATATATACCATTTTAAGTTCTTCAAAAATGGCTTCATTATAAAACAGTCGTGGACAAAGTACAGTATTCTACTCGCATATAATAGGTACCTGACGTGTAATTGTCAAATTATAGTGCAGGAGTAGATTAAGTATTTTACAATATTTAACTCAAAAATTACCATTGATCCATCAAGAAAGAACTGTATAAGAAAAGGATTTTTATAGAGAAGACATCCTGTATACATGTTCACGCACAAGCGTGTGTAACCTTGACCAGTCCTTCTTCGGTGCGTTCACCTATAAACCCAAAAGAGAAAAAAATACCCAGAATAGGTACCTCTAGTATTTTATACATCAATCTAATAATACCTAGGTAAGTATGTAGTCGTGGGTATCTAAGATTCGTCTAGACGTCAGACAACTCTTTGAAAGATGATGAAGTATCTTACCTTCTATTATTAGGAAGGGTTTTTGAATTAATGGTACAGAATAGAATGGCCCATTTTTTTAGTGGTAGTGAAATAAACAAATTCTAATTTACCATAGTTTTTTTCAATTCTACGTACTTCTTAAAACTATTGAATAAGAAAATATAGAAAAAAACTTGGCAAAAAATTATCACAATAGCTTAAATTATTTAATTTTTTTAATTTTTTTAATTTTCCAAAAAAAAGTAATTTTTATTTTTATGTAATTTTTATTTTAAATTTAAAAACTAACTAACTATAACATAATTCTATTAAGTATATATGAATAATAGGTTTACAATAGTAAATACATGAACTTAATTAAGATGAACGATTTTTTTTTTAAATTGAGCGGTTTAAAAATGGTGCGACCGGGTTAAGTTTTAAAAGGATACATTAAACAACTTTAACCCGGTTAAAGCGTGGTAATTTTATAACAGTGTTATGCTCCTTCCATATTAATGATATATTTACTATTGAAAACCTATTATTTATATGGCTTGAAGATGACTAAGTATCCGAAACTAGTTGCCGTTCATTACAACTTTATTAAAGTCTCTGTGGTACATGATTTTGAGTTTCATTTCATTTATTGAACATATTGATCTGGATAACCTTTTGTATTTAAAAAATGGAATGTTTTTAGATATTTATTGTGACGAAATATTAAATAGTATTGTTTCAAAATGTTTTAATATTTTTCTGTTAAACGGATTTAAAATTGGTGTGTAAAAATATCATGAAAATGTAAAATATCTATTAGATTAAATTAAAAGAATTTAAGGATGAATAATTATTTGTGAAATAACAACAAAATGAAGATTTTTTGTTTAAATTCATGAAATATATATAAAATACTATTAAAATTTTCTGAAAATGGTGACTTTGTTATGCCCGTTAACTTACCCCCGTGATTTTCGAATTTTAATGAAAATCAAAATTACTCTATTTTTTTGAGAGTTAAATTGGCCCTGCGATTTTCTCTGATTGAAAAAAAGCGCTGAGTTGTGCTATATTGTGCCGGTTTTTTTAACATTACATTAACCAAGAAAATCGAAAATATATTTTCAAAAATATTTAAAAATTTTATTTCGCTAAAATCAAAAAAATGTTAATAATTAAATAATTAAAGAAATTTATTTGTAGAATCGAAATAAATGATATGAACAATGAACAATAGAATTATAATATACAGTGTGTACAAAAAGTAACGTAACTTGTTAATAATTCGTTTTTTGATGTTTACAAAAAAAAAGATTGAAATAAAAGTTTTAGGAAATAAATATCAGTAAGAATCAATATTTGATTCGAACTAATAGCTTAAATTGCCTAAAACTTTTGTCTAAATTTTTTTTTTGTAAACATCAAAAAACGAATTATTAACAAGTTACGTTACTTTTTGTACTCTCTGTATATTTTACCGCAAAATCTTTTTAAGTATATTTTCAATGCAGCTAATTTACTGTTTTAGGAGAAAAAAGTCGGAAAACAAAAATACAATATGAATGTAGCACAATTCAGCACAAGTAAAAATGGTTTTGACCATACATTTTTTAAAAATATTTTTGAAAATATATTTTCAATTTTCTCGGCTAATTAAATGTTTTAGGTTTAGGAGAAAAATACAATATGAGTGTAGTATAATTCAGCAGAACCAATTTTTCAGTTTTCTTGGTTAGGTTTAATGTTTAATAAAAACACGGCATAGAATAGCACAAAGCACAACTCAAGATTTTTTTTTAAATCAGAGAAAAACTCTCAAAAAATTAAAAAAAATTTATCTACGGCACAACCCACTACAAACAGCACAATTTCATTTTCATTCAAATTATAAAGTGGCGGGGTGAAGTTAACGGGCATGCCATTGTTACTGTTTTGAGATTCTCAATCTCATTTATTTTGCAAATAATACTGAGATGTAAAAATTATGCAAAATTGTATTTTTTACTTCTACTTTTTTAATAGTTATTTATACCCCCAAAAAAACAAAAAAAGAGTTGTGAGTTAGATCAATATCATCTTTTTATGTTTCACCTACTGAAAAAAATATAATAGGAGATTTAATTTTTCGTTGCAAAGTATGCGGGTCTGATAA
Source organism: Neocrepidodera transversa (assembly GCA_963243735.1). Lineage (NCBI taxonomy): Eukaryota > Metazoa > Arthropoda > Insecta > Coleoptera > Chrysomelidae > Neocrepidodera > Neocrepidodera transversa. Next base: position 27,729,429 of record OY725343.1, on the reverse strand, counting down.
AAATAACGAAGCATACCTAAAATACTTTGAGCCGGATTTTTAACATTATTAAAAAGAATATCTGATAGCGTAATTAGGTTTTACAATATTTACAATTGACCATGCGAGGGGATAAACATACATAAATCAATTTATTAACGTATTTTCTAGATGTACCATCACGTTTCAAGTAGGTAGTTTTATATTTTGATTTAAATATGTAAACGTTTTAACAAAATTATTTGTTCCCAGATTTATCAAAATGACGTTACTTAAGACATTTACATGTTTTCATATATATTAATTAAAGGTTCTAGTACAAGAAATTCTGTGTTGAGCAAGAGACTGAAAAATAATATAGTGGTTCCTTTGACAGCTTCCAACGTAAACCAAAAGTCCACGATAGACATTTATTCAAGAACATTTATTCTTACTACTTATCTTCGACACTTTCGATGGAAGCGATCAAACACTAAAAAATCTAGAATGCCAAAAATAGGCGATACAACTTTCAAATTGCGAATCTGAACAAATATTTCATAACAGGTGGGACATTAATATATACGGTCTATATTTAATCTGTAATCTATATTTTAAAAGATACGTGTTGGGATACGGTAACTATATACTATTCAGACGATTGTTTTATCCATCCAAATAATTACTGCGCTGTGTCTGTTTGTAAATATCAAAATGTAACTATTCACTGACGAAATATTTGTAAAAATTTGAGGTAGTTTCCAATATAAGTCTTATAAGATACTTCAGTATCATTTGTATAGTCTATTGCACCTTTCTCTAAATACATCGATTAAAGTATTAATTACAACCACTTGCTTGAGTTAAATAAAGATAAGTGCATATTTTTGTCTTTTAAGTTTCAATCCATGTGTAATTCTTTCTCTTTCGAAGGTGTTTTAACATAAGTAGTGAACTAGAGATAGTTAAAACAAAATATTCTTATTTTTTAAAAAATTACAGCGAAAAAACTAGCGCGCGTTTTATTGAAGCACTCTGCATGCCTCACTTCCATCTATTTTTTTTTTCAAAATATAATAATTCTATTCGTATCAAATGTTATATATTTATTCACTAAAGTTAAGCAATTGAAAAAAATATTTTTTAAATTTATCCATTGGCGTAGAAAATTGGGGACAAAATATTCGGTCATACATAACTAGAACGCCACTAGTGTAAAAGGTTTTGAAAAAAATGTATTGTATGTATAATAAGAAGCGTTAGTCCAGTAACTCAGCTGCAAGGTTTTGTTTCGTTAAAAAATATTCATTTTTAAAAAAGTTAACAACGAAAAAACTGTTTTTATTTATTAACTAAATGATCTAGATATTCATTATTTTATGAGAGGAGTCTACCATAATCGTTTGAACGTCGAATTCTGAAACAGCCTGTATAAAAATCATCTTTTGAACATTAACTGAGTTTTGGAGTGGAGTACCCCGATAATCGTTAACACTGATTGCACTCTCTAATTATTTAACCGTCTATTGTGGTATATCATAAAATCCCTACAAATGAGGCTCCTTGGGAGCCAAAACAAAAATGAATTATAAAGATAATTATTCTTTACAAATGTAAATGATAAAGATAATTTCCTGTTTTGCATGAATTAAAATTTTAAGCATTTGAGTTGCGTTTCACCTAATCACGTGATTGATATCTCGTTAATATCTCTGAGAGCAGCTATTTGTTTTTATATTTAAATTTGAGTAAATTTTCTTGTTCATAAATAATATTTAAACAACTTATAACAGGTGATACATACTACACCCCGTTTTTAAATACATTTGAAAAAAAATAGTCTTAAAATTATGTGCTTTTTGTGTACCGAAAAATTGTGCTCTAATGGTGATTAATTAATCACACTTGCGAAATTTTTTATATTCCAGTCGATCTGAATATTTAATCTTGGAACTGGGTATGATTCTATAGAAAAGAAGTGGGACATGGAAATAAAAAAATTAATGATATGAATGATTTTGTTGTGCTGCATCTGAATATGAAATATGTTTATTCGAAAAGTGGTACAATTTATAAAAGATGTTTTGAAATAATTGTGTTAAAAAAATCAAAGCGATAGGATTAATATTCTTCCAAAGAGGCCAAAAAATGTAATTTATTGTAGTTTTCATGACAACATCGCTTCGAATTATTTGACTAAACCAATGGCTTGAAATTCGACAAATTAATGGAGCATCTTACAGAGATAAAAAATCTGTTGGTATAGAAACGTTTAAAAATGAATTATTTAACCCCAAAAACCGTGAATAGCCAATTTCTCCTTAGAAGTGATAAGTTGGCCCCGCCATTTTCGAATGTAAAAAAAAATAAATTGTGCCATGTTTGTGTTGGCTTTTGCCGTAAAAAATATATCTTTTTTCTATTTTTCCCAGTTAAGTTTTCCCCGCCATTTTTTCCGATTTAAAAAACAAGAGCCGTGCTATATTGTGCCGATTTTTTTGAAATTGAAAATTAATTTAATTATATTAATCCATTATAATGAATTAATTTGCAAATTCAATATCGTTTCATTATAATGAACGAATGAAATTACTAATAATTATAAGATAAAGTAAAAATGGGACAAAATTCGATTTAAGTTGCATTATTTATGCAACTCCAAAGTTGGTCACATAAGCTAGAGCTCATTCAACTTTATTAAATTTTTATGGGTTGGTCAATCAATTTTAAAATGGTCAATAGATGTTTAAATATTTAACATTGTTTTATAATGAAGGTCGATAAGCGGGAAATACTGTAAAGTTGGCCTCTTGAAAAATGTTTTATAAATAATTTAACACCTATAACTTTGTTATAGGTGTTAAATTATGGAGAAAAAGTATTCAAATATGGACCCAAAAATGGTCAATTGAATTCGATTACGAATTTTCGATCGCCAACTTCACACATACGTACTAATAATTATGAATTTTTTAAGAAAATTAAAAATTACAATAACGAATTGCAATGTTAAAAACACTTGTGTATATGCGTGGGTAACCATACCAGTGATTTGTTTATTTTAAATTAGCAAATCACTGGTAATCTTGAGTCTGTAAAAAATAGGAAAGGGAAATTATCCTAATTGCATTGGTGGTATGTCAGAGAGACTTCTTATTTATTTTTTCTTTTTTGCGTCTATAAAGAAGTCATAAATGAAATGCAAATTATCCTAAACGCGTATTAATATAGAGTTAGTAATGATAGGTACCTTTTTAATAATTTATTTAGTATTTTATTTAGTTTATCATCAACTTCTGATGATGCTAACATAGTTAGAGAATGTACGTGGAGTGATAAAAAAGTGTAGTTTTGGTTAGAGGTGATGATATTCTTAAAACATTAATTTTTTACATTTACTAATACTAAACCTTTACAAATTAATTCTAAATCTTTATAATTGCGAAAATTGACATCAAAAACAAAAGTAAGTTTTCTTTTTTATTATTACTCATTGTTAGGACATGTGTTTTAAGACTTTTTGCTGTTCGATAGAATCTTATCTCTATAGGTCAGTGAAGTTGACACCCACTTTTGCGAATTTCCCAAATATTTTATGTGCATTCGTTTGTCCATCGACTGTCCATTATTGTCTACTAATTATTTTTGTTTGTCCACCCTTCCTTTCAACATGGTGGCCCAAAAACTTTTTTTTGCAAATTTTGCTCACGGCACCCATAAATTGCAAAAAAAAAATTTACCGCACAGGTTGTTTGTTCTTTGTTTGTACACCAATTAGTTTTGTTTGACCACCCACCGGTTAATTATAATTATATAACTTTTAAAAAACTGTGATATTATGAAGTTGGCACACCTTTTTTTGAATTTTGAATTTTTTTTTCGTGCATTTGTTTGTTCATCGTTAGTCCAAGATTGTCCACCCAAGATTTTTGTTTGTTCAAGCACCTTATCAAAACGAAGGGCAAAAAGCGAATTCTGATTTGGTTTAATTCTTTGGATGAGAACAGACAAATGATTTTTTAACATCTACAAATAAAATTCCAGTAGACAATCTTCAGCTTCTTTTGTTAAAAATTATAACACTATGCAATAAATAAATATTTTTTACTGGGTTTATAGTATACAGGGTGGATCGAATTTAATTTGCGTATACAGAGATCTTATAAACCAAAATAGATGAAATATCGGTTAAATGGTGAAAAAGATGTGTATTTTCAAGACGAATTAATATATTTTTTCAAAATTAAAATATTAGGTCCGGTTTCAGAGATATTTAAGAGAAACCGAAATTGGCGATTTCCGTTTTAATTAATAACCACCTTATTTTTTTTAAAGATAAAAAAAACTATATAAAACTTTTATTGGTGGGTAAATATGGCTTCACAATATCCAGTTATGTAAAACACCGTTTCGTCTTTGAAGGGCCATCCTCAATTATTTTTGTTAAATACCTGTACTTGTACTTTTTATTTCATCTTTGAAACCCTCATTTTTTTCTCTATTCAACCATGTAGAACACCAAGGTTTTGACAATAAACTAAACTTAAAGAATTTTTCTATGTACGGTCCTGTTTATTATATGGCCCGCAAAATGCACTTTATGGCCCGCGCGTGCATAAAGACAAAAACAGGTTTTTTTTAATATTTATATTTTGAATGCAATAACTAGTATGGCATAAAAGTTTGTATGCACCACGGGTATAAACAGATGTTTATACCTTTGTTACATAAATAACTGTTATTTTTTTATTTTAGTTATTTAAGAAAATTTACTTTCAAATATTTAATAGAAATGAAGCCCAACGTAGACTTAATTTTTCACTAATTTTATTTAAAATGATTTATAAATATTTTCAGTGAAAATGGAATGAAAACAGGGAGAGACCATAACTATATTTTTTCTCATTTTTGTCTCTCCCTTTTCTCAAGGTCACAATTTTTGCTTAAAAATTTTGAAAAAAATTCCCATTTATAGAATTTTTTTATTCTCTTTCTAATGATGTTAAATAGATTTTAATATATTTTTAAATTAGAGAAAATAACTTAGATAATTTTAAATTTTAATAAATAATTTTTTGTTTAACCCCTGTAACGAAAAAACTATCGATACTAATTTTCATTTATAGAATTTTTTACTCTCTTTTTAATGGTATTAAAATAATTTTAATATATTTTTTCAAAAAAAAAAATAACAGGTAATTGTAGATTATAATAAATAATTTTTTGTTTAACCCCTCTAACAACAAAACTATAGATGCTATTAAAACGTACCAAGTGCAGATAGAGAGAGAGAAAAATATTCTATATGTGTGAATTTTTTCAAAAATTTAGATAAAAAATTGTGGTTGTAAGAAAAGGGAGAGACCACACTAAAAGGATTTTTTTAATTTTCCTCATTTTTGGTCTCTTCCCTTTGTCAAGGTCACAATTCTAGCTCAAAAATTTTGGAAAAACTCCCACTTATAGAATTTTTTATTCTCTTTTCACTGGTATTAAAATGATTTTAATATATTTTTTAATTAAAGAAAATAACCTAGGTAATTGTAGATTTTATTAAATAATTTATTGTTCCCTGTAACAGAAAAACTATTAATGTTATTAAAACTTACCAAGTGTAGATAGAAAGAAAAATTCCCAAAGTACGTACAAAAAATATTAAATATTCTACATGATTGGATAATGAAAAAATGGGATTTTGAAATTGAAATAAAATGTACAGTTCCGTATTAAAAAAAAAATAGTTGATTGTGGTCCTTCAAAGTCGAAACGTTGTTTTAAAAAATTGAATAGGCTATATTAAGCGGTATTTGACCTTCAATAAAAAAACCTTATAAAGTTTTTTTCTATCTTTAAAAATTAAGGTGTTTATTAAATAAAAACAAAATCGTCGATTTTGAAATGGTGCTTGGGCAAACAAAAATTTTAGCGTTGTCAATCTTGGACTAACGATGAACAAACGAATGAACGAAAAAAAATTCAAAATTAAAAAAGGGTGTGCCAACTTCAAATAATCATTTTTTTAATTATAATTAAGCAGTGGGTGGACAAACAAAACTAATTGGTGGACAAACAAAACTAATAGGTGGACAAACAAAGAACAAACGACTGTGCGGTTTAAATTTTTTTTTGCAATTTGTGGGTGCCGAGAGCAAAATTTGCAAAAGTTTTTGGGCCACCATTTTGAAACGAAGGGTGGACAAACGAAAATAATTAGTGGACAATAATGGACAAACGAATGTACACAAAATCTTTGGGAAATTCGCAAAAGTGGGTGCCAACTTCACTGGCCTCTTATTTCTACTTAAAGGTAGGTATAATGTTTGAAACAGAATAAAAATTTGCTTTTTCAGTTCTAGATTATTTTGAAACATACCTTATATACTATGTACACTTGCCGCTACCCAAATTTCAAGAAAAACGATATAAAGGTGAGTTTAAACAGGAAATAAAATAAAAGAAGAAAGTTAAACATGCAAATCTGTATGAGAGCGTTTATACATGAAATAAGAATTAGTACAACTTTTAACTTTTTACCTTATTTTGTTTGAAAATCAAATCTTTTCTCAGAGTATGTAAACTCAGCCCTAAATCCTTTTATGACATGTAATCTGAGGACCATTTGAAACAGGGATTAATAATCAGACATGTAATCTGAGCACCAAATAAAAACAGGTAAAAATTACGAAATTTCCCAATATTTCATATTTCTTGAAATTATTATAACATTTTAATAGTATAAAGGGTTTTTAGGCTTACCTTATGTTTGCAAACATAATGAATTTAGTATATTACGAAAAATTACGAAATTTCCCGATATTTCAAACTTAAAATTTTAATAGTATGAACGCTTTTTGCAAACATGATCTGAATTTAGTATATTTGATGTCAACTGGTATAAACAGATTGTTTAGAGTATAAAATGAGTGAATTTGAGATTATAACAAGTCGGCGTGGTTGCAAATTATTACTTTTAAATGGGTAGGTATACATATTCATAAAAATGTTTTGAAAAGTGATGAAATTTTATGGACTTGCACAAATAGTAAATTGCAGTGCGAAGATTTTAGAAGCAATATATATTTTTTTGTTAAATATGTTTTCTTGAATTTTATTATTTTTTAAATAACTCTGTATACCTAAGCAATATGCTGCGGTGCTAAAAATGAAAATAACAGATTACCTGTTTTTTAAAAACGGTTAATCCTCAGATTACATATGCTTGTTCAGGTACCAAATATTAAATCTGAATTTTGGTCCTCAGATTACATGCACCCTCTTTTCTGATGGTTCTGATAGTTTTATTACATAAAAAGCTGTGATTTGATACCAAAAGAAACGGTCTTATGACAAAAGATTATAAATAATTTTACCGTAAATTGTAAGTGTTCTATATACCCAACGAACTTTTTAAGCAAACAAAATTGCCTGAAGAAAAAATGTTGGTAGGATTTTAAAAAACAATAACCTACTTTAAACAATGACAAACCTAGAGTTAGGTGAACGCGACGAAAACAACAAATATTTACACAGCCATCTTAACTGTGTGTGTGTGACGCAAAAATTTGTTGTAGCAACCAACCGTTACACTAACGCTATAGGTACTACAAATTTTTATCTGCGACTATAAAAAATTATATACGGATTTAATTTTGTGGTTGAAACATATTATTAAAATAATTGAGTTTATTTTTAATAACTTACCAGTAATGAGTCGTTGTGGTAGGGAATTCTGGCGGATTTTTTGCGATGACGTCATATCATCTTTCTCTGGTACCAATCTAATAGGAGTAGGTCTTATAACGTCATCAGGCATGGCATATAAATCTTGACCTTCGAAGTCGTTTATTGGATGTTTTGCAGGATTCATTTTAACAGGAGCGATTGGTTTCCATTGAAAATCTCCTCTTCGATTTAACGGAACCTCGTGTTTGAAATCAAAATTCCATTTTTCAGATTGAGAGGTTCGAATTTTATCCAATTCTTCTTCAAGAAATTTTTGATTGGCAACGTGGTCTATAGGCCCAAATAAAGATCTTTTAACTTTACGCACTTCAGGCCTGAACTGCGGGGCTGTTTTTGACAGAAAATGTCCAATGGGGTTATTGCAATATAAACTCGTACTCATTTTTGTTTACGGTATTATGCAACCAGGATTACACTCAAAATTCGAACACAAATGACTCGATTAAACACACTGTTCTTGTAAAACAACACAAAGAAAACCTTCCTTTTTTCAAATTAATCCATATATAATACAAATTCACTAAAAGTCCGAAGATTCGTCGACGAACGCGTTAGCGACTGTCACCAACAAAGCTACAAACGAGAATGTGACAAGCAGCGCAGCTCAAAGCATGACGCGAACAGACGCGAGTCGTTTAGCATGTAGGAGAGGTGAGACGAACGGAGTGGATTGGTCCAAGTGTAGCGCGAGGGGAGGCCACTCTCTGATTTATACTGAAGAACGGTCGAAGTTTGTTTGAAATTTGAAATGCGCTTGGAATTATAAATCGAAAATAGGCTTATAAAATGATTCAATAAATTAATAAAGAATAGATTTTGATTACTGTTTTTAGGATTATAGTTGTTTCATAATATTAGGTTCTTGAGTCGCTTTAGTACATATATAATAAAAATCGTTTCTATGTTCATGAACCAAAGTAATGATTGATATTTTCATTAAAATCAATGATAATGCAATTAGCCTGCCTAGTACAGGGATATCCAAAAATATTGTTATAATTTAATTATGTATTAATGCGTAATTGTAATATTCTTAAGGGACAATGGTACGTACAATAAAAAATTCCTGTCGGTAGGGTCGATAGGGGGAGGTAGATTTCTATTGTCTAAATTTGAGAATTTCATCCTTCCCCACCCCACAATATGGTCAGATCAAAAAAGGTTTCAAACGAATAAAGTTTATATTAATTAGAACATGAAAAAAGTCTACAAAAATAGTGGAGATATGAATTTTTTGAAATTCCAACTCCTTCCAGTTCCACCCCCTTTGGTGCGATTAAAAAAAGTTTCAGACAAATTAATTTTATAATAATTAGAACATAAAAAAGGCTTATGGCCTGTTTCAATATTTTTGAAAATGGCGGAGATATAAATTTTTTGTAATTTCTACCCACTCCAGTTCCATCCCCTTAAGTCGGATGGAAAAAAGTTTCAGACAAATTAATTATATAATAATTGGAACATAAAAAAATCGGCTGTATCACCCCAGAACTTTCCCGGCTCGTCCGTAAAGAATATGTTATTTATTATTATTATTAAATACGTCTACCGAATTGATATTTCAATGTTGATAATGATATAATCTGTGCATGCGCACGTTGTATATCACACTGCTACAATTAGGATCTCATAAAATCATGTGGGAAGTTGGAAAATTTTTCATACAATAGTTGTAGGGAATTTTATGCTTTACAACTTTGTATTGGAAGATTTTGCACTAAAGAGCATAATTTGCCTCCAATTTTAAAAAAATGAAAAATCCTAAATGTTTATTTTTCTCGCCATCTAGCGGCGAAAATATGAGGAATTCGATAAAAAGTTAATCATAAAGGTTCAAGAAAATTTGATGCTTTGCAACTTTGTCCCAGAAAATTTAGCACTAAAATGCATTGTTTGTCCTCAAAATCAAGAAAAACTAGAGAAAACCTACATGCACATTTTTACGCGCCCTCTAGTGGCGCAACTATTGGAAATTATGGAAAAAGTTTAAAACAAAAGTTATATGGAATTTTATGCTCTAAAACTTTATCCTACAACATTTTGCACCAAAGTGTATTGTTTGTCCTTAAAATTTGAAAAAAGTAAAAAATTGTTACATGTGTATTTAATCAATGTCGGTCTTGAGGATCTTCTACTGTACCAATTTAAACCAAAATCTAATGGTCGCATTCTAGGCACACACCGACCCTCCATACCAAATTTCAGCTTGATTGGTCAAACGGTTCGGCATTTATCGTGGAAGATTACACACAGACACACAGAAACACAGACACACAGACACACAGACACACAGACACACAGACAGACCATGCGCTGGAAATGGTTTCAATCTTCTTGGGGGACCTCAAAATGGATATTTCCATCGATATCTCAATTTTTTTTTTGCACGTTCACCTTACTTTCCCTTTGATGGGTCCGGGAAAGTAAAAAGTCTCATGAAAAAAAAATTTAGATAAATTAATTTTATAATACTTAGAACAAAAAAAAAGTCTCATGATCTTTTTCAATATTTTTGAAAATGGCGGAGATATAAATTTCTTTAAATTTCAACACCCTCCAGTTCCACCCCTGTGGGTCGGATGAAAAAAAATTCAAATAATTTAATTTTATAATAATCAGAGCATAAAAATGGTCCATTGTCCTTTTTTAATTTACAGGGTGTTTCAGAACTATGGGATCCAACTTCTAGGGGTTATTCAGTGCAACAGTAGAAAATATTTGAGTACAGGGACCCATGTCCGGAAAAGTGTCACTACGGCTCTAAGACGCGTTAAAATTTAGAAAAACGATGAATTGCCTAAATAGGATTTAATGAATTTATTTTTTGCCTTTTGTACATGATATCATCACAACAATTGTTCAAAATGTCTTCCTCCAACCTGAATACACCGATTTAAATGTCGCACATGATTTCGGCGGACTTGACTAAAAATTTGATACTCGTTTTGAATGATTTCAAATGCTGCTGTAATTCGTCCAATTAAGTCTTGCTCTGTTTCTACTGGGGTTTCGTAGACCAAAGACTTTACATGTCCCCACAGGAAAAAATCTAGCGACGTTAAATCGGGTGACCTAGGAGGCCAAGAAACAGCTCCACGGCGATTTGATGAAGAAGCCATTGACAAAATTGAACTCTAGGATGATAATCGGCTGCAGTCAATCCTTGAACTTTCTGGAAGTGTTAGGGATAAAGTTGTTGCTCGTATAGCACCCGCCAGACGGAAGCGTTACTCGTATTCATATCCTTAGCAATGTAACGTGCGCTACTTGATGGTTCGTCGGCAACTCGCTGAAGGACCTCTTCTTCAAATTCTACCGTTATTACGGTTTGAGCAACACCAGTATCATGCATGTTGGTTTTAAACATGCCTGTCTCGGAGAGCCGCCGATGAATAGCAATAAACTTTTTGTATCCCGGATGCTGTCGTTCGGGATAACTTTCTTGATACAACCGCTCTGCTGCTCGTGCATTGCAGCTTGTTGCTCCGTATGCCAAATGCATATCCGCCAAATCTTGATTGGTAAAGTTTTCCATTAGCAACAATTAATTTTTGTTAAATTCTTGCAAATACGATAGCACGACTATGGCGATATGGAATGCAACTACAAAAAACAATCTCTGTTATCGTTTTTAAAGATAACAACACAAGCGCCGGTAAATTGTTTAAAATCATCAGCTATAAAATTTTTAAATATTGACATTGACATTTTGAACAATTGTTTTGATGATATCATGTACAAAATGCAAAAATTAAACGCATTAATTCCTATTTAGGCAATTCATCGTCTTTCTAAATTTTAACGCGTCTTAGGGCCGTATTGCCGTAGTGACACTTTTCCGGAAATGGGTCCCTATACTCAAATGTTTTCTACTGTTGCACTGAATAACCCCTAGAAGTTTGATCCCATAGTTCTGAAACACCCTGTATATAAATTCAAAAATGGCGGATATCTGAATTTTTTGATATTTCAACCCCCTCCAATTCTCACCCCCTTAGAGGAAGAATGCCCATTTGCAATTCTCAACGAATTACTGCCCCAAAGAATTTTTGTACCAAATTTGGTGTCGATTGGACAAAAATTGCGACCTCTATCGTACCGGAACGGAATGTCTACACATACAATGCGACTCAAAAAGTCTGCACCATATGGGAAAAAATTTTATTATTCATTTAACAGAAAATTTGATTCTAGATAAAAGTTGGTGCATTACGTAAAACTGCTATTGCAAGCGTCAAACTTTCAAATTTCTAAATGGTATACAGGGGCGGGCAAACACTAGGAATTTTGACTAAGAGTAAAGTACCATTATTTTTAATAATATCAAAAAAAATTATTTAGGAAAGTTGTTTAGAATTAAAATCGTAGACCAAAGACTTTACATGTCAATTGTTTAGAATTTAAAATCACAGCCTCCTACTCAAAAAATCCATTTTTTTATGTTTTAACCCAGCTCGGATGCACTTTAGGGCCCTTCCTACAATCACTATAAAACATTTTGGTTAAAAAAATGGTTTTCTTCGTTAATTTTACACCATTCTCGGGCTTTTTTTAAATTTTTATGATTTTTGCTTTTTTTGGTGCAAAGTTTCACCCTGTAGACATCTACATAAAAACTAGCATTATCATTTATTTAAATTAAATAAGTTAACAAATAAAATGAAGCAACTAAAATACATATCAGCAGGGGTTTACAATGATCGTACGAACCGTAGTAGTTAAAAACTAAATTACAAAAGAAAAATAATTAATACATAATAAAAAAAAATATTTAATATCTAATAAACCTTAAATTTCAACATGTCTACCTTCCACCTACATACATTTTATTGTTCGTGCACAAAATTCTTTATTAACATTCTTTAAAAAAGATGTTGGTATACTGGCACAATACTCCCTAATAACAATTGCCAATTCATCAATATTTTGAAATTTTACCTCTATAAAAAAATCGGCTGTGTCACCCCAGAACTTTCCCGGCTCGACCGTAGAGAATATGTTGTTTATCATTATTATTTTAATTACAAAATACTAAGCATTACATTAATTTATGGAATACATTAAAAATAGTGAGCCGAATTGATATTTCAATGTTGATAATGACATAAGCTGCGCATGCGCACGTTGTATATCACACTGCTGCAATTATGATCTCCTAAAATCATGTGTGAAAACCATTGGGAATTCGGGAAAAATTTCCATACAATAGTTGTAGGGAATTTGATGCTTTACTGCTTTTGCACTAAAACATTTTTGCACTAAAGAGCATAATTTAAAAAAATGGAAAATCCTAAATGTTAATTTTTCTCGCCATCTAGCGGCGAAACTATGAGCAATTCGATAAAAAGTTAAACATAAAAGTTAAAGAAAATTTGATGCTTTACAACTTTGCACCAAAAAAGTTTGTACTGAAATGCATTGTTTGTCCTCAAAATCAAGAGAACTAGAGAAAACCTACATGCACATTTTTTACGCGCCCTCTAGTGGCGCAATTATTGGAAATTCTAGAAAAATTTTCAGACAAGAGTTGTAGGGAATTTGATGCTTTACAACTTTGCACCAGAAAAGTTTGCACTAAAATGCGTTGTTTGTCCTCAAAATTAAGAAAACTAGAGAAAACCTACATGCACATTTTTTACGCGCCCTCTAGTGGCGCAACTATTGGAAATTATAGAAAAAGTTTCAGTCAAGAGTTGTAGGGAATTTTATGCTCTAAAACTTTGTACTACAACATTTTGCACTAAAGTGTATTGTTTGTCCTTGAAATTTAAAAAAAGTAAAAAATTGTTACATGTGTATTTAATCAATGTCGGTCTTGAGGACCTTCTACTGTACCAATATAAACCAAAATCTAATGGTCGCATTCTAGGCACACACCGACCTTCCATACCAAATTTCAGCTTGATTGGTCAAACGGTTCGGCAGTTATCGTGGAAGATTACACACAGACACACAGACACACAGACACACAAACACACAGACACACAGACACACAGACAGACCATACGCTGGAAATGGTTTCAATCGTCTTGGGGGACTTCAAAATGGATAATTCCATCGATGTCTCGATTTTTTTTTTGCTCGTTCACCTTACTTTCACTTTGATGGGTCCGGGAAAGTAAAAAAACTAAAGGAGTGAGATCGGGATACCTTGCTGGCCATGAATTTACGGAGTATCTGCTAATGTATTTACCCCTAAATTGGTGATCGAAATATTCTCTAATTAAAATATCACTTTTTTCCCATTTTTTTAAATTAAATCATAATGGTAGTTTAATTACATGTCTACAGGTTGAAATTTTCACTTTGCACCAGGAAAAAACCAAAATCATAAAAATTTTAAAAAAAGGCCTAGAATGATGTAAAAATAACAAAGACAAATTCTTTTAACCAAAATGTATTATAGTGGTTGAAGGATTTTTTGCGTAGGAGGCTATAATTTTAATTCTGAGTGTAATTTTTAATTCTAAACAACTTTCCTAAATAAATTTTTTTGATATTGTCAAAAATAAGGATACTTTACTCTTTGTCAAAATTCCTAGTTTAGTTGCTTCGTTTTATTTGTTTACTTATTTAATTTAAATAAATTTATCATGGTAGTTTTTATGTACATGTCTACAGGGTGAAACTTCAACTTTGCACCAAGAAACAAGCAGAAATCATAAAAATTTAAAAAAAAAGCCCGAGAATGGTGTAAAATTAACGAAGAAAACCATTTTTTTAACCAAAATGTATTATAGTGATTGTAGGAAGGACCCTAAAGTGCATCCGAAATGATATTATTTAGAGCTGGGCTAAAATATAAAAAATGGATTTTTTGCGTAGGAGGCTGTGATTTTAAATCTAAGTGTAATTTTTAATTCTAAACAACTTTCCTAAATAAATTTTTTTGATATTGTCAAAATAAGGATACTTTACTCTTGGTCATAATTCCTATTTTTTGCAGTTTTTCGCAATGCACCAACTTTTATCAAGAAAAATTTTTCCCATATGGTGCAGACTTTTTGAGTCGCACTGTATATAGGTATATACCGATAATTATTTTTTACTGATTCTTATTCTAAAGGTCATAAACGGCGTAGCGCCCCTATTCCCGTGTCTGGGTCCCGTCATTGAATCGATTACAATAGGCAGATTCCATATATGGAAATCTATCTAAAATATACAATTAAGATGCCAAATTGTACCTGCATGCTGTTAAATATCAAGGAGTTAATTTTAAGATCTAATACGAACTAAATATTACCAGAAGGATAAAATTTATCCCGCTGGTTAGTACCAGTGACTTTATCAGCCGATTAATAATTTGGCCCTAAGAGGTTTAGTGGCCGACTATTTTAATGAAGTAAAGGATATGAGGAAAGAAATGAGAGATCTCAAAGCAGGACAGATAAGTATTGAAAAGTCAGAAGAGTTTTTAAAGTTGTTTAACTTTCCAATAGATGCAAATGAAGATTTTGGTCTGGTAGAAGGCGCGCTTCAAAATGAGTCAAAATTTAGAAGCGCAGTGAGTGTCTAAAACTATTTTTTTTACTGAACAAATTGTTTCAGGTTACAGAATTATAAAAACTAGGAGAAAGTAATACCTACGATTTTGTACGAAGAATCTGATATTGATAAGCAATAATTTTGCCATTCAATACAGCTGGTTGGGCCAAAAAGGCAAATTGCCTTTTAACAAAACCAGTATGGCAAAATTAATACTGAGTAAGTGTTGTTTATTTTCGCCCTTACATTAATTTTCTATCTCAGCTGTCTTCTTATAATTCAATGCCTGGCAGAACATATATTCCGAGGAGTAGTTCTTTTCTAGAGGAAAACAGTTACTCCATTTAGAAGAATTAATAAAAAATAATGGGAAATAAATATTTAAATAATTGCTTTTTACCTCTCGCCCTTCAGATAAGAGAGGTATAGGATCATGCTAAAAATTGGGTAGTGAGTTTTCAATGGATAAACACGTTTTAGGGTCCCTAGAATACGATTTTGATATTTTCGCGATGATGTCTGTGTGTGTGTTAGTGTGTGTGTTAGTGTGTGTGTGTTAGTGTGTGTGTGTTAGTGTGTGTGTGTGTTTGGATGGATGTTGTAGTAATAAAAAAATTTGAAATTTTGCAAACAGGATTCTGATACCCTAGATTAGATCTGGTTAGATTTTGGTGCCAATCGCACAACCGGAAGTGGTAGTTGCTATGGGTGATGACGCCATTATTATACAAAACGGCAATAAAGTTTTACACATATATTTTGTATACCCTATAGTTTATTTTCATCTCATTAAAAGTTTTGAAACTTTTGCCATTCTTGCCAGATTTACAAAAAAATAATTTTTTTTCATACTTTTTGTGTCAACCTGTAAATTTTATATTCAAAAATGGCGAGAGGTCATATGCTGGCCACATCAGATTTTTTTATTACTACCATCCCATTTATTATTATTCAACAAAAATATTTTTGCGCAGAGAAAGATTTGACCTTCAACGTACTTAAGACGTCCATACGATATTGCAAAAGAACCTCCATAAGATGTTACCTTTTCTAATAAGATGTACTTGGACGTACATAAGATGTTTTTGTGTTGTCTGGATAGAGGAGTGAAGGGATCCGACTTTGACACAAACGGTTCCGTTTTGGAGGTAGGAGAAGATAAGTTTGATGAATGGGAAAGGGAGATTAATGTTGGAAAGCTTGCGAATAAGTCCGGCATGTCAAACTTGATTAAAAACCTTCTGAACATCAAACAGGACTGTAGATGCACAATGACCGAGGTTGAGACATTTGGAAGTAATTGTGTGGAGTCTCACTAGTGCATCATGGGTGGAATGGTCAGACCTAAATCCATGTTTGAATTGGGGGATCGTTCCCTTTTCATCCAGAAAGCTCCAGATATGATCTTTGTGCTTATCCAGAACATTCGTTAAGGATATAGGCATGTAGGAGTTGGTAGATGTTGGATCTTTTTGTGGTTTGGGAATTGGGATGGTGTGGACGGATTTATAGTAATTTTGTAAAATGGGAGTGCTGAAGGCAGGAGTTCATCAGGATGGTAAGGAGAGGGAGAATGGTTGCAGGTAGGTTTTTATTTGCTTGTCTTTTGATTTGGTCTGGATCAGGAGCGGATTTTTTCCCTGAAGACATGCCGTGGCAATGTCCTCAGGAGTGAAGGGATTTAGGATTGGGAGTATGGAGGATGTCCTGGAGTAGGAATTCCGTGTCATCTTGGAATTGGGGTTGAAGTTGGCATTAGGGGGATTGATTAGGGCCTTCTTCGCAAGGGTATGTAGGATTTGTCCGTCGACCAGGAGATGGGAGTGGGATAATAAAACTGACTAGGTATAACAAATATTTATATTGGTGTATTGGATGTGGCCATTATAATATTCATAGTTTCTTATGAGGGTTGTGATTTTAATATTAATTTTCTCTTTTAATCCTTATTCATTTTAAAATACATATCAACTCAATAAGATTGTCGTTAACTACGATTGCTTCCGCTGTTACAAAATTTGGGTTTTTCCTTCTATCATAATTTGAAAAGACCCTTGAATAATCGTGTTAATAAAAACCACCCTAATTATTTTCTAATGCTTGTCCCTCCCTAAATATTTTTTTTAAATAATATTTGATCATATTAAGGTATCTATAAACAAATCAATTAAAATTAAAGAAAACATGTTTTTTATAAACCCTGCATTAAATGTTTAATCCCCGTTTAATTATATTATGAATGTGCCGAGTTTTTAAGCTTTATGCCGAGATTGACTATTTACTACGGCCCGCCCTTTACCTTTGGTGAAGTAGGGCAAACCGTAGTATTGAAATCGTGCAAAAATCTCAAAAATTTTTTTGCTCCAAATCACTTAAAATGTCATGAAACGTGGAGAAAATTGATTTTCCGCGAAAAAAAAAAGTCTGTCTGTGTGGATGTATGGATGTATGGATGTCTGTGCGCACGATAACTCGAGAACGGTACGGCCGATCCGGAAAATTCTTTCGGCGATCGGTTTTTATTCAAAAAGGAAGGCTCTATCAGAAGATGAGCAATTTTGGGTACGAGGATCCTGGTCCCGCCTACTAAGTGAAACTCGATAAGGAAAGCAAATTGATATCCATATCGCATGGGGATCGTTGAAAAAAAATTGAAAAATTTGAAAAAAAAAAATTATTGGAAAAATTCCGATTTTTTCGAATCGGACTTTCTTCCGCTGAGTCTTGAAAAATCGAGCACAGATTATTCCTTTTACTAGTTTTATTTTTTATACCTGAGCCACTAAATCCTCGGCCGAAACTACATGTGTCATAAATGCTTTATGCAGGTAGGCGACGGGATTACAGGCCGAAATTACGCCCGCCAGAAATTTAATATAACTATTGACAAATCCATCATCACCGCACAACTTGGCCTACAATTTATAAAAGACTTTTCAAAAGGATTAAATTCAACTAACATTGTCATGTAACAATTGATATTTGACATATCAAATTGGCATTTGACTTATGAAACTTTGATTCATTTATAAAAGTCGAAAATCAAAAATTTTTTTTGTGAAATATTCCAATAGGGTTGATAATACAATATGTTGTTGGTTATAGTTATAGAAATAATAATAAAGAGGGTTGAATTTAGAATAGAGATCAGGTACAAGCACAGGTATCGACTTAATGAAAAAAGGAAAAGAAGAAAAAGAAGAAGAAATAAAGAAAGAGTGTCAAAGAAGCCAACAAGTTGAAGAGAAGATTGACAGAACAGTTAGGTTCGGAGATTAAAAATAAATTGTTTACTAAAAAAAGGAGGGCTAGTTAGTGAATTCGCAAAATAGGGAAAAATAAATACAGATAGGGACAAATATGAAAAAAGAAAATGGGAAAACAAGGAAAAATTGGGATAAATGGGATAAAATAGGGCAAAATAATGAAAAATAAGGTAATTTCGGAAAACTAAAGAAAACATTAAAAAATATGGGAAATAGAGGAAATTAGAGGAAACCAGAGAAAATTAGAGGAAAAATAGGAAAAAACAGTGAAAAACTGAAAAAAACAGGAAAAAAATAGAAAAAATAGGGCAAAATAGGGAAAAATAATGTTAATAATTTTAATTTAATTTAATTTTAATTTACGAATTATGAAATTTTACTTTTTAATACTACAATTAATTTAAAGATAAAAAAACTACTGTTATTTCATAATTTTAAGTTTTCACCTTTGTAGGCAGTCTCCATGACTGCTTTCTTTTTACTTTCCCGACCCACCTCCGAGAAGGAAAAGTATTGTGAACGAGCTAAAAAAATTTTCGAGATAAAGATGGAAATATACATTTTTAGGTCACCTGAGATTATTAAGACTATTTAAAAATGGAAGTCTGTCTGTTTGTCTGTCTGTCTGTCTGTCTGTCTGTTTGTCTGCCTGTGTGTATTCTTTCACGATAGAGGCCAAACGTTTAATCCTATTGAGCTGAAATTTGGTATATGAGTTTGAGTTACCCTTCGGAAGAACCCCTTAGGTTTTGTATGACATCAGTCAAACGCAAGTGCCACTATCAAAAAATGACAGATGCAATATTTCACAGAATTCGACATGCAATATTTTATTTGAAAGCCCTTGAAAATCTCTATTCAGAACAGTCCAAAGTATTTTTCCAACTGTTACCTGTCAAAAATAAAAAAATGTCAATATTTCAAACTTTAACATTAAATATCTGAAAAAGTATTAATCCGATTGAGCTGAAATTTGGTTGGTGGGTTTGGGTTATCTGTCGGAAGAACCCATTAGTCTTTGTACGATACCTGTCAAACGGAAGTGTCACTATCAAAAAATGACAGATGCAATATATCACTGAATTTGACTTGCGATATGTCATTTGACAGCCTTTGAAAAACTGTCACCTATCAAAAATTAAAAATGTCAAAATTTGAAACTTTAACATTAAATATCTGAAAAAGTATTCGTGGATTCTCGTCGGGAAAGTTTTGGGGCGACACAATGGATTTTTTAATTTTGTGTTCTTTCGATAAAACTATTTAATATATATTCTTAATTTTTTTAATAAAACGTTAATAATTTTTTTCTGTAACAACTATCACAACAATAAAACAAATGTATGGAACATAATTATTTTATAGACTGTATAAGAATAAAAATGCATACAACAAAAATGTAAAGATAAAATTAGTGGATGTTACGTTTTTTGTGCCTCCCTGTATTTTCATTATTCCTTTACTCCGTATATTTTATAGTTTTATATTCGCTTGATGTTCCCTTTCTTATTTCCTCGTGTCATGTCCCCCTCTTCTCTTGGCATTCTTATAAAATGCCTACCCATGCTATTAACCTCCTTTTTCTTTATGTATTGAGTATAGACTTTGTATATCTTTATATCGTCAGTGTTTTCTACTGAAGATTTCTTTCTTGTCTCCCCTTTATTTATAGGGGTTTTTATTTGGTGGTTTATATTGCTGGTTCCACTTCAATCAGTTGTTATTACGTGGACAGTGGTCAAGTGCCGGGTCCAAGAAGTTTTTTTTGTTTTCTGGATAAGCTGAGAACAGGACAACTTGGAAGATGACAGCTGACAAAAGAGCTTTCGTCTACAAAACCAAGACCCTCTACTTTAAAGAAGCTAAGTTTTTTTATTGAAGAAAAAAGAAAATCTCTGATATTATCGTAAATAATAAATAAACAAATATAACGTTTCATTTGAGTTTAATTTCCTTAATCCTAAAAAAAATAAATCGGTCAAGTGCGTGTCGGACTTCGCACATTTAGGGTTCCGTACCAAATGTAGAATATAAGCCAGCTGCGCAGAGGCAGGATTCTTAAACGACTTACTTGGTAATAAGATTTAAAGAAGTGAAAAGAAAAATAACCTGGCGCATGTGTGTTCGACGAAGAAAAAAAAAATATGAATATCACAATCCGCATGTATATACTTAGATATATTAACAAATTTTGAAATGCAACGAACAAATTTGTTAATATCAGTGTAACCGACAAAGATAAAAAAAAAATTATACAATGAAAAATGCAGATAAAAAAAAATAAAATATCGAATATCACAATTCGCATAAATACAAAGGTACGGAACAGTAAAAACGAGGGAATGTTAATGAAAAAAATATATTTATTAATATATTGGTATTTCTTGGTAAAATATACGTAACAATAAACATTATCAGCAAATTTCAAGTTGATAGGTCAATGGAAAGTTAAAAAATACTTCGGAACAAACTTTTGTAAAAAATACTGACTTTGGCGGCTTCTCATGTCTACATTTTGCAATATTTTTAAAACAAAAAATATGGCTTTTATCCACTTAATGAGCTCTGTTCAACTGTGCCTCACTCGATGGAGTAGGCCAACATTTTTTTTCAGCGCCTCCCTTTAGCTGTATGGGAGCCCCCCTTGAAAACATTTAAATAATATTTTTTATAGTTTGCATGGCTTTGGGTCAACAAGATGCATATACTGTGAAAATTTGAAGACTCTAGCTTGAACGGTTTAGCTGCTAGGCCGGTGTGACAGACGGACAGACGGACGGACGTATGGACGGACGGACGGATACGCGAGTGAGAGCAATAGGGTTCCGTTTCGATCTTTTGGGTTACGAAACCCTAAAAAGAGAAAGGTTGGATTTTGAAATATATCATAGTTTTTTGTCAATTGTTTCTAATCACATTAAAAAAATCAACTGACTGGCGTCCAAAATTTTTTTATTTAATATCTGATATATTTCAAATTCTATTCGTGGAACGAATCCATAATAAAATTTTGAGCTTAATCACATTAATTATTTTTAACAACTTAAAGTATTGTTTCATTAAAAATGGTCAGTTTTAGAAGATCAAAATTAGTAATCTATAGTTCACATCGACAGTAATGATGGTATGTATTCCATTTCTGAAAAAAAAAATGGTTGTGTGGCATGTGTATTGTGTCACATAGAGATATTTTTGCCTGTAAATGTTTCATTTCTGGGATAATAAAATGTCATTCAGTTGACACATACAATATTGATAAAGCACTTATATTCTCCAATCTGCAGACGTTAAACATAAAAAATCCATAGTGTGAATATTTTCTCACCACTTAACCTTCTTCAATCTCTCAAAAACTGTAATTAATACTTATTTATTGTTTTGGGTCACTCAAGTACCTCGCTTTTGTCAAAGTATTACCTACAGTGCCGGATAAGAGAAATTTTCGTGTTCGAAGTGTATATAAAAACCCAAAATATAATATAAAATCGAAAAAATAAAATCAAGATAGAAACATTTTGTAAATTAATTATAAAATATTCACCATAAAAGCAAAAGAAAATCTAAATATACAGCTTATATAATACATTTTTCTACTTTATCTTGAGTAATTTGATAAATTACATTTTTGAGTTAATAAGCTTATCTAATTTTAAAAATTTTGCCTTTTCCAAAGTTTGTATATCCATAAAATTATTTTTTTAGTCTGCTTAAGAGGCGCCTATACCATAGTTATCTTGACTGAAATCGTATTTAGACGGGCGCTCCGTTAATATTAAAGTAGGAAGCTGCGGTTTTCGCCAATTTATTCTGTATTTAATTCTTAAGAGCTCGTCTGTGGCACTTTTTACCTCTCGCCCTTCAGATAAGAGAGGTATAGGAATCATGCTAAAAATTGGGTAGTGAGTTTTCAACGGATAAACACGTTTTAGGGTCCCTAGAATACGATTTTAATATTTTCGCGATGATGTCTGTGTGTGTGTGTGTGTTAGTGTGTGTGTGTGTGTGTGTGTGTGTGTGTGTGTGTGTGTGTGTGTGTGTGTGTGTGTGTGTGTGTGTGTGTGTGTGTGTGTGTGTGTGTGTGTGTGTGTGTGTGTGTGTGTGTGTGTGTGTGTGTGTGTGTGTGTGTGTGTGTGTGTGTGTGTGTGTGTGTGTGTGTGTGTGTGTGTGTGTGTGTGTGTGTGTGTGTGTGTGTGTGTGTGTGTGTGTGTGTGTGTGTGTGTGTGTGTGTGTGTGTGTGTGTGTGTGTGTGTGTGTGTGTGTGTGTGTGTGTGTGTGTGTGTGTGTGTGTGTGTGTGTGTGTGTGTGTGTGTGTGTGTGTGTGTGTGTGTGTGTGTGTGTGTGTGTGTGTGTGTGTGTGTGTGTGTGTGTGTGTGTGTGTGTGTGTGTGTGTGTGTGTGTGTGTGTGTGTGTGTGTGTGTGTGTGTGTGTGTGTGTGTGTGTGTGTGTGTGTGTGTGTGTGTGTGTGTGTGTGTGTGTGTGTGTGTGTGTGTGTGTGTGTGTGTGTGTGTGTGTGTGTGTGTGTGTGTGTGTGTGTGTGTGTGTGTGTGTGTGTGTGTGTGTGTGTGTGTGTGTGTGTGTGTGTGTGTGTGTGTGTGTGTGTGTGTGTGTGTGTGTGTGTGTGTGTGTGTGTGTGTGTGTGTGTGTGTGTGTGTGTGTGTGTGTGTGTGTGTGTGTGTGTGTGTGTGTGTGTGTGTGTGTGTGTGTGTGTGTGTGTGTGTGTGTGTGTGTGTGTGTGTGTGTGTGTGTGTGTGTGTGTGTGTGTGTGTGTGTGTGTGTGTGTGTGTGTGTGTGTGTGTGTGTGTGTGTGTGTGTGTGTGTGTGTGTGTGTGTGTGTGTGTGTGTGTGTGTGTGTGTGTGTGTGTGTGTGTGTGTGTGTGTGTGTGTGTGTGTGTGTGTGTGTGTGTGTGTGTGTGTGTGTGTGTGTGTGTGTGTGTGTGTGTGTGTGTGTGTGTGTGTGTGTGTGTGTGTGTGTGTGTGTGTGTGTGTGTGTGTGTGTGTGTGTGTGTGTGTGTGTGTGTGTGTGTGTGTGTGTGTGTGTGTGTGTGTGTGTGTGTGTGTGTGTGTGTGTGTGTGTGTGTGTGTGTGTGTGTGTGTGTGTGTGTGTGTGTGTGTGTGTGTGTGTGTGTGTGTGTGTGTGTGTGTGTGTGTGTGTGTGTGTGTGTGTGTGTGTGTGTGTGTGTGTGTGTGTGTGTGTGTGTGTGTGTGTGTGTGTGTGTGTGTGTGTGTGTGTGTGTGTGTGTGTGTGTGTGTGTGTGTGTGTGTGTGTGTGTGTGTGTGTGTGTGTGTTTGGATGGATGTTGTAGTAACGATAACTCAAAAACTACTGAATGAAAAAATTTGAAATTTTGCATTCACGATTCTTATATCCTAGATTAGATCTGATTAGATTTTGGTGTCAATTGGACAACCGGAAGAGGCACTTGCTATGGGTGATGACGCCATTATTATACAAAACGGCAATAAAGTTTTACACATATATTTTGTATACCCTATAGTTTATTTTCATCCCATTAAAATTTTAGAAACTTTTGCCATTGTTGCCTTACAAAAAAGTAAATTTTTTTCATACTTTTTTGTGCCACCGTGTAAATTTTTGATTCAAACATGGCGAGAGGTCATGTGGTGGCCACATCAGATTTTTACCTCTCGCCCTTCAGATAAGAGAGGTATAGGAATCATGCTAAAAATTGGGTAGTGAGTTTTCAATTGATAAACACGTTTTGGGGTCCCTAGAATACGATTTTAATATTTTCGCGATGATGTCTGTGTGTGTGTGTGTGTTAGTGTGTGTGTGTGTGTGTGTGTGTGTGTGTGTGTGTGTGTGTGTGTGTGTGTGTGTTAGTGTGTTAGTGTGTTAGTGTGTGTGTGTGTGTGTGTTTGGATGGATGTTGTAGTAACGATAACTCAAAAACTACTGAATAAAAAAATTTGAAATTTTGCATACAGGATTCTGATACCCTAGATTAGATCTGATTAGATTTTGGTGCCAATCGCACAACCGGAAGTGGCAGTTGCTATGGGTAATGACTCCATTATTATACAAAACGGCAATAAAGTTTTACACATATATTTTGTATACCATATAGTTTATGTTCATCTCATTAAAATTTTCGAAACTTTTGCCATTGTTGCCAGATTTACAAAAAAATAATTTTTTTTCATACTTTTTTGTGTCAACCTGTAAATTTTTGATTCAAAAATGGCGAGAGGTCATGTGCTGGCCACATCAGATTTTTTTAATTTCTTTTTAGTAGAAGTGATATGACTATCAACTTTTTTCTATAGATAAACTTGAAAAAAGTAGCATAAACGCGCTCTTCTTATAAATATTTTATATATCATGAAAAAAACCGCATATTTTTAGTTGCTATATTAGGCTAGTTCTCGTCCAATATTTATACATTAGGCTAGTTCTCGTCCAATATTTATACAGTATATCTGTATCGCGGTACACTATTTTAGCTCTTCCCTTATATCTTAGTTTTTTATCATCGGTATCATTTCATTTTTTAAGTTCAGAATGTTATCCATAATCTCAAATGTGGTCTAATGGTGAGGTAGTAAAACTCAAAATTCTGTACCACAAAATTTTAACATCTCTTTGATAGAATTGGGAGGGAGAGGCTTCAAATTACAAAAGGGCGGCGACTAGTTTCGGCATTATGCCATCATCAGGCCTATAATACATAGTGTAAGAAAACGAAAGATATAGAATTAAGAAGACTTACCAAACTAAATACAATCAAAATAATATACAATATGTCTCAGTAAGTTGGAACCATATGGGAAACTTTTTTATTATTAATTTTAGGAAAAAAATGTATTCTTCATAAAAAGTTCTGCATGTTCTAAAATCTAAAATACAATCAACAGATATCAAATTTTTTCAGTTGTGTACGAGGTATGTCAAAAATATGAATTTTACTCACGAGTAAAGTACCTTTAAATTTGACAATATCGAAAAATGTTATTAAATAAAAGTTTATCAGTACCAAAAACTATGTTCAAATATGCAATTACATTCATTTATTTTTAAAACATAGGTTTTGTGCTTGTTTACTGAATAAACATTTATCTCTTGTGATTGTAAAAGTCATGATAACCTCGTTTCTTAATGTTTTCTAACTATTTTGCAATTTAAACACGTGTTGAATGCATATGCATTTATAATCAACTTTTTATAATAACAATTGTCAATATTCAGAAAAATAAAGGTACTTTACTCTTGAGTAAAATTCATATTTTTTGACATACCTCGTACACGACTGAAAAAAATTGATATCTGTTGATTGTATTTTAGATTTTAGGACATGCAGAACTTTTTATGAAGAATACATTTTTTTCCTGAAATTAATAATAAAAAAGTTTCCCATATGGTTCCAACTTACTGAGACATATTGTATATTAAAACATTTTACGAAAATTGTGCGCACAAGTAGGAAAGTAAAATAAAATAAAATGGGGGTAACAAAGGGATGGTGGTACTAGGGAAAAGGTATTATTGGGGTAAAGTAAGAGGAAGGAGAGTGAAAGGTTAACACCCCATGGTGTTATGTGAAAGCCATATTATGAGTGGACTAAAGTGCGGCACCTGTGTTGATGCACGTAAAATGCGAAATGTAACAACTGTAGTACTTCGTGGGAGGGCGATCCTATAGGAGGCCTACCCAGTACACAATAAAAAATGCAGCTTAAAACTGCTAACATTGAAGATAAGAAACTTAAAATTTTTATAAAGGGAACCATCAGACGATGTGAAGTTTAAATTATTGACAAGTGACATTTTTTGCTGAGATATTCAAAATGAAAACCCTAACAATCTCTAATCTTTAAATTTTTTTGTTACGTCCTAGGTTAAATAAAAATTACAAATTAATAATAAATTTGCAGGTATCAAATTTTAGAGATTTAAGCTAATTTTTTTCTATTTACAAGTTTTTGCTAAAACCAAAAATGAATTGAGTTTTGTGAGCGGGCATTTTCCAAAAATATTTTTATTTGAAACCCTTGAAAATATCATTTTTATTAGAGTCTAATTTATATCGGAGTTCATAAATATTTTGGGAATTACTCGAGTCGAACACGATGGACGATTTTCAAAATATTCCTGAAAGCGGATAATGTTCATTTTAATTTACTTACTGAATTTTATCCCCCTTCAACTTTGCCATTTGCTATCCGTACCTATTTTTCGTTCCAAAAAATTAATCAGCTATAGTCCGTCCAATATGTATTTTAACTTTTTGACAATCCCCAGCTGAGATTCACCTTGGAGGAGCAGAACCTTGGACAAAAAGAGAACAGAAGTTCGACGTCTCTTCAATCGATCTAAGGAAACAGGGTGCTCGGACACATACAGATCGGCTCTAACAGGATACACGAAAGATATTCGTAAAGCCAAGAGGGAGTCTTGGAGGAGGTGCTGCCAGAGTATAACAGATCTACCTGCTGGAACAAGACTGGACAAAATTCTCTCTAGAGATCCCAATCAAGAGGTAGGGACGATAAAACGACCGGACGACTCTTTTACGTTAGAGATACTCATGCGGAATCACTTCCCGGGTAGCCTGCTTCTGGAGGATCGCCCGGAACCCTTTCCACTTCCACCTGGCTCGTCTAGAGACTGGAGTCTTTCTCCCCATACAAATTACCAGGAGAAGATGGTATTTTTCCTGCCATGTTGCAAAACGGGACAGAGGAGCTGTTGCCTCTTCTCGCGAAACTATATCGTGCGAGCCTGGTGTGGAGCTACTTACCACAGGGCTGGTCGATTGCTAGGGTCATATACATACGGAAAGCGGGGAAGGTAAATAATTCCCTGCCTAGATCCTTTAGACCGATCAGCCTTATACCTCGTTCGTACCAAAAACTCTAGAGAGAATTCTAGATACGCATATTATAGACGGGAACTGCAAGGAAATTCCCCTCAACCCCAGACAATATGCCTACCAGGTTGGCAAATCCACAGATTTGACGCTAAATAACCTCGTAGGAAAGATAGGTCACTCTTTACAGCATAAAGAGATAGGGCTGACAGCTTTCCTCGATATTGAAGGGGCGTTCAACAATGCCCTGCCTCAATCCCTTTACGCTGCACTTCTGCGAAGAGGAATAAGCAGACTAATCTGCAACTGTATTAAATGCATGCTTGAAAATCGTTTTGTCACATCACCACTGCAGAAGGAGACTGTTAGATTTAGGGCGGCGAAGGGGTGTCCTCAAGGTGGAGTGCTGTCTCCACTTCTTTGGTCACTCTTAGTCGACCCCCTATTGTACAGGCTATCCCAGCTGGGGGTGAATTTTCAATGCTATTCAGATGACCTTTTAATAATGGTTAGAGGCTTATTTGAAGAGATTATTTATAATATCCTTCAGGAAGCCCTTAACATCTTATATAGATGGTGTGAGGAGGAACAGATGTCTGTGAACCCCCACAAAGCGGTAGTAGTTCCTTTTACAAAAAGGAGGAAGTTTGATAAGCTACGTCATCCAATTTTGGAAGGCGTAACCATTCCGTTTACGGAGGAGGTAAAATATCTGGCGATTATCCTTGATAGAAAACTTACCTGGAACTCCTATCTGGAAAGAACAATGAATAAAGCCAGGGCATCCCTCTGGAATATCAGAAGGGTATGCGGCAAGTCGTGTGGAATGAACCCTAAACAGATTTACTGGATTTATCAAACGGTGATAAAACCAATGGTCACATATTGCGCAATAGCCTGGTGGACGAAGGGGCTCCAGTCTATTGCGGTGGCTAAATTATCTGGACTATAGAGATTAGCTTGTGTGGCTATTACAGGCGCCATGTCATCTACCCCGACAACGGCAATGGAAAGATCTCTGGGTCGTACTTCTCTCCATATATTACTGGAGCAGGAGGCCAGAATGACCTTCTATAGAGACATGTCGGTGGCTAGTCAAATTGAGGGGAGAGGCTATGGGACCACTCTGGACTGCTGCGAGAGATGAGTACTCACCACACTCTCGGAATGGTTTCGGATGTGCTCTCCCCCAGAACTCACATACAGAAGTCCTTCAACGTCCTCCTTCCAGAGACGGCTTATGTACTGTACACAGATGGTTCAAAGACCCCAAGTGGTGTTGGAGTCGGAGTGTACAGCAGAAAACCGAGAGTTGACATCACAGTAAGCCTCGGCAAGTATGCTGCCATCTTTCAGGCAGAGGTTTTCGCTACAGAAATATGTGTAAGAGAGTTGGTAAACCATCATCTTGTCAACAAAAGTATTTACATTTTATCGGACAGCCAGGCAGCTTTAAAAGCACTGAGCTCCAACCGCTTGGACTCGAAGTTGGTATGGATCGCATTGCTACCAGTAACAGAGTAACCCTACTCTGGGTACCTCGGCATGAAGGGGTGGAGGGCAATGAGAAAGCCGACACCCTTGCGAAAAGAGTTGCAGAATCCGAGTTTATCGGACCGGAACCATTCTTCGGCATAGCCAAAAGCAGTGCCAAAGACACTACCTGGAAATGGGCCGAGAGGAAAACTCTCCAGCACTGGAAAGATATTCCTGGGTTAGCTCACTCTAAGGCGTTTATAGTCAAACCCTCAGGTAGCATCCTATCGCAGATTCTAGAATGGAGTACAAGTGATCTACGCATCCTAATTGGACTGCTTACGGGGAACTGTCGTCTGCGGTACCATCTGAAGAAGCTAGGTCTCAGTCAAATATCGGACTGTCGCTTCTGCAGTGTGGAAGACGAAACGGTGGAGTATATGTTATGCTCCTGCCCTGCCCTGGAAATGAACAGGCTTCGTACGTTTGGTTTTGTACAGCTGGAGCCTACCAACTTCAAGGAAGCTTCACCTAAATCAACCATAAACTTTGTAATAAGATGTGGATTGTATGGTGAATTATAGCCCATAGGGGTGAGCCACAATATACCTCTGCTGGCCGTAGTGGAGGGGCGAGCAAACGCTCTACTCACATTGAAACTAACCTATCCCCAGCTAAGTTGGCGAAAAAAAATCACTAAATCTGCATAAATTCTGTCAATAATCCGTCAATAATGAAGTGTCTATTGATACTATTTTAAACTCAGATTTATTAATGAGATTTTAAGTTCAAAATGGAGGAGATGGATATTCTTTTAACGAATATTTGTAGAACTTCACGTCAAATACTATTCTTAAAAAGAAAATAATAATTAAGTGAAATTTTTATTCATGACGTGTTTAGGAAATTCGAAAAATATTGCAGGGCAATGAAATTGCTGAATTCTTTATTTAAAATTAATAGACAGAGTATACTAACACTTTTTTAATTTATTCAAAATGGCCGCGTCAGATGAATGTGTTGTAAGGAAATTACTAAACAGGTTAGGGAAAGAAGCACAGTTCCATTAAAAAAAAATGAAATTTAAAAAAAAAAAACCTGAAAATACGGATACCAGTATTTTCAGCCTCGGCTGGTAAATTGTTCTCTCGCTTCAAAAAATGTTCGTCACTCATAAAACAATATACTATTTCCCCTGTTAATTTGGAAAAAAAGGAGCAA
This sequence comes from Neocrepidodera transversa, assembly GCA_963243735.1. Lineage (NCBI taxonomy): Eukaryota > Metazoa > Arthropoda > Insecta > Coleoptera > Chrysomelidae > Neocrepidodera > Neocrepidodera transversa. Next base: position 27,699,452 of record OY725343.1, on the reverse strand, counting down.
GAACGAATTTTTTACACTCGAATTTGAAAAAAAGGTAGCAAGAATGAATTTTCAATAGTTAAATTTGAAAAAATTGAGCAAGAATGCATTTTTCTCCACGACCATTATTGAATGTATGAATTCCGAGATCATTTTTAATAATATAATGTAAACATTCACCCTCTAGAGTATGAATATTTATTCTAAAACACTTGCTTCGTATGTATTTTGCATGTATTTTCATTCTTTATCAAGGTAAAGAATGGATTTTCTGTAATCGAAATAAACAATATGGATTGCCCTATATTTCAAAAGTGTCACTGTCAGATATAAAATGGCGACGGTAATAATTATTTTAAAACAAGTTTTAATTTAAACAAAATAATGAGTGAAAAATCAAGTGAAGTAGATATAGAATTTAATAATATCTAAAATTGCAAATTATGAAAAAACATCAATGCACCAGATTTTAATTTCGGTAAGTGTACCATAACACTATAAATATTACTACAATGTAATACAAATATGTCAACAAATAACTTGTGTTCAGATTGAATTTAATTTTGATTCATACTTTTTGATCGTGGAGAAAATATAGTCTGTTACTCCGTTAGAATGAAAAAATTCGACACTCGTGGTTCCTCACACTCGCTGACGCTCGCGTTTGGAATTTTCCACTCGTGTCGAATTTTTCATTCTAACCTTGTTACAGAATCTACTATTCCGCATTCGAATTTGAAAAAATGAAACAGGAATGTATTTTTTCTACTACCACTGTGCAAAACACGCTTTTCTACACAAATTTTTATACGCAAAGCAGGCCTTTTCTTAATTTCTTTGATATCCGTGGGAAAAGTAATAATTCAGTTTGCGAAAAGTACGCGCTATGGCACTTTTCCTCACGGAAAGGTCAAACCCAGTCAGCTATGACCTGTCAACTTTTTTTGGCAGTTTAACATTAAAGCGAATTTCTGGGAGTTCAAATTTGAAATTGAAACTAAAAGTAAGTAAACTATTTATTTGATTATTTATTTTAATTTATAAATTATAAACAAATTAATTTTTCTGTATTCAATGGTCATTTTTTAATTATTTCCTTTCAAAGTTTAACTAAAATACCTATATAAGTTGCTGTTTTTCTTTTATTAATAAATATGGTTGTAGAAAAAATATTGTGTACAACTCGTACGCAAAGCACTTTTCCCACTTCTGCACTCGTGGGAAAAGTGACGCTTTGCGCACTTGTTGTACAAACTACTATTTATGTATACAATATTCATTTTTTTATTATTTCTTTTCATAGTTTAAGTAAAATACCTATATAAGTTACTGTTTTTCTTTTATTGATAAATGTGGTTGTAGAAAAAATATTGTGTACAACTTGTACGCAAAGCACTTTTCCCACTCGCTAGATTTGCGACTTCTGAACTCGTGGGAAAAGTGACGCTTTGCGCACTTGTTGTACAAACTACCATTTCCACTGTTAATTTTTAAAATAAATCGGTCAAGTGCGTGTCGGACTTCGCACATTTAGGGTTCCGTAACAAATGTAGAATATAAGCCAGCTGTGTAGAGGCAGGATTATTAAAAGACTTTAAAATTTTAATCGAACTAATAAGTCAAAAATACTTGGTAAAAAGATTTAAAGAACTGAAAAGAAAAATAACCTGGCGCATGTGTGTTCGACGAAGAAAAAAAATAATGAATATCACAATCCGCATATATACTTGAATATATTAACAAATTTCGAAATGCAACGAACAAATTTGTTAATATCAGCGTAACCGACAGAGATAGAAAAAAATTATAAGATGAAAAATGCGTTTTTTAATAAAACTAATACGATTGCACTGTTAAAAATAATAAAACATCGAATATCACAATTCGCATAAATACAAAGGTACGGAACCCTAAAAATGAGGGAATGGTAATGAAAAATTCATGTTTATTAATATATTGGTATTTGTTGGTAAAATATACGTAACAATAAACATTATCACCAAATTTCAAGTTCATAGGTCAACGGAAAGTTAAACAATAATTCGAAACAAAATTTTGTAAAAAATGTTAACTTTGACGGCTTCTCATGCCTACGTTTTGCAATATTTTTTAAAACAAAAAATATTGCTTTTATCTACTCAATGAGCTCTATTCAACGATACCTCACTTGATGTGGTAGGCCAACATTTTTTTTCAGCGCCCCCCTTTAGCTGTATGGGAGCCCCCCTTGAAAACATTTAAAAATATTTTTTATAATTTATATGGCTTTGGGTCAACAAGATGCATATACTGTGAAAAATTGAAGACTCTAGCTCCAATGGTTTAGCTGCTAGACCGGTGTGACAGACGGACGGACGGACACGAGAGTGAGAGCAATAGGGTTCCGTTTCGACCCTTCGGGGTACGGAACCCTAAAAAGAAGCAAGAATACATTTTTCCATAGTTAAATTTGAAAAAAGAAGCAAGTATACATTTTTCACAAATTAAAAATTAAAATTACTGTTGTTTCGGTAAATTGTTGAGTTACTATAGTCCATTTCACAGAAAAACAGCAAAAATTAAGTTTTCAAATATTAATTGAAGAAAAAACGAGAGTATTTTTCCCGACAAAAAATTGGAAAAAACGGCAAAAATGCTTTTTCACACACAAATTTGAAAAAAAAGAAGCAACAATGCATTTTCCACACAGAAACAACACAAAAAACATTTTTTCACATAAAAATTTGAAATTCGAAGCAAAAGTGCATTTTTCCACAAAGAAAATTGAAAAACAAAGCAACAATTTTTATTTTATTTTCTTCTGAGATTTAAAATGATTTCCTTGTTTAAGAATTTTTGCTCTAAATGCGTTTAAGTTTACACTTCCATATATTGATGTATTTCTGTCCTAGGTGTAGTGTCCATGAAAACTTTTAATCTACATTTAAACACAGTCAGTGTCGGAGCTTCTTTTACAGTTTCCGCTAGAGAATTAAAGAAGAAAGGGGATAACTTGTTTGAATCTAAATAGCAAAAATCCCAGTTTCTTCATAAGATAATAGATATGCTCGTTCCACTTTAAGTGCGAGTCTGTTACAATACCAAGGTATTTCACTTATTTTGCAGGTTTTATTGTAAAATTATCATGCATTTTTAAATCAAACTCTGGAAGAGATGGTACCAAAGTACTGAACTATAAATACTCTGTTTTATTTATATTTAATGATAAAGCTCTGTGGTCAAACCATTTTTTTAATTCTTATTAAGTCAATTTCTACTTGTTGTTTTAATGAAAACCAATAAGAATTTCTAGTATCATCTACAAAACTAATGATTTTACCTCCTTGTTCGAGAAGAAATATATTATTTAGATATACTGTAAATAATATTGGACCCAGTATCGAACCTTGAGGTACACCTCACGTTATTATTTGTTCATTGCTAGTTTGGTTATCTATTATAGTACATTGTCGCCGATTTATTAAATAGGTTTTGCGCTGGCCATAAAGTTCATTTTGCGGGCCATAAAGTGCACTTTATGACCGCACTGGCATAAAGTACACCTTTATGTAGTTGGTAACTAAGCAATAGAACCACAATAATGAACTAGTATGACATAAAAATATTTTAAAGTCAGCTTAATTTCTGCTTACGATCTGTAATCACAGATAATTGTTAAATCATTTTTTTGCTTTGTGTTTTTTTTATACTGACATCATTTCCAATTATCAACTTGGTCCTATTATTCAACTCTCTAAATCTGAACTAATTTATAAATTTTATTGTTTAGTAGATCACTCAATAATTTTGGAATTGGAATTATTGGGCTTAATTTCACTATTTCCAGAACCAGATTAAAAAAAATTGTAAAAGATGTTCTTACATTATTTTCTTATACATTTTTTTAATAAAAAAAACGATTAAAATGGCTTATTATTTATATTTTTATAATTTTTATATGTTAAAAACAAATACTTGCTGATATCTTAAATAGATATGCTGTATCTATTTAAATTGTAACAAATAATTAAAATTATGAAATTACAGTAATAACTTAATTGACCAAAATTCCCGTTAAGTTTTGACTTATATGTACAAAAATTTTCTCACCATTATTTCTTTATTATGAGGTCGAAAACTTTTTTCGGTAATTTCGTTGGGCCCCGAAAGACCAGTCCACCCCTGTATTAGAGACTAAATTACCTAGACTTCTACTTACCCTTGTCACTTGTTTTCCTGTATCTAAAATGAAACAAATTATATCCTCTTTGTGTTCTTATTTAACCACAAGCCCAAAGAAATATTTTTCTTGTAATGCGATAAAGACCAGAACGTTAAAAGATTTATGCCCAAATGCAAACAAATACAAAAAGGGACTGAGACGGACTACCTGTCGAAATTGGAGGGAAAAAGATACTACATGCGAACCCACCCAAACATGATAAAATAGCAAAGATAAGAATACTATACTCTGAGTAGAGATACACCAGACAGTCTGTCTACGTAAGAAGTTGTAACCAGTGGCGGAGAAAATACATTTTCTTACATTTTTATATTGTAAACTGTGGTATTGTTTAGAAAAGGGTAAGATAAATAATTGAACTAGCACCTTCTAGGATTCTTTAATGTTTCGGGCATCGCATTTCGTGCTAATCATTTTGTCTCATGCGTTCTAAAATTTTAAAGCAAAAAAATGGTAAATCTTTTTTCTTTCATTTTACTTTTATGAACACAACTTTCGGGCCAAATAAAATAAAAATAAAATTAAAAAAACATTTACTCCTCACTGCAATTTATATTTACTGAATTATATTCCGCTGGAATAGCTACATTACGTTAACGTAATTGAAGAAACGATACCGGACAAAGTGCGAAGATACTCTGATTCTAGACCCTTTATTCCGCCCGAAACAAGAACCTTTCAGGTAAAAATTTCTTTACGTCTAAATCAAGAAAATACCACCTTATAGTATACCAACTATAATTAAATAATATGATGTCGGATACTACTCCGAGCAAAATTCACTCGGAGTAACTCAGTTTCAGTTCAATTCAATTTGATTTCAATTTTTCAAAATTGTAACGAAGTTACTTTCCGTGATAATTAAAATATTTAAAAAAGGGTCGCATTCATGGTTAATACTTGAAGGTAATCTTAAGGATATATCATGTAACGACCACTTAAGGTCTCCCTAAACATTCCTATTCATAACCAATATTCTAGCTTACCTTGACAAAGAAATCATTAAATAAGAAGAGTAATTGGCAACGTCTATTTCTGTCATTTCTTTGCTTCTTGTTGTTAATATGTGGCGAGTAAAGATTTGGCTACTGTTTTATAAAAGTCAGAAAGAAGATGAAAATAGTGGTTAAGTTAAAAGTTGAACATTGTTGTTGACGTTTGAGTTTCGGTTGTTGGAAATTTAAAATGACTGAACGCAAACTTTATTCCGATAGGGAAAAATTTAAATTAGTTCATTTAGTAGACCGCCATAAAGCTGTAAATAAATTTAAAAAAACGGACAGGGTAAATTTCAGTAAAAACAAGAGGCGTGGTAAAACATAGACTTTATTTAATGCAAATGACGTAACAAAAAGAAATGCAAAGTAGTCAAAAAAAGCTTTGGGATAATATAAGGCAGAATAAGATTTGTAAATACTGGTTATGGAATATTTAAAAATAAAGTTTTGAAAAACTTCCAACTCTTTTAAAAAATTTCTTAACCAAACTGCTTCTCTACATCCAAAAGATAGAGCTATATATTCTGATTCTGTTGTTGAAAGTGCAACAACTTCTTGACGCTGGGAACACCATGATATTGGTGAATTATTAATTAAAAATATGTTACTAGACCTTGATTTTCTGGATTCAGTATCACCTGCATAATCAGCATCAGTGTACCCAGTTAAATTGAATTTGAAGTCTTCACTTCCATAGTTATTTAAAAACTGGCTGAGATAGCTTACAATAAAAGATATATCTGGTCTTGTATTTGTAGCTAAAAATAATAAACCCCCTATTGCTTCTCGATAAGGAATATTCTTACTTATCTTATGTTAAATTTCTTTAAAACTTTATCTATATAATTTTCTTGTGACATTTTTATTATTCCCTTTACTCTAACTCTTTTAATATCCATGCCCACATAACATTTTGTTTTAAGACCACTTGTAATTTCAAAATCTTTTTTTTCATTTTAAAAATTTCTGTGACAGTTTCTTTTGAAAATTAGTCCATCATCTACATAGAGAGCTAGATAAATTTTAGCACCAATAATATTGCCAACATAAACACAATGATCTGAATTAGTTTGCCTAAAATTGTACTTGTTCAAAAAGTTTCTGAACTTTCTGTTCCAACAACGTGGAGACTGCTTCAGCTAATACAAACTTCGATTAAGCCTGCATATTTTATTATCCTCTTCAAAACCTTGCGGATGTCTCATAAATATGGTTTCTTGTAGTTCTCCATACAGAAATCCTGTTTTTATGTTAAATTATGCCAGTTCTAAATCTTCTTGTGCAGCTATAGCAAGGAGTATATGAACTGACTCGTTTCTTACTACCGGTGCAAAAGTTTCATGGTAATCTATACCATACTTCTGAAAATCCTCGTACTACAAGTCGCGCTTTATATTTTTCATTTCCAGTTATATCCGTTTTTATTCTATATATCCACTTGCAGTCAACCAAGCTGGCGTTTTCTGGATAATCTACAAGATTCCAAGTATCATTTTTTTTAACGAGTATATCTCGTCTTAAATTGCCACGTACCATTTTTGAGAATTTTCATAAGTAGCTGGAGCTTTAATATTTACGGCCATTGCAACATAATGATCAGGTGGGGTAATTTGGCTTCTATCTCTTAAATTAAATGTTCTAGATGTACAATTTTCTACTATTTCAGAAGATAAATGTTCCTCAGGTGGGGTAATTTTGCTTCTATCTCTTAAATTATATGTTCTAGATGTACCGTTTTCTTCTACTTCAGAAGATAAAAAAATTTCTTCGACTTCTTGGCGTATAATTAATTCTTGTTTATTTTTTTCATTTCCAAAAAAATATCTTTAAGTTAACTGTTTCCTGTGTTCAAGTAACATTTGCACTAATATATATCTTTTTCTTTTCAATGTCCCAAAGACGATAATTGGGGGATTCTTTTTGATATCCTACAAAGACAATTTTTTTTCCTCTAGGTTCCCATTTCTTCCTCAATTCTTTAGGAGTGTGCATGTATGCTGGACATCCAAAAACCCTTAAATGTTTTATAGAAGGTTTTCTTCCAAACTATTTCTCATATGGTGTACAATCAGAATCTCTTTTACATATAGTTCAATTCAAAATGTATACAGAAGTGGTTATTACTTCAGACCACAACTGTAATGGGATACCTTCTTTATAAAGCATAGAACGGGCACTTTCGCACAGAGTTTTAATTTCACGTTCTGCCGTCCCATTTTGTTCGTGTGCATATGGAGCTGATGTTTAACAAATTATTCCTCTCTGTCTACAAAATAACTGCATTTTTTCATTTATAAATTCTTTTCCGTTGTCACATCTTAATACTTTTATCATATTACCAGTTTGTCTTCTTATCACAGCTTCAAATTCTATAAAATTTTCGTAAACTTCTGACTTGTGACGCATAAAGTATATCAATCTGTAACCAGTAGTATGATCTTTGAATACCAAGAAATATTTGGATCCACTACGAGATTCAATGTTAGAAGGGCCACACACATAAGCATGAATAAGTTCGCCTTTATTTTCTAATCTTATGTCTCTGGTGTGGATAAAACTTCTTCGATTGGATTCTGCTTTCCAAAAGAAGCTTCATAAAAGAAATCAGAATCATCTTCTAGAAAAGCTCCTTCCACTGCGTTGTTTATAATGGTCTTCTTTACATATTGTTTGTTAATGTGACCCAATCGTTCATGCCACAATTTCAAGCTATTGATAGAGGTAGAATTGCATTCAAAAGTATCAACTTTTAATAACATTTTAAACATATTTCCATTTCGAATTCCAATACATGATATCTCTCCCTTAGCATCAAAAAATTCGCAATGATCTTTATGATCTATCATGGTATAACCTTTGTCAGTTATAAGTCCAACTGATAAAAGATTTCGTTTAATATTTGGAATATATAAAACATCTTTGATAACTTTATTTTGCCATTTACCATTAACATATTCCTTAGCTTCAATATCACCCACAGCATAAGCTTTAAGATTATTTGCAGTACGGACAGAAATAACTTTATTAATTGGTTGCAAACTTTTAAACCAATCTCTGCGAAAAGACATGTGAATACTAGCACCAGAATCGGCTAACCATAAATCTGCATCTTTATCACCTACATTTTTGAAAAATTCTGCACTGCATATCAAGGCATTTGAATTTTCATTATTATTAGTAGAATGACAGTAAAAATTTGAATTATCATATTTTTCTTTATTCTTAGATAGCCTCTTTCTGCATTCTATCCACCAGTGGCCAACCTGCTTGCAATAGCCAGAATTCGTTTTTTGTTTTAAAGTATGGATTCTTTTCTTTTTATCTTCTTTATTTAAATTCATTGTTTGTAATTGTAGTGCTAAATTATCATCCTTTGTTTCATCAGTAGATAACTTTTGTTCTTCTTTTAAAAGTAGGACTTTTAACCAAACTCCAGTTAATACAATTGGGCGGGTTGTATAAAAATTGTATTAACTGGAGTTTGGTTAACAGTCGTTTTATTTTAATTGACCAGTCAAGAATCTACCTGTTGTATAAAACTTTATGCCATCCGTTTTGTTAACTGCTCTTTTTATAAGGTTGGCAGCGCAAAAATAGTTCAAATGACATTAAACTGTCAAAAATATATAATATAATATGCTGTCTCAGCAAGTCTGCAGAATTTATACTTTCTCTATGGTCTGCAGCCTGAAGACTGGGTGTATATTGTCGGTTTCGAAAACGGTAAAAGTAAATAAAAGAGAAAAAACAAGGTCTCCTAATTTTTCTGCTAAGGAAGAGAGGCTTCTTGTTAAAATAGTCAAAAAATATTTCAATAAAATTAAGTGCAAAAGGACTGATGCCATTTTCAACCATGCAAAAAATAAGGCGTGGTATCATCACAAATTGTGGCCGACGGTTAGCAATAGCAATTAGACACTGGTCAATAGTTCTACTTGCGATGGACTTATCAATGCAACAAAAATCACTAACAACTTGTAAAATTGAGCCCGTGGCCAAAAATCTTAACGTTAGGAGAATTTTTTCAGATACCATCAATGCTTTATTCCCAGAAATGTTTTGTTAAATAAAACTTCTTTCGATATAACCCAAAAACCTACTAACCTCTCTGTTGCCGAAACTAAGACCGGAGAAAGTTCTTCCAGAATATGTACAATTGCTTTCGATAACCGAAACCTACACCTAAATTCCTCTTCACTCCACTCAGTAAAGTGGTTGGTTCTCATTCTAAAAGTTCTGGGATTTCGAGGATGTAAATACATATTTATTAACTCGTTGAAATCTTCATTGTCTGTCAAATCCATTTTAAGTATTGAAAAAATAATAAAAATCTTGAAAAACCGTAGCTAATAAACCTTTTGACAGCTAATTGAGTTTTTTGGGGGTTTGGTAAACTGACCATCTTAAACGGGGTTTTACGGTAAACGCGTTTTATAGAACTCGCTTTGAGTAGTTAAACTTGGATTTACCGGTAACTGAGTTTTATACATAGATAAATAAAAATAGAGATATCATTGTTTACAAAATTCTGGACGCCAAGAACACCTCACAGTCTAAACCACCAAGAGGTATAAAGTCACAATGATCGTTCATTGTTGCCAAATTTATTTTTAAATTTGAGTATTTACTAAAGTATATTTCAATAAAGGATCTCTTTAATTCGCTTAAATGATTGTTTTAAATTTATAAATATTTAATTTTTAAATCGATGCTAACAGTGACAAATTTAATAATCCATAACAGTAATACATTACTAGTTTAGTTTCTCAATCCATATATAATTTAATTTGCCATTTGGGATTCAATCAAAATGACAGATTTGTAAGTTTAATAGTAAAATATTAAGGCCATCTTACATTATATGTCATTTGGAATAATCGAATTAGTGTTTTTAGAGTTCATTGGTGATTTAGAGACTTACGTTAGATAAATATGGTTAAACAGGCCAAGTGAGCAAAAAATTGGACTATTTAAATCAAGTTTTATCGTTTCACAAGTAAGTTTATTTAAGGTTATATTTCTGAACCATGGGCGTTCGTACATATTTTTGAGAAAAAAACCACAAATTTTTCAAGAATCCATTTCAAGATAAAATTTATCAAAATAAGTTTTATTCATGAATAAAATCAATTTTTTAAGAAATGTTTCCCTTATTTTATTTTTCCTCCTCGATAGTCTGCAGTGTTGAAGTTATTAAGATATTATAATGAATTTTCATTAATTAAATGCCTGTACAGTTAAACAGCATAACTGATATTTATGAACTATATAATCCTTTTTGTTTCGTTACTATAAAAAGAATGAAGAACAGTTCTACCAAGCTTCTCAACTATTTAGTAATTTATTATATGTTTATTGGAGTTTTGTTGCGTATTATACTCTACTGTATTTGCTTAGATTATTATTTTTTTGTATGAATGTAATTATTGGTATTTGTAAAGACTAACTTAAACTGTTGTTTTTAAGATATTATATTATATATTATAGGTAATTCTAGTTAATAGTTAAAGCAAATATTGGAAATTTTACTGTATAATATAAAAGTTTCTTTCTTTTAACTGTTAGCTATAATTAGTATTTTGATGAATTTTTAATAAATCTTTATTTTTTCTGTTTTATTATTACTTTTTAAGTAATTTCCTTTTCATTCTACCTACCAAGAGATTAATTTTTCATTGTCTGCAATTTTAAGTATTAATTTTCACCATATCGAAGAAATTTACCCTTTACCGTTACGCCTATGTATTGATATGGAAATAAAGAATAAATTGAATATTATTGTACAAAATTTAAAATAATAAAAAAAAACACTTTATACAAATCATCCATACCTTAATGGTAATCTGCCACCTTAATAATTTGGGTGAATTAAGCTGTGTCAAAAATGTAAGCATCATGATTGGTGGAAATAATAAATTAAAAAACTTACCTGTCCATGGAGTATTTTGTATTAAAAAAGGTTCAAAAATTTCAAAATAATTCCAGGAAGTCAATTTCATATGCGGTTTTAATAAACACATTCAAATAAATACAATTTTGTTATTAAAAATCCAAATTTTCAGACATTTTTTTATTAATCATTTTGATTGGCCCATTGAAAGAATTTTTTTTAAACAAATTTTCTGGGATTTGATCCGTTGCGAGGGACGTAACTAAGGGGTTGAGGAGTTAGAAAATTCTGGTAAAAGTGGAAAAAAAGAATTTTTGAGCTAAAAATAAAATTATTATAATGAATGAAAAGTAAAGTAATCAAATCAAAAAACAAATATTCTTTTAAACAAGAAAAAGTGTAAATAATTATATGGAATATAAATAAAAATGAAATGACTTACTTAGAATAAAGAACATTTTGGTCAGGTTTTTGAGGACCGATTCCAATCCAGCTGAGCTCGAAGTGGATTTCAAATACACAGGAAGATCGAACCTTTTAGTGAAGTGTATCAGTGAAGGTAATAAAAAGTTTCCCTAAAAATAAAAAAATATATCTAAAATTAAAATATAAAACCCATATTAAAAAATAACTTTTTCTGGGGTTATAAAACAATAATGAAAATAAATTAATATAAAAATTTTGAATTTAGTAGTTTAGGTTGTAAATAATTAAATAAGAAACTTTAAAGTTATAAAATTGACATAGCTTTGGAAATATTTTATTTATCTCTGCCATTTTCTCCATATCAGCTGTGTTGGTTTTATACTCTTATATATAATAGAAAGAGTCACAAACTTGCTGTTGTAAGGCAGTATTTTGCGTCGTATCTGATGACGTCAGGACAAGACGTTTTTTAAAAAAAATTTTGTTGTTTGTTTAAATAAAATGTTATTGTTGTAATTTAATTGAATATTTGTTATTACTTATTTGAAAATACATTTTTTGAAAACAGAAGAATAAAATTCTTCTGATTAAAATCTATGAACCCTCCCTGAGATTAAAGAAACTCATTGCTCTTAAAAATAAAATAAAACAAATTTCATCAAAATTAAAAAGTTCACTTTAATGGCGCCCAACCAAAATTTAAAATTAAAATAAAATTTACTGTCTGAACAAGGAAATCATAACAATATATACTTTTAAAAGTGACGTCATACTCACTCCCAACCATCCCCACTCCTACTTTCTCCTTTCCTCTCACCTCACCTGGCCATGTTTAATGTTGGCGTGTAAACAAATAGTAAATTATGAATGAGTCGTTGGGGATGTGGTTTTATACAGCCCGCCCGTATATCAAAATTATATCAAAACTTTTAACAAACGTCAACGTCAATGATGCAATAATCCATAACCATAACCTAAGAATGATTGTAAGGAGTGCTCAAGACACCTACAAGGGTACCTCACACTTAAGGATTCTTGAAGGCGTCCTTAGTTGACTTTGAAATACAAACTCTACATGAGGTAAACTTAAGGATTAAGGACGACCTAAATAAGAACTATGAATACGGCCCTTAAATTAAATCGCGCACGGTACTGGATTTAGAATTACTTTTAAATTATGCGAGAGGCCAGCCGTAACAGTTATAACCCCTGTCGAAAGATGGGGTCACTTACGTACCCAGCCGACCTTATGGTATACGGAAGCCGGAGCCAATCAGTTAGCTGCAGTGGCAGCCCGAAGTCCGAGTTACTGTGGTAGTTGGTAGTCCGTCGATCTTTAGAGACAGTTCAAGCTAAAAAGGCAACGAAGCCACGTTCCATTATACCTGTAGCGTACCGGAACCGTCAATCCGACCAAGCCAGTCTTGAAGACGCGCCTGTACCTCCGACTTATATTGAACCTTGTTGCACACCCGTTCTTCCTCGCCGGATTTGGTTTGGTATCATTTTTTTTTATAATAAAAAGTCCGCCCTTCTGGCCGCTAGCACCTTGGTCGATACCATAATGACCCCTGGAGTATTTTTCTCCACTGAAGCTGCCCGTGCATGTAGCCTTCTAACTATAAACTCAAGGTGGCGCCCGAAGTAATCCGAAACCTGGACTAAGGCGCCAAAATACCCCCTGACGACGCAAAAGAGCGTTACAAAATAAAAGCGATTTTGTGAAAATAGAAAATACTAAAAACATTTATACTTAATTTAATAAGCATTAGAACGTCATTATTAAATTATTATTTGATACAATACTAATAAGACATATATTTGCTCTATGTGATCGAAGATAACATTAAATGCGTACCATGTGAGTTGAAATCCGGATGTAAGTAATTTCATTACAAACCTAAATATATTGAAAATACCTCTAAATCCTTTCCGATTTTTTATGATTTCTTCGATTTTCTTTAATTTGTTTAATTTTCTTCGATTCTTTCTAATTTACTCACTATTTTCGATATTATCTCTTTTTTCCATTTGTTCCAGATTTTTCCAGTTTTTTAGATTTTTTACTGTTTATTAGGGGTTTTACAGTTTTTTTCCGATTTTTAAGGTTTTTTACAACATTTTTTTACGATTTTTTACGATTTTTTACGATTTTTTACGATTTTTTACGATTTTTTACGATTTTTTACGATTTTTTACGATTTTTTACGATTTTTTACGATTTTTTACGATTTTTTACGATTTTTTACGATTTTTTACGATTTTTTACGATTTTTTACGATTTTTTACGATTTTTTACGATTTTTTACGATTTTTTACGATTTTTTACGATTTTTTACGATTTTTTACGATTTTTTACGATTTTTTACGATTTTTTACGATTTTTTACGATTTTTTACGATTTTTTACGATTTTTTACGATTTTTTACGATTTTTTACGATTTTTTACGATTTTTTACGATTTTTTACGATTTTTTACGATTTTTTACGATTTTTTACGATTTTTTACGATTTTTTACGATTTTTTACGATTTTTTACGATTTTTTACGATTTTTTACGCTTTTTTAACAATTTTTTACGATTTTTTACGATTTTTTACGATTTTTTACGATTTTTTACGATTTTTTACGATTTTTTACGATTTTTTACGATTTTTTACGATTTATTACGATTTTTTACGATTTTTTACGATTTTTTACGATTTTTTACGATTTTTTACGATTTTTTACGATTTTTTACGATTTTTTACGATTTTTTACGATTTTTTACGATTTTTTACGATTTTTTACGATTTTTTACGATTTTTTACGATTTTTTACGATTTTTTACGATTTTTTACGATTTTTTACGATTTTTTACGATTTTTTACGATTTTTTACGATTTTTTACGATTTTTTACGATTTTTTACGATTTTTTACGATTTTTTACGATTTTTTACGATTTTTTACGATTTTTTACGATTTTTTACGATTTTTTACGATTTTTTACGATTTTTTACGCTTTTTTACGATTTTTTACTATTTTTTACGATTTTTTACGATTTTTTACTATTTTTTACGATTTTTTACGATTTTTTACGATTTTTTACGATTTTTTACGATTTTTTACGATTTTTTACGATTTTTTACGATTTTTTACGATTTTTTACGATTTTTTACGATTTTTTACGATTTTTTACGATTTTTTACGATTTTTTACGATTTTTTACGATTTTTTACGATTTTTTACGATTTTTTACGATTTTTTACGATTTTTTACGATTTTTTACGATTTTTTACGATTTTTTACGATTTTTTACGATTTTTTACGATTTTTTACGATTTTTTACGATTTTTTACGATTTTTTACGATTTTTTACGCTTTTTTACGATTTTTTACTATTTTTTACGATTTTTTACGATTTTTTACGATTTTTTACGATTTTTTACGATTTTTTACGATTGTTTACGATTATTTACAATTTATTACGATTGTTTAAGATTTTTGTGCGTGAGTGCGTGCGTGCGTACGTGTGTGCGGGCATGCGTGCGTACTTGCGTGCGTACGTGTGTGCGGGCATGCTTGCGTACTTGCGTGCGTGAGTGTGTGGATGGATGTTATGGTAACGATAACTCAAAAACTACGGAATTCAAAAATTTGAAATTTTGCATACAATATTCTGATACCCTAGATTAGATCTGATTAGATTTTGGTGTCCATCGGATAACCGCAAGTGGCAGTTGCTATGAGTGATGACGCCATTACTAAACAAAATGGCAATAAAATTTTACACATATATTCTGTATATACCTACTATAGTTTATTTTCGTATCATTAAAATTTTCATAACTTTTGCCATTGTTGCCAGATTTACAAAATAGTAAATTTCTTTCATACTTTTTTGTGTTAACGTGTAAATTTTTGATTCAAAAAAATGGCGAAAGGTCATGTGCTGGCCACATCAGTTTTTTTTCCTATCTTTCTCATTTTTTTAAAAATCCTTAAAAACGTAAAAAATCGTAAAAATTTTATAATTTTATAAAAATTAAAATATGAAAAAAGTGTAATAACTGTTTCGATATTTTTAAAAATGGCGGAGATATAATATTTTTTGATATATCAACCCCCTCCAGTTTTACCCCCGTAGATTGGATAAAAAACAGTTTAATACAAATTAATTTTATAATAATAATTATGATATGATAAAAATGTAAAAACCTGTTACAATATTTTCAAAAATGGAGAATATGATTTTTTTGAAATTTCCACCCCTCTAGTTCTAACCATGATTGTCAAATCGAAAAAAAGTTATAACTTAATTAATTTTATATTAGGACATGAAAAAAGTTTTATGACCTGTTTCGATATTTTTAAAAATGGCGGAGATATGAATTTTTTGAAATTTCAATGCCCTCCAGTTTCCACCCCTTTACAGTTAGAATTCCCGAAAACAATAGGGTTCTATCGTAGCACTGTAAATATTTTTAGTGTTACGATTATATTGTTTACGCAGGGAAACTCATTAATTAAAAATTCTTTCTTGTAAAGATTTTTATAGTAAAAGTATTTTTTCTCCGATTGACACTAAACGTGAGTTTTAGTGACATTTATCGATCATAGAAGTAACACTTTTACTGCCTAGGCAGTAAAAATGATTTTTAATGCCTAGGCATTAAAAAAATAATTTTATATCTCTAAACGCAGATTAATCTCTTCTCCAAACAACTTAATCTTAAGATAAACGGATAAAAAATGGCGATTTTCAACTAAACAATTCAGAAAAGGTACATAACAACCCAGAATTTACTTAGCAACGGCAATGCCAATGTGATTTAAGCAGGCACATGAAATCCACTAACCTCTATCTCATGGACAATAAATTGATAAAGAAAATTGAAGCAAATTGAATGTAGCAGTGGTGTCTTATTTTTCGGTAGCTATTATTATGTATACAATTTAAGGTCTAATCGACAATAATAATTAGAAAATATGATTTAATTATTACCTATAACATACGATTAGAAAAAATATTAAAAATTGTATTCGTTATAAAAAAGTTTTCATTTTAATTTAATTTTTTAATCACACTGTACAAACAATCGGAGAAAAAATTATATGTTTCACACGGTAGAGAATCAGATTTACTTCCTTGGCTACTTTCATTGCCTCGGCTTTACCTCGGCAATGAAATTCTAGCCGCGGCAGTAAATCTGCTACTTATCTGCCTAGTTAAACAAATAACTATTTTATAATGACACGTTATCTAATGTATTTATTAAAAGTTGTTGATAATAATAATATATTTGTTTCTTTTTCGTTTGTTCTTTTTACTTCTCCCAGTGCACCTATTCTTGAAAATCAGGGAGTATAGAAATTAAAATAGAAATAGGCGTGGCTCCCTGAAATGTACAATAACCCTATTCTTAAAATATTTCGATGGAAATATGTGGGACTTTTATTCTCCCAGGGAGTATAAAATTTCTATTGGTCATTAGCGAGTGAAATTTGTAGGGAGTAGAAATTTATTTGAAACATTAACCTAAATATTTAATCTGTCGGTCCGATTTATTTTGTTTGTATTTCGTGTCTTTATTTTTACGAGTTTTGCTGGGAAGTTTACTAATATAAAGGATAATATTAATGAATTATTGATATGAAATAATCTCATGAATGACGATGTGGAGGAATCTCTGGAGGAGGTTGAAATAGGAAGAGTTCATAATACTTTCCTCCAAGCTTCCCACGTTTTATTGGCTCCCTCAGGCATACAATTTAAAATTGTGGCCAGCTCAGACCAGAGGGCTTGGCACTGAGCCCGGTGAATATGGGGGTAAATGTGCCCGAATACATCTGTGGTCGTTGCTAAACGTAATCGACCAGCATTTCTTTTTGTGTTTTGTTAATGTTTTTTTTTTAATACGACACCGGTCCATATCTAATACATTACAGTTATGTCAAAGAATACGATAGGTATTCTTTGGTTATGGCGTATGTCACATGGCTGTCAGACATTGCTGCGATTGGATAAAATTGAATTTCAACACTTGGCAACTATGTGTGTATTTTCACTCACTCCTTTATTTCAAGAATAAGGTATTTTTGTACCGAGAGAAAAAGCTGGGAGTAGAAAAAGTAGGGAGCTACTTTGGGAATAACTTTTCTCTCGATTTCAAGAATAGGTACACTGGTGTTTTAGATTATATTATTTCTGAAAAAGAATATCAACGATCTACCACGGTAACTGAGACAAGGTTATAATCATGCAATTTGCATACACTTAAAACGTCAATTCTCAATCTGAATTTGAAAGGTGAAATGATTGATAAATGAAATGATTGACAGACTTTTATAACCTAATAAACCCAATATGACAACATATCAATATAACCAAAAAACCCAAAATGACAACTTGTCAATATAACTAAAGCGACATTCTCAGTCTGACAACTCATGTAGTGTTTATCTATTACAATAAGCACTATATGTTGATTGGCGAAAGAATTTTTGAAATCGGACGACTAGTTCTTGTGTTATCGTCTCCACATACATCCATCCATCCAGACCGACGGACATAAAAATTTTTTTCACCTAATCGTGTTGTGGGTGGCTCAAAACGTCGAAAAAAGTAATTTTAAGCGAAAAAAAAATTTTTTTTAATAAAGCTAATACTTCCGGTCCAGACCGAAGTAAAACAAATGTAACGACCCTACTTTAAGGTACATTAATTCGTAAAAAAATGTTGATTAGTAAAACATTAGTTAAGTTAACAGTGCTGCTACCCTTCTTCGAGTTAAAAATAGATGCCTTTTATTATTAATAATAAAATCAACTTCCGTTCAAATTAAAGCGTTTCTAATTATTACACCCTACCCTATGCCCTTCGGAGACGATTTCGCACAGTTGTTTTGCATGTGCATATACAGGTTGATGGATATTTCCTGCGTCACAAGTCGAAAAGGGAAAATGACTTGCTCAGGGGTGAGAATATCCTGTCCTAAACGGATGTATAACCTTTTGAACCCTCTACCAAAAACATTTCAAAAGACGAAAAAAGAGTCCCATTGACACACATCGCTGAGATTCGTCTTTGGAATTTTGTATGTAGACTAAATAAAAAATAAAAGTTGTTGTTTTAAATGCTTTAGTAATGAAATGTTAGTTAATAAGAGATCAAATAAATACTGTTATATGAATATACGAAGATAAATAAAACTTTCAACGATGGGTTGATTCTAAAAGATCTTTATTCAAGGTGGTCTGAAGTTGTCTCAAGGTGGTCCGAAGTTTCCTTATTTCTAGTTATTTATACAAGTTATTTTTAATTTTTTTACTGGAATAAAAATTTTTTCAGTAGAAACAAAAATATGTTTTGCATTTTAAATGCAGGTATTTCAGTGTATTAATATTTCATAAGGAATTTAGAAATCTAATAATAAAATTACTTTTCAACTGTTATCCATAAATATTTAATAAAAAAACATATTGCATCTGTCATTTTTTGATAGTGATTCTTCCGTTTGACACATGTCATACAAAAACTAATGAGTACTTCTGACGGGTAACCAAAATCCCTGAGCCAAATTTCAGTCCAATCGGATTAATACTTTTTCAGATATTTAATGCTGAAATTTAAAATTTTGACATTTATTATTTTTGGCAGGTGATAGTTGGAGAAATAATTTTGACTGTTCTGAATAGAGTTTTTCAATGGCTTTCAAATGACATATTGCAAGTCGAATTCCGTGACATATTGCATCTGTCATTTTTTGATTGTGACACTTCCGTTTGACACGTGTCATACAAAAACTAATGAGTTCTTCCGACGGATAACCCAAACCCCTGAGCCAAATTTCAGTTCAATCGGTTTAATACTTTTTCAGATATTTAATGCTGAAATTTAAAATTTTGACATGTTTTTATTTCTGACAGGTGACAGTTGGAGAAATAATTTTGACTGTTCTGAATAGAGTTTTTCAAGGGCTTTCAAACGACATATTGCATGTCCAATTCTGTGACATATTGCATCTGTTATTTTTTGATAGTGATACTTCCGTTTGACAGATCTCGTACAAAAACTAATGGTTTCTTTCGACAGATAACCGAAACAAATATAACAAATTTCAGCTCAATCGGATTAATACTTCTTCAGATATTTAATGCTAAAGTTTCAAATTTTGACATTTTTTTATTTTTGACAGGTGACAGTTGGAGAAATAATTTTGAGTGTTCTGAATAGAGTTTTTCTAGGGCTTTCAAATGACATATTGCATGTCCAATTCCGTGACATATTGCATCTGTCATTTTTTGATAGTGGTACTTCCGTTTGACAGATGTCGTAATGGGTTCTTCCGACGGGTAACCCAAACCTCTATACCAAATTTCAGCTAAATCGGATTAAACGTGTGGCCGCTATCGTGGAAGAATACACACACACAGACCGACAGACAGACTTCCATCTGGAAATGGTCTTAATCGTCTCAGGGGACCCGAAAATGGATATTTCCGTTTCTATCTCGCATGTTTTTTTAGCTCGTTCACAATACTTTCCCTTCTAGGATGTGAGTCAGGAAAGTAAAATAAATCTCTCATTATTAATTTTATTTATGAATTTGATAATACTTCTTCTTGACAGTTGTGATAACGTTATAGCTAGGTGCTTTTTCAGGATATTCTTTATTTTTTTATTTGCAACTTTTTTTAGTGGTAATGTCTTCTTCTATCAGTCTCTTCATTTTCCGCAATATATAAAAGTAGGAAAAGCAGTTTTTCTAATATTTACTTCAACATTAACCTTTCCTTAGATGTGAATCTCTTTTGTTTTTCCTTAAAAATTACTTTTTGTAGATGTACATAATATTTTTTTACATTGCTCTGAAAATGAGTTGCCTGTGTACTAAAGCAATAGAATCTGAACTCAGAAATAAGCTCCGACATCTCACAATTTTAGTAAATAAAAAAAACATGTTTTACTAGTTTTTTCATTTGTTTTTACCATTTACCACAGGTATATTTAAAAATAAAATAGGACCGCACGCTTTTTTTATTTTAATTAAAGCATAATATTTTAAAAACAAGTATGTATTTGCTAAATTTTTATATTATTTTTAACTAAAATCTAAAATAAACAAACCTTTTTATCATTATAATATATTTATCAAAAATGTTATCTCCTAAATCCTATAAGTACCTAAACACCAGTCAAAAACCCGCCATTACAAAAATAAAATTCATTCACTTAAAATTATCTTTTTTTTTATATAAGCGACCGAATATTGAACTCACAATTTTGATATAAATAATTTTACTGCAAAAACTTATATTCGTATTATAATTCTTGATAAGGATAAGACTTTGCTATAGCTGATAAGTATATAAGAAAATATTGATAATGATACTCTTTCAAGGACAACGTAATAGACACGAGCAATTGTTTTTTTATAATTCATATTCTTTTTTTTGTTAGAAAATATATTTTTTTCGAAATTTAATAAATTAAAATTGTTTTTTACTACAAAAGTGAAGTTCAAAAGGAGAAAAAATCATTTTGACTAGAAAAAATTAATAAACATACTTTAGTAGGGTATAAGAGAACAAACAGATACTTGTTTAAAAAATCAAATATTTAAATCGTGCAGCAAAAATAAAGTTATAAACAAATATTTTCCAAATAATAAACTTACAGTATAGTAAAATTTAAAACCATTGTCTTACCAAAAACCGTAAATATATAAATATTATTACAGCAAAAGAATAATAGATCGAATAATTATATTTTGGGAATGAATTCGACCTTAACCTTAGAAGTTGGAAAAAATTAACTCTTTCATTTTGAAATTGATTAAATTGTATTTTCTTTATATTCAAACCACTGTTTAGGACTCACTCTGTATAATAAATGTGAAGTTTTTGTAAAAGCAACACTAGTGGAATAATAAAACAGTACCACTCCATGGTCAATAAGAGTATTAACTAGTCTAGACACAGTTCAACATTATCAGAGACTTATTAAAACTTATTTATATCAGTTATTATTCTCATTATTCCTAAACTCGAGTTTAATGACCAAATATTGCCGAGAGATCTTGATCTCTCACAATAATTATATGTTTATTAAATTGACAGAGCGACCCAGAAATCACAAACGTAATATGTGGTTACGTCGATCAAGTGTGCGCTGTACAGCATTCATTGATTTAATTGACCAATTATTTTGTAATCTTCGAATGTTTTTCTCTGGTTCGTACGCTTTGAAAAAATTAAATCGATACCTTTTCTTATACATCAATAATTTGTAGAATATACGATATTAAAAGGACAAGAAACTATGCATTAACTGTTGAGATATATTTTTTTTTATTTTGGAAGCACCATCAATTAATTACAGAATAGATAAAGGGAATTTCTTGCGATTTGATTAGCTAGGTATATGACAGAGTTGTTGAAGAATTGGTCAGCAACACAGCGGACAGGAGTAGCAGAGGTTTAGGATTTTCGAAAGTACCAAGTACAGAAAGGCACGCACCGAAGGCATTTACACATTGTACTATAGGAATCGGTACCCGTCTCTCTGTTCATTGGTTGATTTGAATATTTCTTATGTACGGTGCCGAAGCGCGGAGCGGAATGTCTCAACAATGCCGAAATCGTGAGTCGAAAGTCGAATATCGAATATCGGCCGAAATATTAATTTTAATAAAATAAGTCTTGACTGTCTAAATCTAACCTGTGTATTTAAAAACAATTAAAAAAAGTCTTTTATTAAAAGAAGTCTTGACTATCTAAATCTATCCGTGTATTTAAAAAGAATATAAAAACAAAATTTCCTCGGGATTCGAAGCGGGAACTTTTTCGTGTAAAGCATACATCCACCACTGGACCACACCGTACCACATTGATAAAAAATGAAATTTTCAAGTTAACGTACATTAACTAGTACATCAGTAGTAGGAGTAAGAAATATTCAAAACAACCAATGAACATAGAGACGAGTGCCGATTCCTATAGTGCACCGAAGTGATCACCAAGCATTGTTGACAGGTTGGAATCTAAAAGTCCCGACGACCAAGCATGAAAAATACAGTGTGACGG
This sequence comes from Neocrepidodera transversa, assembly GCA_963243735.1. Classification (NCBI taxonomy): domain Eukaryota; kingdom Metazoa; phylum Arthropoda; class Insecta; order Coleoptera; family Chrysomelidae; genus Neocrepidodera; species Neocrepidodera transversa. Next base: position 27,676,868 of record OY725343.1, on the reverse strand, counting down.
GAAATTTAAATTGTGGCATAATTCAACTGAGTAGCATTGGTTCATCACTAGATGATAATACAGTGTGTCCATTTAGTGCGGCATTCCTCTCTTACAGCGTTGTTTGAAATCTGATGCAAAATATACTTCGGAAATAAATATGGTACCAATTAAGCTACATTTTAAAATTATATTGGCTTCTACAGGGTGTTCCAAGAAAAGGTGCCACAAAAAAATTTTTTAAATTGATTGGTGGGGATATTTTTACACTTTTTAAATCTCACCCTTAGGTCTACATTAATAGTTAATTTTGATTTAATATCCCATACACCGTTGCCAAGTTATTACGAAATTTGTCAATTTTTCGAATTTTACACAACTTCTTATAAACCGCCATACAAAAGACATCTGTTAAGTAATTTAGTCACAAATTTATACATGATATTTCGTAAGAATCAGAAAGCCCTCGGTAAAAGTATATTTAATTTCAGTGTTACAGGGTATTCAAAATTTAATGCCAAATTTTCCGATTGTCGAAGTAAATTTATTTACTTTTCTTAAATACGATACCCTGTATATTATAACATATTTGAAAAGCCCATTAAATTCTCTTTTTAAAAATATTCATACATTGTTACAAAGTTACTTTTTTCCGTATTATTTAAAATATATAAATTAAATCGCGCACGGCACTGGAGTAAAATTAAAGTAAAATTGTGAATAAAAGGCCAGTCGTACCAGTTGAATCGTCGCCAGGCAGATGGAGACACTCTCGTCTCTGCTTCTTAGATGCCGAAGTTCGTATCGAGTAGGGCAATTCAAACCGTTGTCGGCAGCTGCAGAGGCAGCGAGAAGCCAGACTTGCTGTGGCCGTCCCAATTGGAACAGCAGTGCAGTCCGTCGACCTTTAGAGATAGGTCAAGCTGAAGCCAAGTTCAAGTTGTACCCGAGTCTAGAACCGTCAGTCCGACTACACCACGCCGCAAAGCCAATCGTCCGTTACACACCTTTTCTCCGCCGGATTTTGGGTAATAAATAAAAGTTTTATTTAATAATATTTGTTTTGAGATTTAACATCCCAGCAGCTAATACCCAGGTACTTAACCCAGTAGGGCAAGTAAAGCCCGCCCTTCTGGCCGCCAGTGATTTTGGTCGATACCATAACGACCCCTGGAGTATTTCTTTCTCCACTGACGCTGTCCGTGCAGTGGCCTTCACACTTAAAACGGAAGGTGGCGCCCGAGGAAACCCGAAACCTGGACTAAGGCGCCAAAGTGACCCGCAACGACCGAAGGGTCGTCGCAACATGATACTCCAACTCTTACAGTTTTTTTTTAAAAATGGTATAATTTGTAAAATATCGAGTTCACATTCATGTATTGACAGAAGGCTGTGAAAAAATATTAATATTATCAAATGCAGGTCAGATAATTAAATGTTTCTAAAAAATAGTTTGTCTTACATTTTCAATATTTCCCTTAATCTTGACTTAAACAACCAGGTACATCGTTGATTGAAAGTTAAAACACGAATAATTTAAATCTGGAAATAAAACTGTCTATTTCAGAACGCATAAATGTAATTTCACAATATTGTATCAAAAATAAACTGGTAGTATGAAAATTTAATAATTTAAAGTAAATTTTCAAAATGTCGACCGTTAACTTCGATGCACTTCTCCAGTCCGAAAATGACCGCCTAACATTCTGCAGCATCTCTGGCGTCACGAGATGAAATGCATGTCGAATTCTGTCTTTCATATTATCTCGAGTTGTAACTTCTTCTTTGTATACTTTTATTTTAACGAATCCCCAAAGAAAGAAATCCATACAAGTTAGACAAGGTGATATTGGTGGCCACTCAATTGGCCCCGATCTTCCTATCCATTTATTAGGAAACGTTTGACCCAAGAATTCTCTGACGTTCCTTTGAAAATAGACGGAAGCACCGTCTAATTGTAACCACATGTCATTTCTAACACATAAGGGAACTTGCTGAATTAATTGGGGAACTCTAAAAATAATTGTCCGGTTAAACGTCCTTCAAAGAAAAATGGTCGTACTACGTAATTGTGTACAATTACTCCCCAAACATTTAAACTCCATTTATGTTGAAAACTGTTGACCTAAATTAAGTGTGCATTGCTTCTGTCATAATAATGAAAATTATGACGATTGACAAAGCCATTTCTGTGGAATGTTGCCTCGTCGGTAAATAACACATTCTTAAAAAAAAAATTTCATTTTCTGCCAACATGTTTTGTGCCCATGTACAAAAATTAACTCGTTTCTGATAATCGTTTTCCAATAATTCCTGATGAAGCTGAAAATGATAGGGGTGGTATTTATTTTGCTTTAAACATTTTCCTATTGATGATTTGGCTATACTTAGTTGAACACTTATTTCTCTAACACTTATTTTAGGATTCTCTTCGACGGCCAAGCAAATCGCTAATTGGTTATCCTGATTCAGAACAGTTTTCTCCCTGTTCTCTTTTTCATAAGCTACATTCCCAGTTCTTTCTAACTTTACTTTTAACTTTTCGAATTTCCTTACATCTGGGTGCCGCCGTTCTGGAAATTTTTGTGCATAACATCTAGAGGCTAGAAAGCAATTCCCAAAACTGACAAATTGACAAATTTCGTAATAACTTGGCAACGGTGTATGGGATATTAAATCAAAATTAACTATTAATGTAGACCTAAAGGTTGATTTAAAAAGTGTAAAAATATCCCCACCATTCCATTTAAAAAAAAAAAAATTTTGTGGCACTTTTTCTTGAAACACCCTGTAGAAGCCAATATAATTTTAAAATGTAGCTTAATTGGTACCATATTTATTTCCGAAGTATTTTTTGCATCAGATTTCAAACAACGCTGTAAGAGAGGAATGCCGAACTAAATGGACACACTGTATAAATAGAAAAATGAAGCAATTCATTAGTCATAACCAATATAATAATACCATCGAACAACACTAAAGTCTGAACCGTCTGAATGTTTTTCATCCAAATTTGACACAAAATAGAATTTTCAAATTTATATTCTTCTGATTAAAAATCATCTTCTTCAGTTATTGTTTTGTTTTTCCTCTTTCTTCATTTTAAGACCTCATCTGCCTGGGCATTTTACTTACCTGGTCACATCGAAGGTAAATTATATTAAACGCTCAAAAAAAAAAATTCGTGATATCGATGGAAATATATATTTTGAGATCCCCGAGAAGATTGAGACCATTTCTAGAGTGAGGTTTGTCTGTGTGTAATCTTCCACGATAACTGCCAAACCGTTTGATCAATCAAGCTGAAATTTGGTATGGAGGGTCGGTGTGTGCCTAGAATGCGACCATTAGTTTTCGGTTTAAATTGGTGCAAAAGAAAGTCCTTAGGTTTGCTCCCACAGAGAATCACTGGCAATTTATCGACATTTCTCAAACAAGTTTCAAACCAATGTTAGACGCATGCCTTGTTTCTGATCAATCCGAAACAGTTTGTAGGAACAGTTGACACTGCCGACCTTATCACAACCTCATTTATTCCAAAACAGATTTTGTGTATGTTTGTAACTTTGGTGTTTATAATATATTAAAATATAGGTTAATTTTCCATAAGGTCCTGCTTGTGTTGTGTAATATTTACTTGTCGCAAATCTTTCAGTAATTAGATTTGCTACGGCGGGGCTTACTCTGAAGTTTTCAATAAATTCGTCTTTAAATGCGGAATTATGTTCTCAAAAAAGTTTTGATTTTTGAGAAGATTTTCAATGTCTGAATCTAAATCAACTTCAGAAAGCGTTGAAGGGTCTGTATCTCCAGATGATTCAAAATTACTCATTGTTTTAAATTAAATTTATGAATGGGACTACGGAAGTGAGAACGAGAACGTCGTTTGTCACTCGTTTAAAAAATTGTGAAGGCGCATGATTCGTACACATTACTGGTAAAAGATTCGCAATCTGTTTTGGCAATTTGCAAACTATCCACAAAACATGCAGAAACGCAGTACCTCGAGTTTCCAATCAATCACAAATCTTTGTAGAATCGCTTGCCACTCTATTGCGCCAAATCGGATTGTCAAGGACTGTCTGTGATGCTTGTGGGAACAAACCTCACAAGTACGACATTGATTGAATAAACGTGTTATTGCCTTTTTTAAATTTTAAGGACAAACAATAAACTTTAGTACAAATTGTTTTATTGCAAAATGAAAGAGCATTAAATTTCCTACAATTTTTCACTTAAACTTTTTCCAAGATTTTCATTAGTTACGCCACTACAGGGAGCGAAAAAAATGTACATGTAGATTTTCCATAGTTTTTGAGGACAAACAAATCATTTTAATACAAAATGTTTGTATTTAACTTTTTTTCTAGATGAAGTAAAAAAATACACGTTTTGGCTTGTTAGAGCATAAAATTCTCTGCAACTTTTGTATCAAACTTTTTCCCGAATTCCCAAATAGTTTTCATCCATGATTTTAGAGATCCTAATTGTAGCAGTGTGATATGCAATGAGCGCTTGCGCCCGCTTATATCATTATCAACATTAAAATATCCATCCGGTTGACGTATTCACCATCAGCTCGCTATTTTAAATGTGTTCTATAAAATAATGTAATGCTTGGTATTTTGCAATTAAAATAATCCTATTCTCTACAGCCGAGCCGAGAAAATTCTGGGGTGACACAGCCGATTTTTTTTGTTTTGTTTAGGCATTGGGCTATACAGATGACATATGACATGTGGCATATAAAAAATTCGATGATTAATGAGAACCATAACAAAATTCCACAAATTATTCACTCTTCAAAATTTCCCGCTTAAATCCTACATTAGGCAGAAATTCTTCAGAACTAAGAATCAATCCACACACCTGGCAGCACTATTATCAAATGACGTAGCATTGGCTTAGTGACCAAGTGGCAGGTGGAATCGCTATAGCCTATGTGATCAAATGTAGTCGTTCGTATTAAAACAGTGTAGCGTTGACGTGGTATTTTGCAAGTGGCGTGGTGTAAGTTTAATTTCCGACTGGTCAGCTACTAGTAATGACCACGTTGAGTTTATATGCGTTTCAATACATACAATTAAATACACAGACACCGTGTCTCATTGGTAGATGGCGTTAGCTGTCTACCATCGTTTTACATCCTTTTTACTCAATGTTGCTCTATTATATTTAGAAGTGAGATTTGAATTCTATGCATCTAGGCACATTACCGATGATGAGTCCTTAAGGGACGAAACAGCTGTCTGGTATACAACTTAGATGCACAGAAATCAAATTCTAACAACTTACAAGTATTTAACACTTGTTTGAGGTTTTATACCAGTTGGAGATAGACCTTCTGTCGGTTCCAGTTACTACTAGCGCTTATTACACAGGTGGAATCTTTTCCCCAAGTAATAAGTAACACCGTGTCTCATTGTTAGATGGGGTTAGCTGTCTACCATCGTTTTACATCCTTTTTACTCAATATTGCTCTATTGTATTTCGAAGTGAGATTTGATGCATAGAAATCAAATTCTCAAAACTTACAAGTATTTAACACTTGTTTGGGGTTACATATCCTTTTGAGATGAACCTTCTGTCGGTTCCAGTTACTACTAGCGCTTATTACACAGCAAGAATCTTTTCCCCAAGTAATAAGTAACACCGTGTCTCATTGGTAGATAGGGTTAGCTGTCTTTTACATCCTTTTTACTCGACATTGCACTATTCTGTTTCGAGGTGAGATTTGAATTTTATGCATCTGGGTACATTGCCGCTAATGAGTTCTTAAGGGACGAAACAGCTGTCCGGTATACGGCCTCGATGCATAGAAATGAAATTCTCATATCGGTTTATATCATAATTCAATCTACAATTTGTAGCCCTTGTAGAGGCCTATCTCTGTCTTTATGATATTAAGCGGGAGGATTATCATATGAGCCATGTGCAAAAGCGGCCCTTGGCCAAAATTGCGAAAGACAATGGAGCTAAGTAGAAAATATGGTTTCTTCAAATAAAAAAATATTTTTTTATTAGCTAAACTATTTATTCTTTTATATTCATACACCAAATCTTTTCCGATTTTTGAGTGAACCAACCACAGTAAAGAAAAAAGTGGAGAATCTCTCTCATGTAGCAATTGTTTTTCATTTTCTACATCTATGTCTTTAATAAAATTATACAGTACGCATACTGCTTGAACAATAGTGTCCATACTATAGGATGTCTAAAATTGGAAGGAATAACATTGCTATTATCAAAAACCGTAATAGATACAGAGGCGGTTAAATGGGAAAAAAGTTATCTATTTTGGAGAGTATTACATTGGCTTAAAAAATCTTTGGGGATTTTCGCCACTTACGAGTTATACAGGAAAAACTAAAAATGCTATTTTGGTTTTTTACGCATGTAATTTTTATTTAAAAAAATATGAAAAAATAGAAAAGGGACGTTTTATTGTATCTCAAATTTGCTTCAAAATTGTACTAATAAATCTTTGATACGACGTTTCGTGTCTTAACGGCCACCAAGAAGTTATTTTTACTTTCCCGGACCCATCAAAGGGAAAGTAAGGTGAACGAGCAAAAAAAAAATCGAGATATCGATGGAAATATCCATTTTGAGGTCCCCCAAGAAGATTGAGACCATTTCCAGCGTATGGTCTGTCTGTTTGTCTGTGTGTCTGTATGTCTGTGTGTCTGTGTGTCTGTGTGTCTGTGTGTCTGTGTGTAATCTTCCACGATAACTGCCGAACCGTTTGACCAATCAAGCTGAAATTTGGTATGGAATGCCGCTGTGTGCCTAGAATGCGACCATTAGATTTTGGTATAAATTGGTACAGTGGAGGGTCCTCAAGACCGACATTGGTTAAATATATATATGTAACAATTTTTTGCTTTATTTAAATTTTAAGGACAAACAATACATTTTAGTGCAAAATGTTGTAGTACAAAGTTTTAGAGAATAAAATTACCTACAATTTTTGTCTTAAGCCTTTTCCAAAATTTCCAATAGTTGCGCCACTAGAGGGCGCGTAAAAAATGTGCATGTATGTTTTCTATAGTTTTTCTTGATTTTGAGGACAAACAATACATTTTAGTGCAAAATGTTGTAGTACAAAGTTTTAGATAATAAAATTCTCTATAACTTTTGTTTCAAAGTTTTTCCAGAATTTTCAATAGTTTCGCCACTAGAGGGCGCGTAAAAAATGTGCATGTAGGTTTTCTCTAGTTTTTCTTGATTTAGAGGACAAACAATATGCTTTAGTGCAAAATTTTGTAGAACAAAGTTTTAGAGCATAAAATTCTCTATAATTTTTGTCTTAAACTTTTTCTAAAATCTCCAATCCACACATGATTTTAGGAGATCCTAATTGTAGCAGTATGATATATAACGTGCGCATGCGCAGCTTATGTCATTACCAACATTGAAATATTAATTCACCATCAGCTCGCTATTTTTAATGTGTTCCATAAATCAATGTAATGCTTAGTATTTTGTAATTAAAATAATAATAATAAATAACATATTCTCTACGGTCGAGCGAACAATAATTTTTAATTACGGTTCTGTCGTAGCTTTTTTGTAAAGTTTTAATTCTGTCAAAATGAGTATTAGCTAACTATTTCTATAAAAAAATGCATTATCAATGCTATTTAAGATTATGAGACTGTTTACGTGTATTTTAATTTTTAATAATAATAAAGTTGTAAGAGGTTTATCTGGTTTGTCGATCTTTCGTGAAGTCAGTGGCGTGTGTTTGAGGCTACCACCCTTTTATCCCACGGAGTCCCAGTTGATAGAGTGGACCGGCGTTTTAGGTGTTCCGATGGTGTCCCAGAGATGGAAGGGAAACGTTTAGTCGAAAGCCGAAACAGATATCGATTCAATCGTTTCAAACAAAATGTAAGAATGAGGGCCTAAATGAGAATATCAAGATTAAGAGAAGAGGTCCATTGGATTTTGTTAATGATGAATGATTTATTTTAGATTTTAAGGTTTAACTAGGTTGGTATGTGACCTCAAGAGAAGCAGAATTTTTTGGAGAAGTATGATGGAAATATATCTGGTTGGTACTGTTCAAAATCTTATTCTTACATTTTCCTGAATAGGAAATTCATTAAGAGGGCTCGTCCCGCGATTAGTTATGTAGATGGTGACACTGTATTTTTTCATTTATAATGGACATTTTAAAAAGTATGGTATATAAAAAATCGGCTGTGCCACCCCGGAACTTTCCGGACTCGGCTATAGAGAATAGGATTATTTTAATTATAAAAAACTAAGCATTACATTAATTTATGAAACAAATTTTAAATAGCAAGCCGACGGTGAATACGTCTACATATTTTAATGTTGATAATGACATAAGTGGGCGCATACGCACATTATATAGCACACTGCTACAATTGAGATCTCCTAAAATCATGGCCAAAAACTATTTGGAATTCTGGAAAAAGTTTGATACAAAAGTTGTAGGCAATAGTATGCCCTACAACATTGCACTAGAACATGTAGCACATTGTTTGCATTCGAAATAAAAAAAAAGGGGAAAAAGCCTAAATGTGGATATTTTTCGCCATCTAGCGGCGAAACTATGAATAATCCGAAAAAAAGTTAAATATAATAGTTAAAGAAAATTTGGTGTTCAACAATTTTGCACCAGCGCATTGTTTGTCCTTAAAATTTTCAAAACTGCGAAAAACCTACATGTATATTTTTGCACTCTCTCTAGTGGTGCAACTACTCTAAGAGCCATTTGCACCGATCGACATCTAAGCTTGGTTTTTTAAAACTCGCTTAAATATTTAAGTGAAGTTTATTTTCCAAACCATTGCACCACACGTTTTTAAAGCGAGCTTTCTTAAGCAAGCACAAGCGAACTATTGATGGTAATTTTGTTTATTTACAGTTGTGACCACTGTTGTAACTAACTTCATAACAAAAATTCTAACCTAACAAAAATTCAAAAACAGTGAGTGTATGTGAAAATATAATAATTTTATGTCGTATGCCTTATTTCTGTAATCTGCATGTTTCAAAATGAGTGAAAATCGTCAGCGAAGCACTAATTTTTAAAATGAAGAGAAAGCAACTATATTAAATATAATAACAAAATATGGAAACATAACTGAAAATAAAAAAACAGACGCTGTTTCCACAATAGAAAAAAATAAGTGTTGGCAAAAAATTGCTACCCAATTTAACGCCATTGTACCCGATAATGTTCATAGAGATGCCTCGGTGATTAAAACATTTTATGAAAATAAAAAAAAATAAGTAAGAAAAACTGTGGCACTTGAGAAAATTTATCTCGGAAAACCGAAATTAATTATTTCAAGAACATCCAAATCGTCTTCAAAAATATCATCAAAATTCATTTTGTATTTTTAATACAAAAGATGTAGTATAAAAAAAGTACTAAAGATTATAACAATGTCACACAAACATCAAGAAGTAACAACACTATAGAAAATTTGTTATTTGGCTGAAAACCATAAAAGTTTGGTTATGAAATAAGGCTTTGTAAATTAAACCTTCAATTTTGACGGTTTAACTTAAACTTTGCTTAGACCACTTTAAACCAAGTTTGTCTAGCTGTACAAATGAATTTTTATTTAAAGCGATGCTTACTCCAAAGCTGGATTTAAATTTAGTCGGTGCAAATGACCCTAAATACTTTAAAACTTTGCACTAGAACATTTTGCATGCATTAAAGAGTACTGTTTGTCTTTAAAATTTAAAACAAGGCAAAAAATCTTTGATGTGTATTCAATCAATGTCGGTCTTGAGGACCTTCTACTGTACCAATTAAAACCAAAAAATAATGGTCGCATTCGAGGCACACACCGACCCTTCATACCAAATTTCAGATTGATTGGTCAAACTGTTCGGCAGTTATCGTGGAAGATTACGCACAGACACACAGAGACACAGACACACAGACACAAAGACACACAGACACACAGACACACAGATACACAGACACACAGACACACAGACACACAGACACACAGACACACAGACACACAGACACACAGACACACAGACACACAGACACACAGACACACAGACACACAGACACACAGACACACAGACACACAGACACACAGACACACAGGCACACAGACACATAGACACACAGACACACAGACACACAGACACACAGACACATAGACACACAGACACACAGATACACAGACACACAGACACACAGACACACAGACACACAGACACACAGACACACAGGCACACAGACACATAGACACACAGACATACAGACAGAATTTACTCTGGAAATGACTTCAATCTTCTTGGGGGACCTCAAAATGGATTTTCCATCGATATCTCGAAATTTTTTTTTGCTCGTTCACTATACTTTCCTTTTGATGGGACTGCGAAAGGAAAATGTTAAAAATATAACTGTTATATTACAATTCCATACTTGAGAATGATATATTTTATTGCTCTTTTAGTAATTCCTAGAACAATATTTTTAATCTTGAACATCGATTGATTACTACACTTGAATTAGTAAAATAATGTCATACCCTTCTTGAAAAACGTACTTATCAATTTGTATACTGATTGCTTCTGATACTTGCCTTAAATTTGAATTCTCGTTGCAATAAAATCAAGAAAAATTGGAGCGAATAGATGCGACAAATTCAACTGCTGTTACGCAGGTCATGTCTATTGAAAACTTCACACACTGACCGCTAGAGGTAGAATTAAATTAGTTGTCGCTCCATTTCCGATCCAAAAGGTCCATTCAAATTGACCCTGAAAAGGTCATTTTTCATTCGCTTGAAAGTTTGGCGATGATTTGTTTTGTAGCGTAGATATAGGAAATTCTCATTTTTGAAGGTGCATGACAATAGTTGATGTCGATAGAGGTCAGTTATGATATGATTTTATAAACAATTTTACACATGTTTAAAAACCCCATCTTTACAAAATTACTACATCTTAAATGTTTTATATACAGTGAGGGTGTTCCTAATAAACATATGAATTGCTAACAGATTAACAATAAAATAACATTCGACATGATTCGACTTCAACGGTTCAAGCCATCAGTCCTTCAGTGGAAAAAATGTGGTAAAAACTGTATTAATGGTTAGATTTAGTGCTAAAAATATACTTTTATTGTTGACTAGCGAGAGCTAGCACATCCACGTGTGTCTAATTGCTTAATTCGCCAAAAAAAAACTGTTTTCCATGATCTTATTTTTAACCATTCTAAATATCAATGATTAGATGTAGTTGAGAGCAAAGAAAGAACATTCGATTGTTGAAAGCTGACACTTTTCATAAATATTAAATAATTAAATTGTATTTCATTTATACTTGAATTTTAGACAGGTACCAAGAATTAAAAGAGGAGAAGGGGTAGCGACTCACCGATTCCCAATAAAATCTTTCCTGGGGTTTATTAAACAAATGATAACAGGTAAAAATATTTGTTAATACTAAATAAAATTGTAGGTTTAAATGTTGAAATTATTTGGTGACTATTTTAACAAACAACAACACTTAGCAATATGTAGAAAAGCCACCAAAACACGCATGTCACTAAATCAGGTGCTTTCGATTGATTTTCGCTATTTTTTAGTGGCGACGAGAACACGTGGAAAACAAACATTTACAAAGGCACATAAAAAACACGCCAGTTTAATAATAGGTTCATTATATTTATTTGATACTTTTTTATGAGTTTTGGCGGAATAAGTGTTATAATGAGGTTTTTAAGACACTCTAAATATTTTATGAAACTTTGAGCAATCAAGACTAACGGATTTCTAAAATGTTTTTAACGTAGTATTATAAACCTTAAAGTATTCTGTCTAATGCCAATGGTTTTCTGATAAAACTAGAAACCCATTTACAAAAGATAAGTTCCCTATACACCTGTTATAAATATCCGTTTGCTTTTAATTAAACTAAAGCTGCGAAAAGTGTTGGTTGGGCAAATTTCCTTTTATAATTCCCTTTTAAGATTCAAGTATAAAAATGCATAAACCAGTATAATTGATTAACAAGTTTTTATTGTTACTGGACTAAAATTTTACTAAAAAAAGTTTCCCGTAGAGATAAAATGACGAACATGTAGCAAAAATATAAAACGAAATTTTTACACAATAGTATAAATTATAAAGTTAAAATTTATATTCTCAAATTTTTAGATCAATAAATAAAATAAAAGAAAAATTATTTCAACAAAAAAACTATTATAATTTTAAAACCCTGCTGTTCACTTCAAAGCAGTTAAACAACAAGCTAGTTAGCTAGCTGCTAAATCTAATAACACGTATACCATTTTTTTTATAAACCAATGAATTTTGTTTTAATCATTACCTTTTTAAAACATTCTCAGCCCGTCTCTGGGTAGTCGCTTTAAAAATACAAACGCATGACTAGATAGGATCCCGTAGTAAGATCTCTTCTTGGCAACATCATTATCTTCTTGACGTTTAACTGGTTGCATACATCTGTAGCCAAAGATGGATTTTAAAAATTTGGTGCATGATCAACATTTTGTCTTTTAGATTATCTGAGCCCAAAAAACCATTTGTTGACAATATATTGAAATAGTAATTCTCAATTGCTGTAGGATGGATTACATTTCTCACCTAGAGAACTCCTTTTAACTGGGCTAAATACAAAATATAATGAAAATTAACAAAATTAATGATCTTCTATTTTTTCTTCCTCTGCTGCTTCTTGAGCTCTTCTAATACATTTTTTTTCACCTATTTTTTAATCTTTGTTCCTTAACTTGTATAAATAATATTGCTTACTTTTTTTACCTCTCGCCCTTCAGATAAGAGAGGTATAGGAATCATGCTAAAAATTGGGTGGTGAGTTTTCAATGAATAAACACGTTTTAGGGTCCCTAGAATACGATTTTAATATTTTCGCGATGATGTCTGTGTGTGTGTGTGTGTGTGTGTGTGTGTGTGTGTGTGTGTGTGTGTGTGTGTGTGTGTGTGTGTGTGTGTGTGTGTGTGTGTGTGTGTGTGTGTGTGTGTGTGTGTGTGTGTGTGTGTGTGTGTGTGTGTGTGTGTGTGTGTGTGTGTGTGTGTGTGTGTGTGTGTGTGTGTGTGTGTGTGTGTGTGTGTGTGTGTGTGTGTGTGTGTGTGTGTGTGTGTGTGTGTGTGTGTGTGTGTGTGTGTGTGTGTGTGTGTGTGTGTGTGTGTGTGTGTGTGTGTGTGTGTGTGTGTGTGTGTGTGTGTGTGTGTGTGTGTGTGTGTGTGTGTGTGTGTGTGTGTGTGTGTGTGTGTGTGTGTGTGTGTGTGTGTGTGTGTGTGTGTGTGTGTGTGTGTGTGTGTGTGTGTGTGTGTGTGTGTGTGTGTGTGTGTGTGTGTGTGTGTGTGTGTGTGTGTGTGTGTGTGTGTGTGTGTGTGTGTGTGTGTGTGTGTGTGTGTGTGTGTGTGTGTGTGTGTGTGTGTGTGTGTGTGTGTGTGTGTGTGTGTGTGTGTGTGTGTGTGTGTGTGTGTGTGTGTGTGTGTGTGTGTGTGTGTGTGTGTGTGTGTGTGTGTGTGTGTGTGTGTGTGTGTGTGTGTGTGTGTGTGTGTGTGTGTGTGTGTGTGTGTGTGTGTGTGTGTGTGTGTGTGTGTGTGTGTGTGTGTGTGTGTGTGTGTGTGTGTGTGTGTGTGTGTGTGTGTGTGTGTGTGTGTGTGTGTGTGTGTGTGTGTGTGTGTGTGTGTGTGTGTGTGTGTGTGTGTGTGTGTGTGTGTGTGTGTGTGTGTGTGTGTGTGTGTGTGTGTGTGTGTGTGTGTGTGTGTGTGTGTGTGTGTGTGTGTGTGTGTGTGTGTGTGTGTGTGTGTGTGTGTGTGTGTGTGTGTGTGTGTGTGTGTGTGTGTGTGTGTGTGTGTGTGTGTGTGTGTGTGTGTGTGTGTGTGTGTGTGTGTGTGTGTGTGTGTGTGTGTGTGTGTGTGTGTGTGTGTGTGTGTGTGTGTGTGTGTGTGTGTGTGTGTGTGTGTGTGTGTGTGTGTGTGTGTGTGTGTGTGTGTGTGTGGGGGTGCGCGTGCGTGTGCGTGTGCGTGTGCGTGTGCGTGTGTGTGTGTGTGTGTGTGTTTGGATGGATGTTGTAGTAACGATAACTCAAAAACTACTGAATAAAAATATTTGAAGTTTTGCATACAGGATTCTGATACCCTAGATTAGATCTGATTAGATTTTGGTGCCAATCGCACAACCGGAAGTGGCAGTTGCTATGGGTGATGACGCCATTATTATACAAAACGGCAATAAAGTTTTACACATATATTTTGTATACCCTATAGTTGATTTTCATCTCATTAAAATTTTCGAAACTATTGCCATTGTTGCCAGATTTACAAAAAAGTAATTTTTTTTTCATACTTTTTTGTGTCAACCTGTAAATTTTTGATTAAAAAATGGCGAGAGGTCATGTGCTGGCCTGATTTTTTATATAGTTTAAACTGTAATTTTATTGACTCCAACCCAATGACAAATCATTTCACATGCTGAGAAATGCCATCTAACCTGTTACAAGGAATTTCATACTTCAAATGGCTTAAGCCCTATTACACAAATCAGTTTATATTTTTGCATTTATTAAAATTTCTTTATAATTCACATTTTTCTCTTTAGGGTTCCGTACCCCAAAGGGTCGAAACGGACTTAAAATTTTCACAGTTTATGCGTCTTGTTGACCCAAAGCCATATAAACTATAAAAAATATTTTTAAAGTTTTCAAGGGGGGCTCCCATACAACTAAAGTGGGGCGCTGCAAAAAAATTTTGGCCTACTCCATCGAGTGAGTTATCGTTGAATAGAGCTCATTGAGTTGAAATTTGGTGATAATGTTTATTGTTACGTATATTTTACCAACAAATACCAATATATTAATAAATATGATTTTTTTATTAACCTTCCGTCAGGTTTAGGGTTCCGCACATTCGTATATATGTAAATTGTGATACTCGAATATTTTATTATTTTTATGTGTGTAATCGTATTAGTTTTATTAAAAAATGCATTTTTCATCTTATAATTTTTTTTAGTCTAAGAGCTAGCGAACCATCCGACTAACCCGTTTCCCACAAAGCTAAAAAAAATTTAAATGATATTTTATTATCAGTCAATTAAGAAAATACCGTTCTGGCAGGCATCTTGCAGTTGCATCATTATCTCTTAAATTTTTGAAAATGTAAAAAAAAAATTTTTCAAATCTGCTCCCACAAGGCTACAATTTTAATATGTTGTAATTTACATATGTTTAAGTGTAAAAAAAATTGACAACCTATTTTGAGGGTTGCAAGTATGTGCCAGACGATAGCAAAGTTGTCATCGGGATAGTAATTCATAATCTGCTCCCACAAGGCTAAAATTTTGAGGGTGTGTTCTTTCAATTGTTTAAAAAGTATATGTAAGTAGCCAGAATATTCCAGCGGTTGCAAGAACCTGCCAGACGAGTATACAAGATGTCTTAAATTGGAAGGAATAACATAGCTATATCAAAATCCGTATACAGAGGCGGTTAAGTGGGAAAAAAGTTAACTATTTTGAAGAGTATTACATTGGTCTAAAAAAATCTACAGGGACTTTCGCTCTTCTCAAGTTATAAAGGAAAAACTAAAAATGCTCTTTTTATTTTTCACTCCTATAATTTTTATTTAAAAAAATATCAAAAAAATAGAAAAGGAAAGTTTTATCGTATTTCAAATTTGCTATGAAACTGTACTAATAAATCTTTGATACGACCACTTGTCATTTTAATAACGTTTTATCTGAAATGACTAGCATCATCAGATGCATTATCAGTGAAATAAAAAAAAACTTAAAATAGTAGATATTAAACAAGCACAAGATAATCGACCTGCGTCGTGAATAAAAAATGTTGCTAGAGAATTTAAAGAGAAATTCAGTTACAAAATTGGTTTAAGTATAATAAATTGTTGAGAGATATGTACCTAGTAATACTTTAAGTTTATTGGTTGAATATTTGTAGTTATTTCCTAAATTAAATTATTCGTCATTCTAATTATTTTTACCTTTTTTTTTCATAAGATAAAATCCAGGTCCATATTAATAGATTAGTGACAATGATGATTATCTGTCTTAGTAAGTTGGAACCATGTGGGAATCTTTTTTATTATTAATTTTAGGAAAAAACTTATTCTTCATAAAAAGTTCTAAAATCTAAAATACAATTATCAGATATCAATTTTTTCCAGTAGTATTCGAGTTTTGTCAAAAAATATGAATTTTACTCAAGAGTAAAGTACCTATTTTGACAACATCGAAAAATGTTATTTAAAAAAGTTGATCAAAATTAAAAACTAAGTTCAAATATGCAATTACATCCATTTACATTGAAAAAATGTATTCATTTTTGAAATGTATTTCTGGGTACAATAACAATGCAAATTTTACTGTGGTTACGTGTTTAAATTGCAAAATTGTTAGAAAACATTAAGAAACGAGAAGATTTACAGGACTTTTAGAGATAAATGTTAATTCAAAATAGAAACGATATTAAACAAGCACAAAACATATTTTTTCAATTTAAATAGATGTAATTGCATATTTGAACTTAGTTTTTAGTTCTGATCAACTTTTTTAAATAACATTTTTCGATATTATCAAATTTAAACGTACTTTAGTCTTAAGTAAAATTCATATTTTTTCAAGTTTTCAAGTTTTTTTCCCAAAATTAATAATAAAAGTTTCCCATACGGTTTCAATTTACTGAGACATGCTGTATACGTAAAACGTCGTAGAAAATGTAATGTATGATACACCACTGAATTTGTTTTTAAATTCTCTATCTATCTGCTTGTTTAATTTCTATTGTGATACTTTTCTTTGGGTCACTGATAATGCAACTTCTTTTATCGAAATTGTTAGGTAATTTTATATATGTTTTGATGAAATTAAAACGAATTTACAAAAAAACTGCCACTGGACAGTAATTCAAAATTATTGTCACTGATGATCTTAGTTATTTCAGATAAAATGTCATTAAAATGACAAGGTGATATATTTTTGGCTTATATTCTACATTTGGTACGGAACCCTAAATGTGTCCGACACGCACTTGACCGGTTTATTTATGTTACAAACAAGGTTATGTTACAAACAAGGAAAACTGTTAATTTTATTTCCAATTCCTGTCCATTTTTTTTTATTACCTCTCGACCTTCAGATAAGAGAGGTATAGGAATCATGCTAAAAATTGGGTAGTGAGTTTTCAATGTATAAACCCGTTTTAGGGTCTCTAGAATACGATTTTAATATTTTCGCGATGATGTCTGTGTGTGTGTGTGTGTGTGTGTGTGTGTGTGTGTGTGTGTGTGTGTGTGTGTGTGTGTGTGTGTGTGTGTGTGTGTGTGTGTGTGTGTGTGTGTGTTAGTGTGTGTGTGTGTTTGGATGGATGTTGTAGTAACGATAACTCAAAAACTACTGAATTAAAAAACTTGAAATTTTGCATACAGGATTCTGATACCCTAGATTAGATCTGATTAGATTTTGGTGTCAATCGGACAACCGGAAGAGGCACTTGCTATGGGTGATGACGCCATTATTATAGAAAACGGCAATAAAGTTTTACACATATATTTTGTATACCCTATAGTTTATTTTCATCGCATTAAAATTTTAGAAACTTTTGCCATTGTTGACAGATTTACAAAAAAGTAAATTTTTTTCATACTTTTTTGTGCCACCGTGTAAATTTTTGATTCAAACATGGCGAGAGGTCATGTGGTGGCCACATCAGATTTTTACCTCTCGCCCTTCAGATAAGAGAGGTATAGGAATCATGCTAAAAATTGGGTAGTGAGTTTTCAATTGATAAACACGTTTTGGGGTCCCTAGAATACGATTTTAATATTTTCGCGATGATGTCTGTGTGTGTGTGTGTGTGTGTTAGTGTGTGTGTGTGTTAGTGTGTGTGTGTGTGTGTTTGGATGGATGTTGTAGTAACGATAACTCAAAAACTACTGAATAAAAAAATTTTAAATTTTGCATACAGGATTCTGATACCCTAGATTAGATCTGATTATATTTTGGTGCCAATCGCACAACCGGAAGTGGCAGTTGCTATGGGTGATGACGCCATTATTATACAAAACGGCAATAAAGTTTTACACATATATTTTGTATACCCTATAGTTTATTTTCATCTCATTAAAATTTTCGAAACTTTTGTCATTGTTGCCAGATTTACAAAAATATAATTTTTTTTCATACTTTTTTGTGTCAACCTGTAAATTTTTGATTAAAAAATGGCGAGAGGTCATGTGCTGGCCACATCAGATTTTTTAAACCAATCCCTATGTACTATTCTATTTTATATCCTATACGGGGTATAACAAATTTCATAACAATATATTCTCTATATATAATGTATATGTGTGTCTGAATTTTTTGAAAACAACTTTATTAAAATTTATTTTAAAATTACTTTTTATTACACTTCCATCTTGTTTTAAAAAGAAAAAAACTCTTATAAAACGGTTTTGTCCGTCAGTCCGTCCGTCCGTCTGTTAGCCTGATTCAACTCGAGAACGGCAACCTATTTTTAATTTCCCGCTACTTATACCATAGATACTGTAGTATATAAGGTTTATATTGACATTTATTTTCGTAACTTTAAATTTTCGAAAATTCGAAATTAAGGCAAAAATATTGCCATTTTTTACTTGTTTCTTATTGAATAATTGGTTTTGATTTTCAGATTTGGATTTATTTTGGAAATTAATTGTTAATTTTATTTTGTCATTGTTAATTTAGTCCATTAAATTTTTTTTCTACTCTTATTTTATAATATAATTTTTCAGCCAATAGAATCAAATTATTTTTTTAGCAAAGTTGACAATGATTTTAACAGCTGTCAAAATATTTCAAATTGTTTAAAAGTTAATAACAAGAACGATTAACCAATTAATGTATTCTAAAAAAGTAAGTAATTAATATGTTGTGAAAAAAGTGTTACACCTTATAATGGTAGATGGGCAATATGGATTAAGTAAGTAATAAAAGTTCATTTTCATTTAAGATAATTAATATATAATATTTTTATAATACATATGTATTTCGTTTATTAATGGGAATAGAGAAATAGCGTATACAACTCTCATGTAATAGCCGTTAATACACTCGCATATAATAATACATGTGCTTTTGATTTAGTCATTGAATTAATGGCCAGCGCATTCTGTGATAGGAATTTAACCAACTAATTATACTTAACAATGACCACATGTTGATAACAAAAATGATCAATTTTATGATAAAGACTGGCATAACCAAAAAACGTATTTTACCTCTTAGCACTGAAACCGAGATAAATAATATTCTTGGAAAAATATATTTTAACTATTGTACTATACGCAGCCTGCTATGTTCCAAATATTCATTTTTTGAAGTTCAGTTGTTATTCAATTGATTTCACTGTTTCATACGATTCTGATCTAGATTTATCATAGTTTCTGATGGCTTCTTTCAAAACATCAAGTTTTCCCTAAAAATTATTATAAGTCGTGATACCATAGTGAATTAAGAAAAAAATTGATATCAGTCCAACGCATATTTTTCTAGAGCCGCTAAATACGTCATCGACAAAATTCCATCTCAAATATAACATGAGATAAAATTCCAAAGAAAATTATTGTAAGCGTTACAAGATACATCTTGAGAGGTGCTGCTGCATAAGTTAGACCTGAGGTATTAATTGGTCATTTCGGTTGTTATTCATATCATCATAATAATAAGTGTCAACAATTTGATGACCTTATGACAAAAAGTTAACCCTGTTCTTCTAAGACCGTCATAAATGTACAAACTCTATTATATATTGATATGGAAATAAAGAATAAATTGAATATTATTGTACAAAATTTAAAATAATAAAAAAAAAAACACTTTATACAAATCATCCATACCTTAATGGTAATCTGCCACCTTAATAATTTGGGTGAATTAAGTTGTGTCAAAAATGTAAGCATCATGATTGGTGGAAATAATAAATTAAAAAACTTACCTGTCAATGGAGTATTTTGTATTAAAAAAGGTTCAAAAATTTCAAAATAATTTCAGGAAGTCAATTTCATATGCGGTTTTAATAAACACATTCAAATAAATACAATTTTGTTATTAAAAATCCAAATTTTCAGACATCTTTTTATTAATCATTTTGATTGGCCCATAGAAAGAATTTTTTAAACAAATTTTCTGGGATTTGATCCGTTGCGAGGGACGTCGTTGCGAGGGACGTAACTAAGGGGTTGTTGAGTTAGAAAATTCTGGTCGAAGTGGAGAAAAAGAATTTGAGCTAAAAATAAAATTAAAAAAAATTATTATAATGAATGAAAATTAAAGTAATCAAATCAAAAAACAAATATTCTTTTAAACAAGAAAAAGTGTAAATAATTATATGAAATATAAATAAAAATGAAATGACTTACTTAGAATAAAAAACATTTTGGTCAGGTTTTTGAGGACCGATTCCAATCCAGCTGAGCTCGATGTGGATTTCAAATACACGGAAGATCGAACCTTTTAGTGAAGTGTATCAGTGAAGGTAATAAAAAGTTTCCCTAAAAATAAAAAATATATCAAAAATTAAAATATAAAACCCATATTAAAAAATAACTTTTTCTGGGGTTATAAAACAATAATGAAAATAAATTAATATAAAAATTTTGAATTTAGTAGTTTAGGTTGTAAATAATTAAATAAGAAACTCACCTGGTGAATTTTAAAGTTATAAAATTGACATAGCTTTGGAAATATTTTATTTATCTCGGCCATTTTCTCCATATCAGCTGTGTTGGTTTTATACTCTTATATATAATAGAAAGAGTCACGAACTTGCTGTTGTAAGGCAGTATTTTGCGTCGTATCTGATGACGTCAGGACAAGACGTTTTTTTAAAAAAAAAAAATTTGTTGTTTGTTTAAATAAAATGTTATTGTTGTAATTTAATTGAATATTTGTTATTATTTATTTGAAAATATTTTTTTTTAAAACAGAAGAATAAAATTCTTCTGATTAAAATCTATGAACCCTCCATGAGATTAAAGAAACTCATTGCTCTTAAAAATAAAATAAAACAAATTTCATCAAAATTAAAAAGTTCACTTTAATGGCGCCCAACCAAATTTAAAATTAAAATAAAATTCACTGTCTGAACAAGGAAATCATAACAATATATTGTGAGATGTATTATTTTATCATGGGTTTATAGTTGTGTTACGAAATGTGCAAATTTCAGCAGTATGTATGCAAATGTGCAAATGCTGTCCAAAAACGGACTCTCAAGATCTATTCAGAAAAATTAAACAAATATGTATAGGAGTCACGATAAAATTACACAGCTGTTAAATTCAAGGAAATACTACTGCTCAAGCAGCCTGCAGTATGCCTTAGAAGATAATTGGTTAGGTGCAGATTTGGCCGTTTTGCAATTTAGACCTTCTCTGTAGTTCCGGATATAAAAGCAGAAGATGGCAATGAATGTGCAAACCTGCGCAATAGGAGTACTTTCAGAAGTCGTGAATATAATTTAAAATAAAATTGTGGAGGTTGCTAAGTTGTAACTTTTACATACGTATAATTCTAAATAGGAGAGTGTGCAAAAGGTTGGCAATGGGTGTGAAAAGATATCCGTAAATAAAATTTGAAGAAAAGCAGTGGGAGCGGGGAGTGCTAAATTGTAACTTTTATATCCGATTAATCCGACTACGAGAGTGTGTAAAAGTTGGTAATGGGTACAAAAAGCTGTACAAAAAGAGTACTTTCACAATCCCTAAATAAAATTTAAAAAAAAATAGTGGAGGGTGCTAAGTTGTAACTGTGCAATGATTGTACAAAGATGTGCAAAAAGTACTTTTTAGCAACCGTAAATAAAAATTAAAACAAAAGCAGTTGGGGGTATAAGTGTCCAATTGGCACCCTCCACTTAAAAAGTTCTATATCTTTCTATAGAGAACTGTTCAAAAAGTAAATATGCAATTGTGCAAAACTGTGCAAATGGTATGCAAGAAGACCATATATTCAAACATAAAATAAAATATTGGGGGTGTAAACTTAACCGACACGCCTGCAGCTCGTTTTGTATCTTACAACATCCTTATGTATTAATGGCTATCATATGATCGTTCCTAAATATATTATTTTCTAATGAATTTAATTAATATATAGTTTTTCTACAACCACTATGAAAAACACAAATTTTTATACGCAAAGCAGGCCTTTTCTTAATTTCTTTCATATACGTTGAAAAAGTAATAATTAAGAGTACACGCTATGGCCTTTCCTCACAGAAATGTCAAACACAGCTATGACCTGTCAAATTTTTTTGACAAGTTACTGTTTTTCAAAAGTGATGTTTTGCACACTTGTTTTACAAACTACTATTTCAGACTAAACAATATTAGGAATTTCCAAATTATCAAATCTAATATTTCAGTAATAATTAAAGTAAAATTAAAGGTATTTTGTCTGTCCAAACAAAATGTCCGAGTTCATACTTCATAAAGGTATTCTATCCGATGAGTTTCAACGGAAGAAAAGAAGTAAAAGAACATCGAGGACTCTAAGTGGAAATCGCCTTTAGAATAAATATAAATGACAAAATCGTACTTATTGTGGATCCACTACTTTGAATTTTTAAATTTGAACAAAAAAATTAAATCAATCGAATCGTTGACAAAAGTCTTCTTTTATCAAAGATAATAATTTTTAGTTTCCACGAAAACTTTTTTATTTGGACCAGTGATTTTATCTTAATTCGGTTTATTTGAGTGGTTTTACCTTAAATAAAAAAGTTCTAGTTTGGAAAATTAAAATTTATTTAATAAAATTTTGAAGGGGAAGCAGTATTTGAAAATAGTTATTTTTCTACGATCGTGCAAAAAGTGACCACTTTTTGCACTATCTACGGTGTTAAAAGTATAACTTTTGTGCACTAGTGCATAAAAGTAAATATTTTGTGCACTAGTGCATAAAAGTAAATCTTAGAGTGCTTTGAATTGTCAATTTATTGACTATTAAACCATTTTAGAAAAATTTTTAAATTCTAAAAATCGAAACTTGACAATTTAAATTTATGAGCTCACCGCCTACTATGATGTATTAAGTGTTGCCTAGTTCCAAATGGTTATTTTAATACAACGGGTAGCGACAAATTTTTACAGAATTCAAAACTTACATATGAAAATCAATGAATGTGGGAATTATTGGTTTCACTGTTTAGAAAATTTGTATAGAAAAATTATAGTTTTGTTTATGTATGTTTACTACAGAAAACAATGATTCTTAAGAACGGTTTATTTTGCCCAAAGGACGCATGAAAAGTCGCAACAAAACCTTAGATATTCTAGTTTATTTGATTTTTGACATTTCTGTCATCACTAAACGTTAGAAAAATCGGATTATTTTAAAAATGTAATGTAAAAATAAATATACAGTGCAAGAAAAGTGGAAAATCATTTTGATTAAAAAAAAATGTTAAAGAAAACCCTGCACAGTTAAGAAAATGATATTTGAAGCTAAATATCATGGTAACCACATTATACGCAGGAAAAAGTGGCGGGCTTATATTTAATGTCTTACTTTGTTACATCAACATAAATTCTTCAAATTTAAATCGTCTTAGGTATAACCTTTCCTCTAGTAACATTCACTACTAATTTTAGTAATGCATAATACAAAGTAGGAAATGATAAATGACAGTTCTGTGTAAACAACTTTTTATCAGGGATAAGATTTCTAAAAACCCTTGTGTATCTACTGATTCGATTTTGTTTCGAACTTTTTGGGAGTATCACCTATTGCGTTCAATAGAACTTACCTCAATTCTGTAAGATGGCGCTGTTTAGAATTGTTCCGAGTCCTCGCTGAGTTTGTCATATTTTGTGTGGACATTGTAAAGCTGCAGATTCGAGCATTCGTCTGTGTTCAGTATCAGATTATAAATACACTCTGGAATTTCTAATGTGAAACTCTAGTAATCTCTAAAAAATAGTCAAAATCAAGTAGGTAGAGATCTCTCAGTTTGACCCAATATTTTACAGTGGAAACACCAGTGTTTTTAGAAATCATAAAATCAGGGACCATCCATTTGTATCAAGGAGTAGACGTTTTTATCGAAATACTGCTCAATAATTGGTGAGCATGTTGAATTCTTATTGGTCTAAATCGACAGATGAAAAAAATAATCAACTGAAATGAGTTACCAAAACACATTGAATTAGAATCACCGAAATTTTTAATCAAAAATGATTTAACATATTGCTCTGACAGTGATTTCAGTATTTTTTAGCTGAATCGAGCGTGGGAGATCCCACCTGCATTGAGGCTCGAAGCCTATTGTACCCTATCCATTTTTCACATCAGACCAGTCCTCATGACAAAGTCAAGAATAGTTCTGATGTTAGCTTTCGCTATCTCGTTGGGTTCAGGATACTGTTTACGTCCCGGCAATAGCATAAAGAGGAGTTTCGCCGTCTTCCTCACATTTCCTACATAGGGAATCTTCCAATACTCCTTCAGGTATCTTCTGAGCCCGCAGTGTCCTATCAGGACACCTAGTGCATTTTGAGTTTCTCTTTTTTAGACATAACAGCAGATTGTCTCTGGTCTTGGGTGGACGTTTTATAAGTGGACTGGAAGTTTGATCCAGTTTTCCCTGTATTTGTCCCTTAATTATTTTTCCAGCATACCCTTTACATGTTGTAGGAAATACCACATGTGGATTTCGGTTCCAATTAAAGGATTTTCATCTCCATTACTGGCCAGGCGGTCTGCCTCTTCATTTCTTTTTATGCCCTGAGGGCCGGGCATCTATTCAAGGGTTATCTGGTTGTGTTCTGCCAGGGAATTTAGGTTTTTATGGGATTCTCATTCTAGTTTGGACTGTATTTCCACCATTTGTATTGCTTTAAAGGATACTTGGCTATCTGCGAGTATACGGATTCTCTTATTTCTAACATTTAACATCACATTTATTGCAGTCTTCTGTTTTTGACCCGTCCGTATACCAGACTGATTGATTGAGTCCTGACCTTACTCTTTCTGTCCCTCTCAGGTATGTTTACCATGAAAGGTTTCACAAAGTTATGGCTTGCAGACATTCTGTCTGATGGGATAGTTAGCAAAAGATTTTCTCTTAGTTTTTCTGCGATCATGGAATGGTATCCTTTATTTGAAAGTTCCTATCCCATGCCGTTTATACCCAGCCTGTACGTTCCTGCCAGTACCTCTTTTTCCACTACTAGGTGTAACGGAGGATGCCCAGCAGAACTTCCATAGCCGCAGTTGGCATTGTTCTAAACGCGCCTGTATACTCTCTGTAGGTTGCCCAACTGCCTAGCTGCATTCACGCTGTTTGCTTTGGGCCACCATATTACGGAGGCGTAAGTCACCACAGGTCTCACAACCCTGGTGTAGAACCAATGCACCATTCCAGGCTTGACTCCCCACCATCCTATCGCAAGTCCAAAGGTCTCTTAGAGCTTTTCCATTGCTCTTTATATAGGGCTAGAGAATGTTAATTTATTATCTAGGATAACTCCCAAATATTTAACCTCTGTTGTCAGTTTTAGCTGTTTTCCGCACATGGATAGTCCTTTTATGTTTAGGTTTCTTCTTCTTATGAAGGCAACAATCCCTCTTTCCGGCACCATCTTTCTACAATGTTGAGTGTGTAACGGTTTTATTTAATCTCTAAGTACCAAGCCATTTTAGAGACTAACTTTTGACGTAAACTTCTTAAGAAACAACTTCTCTTACCTGTTCACTCCTGTAATGTACCCTTGGTTTGAAGTGAGATGTCCATAAATTAAGTAAGATGTAAGACAAGATTTCAGTTCACATATTTCCTGTAATGCTTTTTGATATTCACTTTCCCCTGTATTGTGCTTTCCATATAGATTAATAGGACATGATTTATGGTTCTGGTTGTATTTACTGACTTTGTGGTTTTAGTATCATGATTTATAGTTTATCCTAATTTATAGCCTACCTATTAAGAAAAGAATAATAAGTTAAGTCGCTATTTACTCGTAAACCGAGTTAGTGTACGACATATTTAGATAAGTTACCTTTTCATTCATAATATTTTCATCGGATTTCTAGCTATCTTTTAGTTAATTTTGTCCATTTAAAGACTACTGTCGGTTATTTTGGGTTTGTTTTGACGTTTATGGTTATCTGGCCAAGGGGTCTATTCTGTAACGTTAGTCAATTTTAACCGCTAGGTTAAAAGTTATTTATAACTATGCGGTTAAAATTTTAACCCAAATGTCAATTTTAATAAAATATGCCATGCAGAATATAAAATTGAAAACAACCTCCGGTTATTTTTATAACCTAGGGTTGATTTTAACCAAACTTTTACTGAATAGGCTCCCAATTGTCTTAAGTTAATCGTCACTCGTCGTATTGAAGGCCGATAACTGGAGTGCGTTCATAAATAAACGCCCGGCGCTCCCCAAGCGCCCAAATGCGTTCATAAATGATTTCGGCTTAACCAGGGTTATTTTTCCATGCGTTCATAAATGCTCGTTGGTGCACACCCGGGGCGCGCCCAAGACGACCTACTATCTGACATGGGTAAAAGTTACCCGACCTGCGCAATACGTTTTTTTGTCTTTACGAAACATGATTTCTAGATAGCGCGTAGGTGACTTTGTTCTCCAGATCACACGGTATACAATTCGCGGTACACGGTCTGTGAATCACACGAAATATAGCAATTTTCATTATTGTGTAATTGTGTTTTATTTTGCAATTAATGGATCAAAAAGTTGAAATTAATCCCGTATATTTTAAACAACATTTTCAACATAATTTTCTATTCGATTAGGTTTATAGAAACTTCGTTTATGTGATACTACGATTAAATTATTCAAGTCCTCATCAACTTGTGCTTCACACAAGTATGAGTACAATGATTTCTTTCTCTTGGTCCATTTCATTTTCTAGAGAATAACGTGTCTGGAGTAACCAACGAACCAATACCAATGCAAAGATTGGGAATATTAAACTTTTTTTTGCCAATATCTTTTCAAATTCACATTAGAGTATCAGAAATGACGAGACAACACAAAAGCACAAATAAATACAAATGTGTTAAAAAGTTAGGTTAAAACGATTGACAGAATTTTTAGGCCCCGCTCGTTCATAAATTTTTATACACCCGGGCGCACTCTGGGTAAATATTGCTCCGGTTATTTAATTTATGAACGCACTCCTGTGATCGAGTTAGGCGTTTTCTCGCCTCAATCGCTTGGAATTTCGTCCGGTAATCTGGTTATTAAGTATTTTTCGTTTCATTTGGGATTTGCCGTATAGGTGCGTATTTTCGCAGCCGTACCGAGTTATGCGTTTATGTTATCGTATGCTTGCAAAACAGTTTTTAGGGATATTATGTTGTTTTTATTTGTTCTGCTAGGGTATTTCGTCTTAAGAGCTTGGCATTACCAATATTGATATCTCAACCAATGAGATTGATTGATTGATTGATTGAAAAAGTGACGCTTAGGGAAAACTTGAAAATATTTTATGATTTTGAAGTCATCCTTTGTTGGGGAGGTGAAAGTTTTCTTCCAATTATATACGTGACACGTGTTTGTGGATGGTTAATTTTTGGGAATTTTGGTATCCTTTGACCAGTGTTTGGATTGAGTTTTGGGGACACATAGTTTCAATTCACGTGGCGAGGAGATTTTGGGCGTTCTACTATCCAATACTCTGCAGTACCGGCCTTTCATGTATAGAAACCCTCGCGATAAGAGGTTTTTAATGTTTTAAATATTATTGTAGGGATTAATTAAGTTAGCGAACGATTCCTGCTAATAAAATTTTAATTCTTTTTAGAGTTTTATGTTTGGGGGATGGTTTCCTATTTTATTGTTATTATTTTATGGTTTTCCGAACCGCATACGATGATCCAGTCAGTATCTCTTATTCCGGTTGGTACCGTTTACGAGGGTCAGGACAACGGTCGTCTGATGAGGATGAAGTACGATGTTTTGTTAATTTTGAGAGGATCTACTATAAAATCCAACTACACCGTCAATTCAGGCATTTGGATAAGTGTTTAACAAAATTTATTTAACATTCCTTATTTTCTTTCACGTTCATGAATTTATTTCATTCTTTTTTTTGTGTCAATATTGACTCTTGGGTCAAATTTTGTTTATGTTTTAAAGGTTGTTTATTATGAGAAGGACTCTTAATCTTATTGAAAAAGGTAAAACCTACTTTTTCTTTTTTCATTTAAGAATTGATGAAACCCATTGTCATAATTTTTAGGTTACATTTTTTTTGAAAAGTTAAGAAATATTGAAAGTTTAATATAAAGCAATTATTTAGAAATAAAATCTCTGTGGGAGTCCAGGTTTGTCTTTTATTGTCTTTCTTATTTTTCTTAGGTTATTTTAGAGAGACAACTCGCACAGTGGCTTAGGCATAAACCTAAGTGGCGCCCTACTTAAAATAATTTTACCATATTTGTTTAACCCTCGCCCTTCTCCTCATGAGCAAACCGAGGCCACACAGGTTAACACCGAGATTAACCTGACTTTTATTGGAGCCAAAATTTTGGTTAAAAGTGATCGTTGCATCCTATCAGATACGAATGCATCAAATTTTCCATTTATAATGTTACCTACATCGTCAGAAAATGCATGTAGATATTTTCTCGCTCTAGCTCTCTAAGAAGGTCATCACCACCAGGCATCACAAAAGTGGGGAGAGTACTACACCTTGAGGCATTGGCAACGACTTCCCTTCTTACGTTGTACAGAGTGCTGTAAACATTCCTATGCTGAAGCATGAAGTCTTCCCATCCCGTAATGCTCTTAGCGGCTCCTCGCCTCCGCATAGCTCCCACTAGTGGATAAAGAGGTACTTTATACGGTTCATAAGTGTGGATACAACTTCAATTATAATATGATTGTGAATAAGATATTTATAATCACCCCGCGCATGCGTACACATACAGTGACAGTCACACAGCTATTTAGTTTTTTGGAGTTTATGTCATTATTAACATTATTAAAAATTGACTAATATTTTGTTTAAAAGCCATTAATAATTATTATATCTCAATGTATTTAATTTATATTCTTGATAAATATAAATATTATAAACAGCAGAAATTATTACTTCATGTTCTCTATTTTATGAAATTGGAAAAAAATAAGTTTAGCATATGTATGTAAAGCGCATTTGGATTGAGGCCTAAAAATAAATTTTTGAATAAACTAAATACTTTTATATATTACCTACATATATATGCATTTAAAATTTTAATTTAATTTAAAAGTCCGGGTTAAAAAATATAAACAACTGACAGATAGAAAAGCAAAAGCCAAAATTAGAAAAATTTACGAAGGAAATTCAAATTATCCGCATAAATACTTATTTTAGAATTGGCACAAACAAATCCATTGTACTAATTTGCAATTTTTTACAAAAGACATTGTTTTTTTCTCACGAACAATGGGAATATATTTAAATGCAATTATTTTTTCTATGACTTTCATTTGTCCTACAAAACAATGCACCAGTTACCGCTTCCTGTGCTCACTATTGTGGAATTTTTATTTATTCGCTTTTTTTTATTATTCATAATTATGCGAGGTTAATTACTATACTGATGATATTTTATTTTAATTGATGTTATTCACGAAAATAACGGCAAAAATAAAACGTATAAATACCGTTTTTTTTGTATAATTTAAAAAAATATATCCTACGAAGAATAAAACATCTACTCTCTCAAAATCTATTGAATTAAGTAATTCTAGACAAAAAAAAGGTAGGAAAAACTTACTGCTTTCTCGCTATTTATATATATGATTACTTTATTTAATTGTTTTTGTTTTTTAACGACCATTTCATGTCGCCTTCCACTTTTGAAAGATTCTTATATACTTTAAATTTCACTCATTTATTCTTTGTTTGCAGTTGGATATGGAAATAGTACCGGAAGGACCAGCCGGATCCTGCTCAATTTCATTAGTAAACCAGAAACTGGAACTCGATCGGAGCTTTCGTTTGAGAGTTATAGTGCTTATATTGAGACAGACATCCAGATGTCCGGACAAGATTTTTTTTGCATTTTCAGACTCGAAAAAAGTGATAAACAGTGGGAGTAAGAAATTTTTTTCGCCATCACGAAAATAATACTGAAAGTTATTAAATAATTATGTTATATATTTTTCGTGAAAATCATAAAACGTTGTTTGATTTATCTAAATATTATAATGGATTTTCATCAAGTAAAAGCCGACACATTTAAACAGTTAATACTGAGACTTTTGGGTCTCAGTAAAATTAGGCTAAATGATTTCAGTCAAAAATTAGCCGTCTTAAAATATAAGATTGACATAAATAAATATTGTAAAATTTAATTAGAATATTTACATTGATGGGATACCTCCAAAGAAAACTTTGACAATAGACAGTTTATAAATTAATAAAACGACTGGATTACGAGTACACATTAAACTTGGAAAGGGGAGTACTAATATGTGTATAAATAAAGACAATTTAGTAAAATTCCTTTTTAATAAAATTAGGCTAAGCGCTTTCGGCCAATGACCATCTTCAGAGCCTGTTGAAAATAGGATCACTAGGTTGATATGAAAAAAGCGGACTGTAATTTTCTAATTGCAAACTTTATATATGAACTAAAACAGTAATATTTTAACTATTTAAAAACGAGAAACGATATACAAATGTTCTTTCTAATTGTCTTGGTTTAGCTAGGTCACCCCCGCTCTAGTTCGCGCACATCGAGGGTTGGTTTTTCGCACTGTTGCCAAATGCACTCGCGTGGTGCATAAGTAGGGAATTTGGTGTTACAATTTTAGTCAACAGAGCCTTGTCACAAGGAGGATACCTTCCAATAAAAACACAAATAGAGACGACATCAGTGTCACATTAAATAAACAAGTTAAAATTAATTAAACCTCGAACAAAAATTTTTTTGGAGATAATGCTGGAAATATCCATTTCGAAGTCTATCTGTCTGTCTGTGTGCGTGCGTGTGTGTATTATTCCATGATAGAGGCCACACGTTTAATCCGATTGAACTGAAATTCGACATCTGTCAAACGTAAGTGTCACTGTCAAAAAATGACAGAAGCTATATGAACGGAATTTGACTTGCTAGATATCACTTGAAAGCCCTTGAAAAACTCTATTTAGAAAATTAAAAAGTATTTCTCCAACTGTCACCTGTCAAAAATAAAAAAGTTTTGGGACGACACAATCAATTTTTTAAGATCGTGGTCATCTTATTGAAGATCTTGCAAACTTAATTTTGGTTGGATTTTTAAAAATAATGATTATTTGACGAGGTGCCAAAAATAGTATATTATATACCAAGGGACTAAAATGCATCTTTTAATACCGAGGGTGAAGATTGTTTCCCGAGCGTAACTTCTATTGCGGTTGTATTATGTTGCGACGTATTTTTTTACGATTAACTAATAATTAATTTTAAAATGTTTATTACTATGCTTATAAACGTCGCAAGGTATTTGCCGGTAACTCTAGTGGAGGTGGGATGGGTTTGGATAGGTCACCGAATATTAAAATATTTATATCCAAACAAAAAAAAAATGTTGAAAAAAATGGGCGCCAGGTAAGCCGACTGCCAAATACCAATACTACTACCAACGTGAATTACCAACGACGATAGGTGCAACTAAATGAAAGGCATTGTAACAATATGACAAGTAGTTTAATACCTGAAAGATAATACCAATAAGAATAAAAAAAAATACCTGATATACCGATAAAATAAAAAAAAATGTATACATATACTTAGGCCAGCTATATTGGCGGATGAACAAATCAAAGAATGGTAAGCATAATTAGACGGCACAGCCTGCATGCACTACTACAGTTCACTATGGGCAGCAGAAGCTGGTAAGCTTTTATAATATAATAATAATATGGAATGAAATACAGGTTTACACTTCGCGTGAGCTCATGCTCAGGTATTGGTAGACAACTCTACGGATCAGGTTAAAATTAAGCTGTCATAGTTCTCCACTAACAAATATGGCTAAGATTAGTGAAGTGTAAATATTTAGAAAAAAAAAAAAATATATAGCTCTAAACTACAAGCACTAGCTAAAATTGATGCAATATTCCTATATAATAAATATAAGCGATTATGACGATAAGAATGACTTGCTTGTAATCCCGCGACGGTAGAATGGACCAATTCCTTAATGATGGAGAGGTGTTGACAATGGTCCGCAAGTTACGTCTCACGCTGAAATTTCTTAGAGAATTTGTCCAACCCAAAATATACAACTTTAAATAAGCATAACTCCAAAATGAATGGAATTCCAAATATTTATAACTCCAAATGTATAACTCCAAATGTATAACTCCAAATGTATAACTCCAAATATATAACTTCACGTATATAACTCCAAATATATAAATCCAAATATATAACTCCAAATGTATAACATCCAAATGTATAACTCCGAATGTATAACTCCAAATGTATAACTCCTATTATACTTTTGCGAATTAGACCCAGACCAAGAACCCTAAATTACCAAGGATAAATGATACCATGGTTCGTTTAGACTTCAATTAAATTTAAAAAAAGGTAATTTTCAGATAAACAAAAATATAAAAAGAAAAATAAAATAAATAAAAGTAATCCAAAGTATCAAGATTGCCACAAATCATTTATATTGAAATTTAGGAAAATAAACTAAACGTGGCAACGTTTAAAATGATCATTAAAAAAAAATCAAGAGAACCAAGCAAAAACCAACAATAAAATTATTTACCAGAAATGGCGAAAACATTTTATTTGTCGATACAATTACAAATATAAAATAACTTAAATCACACTTACCCTGAATTAGGGGTAGCAATGCCTAGTAGATAAATAATAGGGAGTAGAGACAACTAGATTCCCTTTTGGACCGTTAAAGATGATCTTTTTTTTTCTACAAGATAAAATAATATTCTTATACAGAATCAATTAACAAAAAAAAAAAAAATTGGAAGTTTATAACAATAAAAAAAAGAATGTGAGGTGCAAGATACGCACTTAATAAATTAACAAATTAAATGTATAATTTAAATTTTTTATTTTTTTTACTAATTAGAATTTTGATCAAAAGTAGGTAGCAATAAACTAGAAGGGTTTAGGTACATACCTTGGCTTAAAATGGTCAATCGTGTTAACATATTCCTAGTGTAGCAGCAAATGGTGAAAGATTCTCAAAGAGATATTATTCCGGAAAAACAACAAAATATGCAATCGAAACGATGAACCACACTTTCCGTAATATTAATAAAACTTTTGAAATGAATCCCCATAAAGGATGACCTCATAGTCACAAGATAATTCAAAAAAGTTTATAACACCCACTACACATGTGTGAATACAACCCACTACCTAAAGTGTCACCTCCGATTCCTCCGTTCGGACCGACCTCGCGGTACCATCATTTTAAGATCCGAAATGTAAGTACCAAGAAAAGTATTTTATCTACTACTACAATTACCAAAAGTAGGAAACCTCGTATCTAGATGTAGCTACCTGTATACTAATCGGCATTCTAATTAATAAATTACCAATAGGTAAAACGCAAAATAAATAGCGACTTAACTAAGAAAACCACTTATAGTTTATACTAAATTACAGTTCTTATCGAGAACTAGGTACTATGTAAGTCAATAAGGAATAAATTTTAAAAATATTTTGAAATCTACAGGATGCTCCAAAAAAAGTACCATTTCAAAGTAATGTTTTTTAAATGGCAATATAATATTTAATACAAACTTCTAAAGATCTTATGGTCCTGCCAATATAGGTAGTTGCAATTTTTGTCTGGCGTTAGTCTTGACTAACCTTAGGACAAGCCCTTCACTCTAACTCTCAAAAATGTTTCGTTATCCAATAGCTCCTCAACTAACTAGAGTTTGGGGTCTAGTCCAGTATGTATGGATCATACCACTACATTTCAAAACCTAGCATTACAATAACTTACCTTTACTTACAAATTGTCTTTAAAATCTAACTTTAACGTCTCTGGGCCATTAGCCATTATTTGTTTTACAGTTGTTGGCACCAAAACAACTTCTTCCTTTACTGTCTTACGTCGTTTTTAGTCATTTCACAATAAGGGTTTCTAACATCTTAAATAACGATGTTCGTTAAACAATAATTATTGTTTTAGACTTAATTATTGTAAAAGACTGAGGGCGGTGTACACACTAGATGTAAGGTGAAGAGTGGAGGAGTACGTCAGTGTGTAAAATTTAAATAATTTGTTAAATATTTGGCTAAGCGCTTTCGGCTTACAAAGCCATCACTAAAGCCTTCGTCAATAAGATATCACCACAAGAAATCTTAACAGACACGTTATTTATAGAGTAAAAAAGTACAAACATTATGCCGAAGGTGGATTAAAATCAACAAATAGTAGTAGAATCCATAGTTTTGCGAAAAACCAATACTTGATTTCGAAATTGATTTTTAAGATCTTAGATAGTTCTACACACGGTGTAAAGTACTCTTGTGTACACACTCACTGAAGTACACTCTTGTCACCGGCCACGCTGTGTGCACAACTATCTAAGATCTTAAAAATCAATACTTGATTGGTTTTTCGTAAAACTATGGATTGTACTACTATTTGTCTTTTTATTAATTGACAGAACATATTTCTAAAATTAAATGATCGGAATGGTAATTTCTCCAATCTTGCTGTGGTAGCAATATCTTCTCTGTAACCATATTGTTATTTGCATACAGGATTAACCCGAATAACTTTAAATGGTCTTACCTGAATTGTGAATATATTTAAAGTTGCTTGCTTGCTTTGTTTTAACGTTTTTTTTTCTGCTACATCGACTAATCTGGACGGGACCTACAGCTTAACGTGGGGAATAGATAGAGAAATTTAATCATCTTAAAGGAGGTATTTGGATGGTTCAAGGAAAACTAACGTATAGGAGAAAGTTATACACCAATTTAGAGAAGATATTTTTCTTTCATTTGTGACGCTTGTAATATACAACTAACGTCAATCATATTCTAACAGAATATATAACCGGCAGTTTGAAAAATTGTCTTAGAATACTTGACGGTATCCTAAAAACAATAAAAAATTTTTACGAAGCGGATTTAATAATTATTTATAAAGATAATACTTACATGATTAAGAGATTAAGATTGAGGCTAATGACCAAGCAGTCGACGCCTTAAAAAAATGCCAGTGGTTAAAGGACATTACAGGAGAGTAGTTGCATATGCTATTTTTCCCACTTCCATTAATAAGCAAAATACATATTAATTATAGAAATATTATATATTAATTATCTTAAATGAAAGTTTTTTATAATAATGAAAAGGAATACTTTTATTACTTACTTAATCCATATTGCTCATTTACCAATACGGGTGTAAGGCGATACACTTTTTTCACAACATGTTGATTAATAAGTTTTTAGAATAGATATTGTTATGAAATTTGTTATACCCTGTATAAGATTTGTTATAAAATATTATAGTAAGTAGGGGTTGGTGGAATTAAAAGAAAACGGATCGGAATTTCAAGTAAAATTAACTTTTATTCTGTATTTTTTACGGTAGAAATACACAGTTTGACCAAAACAGGCCTGTGAAAGCATGAATCACCCTGTAAGTACAAATATTTTATTGTTGATAATTAAGTATGTATTGTGGCTACATATACTAGACAAAAGCTCCCAAAAATATTTAAGAGGGACTTATTTGTGTTAAATTTAAAAAAGTCTGGAATTGTAATTTCAACGCCCTGTATCTCGAAATATAGCCATAGAATATGATTGAGCCGATCGACATTTTTAATCAGAAAATCAAGTAGTATAACATGTAAAAAAATCAGAGAGTTTGACGGTGCTCCCGTTTGCATATGATAAGTGGGGGTTTTTCTTATTTTCCACATATTACTTTATTTTTAAAATAAATATGATTATGTGAAGAAAATATAAGAGTGTAATAAAAATAATAAATTTGATATTAAAAAAACAATTTTAAAGATAAATCTGTTAAAATTGTTCATTTATCAAAATACTTAATAGAACCCTGGCATGCAATTTGAGTGTCACCTCTAGTTATAAAAAAAAAATCGGCTGTGTCACCCCAGAACTTTCCCGGCTCGACCGTAGAGAATATGTTATTTATTATTATTATTTTAATTACAAAATACTAAGCATTACATTAATTTATGGAACACATTAAAAATAGCGAGCCGAATTGATATTTCAATGTTGATAATGACATAAGCTGCGCATGCGCACGTTGTATATCACAATTAGGATCTCCTAAAATCATGTATGAAAACTATTGGAAATTCGGGAAAAATTTTCATACAATAGTTGTAGAGAATTTTATGCTTTACAACTTTTGCACTGAAACATTTTGCACTAAAGAGCATAATTTTAAAAGAATGGAAAATCATAAATGTGTATTTTTCTCGTCATCTAGCGGCGAAACTATGAGGAATTCGATAAAAAGTTAAACATAAAAGTTAAAGAAAATTTGATGCTTTACAGTTTTGCACAAGACAATTTTGCATTAAAATGCATTGTTTGTCCTCAAAATCAAGAAAAACTAGATAAAACATACATGCACATTTTTTACGCGCCCTCTAGTGGCGCAACTACTGGAATTTCTAGAAAAAGTTTCAGACAAGAGTTGTGGGAAATTTTATGCTCTAAAACTTTGTACTGTAACATTTTGCAATAAACTGTATTATTTGTCCTCAAAATCAAGAAAATATAGAGAAAACATACATGCACATTTTTTATGCGCCCTCTAGTGGCGTAACTATTGGAAATTATAGAAAAAGCTTAAGACAATAGTTGTAGGGAATTTTATGCTCTAAAACTTCGTGCTACAACACTTTGCACGAAAGTGTATTGTTTGTCCTCAAAATCAAGAAAAACTAGAGAAAACCTACATGCACATTTTTTACGCGCCCTCCAGTGGCGCAACTATTGAAAATTCTGGTAAAAGTTTAAAACAAAAGTTATAGGGAATTTTATGCTCTAAAACTTTGTACTCTAACATTTTCCACTAAAGTGTATTGTTTGTCCTTAAAATTTAAAAAAAGTAAAAAATTGTTACATGTGTATTTAATCAATGTCGGTCTTGAGGACCTTCTACTATACCAATTTAAACCAAAATCTAATGGTCGCATTATAGGCATACATCGACCCACCATACCAAATTTCAACTTGATTGGTCAAACGGTTCGGCTGTTATCGTGGAAGATTACACACAGACACACAGACAGACCGACTTGGGGGACTTGAAAATGGATAATTCCATCGATATCTCGAATTTTTTTTTTGCTCGTTCACCTTACTTTTCCCTTTGATGGGTCCGGGAAAGTAATAAAGTAAAATCACAATCTTTCATCTTTTCAATATAAAAATATAATATATGCTGTAATCTTCATAAACATTATAATTTTTAATACAATGGTGTTTAGAGAATTAAAATATTTATTACATCGGCGGAAGTGTTTGTCAAGCGGTGCTTTCTGTATACATATTCTTTTGCTAATAATAACATTAAAAAAATATTCAGTAATCCACCGAGAGATTGAAAATCCATAACGGAAGCTATTAATTTAAAAAGTGCATTTTAAATAGCATCAGAATAATTTCAACTAATAACGCCCCATTGTATTCGGAACCTATATGCACCTGTTTGAATATTCACAGCCACTGCTTAGAATTGTTATTAAAATTATTTGTTATTTATTACCCGCTCTGCGCTTTCAACGGTACATCCTTGTATATATGAATTTTAAGTAACACTTTGGCGCAGTTAAGAATATACAGGGTGACAACCAGATAAAGTACGCCCTCCTGTTTATTTATTTTTATGATGCGAATAAAACTAAAATTTATACAAAAATATGACAATATATATCCATCTATCTACAAGAAGCTTAAAATCAGTTAATTACAAAATTAAAATTACTGTTACTTGACAGTTGTTTAACAAACTAAAATGGAAAACATCTTAATAACTGGAACATTATATAAAATAGACGTAAAAAAACCCGTAAGCAAAAGCAAATGCTGCAAACCGGTTAAAACGTTTAAGGGGAGCATATAAAAGAATCTGGCATCAGGGCGCTTATACCCAAGTGTCACGGAAGAGGGGGAAAATCTCATTTAAAAAATGGAGTGGCGAAAATTGGCCCGTCGCTAGTAAATGAATGATTTAGAATTTGGCCATTTTTTCACCCACATCTTATTACTTGGGTTATAAACAAACAAAAATCTCTTTTGCTCCATGAAAGGGCGCCCTCACTTATCTAAAACCACTTTTGCCCCCATAATGTTTGGAATATTTGTATTTATCAAGAATAAAATATTGAGATACAATAGGTTGATGCAGCGCAGTACAGAGATTATAGAGAGACACAGACGACACAGTGCAAAAATTCATATGCCGTTCCTGTAATGAAAACCGACAGTCAATCGCCGATAATGAAAGAGATAGCGCGAGACCGAACCTTCAAGCGGTCTTTTGGTCTCGGTCTCGGATTGTGTCGGGCGCCATTTTCCGTTTAAAGTATGAAGGCCACTGCACGGGCAGCATCACTTGAGAAGAAAAATACTCCAGGGGTCGTTATAGTATCGACCAAGAGGTTAGCTGCCAGAAGGGCGGTCTTTAAATTCCCTACTTGGTTGAGTTACCTGGATATTTACTGCAAATTTGGAGAGAAAGGTGTGTATAACAAGTTCTTACTCGGCTGTGTCAGACGGTAAGGTACACCAGGCACGTCTTAGGCTTTCACACCAAAGTAGCATGCAACGTGCGACTTGCTGCCAGGAAGCATGCTGTTTATTTTAAAACCCATACAAATAAATGAATCGTTTCAATTCGGAGTGGAGTCACAAAAATGTGATGTTGCAATATGCAACGTGCGACTCAAATATAAAACAGGTCGTATAATTCGCTACTTTGCTACGTGTTTCCAACCCGCGTATACGTTTGATTTGTTTAGTGGCCGAGTTAATAAATTATTTTTTAAGTTTTTTCATAGTAGAAATGTCCGCAGTTTGTTAACGCTTATGAATTTGCTACATTCTGACGCGCTTCGAAGACCATTTCTAATGTTTTTACTTTTAAGTTTACTAATGTATTCGGTACTGGGTAGGGTTGCCTTCCATTTATTGTGGTTGCATCCACAAGTGCCGCACTTTGTCGGCTCATTATACGACACCCCTTACCTTCACTTATTTTTGATGTAACTTTTAAGCAACACCATGGGGTTTAGACCTCACTCAAACTTCCTAAATTTTTTACCTTTATAAAATCCCCTATTAAAAAGAATTATATTAAATGTGGTACTGGATTTAGAGTTTTACTACCTCATTTTATTATTTGCCAACGGAGGTCTGATGATAAAAAAAGTCGTACTGAACGACTTTGATATGAAAGTAAATCGTGAAGACGGCAGTTGGACGTGCTTTCTACTTTCTGGCAGCAAGTTGCAAAGCCCACATAAAGGTTGGTCAAATTGATAGTTCTGGACTCCCGTACAATTGAAATTGCTTCACTCCCTTCACTTCAGCTTGACCTACCTCTAAAGGTCGAGGGACTGCCTCTAGAACCCTGGACTTCGGGCTGCCACTGCAGCAGCTAACTAGATCGACTCCGGCTTTTTTATACCATAAGGTCGGCTGGGTATGAGTAAGTCCGCGAGTGACTCCATCTTTCGTCGGTGGTTACAACTAGTACGGCTGGCCTCTCAAATAATTTGAAAGTAATTTTAAGCCCAGTGCCGTGCGCGATTTAATTTAAGTATTTTAATTATCACGGAAAGTAACTTTGTTACACCATCTTCCTTACTCGTTTCTAGTAAAAGAATATTAGAACGATTTATGGGTTGGGTACGCCCATGAGTATAGTAAATCAATCGTTGGCGAAATTCTGATTATTTATTTCGAAAAAAAAAATGTGCACGTTCCATATTAAAGCCACTAAAAGTTTTAACCTATAACGTTAAAATGAAAGTCTTGATCTTATTGGTTGATGGTGCCTTTGAAGCGTTTGGTTTCCAGCAGCAAAAGTTTAGTTTTCCAGAATTTTTTAAGGAACAAAAAAGTTTTACAGAAAAAATAGTAAAAAAAAGCGAATCTCTATTTATTAGTTTATTCAACATTTTGGTCATATTTAGAAAAAATTAAATTCTGTTGGACCACAAATTTGAAGCTTATTTAATTATCTTCCTTTTGAGGCCTGTGTCTTTTTTTAAACAGTATTAAGGAAGATATGAGCTTTTGAAAAAAATGCACATCTCGGCTCTTCGAGTCCTCCAACTTCACTATATCAACCTCGATTCAGGTTTTGGCGACGGTTTTGAACTCGCGTCACAGTTTTTTTAACTATATGGGATTAAATAAATAATTTTTTTTTAATTAATATTAAGTAATTGGTATTTTCAAAATCTATAATAACCTAACCTAAGCATTCATACCTTAACCTAAAAATTACTTTTTGCTGCATAAACAACTTATGATTCCTTTTAAATATTGATTACCAAAATATACCTAAAATCACAATAATACTAATTAAATTGTTTAAAAATATTTTACGATTAGATATGAACACATACTGTCTGTGGAAATAAGTTTATAATGCCTCTCTTCCTTCCTCTTCTTTCTAAAGTCTCTCTCCTGGATCTTCATTAAAATCTTTCTTATAATACTTTTAACGACATTTTTTTAACGTAAATTTGCTTATTTAATTTAATTATAGAATCTATTTTTTTTTAATCCAAAATCATTTTATTATTCTGACTTGTGTCCAATTGATCACCAATATTTTTTTTATACTTTTTTGGTTTTAATTTTTTATACTTTAATTTAGAATACATTTTATTCCAATATACACAAAATAATCGCACTTTTTGGGGAAAATAGTCCCTCATGCGTGTACTCATTTATATAGTTTATTTGAAAATGATTAATAGCACAATTTTTATGACCCAGTATGTAAACCCCAATATAGCATCATAAATCAGTGGCTGAGAATTTCTAACATAAAATGTTTATTATTATTTGTAAAAACAAATCTTTGGTTTTCTTCCTAAAATTTTTAAAAATGCCAAAGGAAATGTCCCAACCTAATATATAGTATACTATTTTTATAGAAATAAATGTGGGTACTTAATATTGACAGTTAACTATTTTTTACATTAAAGTAATTTCGTGTTTCCCGTCACTGAGATATATAATTATTGGTTAATCCCATTTTATGATGTATTGTATTCGAAGTTTTTCGGGGTGGTCATACTAAAATCTAGTTAAAATTTAGATAAGAAGGTATCAATATTTACTTTTTTTCTGCTTTGAACAATCCTGTATAGACCTTTGCCATAAAAATTGTGCTATCGTGCATTTTCACATAAACTATAATATTTAAACGCGTTAACCTATTTTGATCATTAAACACTTAATGGAAAGGCATTGAAAAATAATATCAGATGGTATATAGATTGAAACTGATTTCTCCAATTTTTTCTGATTACCCATAAAACCAAAAAATAACCACAAAATTGAGGTCCCATTAAAATCCGAACTTCTTGTTCAAAATGGATGTTTTTTATATGAAATCTTTACTATAAGAATGTATTTCTTAGCTTACTCTGCATCACAGAGTCGAAAAATTCCTGTAATATAGTTTTGCATTAAAATAGGTAATATAAAAGTAGTACTGAAGTGCGACACTTGTGGAACTACCGTACCCCGCGTGAAAATGTTTTGAAAATGAAAATAACTTTTAAGACCCACCCATAAGTTTATCTCTCTCAGGATCTCTTTCAATCTTAGATAGGTGGGGGTTTTAGGCGAAAAATGACATATGTACACTATAGTGTAAAACATGTTCACATTTGATACCATAGATTAAACAAACAAAAACAAATATACTGAATGTTATATTAAAAATGTGTTTATAAAGGTAAATTCTTCGCCAACGGCTAGTTTAAAAAAAATCTTCTACAATTAATTCTTAAAAATCGTGTAAATTATCGTACTTTGTTGTATCTCAATTTTTATTAAAATAGACTAAAAAATTTAAATTCAGATATAGCCGAGGCATAGAATATCAATTTTCCTTTAGTTTGGCTGATCAAATTTGTCGATTACACAGCCCCACAAAAAAAAAGTTCATCCACAAGAGAGTGACATATGTATTCCCATGTATTTTTCGACGCTGAATCCGATCCCGAGCTCAGAATTGGGCCTACACATCTGGAATTGGCCCCTGGGCCGAAAATAGCCTGAAATACGGTTCACGGGATAAGGTGAAGCCGACGCTGAATTTTGGAGCTAAAGCCGGATTTGTGCTCGAAAAGTTTATGGCCAACTGAAATTCCCAGTTTGGGTCCGGGAAAATGACCCCTTGGGTTCCCGGGATAAGGCGAAGTCGACGCTGAATTTTGGAGCTAAAGCCGGATTTGTGCTCGAAAAGTTTATGCCCAACTGAAATTCCGAGTTTGGGTTTGGGGCAGGAAAATCCTGTTTTGGACGTCCCGGTCGCGACTGTGGTATTTTTATGGACTTTCCAATTCTGGAGCTGAGACTGGGTGTGAAAAGTGTTTGGTTAGCTAAAATTCCCAGTTTGGGTCCGGCAAAATGGCCCACTAGGGCCGGAAAATCATATTTCGGACGTACCAGTCGCAAAAGTGGGATTTTCATGTATTTTTCAATCCTTGTCCTTAGAGTATGCTCAAAAAATTTCTGGACAGCTGAAATTCCCAGTTTGGGTCCGGGAAAATAGCCCATTGGGGCCGGAAAATCATATTTCGGCATACCAGTCGCAACAGTGGTATTTTCGTGTTTTTCTCAATTCTGGACCTGAGAAATTCCGGAATTTAAAAGTACATGAAAATACGAATGTCTCAATTGAGACGTACAAAACACGATTTTCCGGCCCCCAAGGGTCATTTTCCCGGTTTCGAACAGGGAATTTCACATGGCCACAAACCTGTCAGGCACAGTTTAAGCTACAGGAATTAGTACATACAAATCCCACTGTTGCGATTGGTACGTCCGAAATATGATTTTCCGGCCCCAATGGGCCATTTTCACGGACCCAAACTGGGAATTTCAGCTGACCAAACACTTTTCATACCCAGTCTCAGCTCCAGAATTGGAAAGTTCATGAAAATACCAGTCGCAACCGTGACGTCCATAACAGGATTTTCCCGCCCCAAGGGGTCATTTTCCCGGACCCAAACCCGGAATTTCAGTTGGCCATAAACTTTTCGAGCACAAATCCGGCTTTAGATCCAAAATTCAGCGTCGACTTCGACTTATCCCGTGAACCGTATTTCAAGCTATTTTCGGCCCCAGAGGCTAATTCCAGATGTGTAGGCCCAATTCTGAGCTCGGGATCGGATTCAGCGTCGAAAAATACATGGGAATACATATGTCACCCTCTTGTGTATGAACTTTTTTTTTTGTGGGGCTGTGTTATCCAAGTTCTGTGCTACGACAAATAAATCTAAATATGGTAATTTGAAAGGCGGTAACTACAGAAATGTATATATTTTTTTAATTGAATATCTGGGTCCTGGTTTTTCCGCCTAAAACTCTGCCATAAATTGCAATCGGGATCGAAACGGTGTTCAAGGGGAGCCGGTATTCCCATCTCCATTATGTATAAAAATATTTCATCATACATACAATTCTTTATTTCAAACAGTTTAAATATAAATTTACAATAATATTATACAGCTTCTTATTTACGTGATTATTTATGATTAAATAGTGAGTAATAGTTTCCTGGTTAAAATTCCAGATAAACTAGAAATGATATTAAAATGTGGTAAGTGATTGGCCTTCAGCAAGCTCAGACTTGTTTGTAAACATAACTGACTAATCTGCTAAACAATGATTTAAAAAAAAATATTGTAATTTAACTAACCTATTTTCAATATAACGCTGAAAAAAATATTTGAAAAATAAATTTTTGCAAAAAAAAATATTTATTATGTATTATTATTAATACAATTCTTGACCTCTAATTTTCTTTTAACTGGTGAAAATTGCTTATTATTATTATTATATATTTCCCGTTTGAATGATATTAATTTTTTTGTAAGAATATTTTTAAAATATCAAAATTTCTGTTTATTTATAAAAATAAAAGTTAATTTGTAACCAATTTTATTCATTATATTGTTAGAAATTTTCAGGTAAAATGGTTGCATTCAACGTAATTGTTGTAGATAATATTGCTATTTAAATATTAACAATAACAAAAATAAACTCTCGTTAAGTGCTTTCAAACACAAGTAAATATACCATTTACTCAAACACAATTGAAATGCTCCCAAACAAATGATATTGAAGTTGTGGCTACTTAACCGACGAACGAAAATTTAAATTTAGTTTTATAAATATATTTATTACCTTGTAATACAGCGACTTTTATTTGAAAAACAGATTTATTTTTTACATTTTTGTCTTTTGTCAGAGACCATTTTCAAAAAAATACAATTTTCGAAATATAACG
The DNA here is from genome assembly GCA_963243735.1 of Neocrepidodera transversa. Classification (NCBI taxonomy): domain Eukaryota; kingdom Metazoa; phylum Arthropoda; class Insecta; order Coleoptera; family Chrysomelidae; genus Neocrepidodera; species Neocrepidodera transversa. The sequence continues at coordinate 27,632,332 of OY725343.1, read as the reverse complement.
GGTGACAATGAAATGAGGAGGGCATAAAAGGTACATTTTGCTTTTCGGTTCCTGTTCGAAATTCGGACTCGTGCGAGAATAAGTTGCTTTCTATAACTTATGTTTTAATATATTTAATATTAACTTAGAAATAAAACTTAATAATTTAAATAAATACCTTATAAGTAGGAAGACTCCCTCCTTAACCCTTTAACTGCGGCTGTCGTATATAAATAATTCGTAAAAAATATGCTGTGATATGGGTATCGTAAATAAACAATTTTGGTATTTCCCTGCAAATTTTTACAATTTTTTTACATATTTTACAAATTTTATAATTTTTGAAATGTTTAAAATTCTTGAATTATTTTTAATTAGACGAATAATTTTGATTTTTGGAATTTTCAATATATTTTAGAAATGGAAATTTTTGAAATTTTCGAAAAAAAAAATAAAAAGTTTAAAATTTTTCGTAATTTTCGAATAATTTGTTCATGTTTTTTGAAACTTTTGTCATTTTTTAAATGATTAAAATTGTTGAAATTTTTGAAATGTTTTTAATTAGTCGAATAATTTTGTTTTTTGAAATTTTCGGAATACTTATTTTAGAAATTTTTAAATATTTTGACATTTTTACTTATTGATATATTTCTGAAATTTTCGAATAATTTTTGAATATTTTATGAAGCTTTGACATTTTTGAAATGTTTAAAATTCTTGAAATGAATAATTTTATGTTTTTGAAATGAGTACTTATTTTAGAAATTTTTGAATATTTTGATAGACATTTGGCAACGCCGCTTATGTGCGTATTCTGATGGTTTATATGTAATACATAGGTAGAGGCCGATTATTTTAATCACGTCAATAGCTGCATTTCTTTTGCACTTGAATCAGTTCAGTTCAGTTCTAGATAACTTGCTTTACTGTTTTATTTGCAACTGAACTGAAACAAAAATGATCTGGATCACCTCCCCCAGGTACCGATGCTGTACCACTCGCTGAAATGGTTCAAAAGTGATCCGAAGAAGGTTTTTAAAATTATTTGACAGTAATTAACGGCGTAACAATCACATGAAAAAAATGGACTTATCAAGAGCAAATTAAAAATCTAGATATTAATAAAATGGAAGGTGACACTTCGTCTAGTGAGGAAGATAATATCATATAAAAATACTGACTAATTAAATTAAATAAACGAATTGAAAAGAAAACAATGCGGTATTTTGTTATTAAGAAAATGTCAGTTTTAACAATTAACCATTTAAATAATTATTGAAAAGCAATGTTGCAACTTTGCATTTTTTGAAAATAAATGATCAAAAGTTATAATTTTTTTTATACATAAGATAAATTATTCTAAATTGAAAAAAAAATGGAAAGTATTACTACATTACTCATTTATAAGCAATTAAAAGCATTTAAATTTTTTTTTAGAAAAGGCCCAAATTGTCCTATAAAAAGCATACCCTCCTTTTTGAAATCTTGGAAAGATATGTAAAATTTCAGATTTTTCGAAATTTTTTATATATTTTTTTAATGTTCGATGCACTTTGGAAATTGTCGAAATTATTGAAGTTCTATAAATTTTTTTTTTTTGAAATTATTTGATATATGTTTAAATTTCTTAGAACTTAGTTTTGTTTTTAAATTTTTGACAATTAATACAATAAATTTTATTGATGTTTTATTTAAATTGACTGAAATTTAAAATAATACCAATATGATTTAATGTTTTTTTTTAAATGTTTCCCGCAGTTAAAGGGTTAAGTTATAGTCAAAGCTTACTTTTTTAAGTTGTTTAATACTAAATTCATCTCTAGGTTATTTCCGTAAATCGCTTTTTTTAATTTGATCCCAAATGCCATATTATCAACCAAAAATAGTTATGTAAAATATCGTTATAAAGAGAATAAAGAATAAAATAGAACTGAATCAGTAGAAATAATGTTATAATAATGTAGTACAGTAGAAAAACAATCAGTAAAAAATATATTTTTGTAACGCTTACCAGAAAGATATTTTTTTGGGTAAGAATACGATCGACTTGTTCAAATAATGAACAAAAATCTATTTATTTAGGTAACATTTTCTTATAGTCTGTTTAATAACCAGGAGGAGGGAGCGATTTGAATTTAAGTTGGAAATTCTGTGGACTTCTGATTGGTCAGTTTGCAGTGAGATTTACACAGTAAATTTTAGCATTAATATCAGCTGATAATTGACATTGACAGTTCTGACTTCTGACATTTTATAATTTGATATTTTTAGTTTTTATTGCTTTTGTCCCCTTGTTATCTCATCATTTTTCCTTACTTTTCCACTCTATTTCGTTAACAAAAAACAGTTCTTTTCAGAATTTCAGTAAGCAATGGACCTTTTTATTTACGAAAATTAAATTCTAAAACTCATTTAAATTGATTGTATTTTATACGAAACGTCCATTTCACTTGGACTTCCACGATAAATTTTTCATTTCGAAAAAATATCGTGTTTTAAAAAGTTCCCCATTACGTCACGTTCATCGGAAATGGCCCCCTCCATTATTTACGTTCCGAAACACGCATTACTGTTTTTCTCAACAATGTAGCTCACTGCTTGATGTACACATTTGATATATAATTGAACTTTCTCATTTGATCGATTCGTTCAAGAAAATCACATTTTAGCTACTGTTAAAAGTTTCTGAACGGGCCTTCCTTTTGACGAAGAGCGATCAATGGCAACGCGGCAAATCCTAAAGGCAATTTCTTAAATAAAATTATAACGTTCCTTAAACAAAATTATGACGTAATGTACTAAAAAAGCATTTTTTAGATATTTTAACAGTTATTAAAATTGTAAAATAATTTCGGGAATCGCTTAAAAAGTGTTGAACTTTGGTTTTTCTTGTATTTTGGGTTGAATTCCTTTATATCGGTTAATTACGAATCACACTGAACAGTAATTTGCTAGAAAAAGAGATGAAGAGAGAAAAAAGATTGATAATATTATACTCCGTGATGCAAATGAACGAGTCTTATTAAGTACTAAATGACAAATCTCATACGTCACAATTCATATATAATGGCAAAATGAGGTTATGTGGTGCGCACCTTACACAACGATGCCAAATTTAGTTTTAGTGAACGTGACGTCACGAACCCTCTTTTTTCCTGATGTCAAAATTAGCTGACAGAAAATTCCAAAAAAATTCCCAAGTGATATTAGCACTTATACCTTCTCATTACAGTGTTCTCACATGGTGCATAAACAGGTACATTGTATTGAATTTCTGCGATTATGGATCCTTATCCTTCTACTCCGACTGGTAGCAGTCCCTCGCGTAATCCACTAAAACAAAGAAAACGGCTAACCTTAGGGTATTTAAGTCAGTTAGAAAAACAGTGGATACTAAATATGTACAAACAACTACTGGATGAAAAATCAAAAACCAAAATTGTTGATATCCAAAATTTCTTAAGCCGCGCTAGAGTTGCAACTAAAAAAAAAACCATAAGTGGGGATACAACAATTTGGTACGACTTTTATATTTTTACCGGAGAGCAAAGTAATACCTTTGCAGATGGAGCGCCTGACTTGCGAGAAAGTGGAAATGTAGTTACATGACTTACATACTTTTTCACGAAATATGAACCACAAATTTTTTTTCGACAATTGGTTCAATAGCGTATCTTTCAAAAATTGGTTTATTTCCTTTGGGCACCGCAAGGCTCACACAGATGATGTTGAAGTTTCCTTTGTTAATTGGTTTGATAATAACTATGTTATTTACATTTATTGGAAACTCTACAGAAACCGCCAAAGAGCGATAGTAGAAAATATAGGCAGTATATAACCATTCCTTGTCCAAAAGCGGTTAATATTTATTACAAATTTTTATTTTTCATTTTATGCTTGCATGTAAAGCCATATATGGCTAAAAAGTTAAAACGGCATTTCCGGTTTTAGTGCATACGCAGCCGTATATGGCTTTAGATATTTTTTTCATTAATTATAAGAAAAATTTGTTTATTTTATATTACTACTTTAATTATATGCAATAAAAACTATCTCACTCGTTTAGTTAATTTTTTACGGCCCTTAATATAAAGCACGCGGTAGATATTGTTGGGTAAGTTTGTAACTTTGAAGAGTCAAATGTACCTAGTGTCTATTTATTATAAATATTTTTTTAGATATTTGAAAAGAAGTCATCAAAGTATATTACTATAGAACGTGATGATATATGTCGATGGAGGTTGATATATTTAAGATACATAAAAAATATAAAAAAGAAAAACATGCGTGGACCAAAATTTAACTAGTAGACGTCAAGCATTTATTGAAGGTTTATTCATAGGCCTGAAAAACTCTACAGGAAAGGGAAGACGCCTTATTATTTTACATGCTGGTTCTGAAGAAGCTTTTCGTAGAAAATGCATAATTGGTTTTTGAAAGCAAAAAGACAGGGGATTGCCACGAAGAGATAATGCATCATATTATAGCCAAAAGGTTTAAAATATTCCTTCTTCGTCATCAAGAAATGCTAGAATGCAGGAGTGGTTACAAACTAAAAATATTGCCTTCGATTTAACCATGGAGCTGTGTGAACTTTTACACAACAACATAAAGATAATTTGTATGTTGTCGATGAAATGGCAGAAGAAGCCAATAAAGTTGTGTTACAGCTTCCACCATACTACTGCGAGTTAAATCCCATATCATTGATATGGGCACAAATAAAGAATGAGGTGACCGCCATTAATAATATCTGCGAACACTGGAAGCTTGGATGAATCTGAATCTTCTGATGTAGATTAATATACATATAAATATTTTGTTCTATTTGGATATGTTATAATTTGGATTTTGTTTCTACTTATATACAGACATAAAGAAAGATTTATTTAAATTAAAGTTAATTCGTGTTTATTTAGCCCGTTAAATATAAGATTAATTACCATATTTTACATAATAACTTTATTTAAATAAAAAAATAAATCCTATTTATTCACATATCAATTTCAACTATTTAAAAAACAAAATAAATCACTTCTTTTGCAAAACACATTGTATTGTATTTTTATGTCACAGTAACATGGTGTCTTCTTGGGTAATGTGAAGTTTACTGCCGTTGTCTGGGGCCAATAATAAAAAATCGCCTTATAATGTGGGTGGCCAATAATGACAAGAATCTAAATCGAAAGCAGCATCCATCAATAAAATGACAAAATGTATCTATAATGCCTGGTCCAGACCAAGCAGACAAAAACGGGATACGATAAAACACGACAAAATTTTAGGTAGTCAGACAAGACAAAATTAAGACAAACTGTCTACATCACAAGGACGAATATGCAATGAAATTTAGTTGCTGAGAATCCGTTGTTTAACTATGTGGCGTTTCCACCAGGAGGAACATGAACATTAAAAAATGAAGACTTATTGCCAGCCGCCAGTTGTTATATCCTCTTTTTTCCTCATCATCCAATGTTGGAAAAATGAAACGCATTTGGATGAGACCAAGCTTAAAAAAGCGAGAAAGTTATTCCATAAATGAATTGTTAGTTCGGTTACAGGACGATATTGGACTAAGTGATGAGATTCTATTTATCTCTCTCGATTTTGAATGCGAATTCACAGTGAATAGGTCCAAGTTTTCATCTTTATCCAATTATAATATAATGGTTTTTTCCATCGTTGTCTGTATAAGTGAGATTGAACAGCTGTTATTCATTCGTATTCTCTTCTTTACACATTTGCAGTTAATGGCTTGACGGTAACTTCTTTGCACATAAGTGACGTCACGTAATGGCGGCATATTCAAATAATTAGAAATTTGAATTTTTAGATTTATTTATTCAAAAATCTAGTTCAAATTACGGTAGATAATTAAACTCAATTGGTTTTATTTGATTAATAAAGAAAAAACGTGAGGCTATATTTTTGTTGAACTCCCCATTGACACGTATCATAGGCCAAAAAGCAAAAAAACGCAATTGCTTTGCCAGAGTCATCCTCTGCCGTTACGTCATAATCGGTAACGTATTCTGCTGTTTGACGTGTGTCATATATTATTTGAATGTTATTTTATACTTAACCTCAAAATTAAAATATAGCTAATATTACTACGGCCCGCCAATACTTCACCTTTGGTGAAGTATGGCAAACCGTAGTATTGAAATCGTGCAAAAATCTCAAAATTTTTTTTGCTCCAAATGACTTAAAATGTCATGAAACGTGGGAAAAAGATTTTCCGCGAATAAAAAAAAAGTCTGTCTGTGTGGATGTCTGTGCGCACGATAACTCGAGAACGGTACGGACGATCCGGAAAATTCTTTCGGCTATCGATTTTTATTCAAAAAAGAAAGGCTCTATCAGAAGATGAGCAATTTCGGGTCCGAGGATCCCGGTCCCGCCTACTAAGTGAAACTTCTATTCAAGATATCTCGATAAGGAAAGCAAATTTGTCGATACTGATTTCTATTAAGGTGTTGTGTAAGTCAAGACGCGTTGATTGATATCCATATCGCAACCGGCTTTATGCGTTTCGTACTATTTTACATAATTTAGTAACTTTTTTAACTTGAAAGCTTCGTTTTTTTAACTGATTTGTTTAAAATTTCTAGCTTATGAATGTTTAACGTTCCTGAGCATGATTTTTGACTAAATTAAAAAAAAAATACGGGTGATCGATTCGTTATTAAATGGCGAACCCATACGTTGTAGACAGCATTTAACAGTAAAAGCGGCATTCCAGCATCTCTTTCTTTTGAAAAGTAATTAATCAACTTCATAATTAAACTTTGCTCTTTCTCATTATACCGGGAAGGCATTTTGACAAAGAAAAATCAATTGAACTCTAAAAGTAATAAATAACATTTACGTCGACATTATAAGAAATACGTTAATGACGTCATAATTCCATCTCATATAGTTTATGAGTGAGAGCTGAAGTTGGACAATTTATATAACGGCAGAGGATGGTTAAACAAACTCTGAAACTCTATTTTTTACATTCCGTTATTCTATACGCTAACCAAATTTAGCGTTAACGTTAGCGTTAGCGGGTGAGGTGCTAAAACTCTCTATTATAAAGCAATGAGGTTTGCTATTCATCTATTTGAATATACTCGATCATTTCATTTCATGTTAGCATCTAATGAATCCTAACGCTTTTAAAATGAAAATCTATATGAAAATGTATAAATCGCCAGATGCCTATACTGAATTCAATCCATGTATATCTAACAATTTGAAAATGATAATTTATCTGATATCATTGATTCTGTTAAAGCTATCATTGAAAATGGTGTTATACTCAATAATGGAGAGTTCCTGTTTTTGAAATGTCCATATCATGAAATGCAAATTTGTCAAATGCAAATAATATACAGCAAAATACAGTAATTTCCTAGTACTGCCGAAGTTAGAAAAAATAAACTAGAAAGCACAGAAAAAAATGCCGTCTCTACTAACATCTAATCAATAGATAGCCATTGATGAAAAAGAAAAGGAAAGGCTGATTTATTAAAAAAAAAAAGAAATGAAAAACAGGAAGAGAATAACGTAAAATAAAAAGGGAATTAGAAAAGTTGAAGAACTAAATCATAGAGAACATGAAGTAAAACGAATAAAATGACAACGAGTAAGATAATGAAGATGACGAATCAAACCAATCTGCCGGTTTCTGAGAAAGAAAAAATAATAGAAAAGTTTCATATCAATACCTATATGATCGTGAGATATGAAAATATATTTTTACCTGAAAAACTTACTGAAGTTCGTAAACCTTTGGTTTGGTCCAAAAGTGAAAAAAAAATTATAACGCATTAAAAGTCCAAAATGATGTCGAAAATTTCGAATCCGAATTTTTCGTGTAAAAGCCGCAATCCATTTCTCCGGTTTTTTTTTTCGTTCGCTCTTACTCGTTTCTGCGGTTCTTCTTAGTGATCTTGGATTCCATTAGTCTTTCGGTTTCCAAAATCTGCTCTTGGGCTTAATAGTCCTAATCATCTACTCTTCTCATCTTCATGGCCTCATGTAGTAGCAAATTAATTTTTTATATTGGACATTTTTCATGAAGCACATATGATAAGAACGAGAAGAAATTACAATTGAAAATACACAAATCAGCTGGATAGAGGTAAACTAACATTAAGAAGTGGTTTGTATTTTTTCGGGAAATCTCGGAACATCATCGGTACTAAATTTGACCAGTTGAGCATGAGGTAACTACCATTGCCAGGTCAATTTCATTGACTCGAAAACTTCTCAATAATGAACCATTATAGATCAGTGTCTTCTATCCTATTAGTATCTGAAATCAAAATTATTTTCTAAAAAATAAAAAAAAACTTCAGTCGCCATTTTGACCTTGTTCCTTAGGAGGCACATATCTACTTCATGAGACAATTCTATTCTACAAGAAATTCAAATCTACAAGAAATCCAAATCTGAAGTCAATATTTCTAATTCCATATGCGACTATTTTCACGCCACAAACAGAATTTTTAAATCCCGATACATTAAAAGAAATTCCTGTCGGTAGGGTCGCCAGGGGGAGGTAGATTTCTATTGTCTAAATTTGAGACTTTCATCCTTCCCCACCTCACGATATGAGGAAATATGAATTCTTTGAAATTTCAACCCCCCCCCCCCCCAGTTCCATACCCTAATTTTATAATATTCAGAAAATAAAAAAAGTCTCATGACCTGTTTTAATATTTGTGAAAATGGTGGAGATATAATTTTTTTGAAATTTCAACCCCCTCCAGTTCCACCCCCGTGAGTCGGATGACAGAAAGTTTTAGACAAATTAGTTTTATAATAATCAGAGCATTATCTTTAGGATCGACAGGTGAAGGTAGATTTCTGATGTCTAAAGATACTTTTTCATCCTTCCCCACCCCACGGTATGGTCAGATAGAAAATATATTTAAGCGAATTAATTTTATAATAATTAGAACATGAAAAAAGTCCAATGACCCGTTTCAATATTTTCAAAAATGGATATATGATTTTTTTGAAATTTCAACCCCCACCAGTTCCATCCCCGTAGGTTGGATGAAAAAAAGTTTCAGACAAATTAATTTTATAATAATTAGGATATGAAAAGTCTTATGAACTGTTTCAACATATTCAAAAAATGATTTTTTCTACTACCGTGTGTCAATTACTAACTTTACACATACGTTGTTGTGCGTAAAGTTTAACTTTATGCACTAGTGCGCAAAATGAAATACTACAGCGTAAAATGAAATAATTGTGCATAAAGTACAGTATTTTACATACTAGTGCGTAAAGTAGATTGCTTATTTTTTACTTAATACATACATATTTTTTGGTAGAAGAAAAAATACTGTATGCAACTAGTGTGTAAAGTGCCTTTTTTCACTCATGTGATTGTCGACAAAATATTACTTTACACAATCGTTGCATAAATAACTATTATTAACTATTAACTTTTTTCATAAATAAACTAAAGCATTATTTACAGTTCGCTTATTTCTTCTGAAAGCAACACACCGTATAACATTATTCTTTTTGTTACCAGGGCGTAACTTGACCTCGTCCATCTTTAATGTTTTTAGGTAGCAATTGCTGTAACTACTAATAATGTTTTTTTTTTATTTGTAGCAGTCACTACAATCATTATAATATTTTTTAAAGAAATAAACGGTTTAAATTTATATTTACCTTCCTTACGGTTGTCTAGCCGCTCCCTAATAGAGAAGATCCATTGGGTTCGAGTTGGCTGAGCGTAAAAACCGGAAGCGACGTGCAATTAATCCAAATAATAGACGGAACAATAGGGGGGACAGAAGGGGGGACGCTATCGTTTCATTGGTCGAACGGGATGTGCAATTGTTCTCATTTTTCCCGACTGCAAAATACACGGTAAAATAAAAGAATAGAAGGCTCAGTTAAGTGTATAACGACAATAGTTTTGGTGTTAATGAGGAATTGTTTTTTGAAAAAAGTTTAAGTTACAGTTTTTTAGTGAAATGATGAAATTTGGATAGTGGATCAGAATATTGTGGTAATTAGATAATAATTTTTATAATAGAATAATTACGTGTTACAGTCTTAGTTTTGAAATATATTTCTTAATTTGCTTTATTGAGCTTTTCATTCGTTTTTAAGTGTTTTTTACATCTGTCAGGAATAAAGACTATTAAAAAAAAATGAAAAGTAAGTTAAAATCAAATCGCTCTATAAGAAAATTGTCATGACTGTACCCGAGCGCTTTTTTAATTACATTTTTATCAGAGTTATTGATTTATAAGTATGTTGTGAGATTAATACTATTTAGGCAATAATAAGTTCGTTATCACAATTCGTTTTCCCGTAAAATTTATTCTCATTACTGTTTATACGAATCTGGATACTTACCCATCTAGGCACTAATTCAGACTGGTTGTATATGCAGATTTTCTTAGCTAATACCAGTGGGGTTTTTGTTAACAAAAATTTTAAATTTCAGTGAATTAATAGGTTTAATATAATATTACGTCAAACAGTACCCGTTACCGTCTACAATGTATAAAAGTCTCAGGAGTACATATAATAAACTATTGTAATTTAATAGCCTAACATAACTTAAAGTAGAATTTAAAAGATGCATTATCTGACTGTTTATTTTCCCACGAAATTATCTAAAATTTAAATAATTATTATTACCGTTTCTCTCAATACCGTCCATTAATTGGGAGCCCTGGGAGACTCAATTTAACGTTAATTTTTAATTTTAATGTTCATTTATTTAGGAGAACCGTTTTAACGTTAATTTTTATTTTTTTATTTTTTACTGGTAAATTATTTTACTAGTTTTACTAGCTATGTTTGGAATTGATCTTGATGGTATTGGTTTACTAAAAATTTAATTAAATACTATTGGGAATTCGTAAACCGTTAATAAATACAAAGTTAGTTAAATGAGAAAAAAGATATATGTATATCTGGACCTGTGTTCGAGATATTTGGAAAAAAATTGACGATTTTGGTTTTATTTAATTAACACCTTTATTTTTAGAGATAGAAAAAAACTTTAGTATTTTTTTATTAAAAGTCAAATACCGCTTCACATAGCCTATATATCCAATGCCTTTGAAGGGCCACCCTCAATTATTTTTTAACAGGGATCTGTACTTAATTTTTATTATTTTACAGTGAACGGATTTTAGGATTTTTCCAAGTACAATTCTGTACCATTTTCAAATTAATAATAAATTGAGTATACTTTGAGCTTAACGCTATAAGTATACTTAATTTCTATTAAATATTTGATTTTTTTTTAATAACTGCAATCAGAAAATAAAGAAAATGTATTTAAACTTAAACAGATAAATAAAAATTACATGTTATTAAACTAAATAGTCATTGGTTATTCTGTATTAATTGCTCAAATTGTCCTCCCCCTTGTTAAAGATATTTTATAATCCTTGGATTCATATTTTAGAGTAAAAACGAACATTACCGAATTAAAAAAAAAAACCTAAAGTGCAGTTCATTGTCGAACCCTAACAAAAAAATTATACATTCTACATGGTTGGATAGAGAAAAAAATGGGAGTTTCAAAGATGAAATAAAAAATTGGTTGTGTACACACAGACAGACAGATTTTCATCTGGAAATGGTATTAATCATCTCAGGGGATCTCAAAATGGATATTTACATCTTTATCTCGAAATTTTTTTAGCTCGTTCACAATACCCTAACAACACAGGGATATCCTAGGTATGTCCTTTTTATGTACTGCGGTACAAAGACATGATTGGGACATCCAGTGGATTCCCGCAGGGGTTGTCCAGAGGACATCCCATCTGGTATATCCATAGGTTGTCCCTTTCATGTCCCTGATATTTCTGATGATAAGAAATATCGAAACTCATTAAAATATTAATTCAAGATTTAAAGTTCATATTTTTGTTTAAAAATCTTGTTTTCTTCTTATGAAGAAATTGAAAAAAAATAGTTCAAGAATTTCTGGGATGTGACTGTTTCGAATTAGCAAATATTGTTAATGCATAATATCTTTAATCTGAATCTCCAAGGATGATACAAATTATACACAAATCTCAATAAAATTTCGTTTCATTTTCGTTTACGTTTTTTTATCCGGTTTCTGGCTTTGGCAACATTGTTTGGCCTGGGTCTGTCCTGTCAACAACGTTAACCTCACTTTCCCTAATGTGCACGTCTTATTTCTAACTCTTTTTGTTTTATGTACAAAGGTAGTAAAAAGATTTGTTGTAATGACATTTTTGTTTTATTTTGTTGATTAGTTAATGTTGTGTATTTTATAGTTGTAAAATTGAAATAATAAGTTGAGTTTAAGGTTGGTATAACAATAATCATGGTATTGAATGTACTCTTTTCTCTTTGAATCAAAGACTTGATTGTTCCAATGATACTATGGGTTATTCAATTCTGAATATTTTCTTTATGCGAGGTTTATATATGGTATATTTATCAATATATTAGGTACATATTAACACAATGGATCCTCAAGGCTTGAAAGGAAAAGTAGACTAAAACCAGTGATTTCATATTTGCAGTAAAGTTATTTTGTATTGAACATCTTTGGATTTAGTTTTTCTCCACATTTTCCAAGAAATATTTGATATTAAATTAATATTGAAAAAAAAAACATTCGGGGAGTCCTCATATATCCCAATGATGTCCCTGGAACATCCCTAGAGTGTCCCTTTGATGTCCTTTATTGGAACTTGGTACATCCCTTCGACGTACCAGAAGGACATACCATATATGTCCTTTTTGTCGGAAAGTAGATGTCCCTGGGACGTCCCTAGTACGTACTATGTCCCAATGAAGGATATCCCAGGGATGTCCCAGTAGCAAATGAAGGACGTCCCTGGGATGTACAGGGGATGTACTTGTGTTGTTAGGGTACTTTCCTTCGCAGAGGTGGGTCGGGAAAGTAAAAAAGGTCCGTAGTAAAAAAATAGTTGAGGGTAGCCCTTTAAAGACGAAAAACTGTTTTATATAATTGGAAAAAAGTTTTTTAAAATTAAAAATTAAGGTGTTTATTAAATAAAACGAAAATTGTCAATTTAGGTGTTTCCCAAATATTTCGGAAACCGGACCTGATATTATAATTTTGAAAAACCAATCAATTTGCCTTAATACACATCTTTTTCACTTTGTATCTACAGGGTGTTGCTATATTTGACCAACAACGCTCTCGTTAACTGTTAAGTTTTGATATCGGTACATATATCCTTTTAAAGGCCTCAATTTCTGAGATACAGGGTGTTAAAAGTAATAAAAATTAAAAATTTTCCATAAATCAAAAACGCCTTTAAATATTTTTTTAAATGTGGTGACCAATATGCTCTGTAATAAAACCGTATTTTGACATAAAGTAACTTTTAAAAAAATTACCCAGTGGCGCGCTATCAGGATTAGTGACAACTTTTGCCTCAATAGTTTTTACGCCACTGAAGCAAAAACAATTTTTATTGTTTTTAAAATTCTCTGCTCATTTTTAGTTAAAAAAGTAATAACCTTTTATAGAGTTAAAATGAACGGTGTTCGAGAAATTCAAATATAATTTGTCGTGTAATTTGCCCTTCGGTTTGTTTGATGAACCAGTAAGTATTTACCTTAATCCGTAATTATTAATTTGATTTCGACTAATAATTAAGCTTAAATAAAATAGTTGAAAAAGAAAATACAAGCTATTTATGGGGTTAATTTTGGGACCGATCATTGCAATTTAATAAAAATCAAAATCACAAAAGGTATTAAAATAAAATTCAAATAAATGGATTACAATAATAACAAAATAAAAAAATTGCAAGAGTTGTTCAAACTGTTGGCCGTTTACTTGCAAATACGTTGTACACCGTTTTCTCATTGAAAAACGTGTCTTTAAAAATAACTCTGGATTTGACTGAATGTGTTCTGCCGCAGCTTGAATTCTCGCTAGGAGACAATACAAATAAATTTTTACACATACAATAAAAATCTTCATTAAATATTAGTTACTGCAATGTACTACAATGTAAATAATAGAATCAAGACCGAACTGAAAGTAATAAGTAATCTCAAATATCAATTTTAAAGTTGAAGATGGCAAACTAACAATAATATATTTATACACCAAGGTCGAGAAATAATTTTTCTTAGCCTACCATTTATTATTATCCCGAGATGTTTCGCATCGAGGGATAATAAGTTGCGAGGCTCAGAAAAATCTTCTCTACTGTGGTTTATATACTATTTTTTCCACTACTAGACCATTTAATCATTTTTACAATGATATTTTTTGGATTTTTTTTATATATATTTGAAATGAATTTAATGGAAAAGAAGCAATTTTTGAAAACAATTGAATGAGAATATTCAATAAATTAAATTGACATTTCATTATGTTAATTGCACTATGTATTTTAAAACTTTCAAAAAGCGATGAAGATATGAAGAATTCGAATTTGAAAAACTATTAAATTGATTTTTAGGTTACTGTTAGAATAGGTATTATTGCATAAATAGCACTACTCAATATCAAAATATTTATTACATAACGTTAAACTATTTCAAATGAAAATATATCTGATAAAGAATTACTTATCTCTATTTTATTTGATTAGATCGAAAATTCACTTGAAATGATAGGAATTCAAAAGAAATTGCTTATTTGCTGTTTAATTTTTTATAACAATTTTGAAAAAAAATTTTTTTAATAAACGCAATGTACAATTGCGTATAATTAATTTGAAAGATTTCCTAAGATCGCCTACCTCTGATATTACGTTTAGTCTTCAATTGGTTTTATTATCTACTACCAGTAAATAATCAAAAATTATCTACTTGTAGGAAAAAAATTTAACCACTCGACTCGAACACATCATAAATAATGACATCTTCTAATACTAGTAGTGGAAAAGCTATTAATATCAATCCTTATCATAAAAAAAAAGAAAAAAAAAGAAAAGGTACAATGGTAACTAGACATATTTTTGGTTACAGAACCAAACCGATCGGCAAGCTGCTTATTTTAAATTTTAATTGTGTTAATGCCTTCATCATTTTTAACCAATATTTTACGATTTGCGGTTCAAATATTTCCTTTACCAAAGTGCTGATGAGCGTTTTTAAACAATTGTAATGATTGCGACTATACTTCATTTCTTTTTATATATGTTACAAGTTTTAAAATAATTATTCGTGTCTTTCCAACCTCGATTTTTCCTAATCTAAATACGTCGTTTACGTCTCTCTCATCATATTTCATTTGTAGTAGTTTAGTAATAATGTCATTGGTTTTAGTAATTATATTTTCATGTACCTCGTCTCTAACGCCATCGATTCTTAATAGATTTTTTTATGAAGACCAAATCTACATTCTGTATTTCACTTTCCCGGACCCATCAAAGGGAAAGTAAGGCGAACGAGCAAAAAAAAATGAGGTATTGATGGAAATATCCATTTTGAGGTCCGCCAGATTGAAACCATTTCCAGCGTATGGTCTGTCTGTGTGTCTGTGTTTCTGTGTGTAATCTTCCACGATAACTGCCGAAAGGTTTGACTAATCAAGCTGAAATTTGGTATGAAGGGTCGGTGTGTGCCTCGAATACGACCATTAGATTTTGGTTTAAATTGGTACAGTAGAAAGTCCTCAAGACCGACACATGTAACAATTTTTTATTTTTTTAAATTTTAAGGACAAACAATACACTTTAGTGCAAAATATTGTGGTACAAAATTTTAGACCATAAAATTCCCTACAACTTTTGTCTTAAGCTTTTTCCAGAATTTCCAATAGTTGCGCCACTAGAGGGTGTGTAAAAAATTTGCATGTATGTTTTCTCTAGTTTTTCTTGATTTTCAGGACAATCAATACACTTTAGTGCAAAATGTTATAATACAAAGTTTTAGAGCATAAAATTCCCTACAACTTTTGTCATAAACTTTTTCTAGAATTTCCAATAGTTGCGCCAGTAGAGAGCTTGTAAAATATGTGTATGTAGGTTTTCTCTAGTTTTTCTTGATTTTGAGGACAAACAATGCATTTTAGTGTAAAATTTTCTTGTGCAAAGCTGTAAAGCATCAAATTTTCTTAAACTTTTTACCTCTCGCCCTTCAGGTAAGAGAGGTATAGGAATCATGCTAAAAATTGGGTAGTGAGTTTTCAATGGATAAAGACGTTTTGGGGTCCCTAGAATACGATTTTAATATTTTCGCGATGATGTCTGTGTGTATGTGTGTTAGTGTGTGTGTGTGTGTTAGTGTGTGTGTGTGTGTGTGTTAGTGTGTGTGTGTGTGTTAGTGTGTGTGTGTGTGTTAGTGTGTGTGTGTGTGTGTTTGGATGGATGTTGTAGTAACGATAACTCAAAAACTACTGAATAAAAAAATTTGAAATTTTGCATACAGGATTCTGATAACCTAGATTAGATCTGATTAGATTTTGGTGCCAATCGCACAACCGGAAGTGGCAGTTGCTATGGGTGATGACGCCATTATTATAGAAAATGGCAATAACGTTTTACACATATATTTTGTATACCTTACAGTTTATTTTCATCTCATTAAAATTTTCTAAACTTTTGCTATTGTTGCCAGATTTACAAAAATATAATTTTTTTTCATACTTTTTTGTGTCAACCTGTAAATTTTTGATTCAAGAATGGCGAGAGGTCATGTGCTGGCCACATCAGATTTTTTGTTTAACTTTTTATCAAATTCCTTATAGTATTTTCCATTTTTTTAAATTGGAGGTAAATTATGCTCTTTAAATTCCCTACAACTATTGTATGAAAACTTTTCTCGAATGCCCAATAGTTTTCACACATGGTTTTAGTAGATTATAATTGTAGCAGTGTGATATACAACCTGCGCTTGCGCAGATTATGTCATTATCAACATTGAAATATCAATTTGGTAGACGTATTCACCATCGGCTCGCTATTTTTAATGTGTTCCATAAATTAATGTAATGCTTACTGTCAGTAGATAGAACGTTCATTAAATTTAAAGGTTCTGTAACGAACGACAATGACGATTAGATTGTGACAATTGTACAAGATATGAACTTCTGAAGTTTTATTCTAAACGTCATTACCTTTACTTACTGAATCTTTAAAGTTAATGAACGTTCTATCTGCTGACAGTTAGTATTTTGTAATTAAAATAATAATAATAAATAACATACGGTCGAGCCGGAAAAGTTCTGGGGTGACACAGCCGATTTTTTTTTTACTTACCATTGGTATTTTATTTTCCTGCATATTAAAACTCACTTGTTTAAATCGCCTGGAATGTCTATATTCTTACTTCGAATTTATTAAATTTCTCTTCAAACGTTTCCAATAACTCATTCTTTTTATTCCCAATTATATTCTCCAAATGATTTCTCTCCCATACTGATTGAGAAAGCTTTTGGGAAAATTGAAGTTTATGAGATTTTCGAGTGTCGACCCGAATCAAATGTCAAAATGCTCGAGACAACGAGCTGAGCAAGAACATGCAAGAAGAAAAGTCGATCTCGACTCTATAAAAAGTTATGGCCCAAAATGTGAAATCTCATAAAATTCCTTAAGTACAAATGGGAGTTTATGACATTTTCGAGTTTTGACTTGAATCATAGGTCGAAATGCTCGAGGAAACGAGCTAAGAAAGAATATCTAAAGAAAAGTCGCTTTCAACTTTACAAAAATTTATCGCCCAAAATGTGAAATCTAATAAACTTCCACTTGTACATTAGCTGGTGTCGTTGAAATTATATTTATTTGATGGGAATTAGTTTAAATGAATTGTTGTTTTTGCGATTATTACTAAATGTTTTTATTATTATTTCACTGAATCTAGACTTTTGAATTAGTTAAAAGTGATATTTATTAGTTATATATTTGACACATTTGACAGATAAACACAGAACATAAATAACTGATTATTGATCAATGATTATTACTTACAGACAAGCTTAAAATAATCAATAACCAACAATACCGATAAAGACCACAGTCGAACTTAACCAAGCGATGTGTTTCTTTTAATATCATAATAGCTAGTATTCACAGACAAGGTTTAACCTACTTAGGTAGATAAATAATGACGTCGATGACTCGTTTTCTTTATGATTCATTATTGATTGTATCTACTCTATACAGTCCATAGTATCTACGATCAAACATGTATCACTCCAAGGAAAACGCTTAAAGTAGCTGAGCACAAGCTTAAGATAGTCGAGCGGTAACGATATTTTTTAATTTAACTTAATTTTCATTATCAATTACGCCTTTTTTCAATTTTATTCATAAATTACCACTTTTTTCTTTTTAATTAATTCGGATTTTAAGTACCTACTTTTTGTCTAACTTTTTTACTCCTTGATAAGGATAAGGAAATCCATCCCAACCAACTGACACATATCAAAGAGTATCTTTCTCATCAGCTTAATATCAATATCGCTAAGGCTGGCCTTACCTCTTTCCTATCTTAATTTTTTCACTTTTTAAATACTTTTTCCCTCTTTTCACTCAGAAATTACCCTTACTTTTTTTCCTTTTGAAGCAGTCATTATTTTTTAGTTATTAAGACTACACAGAGATAACAATAGGTTTGTTCCAACAAGAATCCAAAACAATAATACATGACTGCCTAACTCATTGCGCATTTTCAATTTGAGCGTTCGAGCAAACTTTGATCCAAATACATGATTGTAAATCCGTTGTTCCAACAAACAATTCGATGAATTTCGGATTGTTTGGAGATATTTAATAAAAAACCTATTTTTTTTTTAAATTTTGACACCGTATCTTGAAAACCAGACTCTTTAGGACATATTTTTATGAACTTTTCTACTTGAACTTAGTTCCGGAATGGGCCCTTGGAATTACGGCCTATCATTATGTAACACAATTTAAAAAAAATATTACCTTCTAAATTATTCATAATAAGGAAACAAATCTGCATACTTTTTCGGTTTCTTTGTTTTGGTTTGTTTATAAGTCCGACATTTGACAACCCATGTCATGGACAGTCAGAAATGCGTTCCAACAAGACTCAGTCAGAAAACGATACACAAATAGTGTAGTGGACACGTATGCGCAATAAATCAATCAGAAATTAATTTAGGATTAGTTCTGGATTTCTTGTTGGAACAAACCTAATACGTAACGAGAATACATATAACACTTTTAACAGTAACGACCATCCATTTAACAGATCGCTTTATTAAATTTACAGGATCGTCAATTTATATACAGCAATTTTTGTAAAACACTACTACAGAGAGCAAAATATGCGCTCGAGTCGATGTTTTTCAATTTCACATTCTTCTAGATTTAAGAGCCATTTTTTTTGCATCTTCTTGTTCAGCTCATTGTAGCAAGGCTTTTGACATATGATTCGGGTCAAAACTCGAAAATCTCATAAACTCTCATTTGTACAGAAGGGAGTGTAGATTTGAGAGCGACTTCCTTTTGTTGCACATTCTTACTCAGCTCGTTGTCACGAACATTTTGACATATGATTCGGGTTGAAACTTGAAAATCTAATAAACTCCAAAATAGCCAAGATTATAGTTCAAATATCAACCAGAACTTATAGATTTTCACTGTTAGTGACTTCAGTTCATTTAATAGATGCCTCTTCACAAATTATATAATTTTCTTCCAACCTTTACCACTAAATTCATAAATTTGTTGGAACGTTATTTTAACTTGTTGATAAGCAGTAATAAATGTGATTTAAGCTCAATTCTTTTTATTATGGATTCGTTTCACGAATAGAATTCGAAATATATCAAAAAGTAAAATATTAAACAAAAAAAATTTTGGATACCAGTGTAATTGATTTTTTCCACTACTAGTATGAGAAGATGTCATTATTTATGCTGTGTTCGAGTCGAGAAGTTAAATTTCTCTGCTACAAGTAGATAATTTTTGATTATCTATTAGTTGTAGATAATGAAAACAATTGAAGACTAAACGTGATGTCTCAGGTAGGCGATCTTAGGAAATCTTTCAAATTAATTATGCGTATCTGTCATTGCGTTTGTCAAAAGAGTTTTTTTAAAAATTATTTTAAAAAAATTGAGAGCAAATAAGCACTTTCTATTGAATTCCTATAATTTAAAGTAATTCTTTATCAGATATATTTTCGTTTGAAAAAATTTAAGGTTATGTAATAAATATTTTGATATAGATTCGTGCTATTTATGCAATAATAAATATTCTAAAAGTAACCTAAAAATCAATTTAATAGTTTTTCGAATCTAAGTGTCAAATATGAAACAAATTCTTCATGTCTTCCTCGCTATTTGAAAGTTTTAAAATTCACAGTACAATTAACATAATGAATTTATTCAATATTCTCATTCAATTGTTTTCACAAACTGCTTCTTTTCCATTAAATTCTTTTCAAATATATACCCAAAAAAATCCAAAAAAATCATTGTAATAGTATATTGTTTAACAAGTGTTGAAAATAGCACTTTTCACACGCATTTGAAAGTTTGTGGTACGAGCCTGAAAGGCGAATGCCACAAGTCACAAAGTGTGAAAAGTGCTTTTTCACTTTATTTTCTAAATTTGCAATAAATTTGAATTTATTTTAATGAGAAATGAGAACTGTCAGTAGTGACAGTGTCCGCATGCTAGATTTAATCTCAATTCATTGATATATGTTATGTTATTATGAGTAGTTGTACTGTCATTTTACTTTGCACACTGCGTGTGTAAACGTTTACACACGCTGTTTGAAATTGACGTTTTTCAAGGCAAGTTGACGGTGCGCTTTTGTGTATTTTCTAAGCAGGAAATAGTAGTTTTTCTACGGCTATAATACCAAACTGCTCTTTCTTAACTGTTCTTGATAGATCAATGAGGTACATTGTATATCTCCAATTTCATTTCCGTATCTGATAACACAATAATTCATTGTGTAATTATTTCAATAAATCAGGTCTTTCATGGAATGTCAATTTCAAGTAATGACAGTTCTATTTTCGTATATTTATATAGCTGTGCCGCAAATCAGGCATGTTTAAGTTTAATTCCAGAATTATCTAAGGAAAAATATGAAAAGTCCTACAAATCATTTTTCAAAACTTCTCATTTATACTAAGTGTAATTGATATTTTAATTGTACCTAAATAGAAATTTTGAATGACGTTAAATTTGAAATTCATGTCATTTGTTAAATCATTTCGCTATTATCTATTACAGCCGTAGAAAAAGTATAGTGTTTAACTCGCATGGAATGCTAATTTCCCACTCGTATGATTTGCAGCATTCGCCTGCGGCTCATGCTGCAACTTCATACTCGTGGGAAATAACTATCATTCCTTGCTCGTTAAACAATATACTATTGTACAACAAGTGCGCAAAGCGTCACTTCTCCCACGAGTGCAGAAGTTTGTGGCACGAGCCGTAGGCGAGTGCCGCAAATCTATTGAGTGGGAAGAGTGCTTTGCGTTCGAGTTGTACACAATATTTTTTCTACAAACATATTTATTAATAAAAGAAAAAAAGCAACTTATATAGGGATTTTACTTAAAATTTGAAAAGAAATAATTAAAAAATGACTATTGAATACAGAAAAATTAATTTGTTTATAATTTATAAATTAAAATAAATAATCAAATAAATAGTTTACTTACTTTTAGTTTCAATTTCAAATTTGAACTTCCAGAAATTCACTATAATGTTAAACTGTCAAAAAAAGTTGACAGGTCATAGCTGTCTGTGTTTGACATTTCCGTGGGGAAAAGTGCCATAGCGCATACTTTTCGCACACTAAATTATTACTTTTCCCACGGATATCAAAGAAATTAAGAAAAGGCCTGCTTTGCGTATAAAAAATTGTGTAGAAAAGCGTGCTTTGCATAGTGGTTGTAGGAAAAAATGATTAAATGTTCTATTTAGAAACAATTGAGATAAAAACTATGATATATTTCAAAATCCATCCTTTCTTTCTTTTTGTGGGTTTAAGGAAATTAAACTAAAATTAAACGTTTTTGTTTTATTTTATGCGAAAAAATTAAATTTTTGAGAAACTTTTTCTTTTTTTCCTGAAAATGTGACTCAACTTGGTCTTTGGCTTGTCTTCGAGTTTCTTCTAAAAATTTTTTAGATATATTTGGTAAAAAGGAGGAAAAAAATTGTAGCTCGTTCCAAAAGAAAACATGTTCAGTCCAAAAACTTGTAGTCCCAAAAAAAAATGGTTCTGTCCAAAAAACTTGTTCCAAAAAATAAACGTTTGGTCCAAAAATACTTGTATCAAAAACTTGTTCCAAAAAAACTTATAATAAACCCCTATATAACGAGGGTAAGAGAATACATTTTCAGTAAGAGATACAGACGATATAGAAATCAATTGTTTTGACTGAAGAGGCAAATAGAGTGAATTGTTAATGTTTTATCTTGTTGTGATATTGATTCCCATGCTGTCTTAAAATATCTGAACCTTTCAGGAATGTACTCAATATTTTTGATATTAACATATCCTACTGCTTTAATGATTTTAATGTAATATTCTGTATTGTACTTATGGGAGATGAGAAATCTGTACCTTTTTCAAATTGGGAACCAAAAAACTATTATAAAAGATGCCATGTCTGATCTTCTGTATCTTTCTTAAATATGGATTTTAATTTCAAGTATACATATTCGCAGAAGTTTAACAATCAATGATGTGAACTATCATTTTTTTATCGATTGTTTATATTATTTTTTGTGTTTTGGCACCAGTTTGTATCCAAGATTTTTTGCCTTTATCTTCAGTAAAATTTTCGCATAAGCTTATCAACGTTTGCAATTTCACTTTCGTTTGCCATGGCTTTTAGTCACGAATTTACACTAGGTAGGGATATATTTTTAAGTCGCTTTTTTAGAGCTTTCCTGATCCCATAACCTGTTGAGTGTTCTTTCTACGTAGTGTTTTTATTTTTTAGTAATTATTCTTTTATATAAAAGAGTAGAGTGGAGTATTTTAATTGTTTAATCTGGACTATTAACAAAAAACTTCTTACATTGACATTGACATAGTACGTGACATGATGGTCAACTTTTTACGGTGCAAAAACTAACAACTCATTTGAACATTACCCCTCTTTATTAAATTTGAGTACAAACATTGGCCATTGTTTACATATTTCTCGTTAAAATTGTTAATTTGTTCACTTTGAGTTCTTGTTAAATGTAGTGTCTGTGTGTCTGTATGTCTGTGTGTAATCTTCCATGATAACTGCCGAACCGTTTGACCAATCAAGCTGAAATTTGGTATGGAGGGTCGGTGTGTGCCTAGAATGCGACCATTAGATTTTGGTTTAAATTGGTCCAGTGTAAGGTCCTCAAGACTCACATTGATTAAATACACATGTAACAATTTTTTACTTTTTTTAAATTTTAAGAACAAACAATACACTTTAGTGAAAAATATTGTAGTACAAAGTTTTGGAGCATAAAATTCACTACAACTTTTGTCTTCAGCTTTTTCCAGAATTTCCAATAGTTGCGCCACTAGAGGGTCCGTAAATATGTGCATGTATGTTTTCTCTAGTTTTTTTTTTATTTTGAGGATAAACAATGCATTTTAGTGCAAAATTTTCTTGTGCAAAGTTGTAAAGCATCAAATTTTCTTTAACTTTTAGGTTTAACTTTTTATCGAATTCCTCAAAGTTTCGCCGCTAGATGGCAAAAAAAATACACATTTAGGATTTTCCATTTTTTTAAAATTGGAGGTAAATTATGCTCTTTAGTGCAAAATCTTTCAGTGCAAAGTTGTAAAGCATAAAATTCCCTACAACCATTGTATGAAAAATTTTCCCAAATTCCCAATAGTTTTCACACATGATTTTAGGAGATCCTGATTGTAGTAGTGTGATATGCAACGTGCGCATACGCAGATTATGTCATTATCACCATTGAAATATCAATTCGGTAGAGTATCGGCTCGCTATTTTTAATGTGTTACATAAATTAATGTAATGCTTAGTATTTTGTAATTAAAATAATAATAATAAATAACATATTCTCTACGGTCGAGCCGGGAAAGTTCTGGTGTGACACAGCCGATTTTTTAGTTTATGTTGATGTTATTTTAGGCATATTTACATTTAAAATAAAGATATAATAGTAGCAATAAATAACAGACACTGAGATTACATTAATAATTTTATGAAAAAAATAGTGGATCGTTCAAACGTTTTGGTACGAATTTTTACAACTATTCAAGGAGACAATATGAAAAAAATAAATCATAGCTTGTCATAAAATAAATAAAAATATAATGGATTATAGTAAAACTTTCATTTTTCTCTACGTAGACTTCATTTCTATCATTTTATCGGACAAATACATCCTGTGTATCATTTTTATTTTCCGCAGCTACATAAAGGTACTTAAAACAAATGCATAGCAACAACATCGTATTGATCGTAAAACGTAATTAGTTTTCCATTTCTTATCAATGACGCTTAGAATAGCAGCCTTCAAACATTCGTCGCGCGAGTAGACTGCATTTAGCCGGTGCATCTAGAAAGCGCGGTTATCGATCTAAACCTGTGCGTCGTTTGTTTTCCGAGCGTCCGTCCGACAATTTTCGACGCCCGACACCATTTTGGCTGGAAATAGAACGAACGACTTGGTTTGTTTTCTTTTTACGTTTAGTGCTTTGTCTGCGGTTTGGCTCGAGTTAAGATTACTAAGATTTTATTGAGATACGATTAGTGATTAGACTTTGTTTTGTGATATTGTTTGGTGTATTTTTTTCTTATAGGTAGGTCAGTAATTTTAGTGTCGGGAAAAATATTTCGACTGTCGGTTGATATTAATATATTTTTTTTAAATATAATTACGATAAAAGTGGTTTCTAGTTATACTACAATTTATACTTACTGATATTTTATTATTATTATTATTATTATTATTATTACCCAAATACCAGAATAAATTATTTAAACATAGAATAATAATTAGGAATAATTAATATATTAAAGTAATCTAAAATAAATATCTGGCAATCGTTTTGTGGATTAATTTAGAATAAGTACAAAAAATTGTTCAGGTAATTAGTTAAATTAATAAATTTTCAGAATAAGTGTTTCTAAATTAGGTGAAAGAACTTTTGGTGTAGAATTCTTCCATACAACAAATAATATTTCTACTTGCGCCAGTGTCGCAAGCAGGGTATAGCTGACCCTTTTTATTCCCACTTTTCTACGCCAATGGTCCGAACTAGAAAATTTTATTTTTAATATTTCTACATAAATAAGTTCTAAAAAGAAATTGCTAAAATTAAGCGGCTACAAGATACAAATGGATATTAAATTTCAATACCGTATTTCATACATCAAATATATTTCAATCTTTAATTTTTCCTGATATACAGAGTGGTCCACCGGTAACGCCTCGAACCAAATATTTTTTATAAAATCCGTTTTCACAACGAGATGTATATCAGAAACGGTAACAATTTTGAAATACGTTTAATTATACAGGGTGCTCCATGAAAGTGATACATATCAAAGTTATGTTTTTTTAATGGAACAACCTGCATTTTATTGCATTTTTGAAATCTACAAAGAAAAATAGTCCAACTTTATTAAAAGTTTGTTATAGTTAGAGTATATCGTTTTGGAGATATTCAAATGTTTTTAGAAATATGACATGTTAAAAAAATAGAAATATGTCCTAAATTTAACAATATTTTCTGAATGTAAATTTCAAATATTCTGGTCCCAGATCAAAAATTTTGTACAGGGTGTAGACAAAATATGTATTTATAATACGTAACTTTAAGTGGGAAAAGTCCATGATTTTAAATGGGATACCCATATATTTTAACATGATTCGAAGTATTTTTGAAAAATGTAAATATCCCATATATCTATGATAGTTTTAGAGATAATGATATAGTTCTCATAATTTATGAAAATAATCCATTTAATTTCGCTAATCAAGGTGGCTGGAAATTGGTTGTCAGTAAATATGACATTTTAATTTAAACTATTACTTCGGTCCGGACCGGAAGTAGGTATTACAATCATAAAAAAAAATTGAAATTTTTTTGCTTAAAATGATTTTTTCGACGTTTTGAGCCACCCACAACACGATTAGGTGAAAAAATAGATGGATGGATGGATGAATGGATGGATGTATGTGGAGACGATAACTTAAGAACCAGTCGTCCGTTTTGAAAAAAAATTTCGCCAATCGTTTTATCAGATTTACGATAGGAACCCGATTATTTTTGGGCTTTCTGTCTGTAAGCGGGTGGAAACTGGAGGGGGTTGAAATTTCAAAAATTCATATCTCCGCCATTTTTAAAAATATAAAAACAGGTCATAAGACTTGTTTCATGTCCTAATTATCATAAAATTAATTGGTTTAAAACTTTTTTCTCTTTAATAAAGAATAAAACAACTCGAAGTCATACCACAAATAATTTAATAGTGACGAAACGTCTAAAAGTCAAATAGCGACATGTTTCGGTCTACACGACCATCATCAGACCTATAAAAAAATTGACAATGTGAAGAGACATTAAAAAATTTAAATATAATATTCTAACTTAAAAATTGGATCCAAAGCGTTGATAAATTTTAAAAAATTAAAAATATGATTGTAACGAGTTACATTGTAGAAAAAATTATTATTATATATTAACACAAACTAAATTACGGGAAAAATTAAAAAAAAAATTAACTCCATATGAGTTATTTAAAACCCATTTGAGAAAGATATAATCGAAGTGCATCTCTGATGCACTTAAAAATTAGAAATAACTTAACAAATTAAATAATGCTGCGTAATAAGTACCATGCATTAATGGCTGACTAAAAAGTGAAAAAACCAAGAATGACAATTGACATTTAAATGTAGACTACCCAGTAAAGGTCCTAAGAAAAAACGAAGACTAGATATCAGTCCTTTACTGGGTAGTCTACTTTTAAATGTCAATTGTCATTCTTGGTTTTTTCACTTTTTAGTCAGCCATTAATGCATGGTACTTATTACGCAGCATTATTTAATTTGTTAAGTTATTTCTAATTTGTAAGTGCATCAGGGATTCACTTCGATTGTATCTTACTCAAATGGGTTTTAAATAACTCATATGGAGTTAATTTTTTTTTTTAATTTTGCTCGTAATTTAGTTGTGTTAATAGAGAGATTTTAAGCCCTTTAATTATTCGCTTTTCTTCCGTTATCGTTATTGTGAGCATGCGCAATGGAGGTTTGTCGTTCCTTTATCTTTAATAACGATAACCGATTCCGTTACTTACGGAAAATTAAAGATAGGGAGTGGTTATGTCTATCGTTATGCCTAACAAAGCACCGTTGCCACACGTTTCAGATTTTCGAGCATATTAGATAATTTTGAAAAAGGAGATGCATGTGCTGATTAAAATATTTAACATTAACCTATTTAAAAAATATATCTCTTTCTATTTGTTATATTTTTTCTTTATATCGTAATAATATTGTTCAATGCGCAAAAGTGATATTAGATTCTTGAGAAAAACATAACCTAACTACTGTTAGAGTTCTGTCAGATTTGACGTTGTCCTGCGAAAACATATTTTAATTGTATATACTTTGTGGATACTTTTTAGGTATGTGAATAGTCCTGATCTTGTCCTGATATTATTAGAAATTCGAAGAAGCCTTGCTAATCAAAATATTTCCGGTCTTTCGAAGCTGAAATATAGTTTCACAAACTTATCCCCTAGCATTAAGATCAAATTCTGGGATTAACCCTATCCCAATCTCAGGCACATGGAAAATATCTCTAAGTATAGCCTGCTTTATTAAATTTGCATTATGATCTCTTCTATTGATAACATTTTCCAAAACATTCTCAATTTCAAAATTAAATATATGTACATTCTTTCAATTTTAATAAACAACAAAACACCAAATTATAAAAACCAAAACAAAATAACTATCGCCTGTGACCTGTCACTTTGTGAAGTTTAAAGTTGTGGTTTAAAATGTCTTAATTTCATTGCCGTGCTTATTGTTATGGTTAGCAAAAATAACCATAACAACGCCAAAATAAGGAGATTTTTTAAAGGGCTTAAAATCTCTCTAATATATAATAATAATTTTTTCTACAATGTAACTCGTCACAATCATATTTTTAATTTTTTAAAATTTATCAACGCTTTGGATCCAATTTTTAAGTTAGAATATTATATTTAAATTTTTTAATGCCCCTTCACATTGTCAATTTTTCATAGGCCTGATGATGGTCGTGTAAACCGAAACATGTCGCTATTTGACTTTTAGACGTTTCGTCACTATTAAATTATTTGTGGTATGACTTCGAGTTGTTTTATTCTTTATTGAATATTTTACCATATTTGAGTATGGATAATATTATTTTTTTTGTTCTATTTGACCTTCATTGGTGAAACTGGAGGGAGATGATATTTCAAAAAATTCATATCTCCGCCATTTTTAAAAAAATCGAAACAGGTCATAAGGATTTTTTCATGTCCTGATTATTATAAAATTAATTCGCTTAAAACTTTTTTCGATTTGACCTTCATGGGTGGAACTACAGTGGGTTGAAATTTCAAAAAATTCATATCCGCCATTTTTAAAATAATGTAACAGATCTTTACACTTTTTTCATATCCTAATTATTAATATAAAATTAATTTGTATATTTTTTTATCTGACCTGTGGGGGTGAAACTGGAAACTACGCCATTTTTAAAAATATCGAAACAAGTTATTAGACTTTTTTCATGTTCTAATTTGTATAAAATAAATTCGCCAATTTTTACGATTTTTAATAAATTTAGAAAGATTAGAAAAAAAATGGAAAAAATCGTAAAAACTCCTAAAAAATCATGAAAAATCGTAAAAAAACGTAAAAGATCCTAAAAAATTGTTAAACATCGTAAAAAATCGTAAAAAATCGTAAAAAATCATAAAAACTGGTAAAAATTCATAAAATGTAGGAAACAATGCCAAACAACCGTAAAACATCATAAAAAATCGTAAAAAACCGTAATAAACCGTATAAACTGAAAAAACTGGAAAAATCTGGAACAAATGGAAAAAAAGAATAATATCAGGAAAGATCAAAAAAAGCGAGTAAATTAGAAAAAATCGAAAAAAAATCATATAAAATTATAAAAAATCATAACAAATCGGAAAAAATTGGAAAAAACAAAAAGAAAAGAAAGAAAAATAGGGAAAGATGGGAAAAGTTAAAAAAAATAGGAAGAAAACCCCTAAAAAATTTAATTCTAATACATATGTATAATAAAATCAATTTTTACCTCTCGCCCTTCAGATAAGAGAGGTATAGGAATCATGCTAAAAATTGGATAGTGAGTTTTCAATGAATAAACACGTTTTAGGGTCCCTAGAATACGATTTTAATATTTTCGCGATGATGTCTGTGTGTGTGTGTGTTAGTGTGTGTGTGTGTGTGTGTTAGTGTGTGTGTTTGGATGGATGTTGTAGTAACGATAACTCAAAAACTACTGAATAAAAAAATTTCAAATTTTGCATACATAATTCTGATACCCTAGATTAGATCTGATTAGATTTTGGTGCCAATCGCACAACCGGAAGTGGCAGTTGCTATGGGTGATGACGCCATTATTATACAAAACGGCAATAAAGTTTTACACATATATTTTGTATACCCTATAGTTTATTTTCATCTAATTAAAATTTTCGAAACTTTTGCCATTGTTGCCAGATTTACAAAAAAATAATTTTTTTTCATACTTTTTTGTGTCAACCTGTAAATTTTTGATTCAAAAATGGCGAGAGGTCATGTGCTGGCCACATCAGATTTTTAAATAACAACATAGTGTGGATTAAACCTCGTAAAATTCATAAAATTCAATGATAAAGATATTTTGCCGACTCGGTGCCTTGCCTGTGCCGAGCACGTGCCTTGCGTGAAAGTGAGAATCGGCCTTTTAGTTCGATTACGTACAACAGGCAGTGTTGCCTTTAATAATAATAATAATAATAATATTTATTCATTCAACCATAAAAGAACCTCACAACAGTACACAGTAAAACGAATAAATAGATAACTGCGATGTACGAAAGTACCTGTGAGCAGTGAAAAATTATATAGTAAAAATAAAAATATTTAAAATTAAAATTAGTGGTAAGTAAAACATAACAGTGCGTAAATTAAAAAATTTGCGAGGCTTTAAATAATTGTAAAATATTACATAAATATAACAAATATTTTGAATTTAAAATTATAGAAGGTAACAATATACAATTAAAAACTTAAACAAATTAAAACTAAAATAAAATTTAAGTGATCATAATAAAAATCTAGTTATTTTATTTTTAATATTTTTTATGATACTTTTCTCTTTTTTTTATTTCAATCAAGGATTTGTTTTATTTCTTGTCTTGAAAGTTATTTTAGTAATTTTTTTATCTTGAAATTCATATTATTATTTGTTACTCCAGTAACGTTTTTAAGAAAAAAATGTAATACTTTTGGTCCTACGGAATTAAAACTTTTTTGTCCGATAGTTTTGGACATAAAACGCGAAATGTAATCTCCTCTTTGCCTTGTGCAATATTTATGTGTTTTAGTTTCAAGTACGTTTTTTGTCCTAAACTGTGCATTACATACTTGGAGAAAAAATATCTGATGACAGTCAAATATTGCCGAATCTTTATTATAGTTGGTCAGTGGCATAATTACAGTCTTGATTAAGAATAATTCTTAAAAATCTTCTTTGCAGAATTTCTAGTGGCTTCAGGTAAGTCCTGGAAACTCCGCCCCATCCTATAATACCATACCTAATATGTGATTCAACTATACTTTGATACACCATTTTCTTTTCTCTAAACTCTAGAATTGTTGAAATTTGTTTGAACCTGTGTAGAATTGATCGTAATTTTTTTAACAAGAAATCAATGTGGACATTCCATTTTAAATTTCTGTCAATAAATATGCCTAAATATTTGATTTGTTTTGTAGGTTGGATTTTAAGCAAACTGTGAGAAACCCCGTAGTTGATAATGAAGACAATGAATTTCTGGTATTAATTTCGGTAGCGGAGAATTTTAATACTAACACTAGAGAAATTTCGAGGTAACCCGATAGGTAGAACCAGTGTTCACAAAATTGTTTTCACCCATCCATCAAAACGGTACCGATTTTCAACGACGTGTAGATTTTAGTTTAAGGGTGCTAGAACAGATAGGATAAAAGAGCGATTTTTTCGATTTTGTTTTATTTACAGACGAATTAACCTTCCATAACAATGGTGTAGTAAATCGCCATAATTTCCACTATCACGATATAGAAAATCGAAAACTAGAACAGTTGATCGCCAAAATAGACGGAGCGTAAATGTTTATATGGAAATTATCTGAGAAAAAGTTATAGGACCATATTTTTTTAATTAATGTCTAAATGGACCTAAGTTTCTGAGGTCCCTCCATTAAAATTTTGGTAACTTCTTAAGGATATACCATTGAACATAAGGCAACAAATGTGGCTACAATTAGATGGTGCTCCTGCTCATTATGATCGGAACGTGAGGATTTACTTAGACAGGAAATTTACCAATAAATGGATAGAATGACGCTAGATACAAGATTTTCGGTGACGATGTTAGTAGTTTGAAATTTGATTTTTGACTGATCTGATCTTCTGCTTTCACCAAGGTTTTTATGCCGAGTTTGACTAAACATTCCTCGTCATAAAGTTCTGTGGTACCGTGTACTATTTGTTTTTCTGTAAACACAATAAAATATAATCCAAAATAATGACTTTTGACAATCTATACTCAGACAGATTAAGTGGGTTGAGAAATCAACAAAGTCTAAGAGGAACCAAACACATTAAATATAATGGGTTTTGGCTATGTCTCTAAATTTTTTAAAAAAAATAATTCAATAAGACGAAACAAAATACCATTAAATTTCTGAAAAAATAATAGTATGATATACCGGAGGTTGGTTGGTCACAGAGTCTTTAAAAAGTAAGATGTTAATTAAATAAAACGAAAATATTCTTGTCGGAAATCGTTCCTGATATTTTAATTTTGAAAAAAACATTAAATTCGTTTTGAGAATACGCATTTTTTTTCCCATTTAACAAACTCTGCATCTATAACGGTTTATGAAATCCCAATAATGTTCAATTAAATTTACGCCACCCTGTATTTATAAAATATGATATCATTACAAATATTATTTAAAGATATTGTTTACTAAAGTTTAGTAATAAGTTTTAAGAAATACTAAATAAAAAACCAAAAAATAAAAATTAAACACAATAATAACTGGATGACGCAGGAGGTACATGCCCTAGAAAAATATTAATGTCTATAAAAAAAATCTTCCCGGTTAGTATCCAGAGATGAATACTTTTTCAGATATTTAATATTAAAGTTTAAAACTTTTACAATTTTTTATTTTTGACAGCCCACAGCCGAAAAAATAATTTTGACTGTTATGAATAGAGTTTTTCAATAGCGTTCCAATGACATATTACAAGTTAAATTCCATGACATATTGCTTCTGTCATTTTTTGACAGTGATACTTCCGTTTGAAAGATGTCTGGAAAACCCAGCTGGTTCTTGCAACGATTAACCACAACCCATTTTATTGAAATTGGTTCAAATCCATGAAGTACTTTTTCAGATATTTAATGTTACACTTTCAAACTTTGACAATCTTTTATTTTTGACAGGTGACATTTGGAAAAATAATTTTGACTTCTGAAGAGAGATTTTCAAAGGCTTTTAAATGACGTATTACAAGTAAAATTCAGTTACAAATTGTGACAGTGACACTTCTGTTTGTCGTACAACAACAGACAGACAGACATACTTCCATCTGGAAATGGTCTTAATCGTCTCAAAAGATCTGAAAATGGATATTTCCATCTTTATCTCGAAAATCTTTTTTAGCTCGTTCAATATTTGCCCTTCTCGGATAGTGGGTCGGGAAAGTAATATGTCAAAACCGAAATTTTTCCAGTGGTGTAAAAATTAGGGGTACACATGTTGGACCCCTTTCTACCGTACGTAAATGGTTCAAGTTACATACAGCTATAATATTAGACTAATTAGTATAGACCGACATAAAAAAATCATAAAAAAATATAAAGCCTTCTTGGAGTTATACAAAAAAAAATTATTTTTTTCTCAAAATTTAACACCCTCTAACTTCGTTACTACTCAATTTAGAGAATGGGTTCATAAAGACTTTTGGTCTTAAAATTAAATAAATATTCTACCGACCGCCGAAGTTTGTCCCCTTTATTCTGCAACACCCTGTATAGATTTATAGTTTTTCCAATTTTTTCTCTCTTTTGACTTGAAAGGTTGCGACTAGCATTGGCTTCGAATCGAATTGCTAAAATACATCATAATTTATCTGTTCTATATACAGGGTGATTTAAAATTCGTCTACACCTATAAAAAATTATGTCCAAATGCCAAAGGTAGCTAAGCTAGAGTTTATTAAAGTTTTGAAACAAATATCAATTTTTGTTCATAATTTTCCCGTTTATAAAATGTTGTCATGCAACTCGGCTTCTATATGTTTCTCAAGAATCTTTTAGTGCGCCACTGCTAAAGTGGTAGAAAAAGGGACACAAGCGCGATTCGAGAATGATGAGCAGATGATGAGTGTATTGTTGGAACATCAAAAGCAAAGGAAAAAGATAAGTCAGTTAATGTTTGACTGTTTTAAGATTTTTGTATGCTGTTAATTCTCTTCTAATAAAGTTAGTAAAAAAAATACATAATAAAATTTATTATATTCTATCTGAGCTAGTCGTTCTTAAAAATCAAACATATTATTAAATCCGCAAAATACCTAAAAATATAATATGTGCTAATATGTATAAATATGTATAATATGTAAACATTTATCAACTAAAACTATAGTTTATTTGAAAATTCATTATAGCACATTTTTTATGGCAATGGTCTATACATATACAGGATTGTTCAAAGCAGGAAAAAGTAAAGATTGATACCTTCTTATCTAAATTTTAACCAGATTATAGTATGACCACCCCGAAAAACATCGAATATAATACATCATAAAATGTAAATGAGCAAACCTTAAGGGATTAACCAATAATTCTATACCTCAGTGACGGGAACACGAAATTAGTCTAATATAAGAAATAGTAAACTGTCAATATTAAGTACCCACATTTATTTTTACAAACATTATATACTAGATATTAGGTTGAGACATTTACTTTGGTATTTTTAAAAAATTTAAGAAGAAAGCCAAAGATTTTTTTTCACAAATAATGCTAAAAATTTTATGTTGGAAATTCTCCGCCACTGATTAATGATGTTATATTGGGGTTTATCTACTGGGTCATAAAAATTGTGTTATCAATCATTTTCAAATAAACTATAGAAAGTTTTTAAATATACAGACGACTCAATCTGTGAAGATGTTTACCTCAAAATAATAAATCTAAACATATCTAAAAATCAGAATAATATTGACATAATAATGGGGAGCTCAACAAAAATATAACCTCACGTTTTTTCTCTATTAACAGTTAGAATTGATCAAATAGAACCCATTGAGTTTAATTATCCACCGTAATTTGAGCTAGATTTTTGAAAATATTAATTTAAAAATTCAAATTTCCGATTATTTGAATATGCCGCCATTACGATCGTGACGTCACTTATGTGCAATGAAGTTACCGTCAAGCCATTAACTGCAAATATGTAAAGAAAATACGAAAGAATACCAGCTGTTAAATCTCACTTATACAGACAAAGATGGAGAAAACCATTATATGATAATTGGATAAAGATGAAAACTTGGACCTATCCACTGTGAATTCGCATTCAAAATTGAGAGAGATAAATAGATATTAGATTCCTCTGTTAGATAAAGAAAACGACTATTTTAACGAGATCAGCTAATAATTTGCTGTTTGGTACATAAGAGCTGGGCACAAGCATTCTTGATTAAGTGAAAGGTCGCGTCCGCGTCTGATTACTGCATAGTTAACTGTCACTGTTGTAGTTTGTACTCTGTAGAGCTGGTTGATGTTGATAATTTTCCGTATTTATTTGTATTTGTAAAGATACGTAAACAAAGGTAAAAGTAAACAAAATTAAAAACATATTGACCAAACGACACTTTATAAGCAAACGTCATCTATATTTGAAAGCGTCAATTTTATTTAGGGAAATTGGTCCACGTTAATATTATGCTGCAGCTATTGCACATAAGTGACGTAGGTGCACTACAAGTTGCATAGATGCAGTAATTTTTAAATATCAATTTTTTCATGTTAAATTAAAGAAAAAACAGAAAAAACGATTTTTTCATAAAAAGAAATTCATTTTTTCTCAAATAATGCAAAAAAAGATGGACTAATATTTCAAGTTGAACTCCCCATTGCTAAAAGGTAAATATGACTAAAATGTAATTAATAAACTAAAATACTTATAATAAATACGAATAAGAATCCTTAGTAATAAATACCATAAAACTAGAACATTATATGGATAAAAAAAATCTGATGTAGCCATCACACGACCTCCCGCCATTTTAATTAACACCTTAACACAAAGAAGTATGAAAAAAATTGACTTTTTAGTAAATCTGGCAACAGTGGCAAAATTTTTGAAAATTTTAATAATACGAAAATAAACTATAGTGTATACAAAATATACATGTAAAACTTTATTGCCATTTTGTTTATTAGTTACGTCATCACTCATAGCAACTGCCACTTCCAGTTGTCCGATTAACACCAAAATATAATCAGATCTAATCTAGGGTATCAGAATGTTGTGTGAAAAATAGAATTTTTTTTAATTCAGTCGTTTTTGAGTTATCGTTATAACAACATCCATCCTAACATACAAAGCCACATACTAACACATGCACACACACAGACTAAACACTTTTTTGATAAACTATTATTTGTTTTGACAATTTTTTTCAAGTCAAGCTTTTGTATCTTATTAAAAGTCGTAAATGAATTACAACTAATGACATCATTAAATTATCTTCAACTCATTATTCTCTGTACAAATCATTAAAAACAAATAAACTATGCGACTTTCACTTTCTGTAATTTTTAATCAAATTAAGTATATCTAATCATTTAATGTTTGATAAACACATTATATGCATTTTTAAAACAATTTTGATAACCGCTTTGTTTCTGTGTTATCTTTACTTAAACTGATAAAGATTATTACCTAAGTTTGTTTATTATTAACTTTCTTTTTATAATGCAATATTTTATTTAAAAAAAATGCAGTGTCCCATTTTTTGCTTTGTAAATCATTTTTTGTAAGAAAGTTTTAATTTTATTAGTTCCATTTTATTATTACTTATTATCAAATAAAAAAAATACGGCAGTTCGTGGTTGACTCGATTTATACAAAACACCTCCGCGAAAATAGTACTCTTATTAAATGTATAGATAGAAGGTATGAAATTTTTCATAAAAATAAAATATAATTTTTACAAAGTTGCATTAAAAATGTAGTCCATTTTGCAAAGTGAAATAAAGATTTAATATTTACGTTCCGTAATATAAATTTCCAGCAAAAAAAATTAGATTTACATTTATCACATACTTCATTTTACACATACAATCACGACGAATTCTATCACTTGTTTTTTTCTTGGTATAACACCATCAGTTTCCAATAATCGTTAGAAACAATTGACGAAACTTGGTACATTTAGCTTTGCCATTTTGGATATCGTTCACCATAAAGTCACCATTACCGCGAGTTTCACTATAATCAACATAACATACATAATATTCGAGAACTAAAAAATAAGCCATTGCAATAAAAATTTTAACCGTAACTTATACTAAAAATAATGACTAATTTTGTATCACTTTCAAGAATTATCTTTTACCATTACATTTTGTTTTAAAATATTTAATTTTTTTTTCATAACATCGGTTCATTTTATGAAAGAATTTTTTGTTTTACCTATTCCATGAATTAGAGCACTATTTTCGAGGACACCCTGTATAAAATTGTTAAAACATTTAGTTAACTATTTTTGTTTCTTTACAATCTAGTGTCTTGCACGAAATTACATACTTGCGGTGACTAATTTTAAAAATATTTAAAAATATTTTCGGAGATTATCACGTAAATTTAATATATTTTTTAGTTTATCGTTATAGTTTTACAATAAAACGCGTTCTATAAATTTTGAAATTTATTTGTTAAGGACAAAAAAACAAAAGTTATTGCGCATCTATGTTAATTAAGATTTTTTATTTTTGAAAACTTAACTATTTTGAACAAAAAATATCAAAATTAAATTAATAGTTCAAAATGCCCATCTAAATGCGCATGGACAAGCAAATAATTTTATTTTTTAAATTGAAAATTGTCCGCCAGACAAAAAAAAATCAAGAAATCATTTTTATGAGAAGATATATGAGAGTTAAACAAATTAATATTTATTTGAAAAAAGCAAAACAATGGATATCACTATTTTGATTAAAAATATTGCATGGCATGTTAACAGGGACGCTAATGCTGAAGACTAAAAAGAAATTCCTGGAAAAACGTATTTTTATACGTACTTTGCATGTACCAAAATTGAAAAAAAAAGAAAGTGCTTTTAGAGGTATTGGGGAAAAACTGATTTTTTTGTTACGGAAATAGCGATTCGCGTTGTATTTGAATCGATGAAGATTGTACTCCCTGGAAAACACGATTTCAGTACGGTATTTCCAGAAAGATAACGTCTAGGAAAAATCCACCTGTAAAAAGAGTCAGATCGCCCACCCTTCCTCGATGTTCAAAACTTTCAATATTTCCAGCCAGTTCTGTGTCTCCAATAAGACGAATCGCGAATCTCTCTGAAAAGAATCCAGCAACCACAAGGTATACTTAGGAGCATAGCTCCATATGTGCTACCAGTACTCCATTGATGGTCGAATTTAAGCCTTGTCTGATGCGAAACAGTGTTTTGAAGCTCTTTCGCTATTCTTGCAACGTGATATTTCTCCCCAAATTGACACCAAGCAAATTTAGTGATGAAATCGAGAATCCTGACATAATTATTAGCGATTCCACGACATTAACAACCAGTTCCATAATGAAATTAAAGCTTCCTTTAATATTAAAAGTCTACTTTACAGTAGCATTTTTGTTCCATAATTGATTTTTAAAGCTAATTTTACGCAAAAGTTGACTTTAGTGTAAAGTCCCGAATTTGGTCAATTTTGGGAGGAAAAAGTCGACTTTATGTCGTAATTCTAACCTGAAAAATTTGACGTTTCTGTTATTTTCATTATTATTTTTTCTTAATATAATAGTGATTTTTGTGTTTGGGTACGATCGAGATGAATTTAAATCATTTGTTGGAGTTCAAGTTCTTCATCAGAAAGTGAGGAAGTAAATATAATGGTTTTGAGACGGTGAAAAATATATAGGACACGTCAACAGTATTTTCAAAAATATGATGATATTGAATTTTTTGACCGCTTTAGGTTACCAAACCTACGGTGTTAGCATTACTGCGACAAATAACACCTTTAATAGATCTGCCTATAAATTAATTTTATGAATTGTTTTATTATATGTAAAATATTTCACAGGGGCGGCTGTATCCAACCAGCAGAACAGTTACTGCTAACATTAAGGTTTTATGCAATTGGTAACTTTTTGGTGACAGCTGGTGATTTTATGGGCATTTCAAAAACATCAACATGCCGTATTGTAAGAAGAGTTTCGTCGGCCATAGCTTCATTAAGGCCACAGTATATCAAAATGGCCGCAACAAATGAAGAAATTCAAAGGGACTCACAGGCATTTTATAGGTTAGCTAGGTTCCCATGTGTAATTGGTGCTATTGACTGTTCAGTAATTTCTATATACACGTGTTGAACTTACAAAATGAGCAGAAAAATTAGGTTAGAGGTTACATAGAATTTAAAAAATTCTTCTCAAACAGGCCGGGACCTCACTTTACGTTTAGTGTTTCAGGTTCGCCAACAAACAAATATTTCGAAAAAGCTTCTTTTGCCAAAAGAACGATTTAATTTTATTATGGAACCGATGGGACTTTAAGAACGATTTTAAAGCGACTTTAAGATAAAGCTCTCTTTTCATAAAGGAACCTTTTGGTGATATTTATGGATGGTGGCCATGAAGACACGAAATGTTGTATAGAAGATTTATTAGTACAGTAGAATAGCATTTTTTAGATACAATAGAACTTTCCTTTTCCATTTTTTGATATTTCTTGAAATATGTGGAAAAAACCAAAAATAGAATTTTTGGTTTTCCTTGTATAACTCGAGAAAAGTGAGAGTTCCTGTAGATTTTTTCAACCAATGTAATGTTTTCTTTGTCCATTTGATCATATTTGTATGTCTTATGGTTGAGACTATAGCAATATTAAAATATGATAAAAGAAACTGACTGTATAGCTCGCTAGGTACTAGTAGGCATATAAAAAATAATACTTCTCAGGCACAATATTTTTTACATCAATTTGCAATAGTATAGGCTACTATTCACGAGAATTAATATTTCGACACGAGCGGTAGCGAGTGTCGGAATAATTCTAGTCAATAATAGCCATAAACCTATGCGAGTTGAAGACTATACTTTCTTCAAGACTATGCAAGAAATTACATACCTAAAATTATAATTTTTATCACAAATCTTTAATTGACACTTAATATTAAACTTTGACGTTTTTGTATTTGACATTTCAAATAAAATGGCGACTTATTAGGATGGTGCTAAGATGCGATTGGTTAGTTATTTTCAAAGCAATATGATTTGTGTTTATATTAATGTGAATTCTAGAAATCAAAGCATTGGCTAATTTGGCGTGGATTCTTAATTTATTCTTCAACTAGTGGAATAATGTATATCATTCTTCCACTAAAAATATAGTAAGCATCAGATTATTATTAAAGAGTCGTGGAGAAAAGTTGTTAGAATTTTTAGTACAAATCTGTTATAAATGTACTGCTAAGGCATCGTATTTGAGGCGATTTTGGAAAGAAATAAGATTTGCAATCCCATTATTCGAGTCGATTGAAAATTTTTTAAACTTCGTATAGTGCAGTTTTTCTTTCACTAATGACCTGTAAAGCATATAATTTTTTTAATGAAATCTGGCCGTTTGTTTTAAAGTTATTAGGAATTTATCAAAACTGAGGGTTAATGGTTTTTAATATCATAGCAATATTAAAAATAAAGTAGCTCCACTGACTTTTTGGGATACCCTGTACATACAATTAATATATTTTTTTAAATATCGATCTTATAACTAAATTCTCTCATAAACAAATTCAAGATAAGCTGATCAGTTTTCTTAAAAATTCAAGAAATTGAAATTAAAACAAAATCACCTGAATACCCATTTATCCAACTTTGGCCACAAATATCTCATGGGTCATGGGATTGTGTTGAGCCCATGGAGACATTTAATCAGAACGCCAAAATCTACATACTGAAATTTTAAAAAAATTGGCCGAAAGCCATTTTCCATAAGAGAAGTGAGGAATCCTTTCTTGCAGGTCTTTAATAAGATATAAAACTTCTTATCTGCAAAGATGTGTATCGGAAACTGTTATTCTTGCATTCAAGGCACAGGAGGACACGAGTGAACTGTCATACTGTAGAATAGTATATTATTTTACGAGTGACGAATGTAACATTTTTCGAAGCGAGAGAACAATTTACTATTTACCAATTTAAAAAATGAATTGTTTTGAAGTTATAGACAATTGAAAATCGCATTTTTTCAACTCTAAATGATTGCTACGGGCAAACGACATATAATCGAATAAAAAAGTTAAGATAGGGATACATAAGCCGCGGCTTACGTGTCCCTATCTTAACTTTTTGAGTTCTACAAAATTTGCGCACTTTTAATTACCTTGTATACATTTTGTTCTTATGCCACCAAGTAGAACTCAAAGTGGGGACATGTAAGCCGTCGTTTGGTCGTAACAATCATTTAAAGTTTATAATATAAGTGTAATAGTTTTTTGAAATCAGCTTGTCAGGACGAGTCTAAAAATGTTAAAAAATATAGAGTGTTCCATTTAAAAAAAAAATGACCTTCACATGTGTTTCATTTTCCTGGAGCACTCTGTATATTTATAAATATTTTTAAAAGGTAGTCTTTATTGACTTACATAATAGTGGAAGTTTACGAATATATTCCATTTCGTCAGAAAACTTCTTGGCGTCGGTCGTGATTCACCCTGTATAATATGTTATTGAAATCAACTTCTCAGGACAAATCTAAAAATGTAAAAAATACAGGATTTTCCATTTAAAATAACAAAGTTGGTTGTTACTTTGGGAACACCTTGTATAGACCGAAAATTGAAAATATTGTCGTTAGATGTGGTACCTATACAAACTTTCATAAATATACAGATAGTTTTATCTCGTCCTGACACACCCTGCTAAATTTTTTTTTTTACTGAAAACGCAAAGAAGGTCAAAATCTTTCACTTTATTTTACCTTATATACAGAAAGTTAATTTTAGTCAAAATTATAAGAAAAAACTATTTTTATTTCTAAAGTATCAATAATAGCTGTATAACGAGTAGAAAAATATTTTTCAGTGGCTCTACTAACCATGAAAAATATGCTAATCGTAAGTTCTATTTGGCATTAATTCTTTTTGCCAATAATATTAATTCTGGGATATTAGTTTTTTTTTTCGTTAACTCCATAAAAATCAAAATTCATCTGTCGAAATACTGACTACCTATTATGTTTTAAACCAAACAAATTAATGACAGAAATAATTTTAATCCGGAAGTAGTTTTCACAATGTTTTTAATAATTCATTGATTTTTTTCAGATCCAGACATTTTAATGGCCAACAACGATGCCAGCAACATTACTCCAATCAAAAATTCAAACAATATTAGACCACCATCTGAAAAAACAAACTCAATAGCTTCACATAGAAATCCAGTTGGTCTAAGTAAGGTGTGTAGAAGACTAAACTTTGGTGATAACGATGATTTTTCATATTCTGATGAAGCCCTAGCTGCACCACTAGAAATATCAAAGTCGGACAACGAAGATAAAAAGAAGAAATGGAATTTTGATTTCGACAACGAAATACCCTTAGAAGGAGATTGGACATGGGAGAGGGTCACGATGGAGTCCCCCAAGGCCCAAGATGTGGTCTCTTCTATGAAGAGTATTGATGAAAATAGAAATATTTAATTAAAAATTCTTATTTATCTACCACCATTTTTATTTATGTTTTCATAAAACTCATTTTATAAACATTTTTATAACGTTTTGTCTTTAGATACAATAGGTATTGTTCTGATACATAAAATAATTTTAATTAGATATGATTATAAGGTACATTAATTTATCCAAATTGCGGGAACATTATCGTACTATTTTTGTAAAATATTATAATAAAAATAATATAATAATCATAATTTGTGAATTAAATTTAATGAATATTAATTTACGTACTTACCATATATCTTATATTGAATCTGTATAATTATTGTAAATTCGCCTTCTTTTTTGATAGACTATTAAGTGGGATATCACATCTTTCAAAATAAACTAACGAACCGTTTTAAAGGCGACATAAAATTTTCTATTAAGTGCAATTCTTTTTCTAGTCGAATATTTTTTATTTATTGTTGTAATGTGCAATTGTATATTTGATAGGAATTTTAAATAATTCCAAAATACGGCTGATATACCAAAAATATTATGTATATATTACATTAAAGTAAGGTTTCTACTTTAAATAATTTATTATAAAATATAATGTATTTATTAAATAAATGTTAAAAAAATTAAAATGTTTATTTTATTGGGATTTTTATATATAAAGAAAAGCTATTATTTGTATATGGTTTTATTGAAAATTTTTGAGGAACTATATTTTTATCAGTTTTTATTATTGAGTTCATAATATGTAATAGTAGAAAATCTTCTCTACCATGGTTTATATAATATTTTTCCACTACTTGAATATTTAGTCATTTTTAACAAGATAGTTTTTGTGTTTTTTTTTATATTTGAAGAGAATTTAATTCAGAAATATAGTAGGGCAGAGAGATAAGTTGTATCAAACATAAACCCTAAATGTTTACATTAGGACTCATAACGAACCTCTGAAAGCGGTGTTAACAGATTTAATTTATATGATATATTCGCATTTTATTATTTTTTTATAACACAGAACTGTTATAAAAATTCATTGTCACTGACAATTTAAGTAAAAAAA
Source organism: Neocrepidodera transversa (assembly GCA_963243735.1). Taxonomy (NCBI): domain Eukaryota; kingdom Metazoa; phylum Arthropoda; class Insecta; order Coleoptera; family Chrysomelidae; genus Neocrepidodera; species Neocrepidodera transversa. Next base: position 27,589,153 of record OY725343.1, on the reverse strand, counting down.
AATGATGAACAAAAATTAAAATATGATTTTTTATTTCAATTTCGAAATGTTACTTCTCCCCTGAATTAACGATGCTAATGCATTTTTATGAGTCCTAATGAAAACAAAAGGTACTTTTGGAGTCGAGATGTTGTGAACATCGACTTCACATTGAATGTCCATATGTCTGTCTCTTTCATGTTCTCTCTATATTCTATAAATAGTCTATTTTTATGAATGAGAGAGTATTAAAATAATAAAGCATTCGTAATCCATAGGCGAATCAATTCTTTTAGTAGACAGTAAAAATATCAAGTTATACCTCGACTATTTTCTTATGAAATAATAGTATAAATAGAGCTACTTCTTACAAATCCAAATCAGAATCGGAATGAGAAGATGAACTGTCACAACCAATATTTACAATGAGTGGCTCGATCATTTCATCAGTAATCTTGTCCAACTTCAACATTTTCTCTTGTTCTTTAATCGTATGATTTACTGCCTTTTCCCAGTTTTCAGCCATCACATAGTGACTTACAAATAGGATAGGACGTGATTTCACTAACCTGTGCTACCTTGGATGTATACTGCGTTATATAAAGAAGTGAGATAACTCTTGTAATCTAAAATGTAGACACTTATTTTAGTTGTGTTGTTTTCACCAGAGATGGCTTGATAACGTTGTGCTATATGCTATAACATACTAGATTAATCTTAACGGGGTTATTTTAATATATTTTTATTTCATCCTATCCTGTCCAATAAATCTACTTACACACATAAAAAAATTATTTTAATTTAAATAAACAGAATTACTTGAAAATAACTCTTTAGATTAAAATTACACGACTTTAATTTAAAGAAATTACGTTAATCTAAAAACGTTCATTTATTTCTATTAAGAAAATCGTTTTATTGGTTCGTTTTCTTATTTCAAGAATATTTTGTTGCTTCAATAAGCTGGTAGTTTTCTTATAAAATATTCGTCATTGTTAAATCAAAGATATCAATTATTTTAATTTGATAATCCGATTTTTTATAATTAACAGCAATTATTTTGAAATAATAATTTCAAATATCTTAATAGAATAACCCTGTGATTCTTTAATCAACTTTTATTTATTTTGATTTAAGTAAATAATATTCTTAATTCATACTTATTCACTCTTACTTTTATTTTAAGAAAATTGCTTGTTTTTTTTTTTAATAAACATAAGTTCAATTTTAACAAAGCGGATTTTAGAAATTTGAACCAAAATAAAATAATTTGTTAATAAAAGACAATATTTAAGTACCTATATTAAGATACATAAATGATAATTGTTTTATTTGTATTTAAAAAATATGAGATAGGGTATCTATTCATAAATTCATATCTTAATATTTAATAAGAAATATTAATTTACTTAAATACAAATGACAATGAACTTCTTCTTTTCTATTGTATTTATTTTACCCTTTTACCCTTATGTTTCTTCTGAATTACATATGATTCACTTGCATACATTACTGTTGGAACTATAATATTGAGTTTAAGTTTGCTTTCTTTACTTATTTCTTTCTTATCCATGGTGTTATTATTTAAGGCGTAATAGTAATACAGATTATTTGCTTGTTTAGATAATTAGATAATTAACTAAATATATCCAAATTAAATATGTATTTTTTTGTTAATCTAAGCAAATAAAATTCCCAGATCAAGACAATCATATTGTTGAAACAAGTTAAATGATCCAAGAAATCCATTTTCTTCACTTAAATAATTATGGAATTGGCAGTGACCAATAAGAAAACCTCTAATTTTAAATTGTTCAATTGTTCAACAATGTTGCCGGTCTTACAATACATTTTACTATACATGCATTATTATTAATTTACATTATCATTTAATTAAATAAAACCAATTACAAATTATCTGATATTTATGGAAACCTGTAAATAGGTATATCAAATTTGGTTTATCGGAATTCTTTGAGCATTAACATAAGTAGGTATGTTTTATGTGTGTCTAATAATCAATTATGGTGGTGTACATGAGTAAAATTAAACAAGTCATTATCGTCATGTTTAGATTTAAAACGTTCTTACATACTTCCGTAAGTACCCTAAATTCATTTTTTATTTATTTATTTACAAATTTATTATTACTTGGAAATTATATTTTTTAAATAAGCTTGACAACATGTAGGTATATTAACAACCGTTTGGATTTTCAGCGGGCATGCGTAGGTATTGTCTTCTATGTTTGTCCCAACTCCCAACCGGCTGTGTCGAGTCTCGTTAGGGGTCGTGGGTCGAGTCGTCCATTTTTATTTTAAAGCAAGAAGGGAAAAAAGTCAAAGTGAAGCCATCGATAGTATTGATTGTTAGTATTCTTTGCCGTAAATTAAATATGGAGTTATCCACGTTAAATGAGAGGGTAGATGAAGAATATATATAGAAGTTTAATGGTAAGTTTGTATATATTTAGATTTTTAACAATTTTTTCAGTTTAAAGAATTTTCAAGACTTTGAACTGTTTAATGGCGTTTTTCTAGAAAACGGTTTAGTAAATTTATTGCTAAAATATTTACTCATTTTTTTTAGAAATGGATAGGTATTAACTTGGAAGAATGTACCATAATGGAAAATCATACTCTAATGGCAATCATTAAGCCCTTAAAAATAAGAACAAAATTGTTAGAAATTATGAAAAAGTAAAAGGGCTATCACCAAGACGTATGTATATAGCCTAGGGTTTTTAAATGAGGAAATACTTATACAATATGTTAAATGAAACACTATAAAATTACATTTTCAATACTAAAAGTACACTTCCTTATTTTGAATCAAGAGGAGAAGTGAACTTTTTTAAATACATTTTTCAGGCAGCGTCTGATAGCACAAGAACGACATCAACGTTGTCTTATGTGGAGCTTTTGTGCCAGATCTAGGAATTTCCGATTTGTTAAATGTATATCCCTTTCCAATCTTGATGAATACATTTTTAGATCTAGATTTGACGATTTCGACCTTAAAATTTTATTAACATCTCCTTTGGGAAATTCTATTCTGAAATATTATGACTAATTCCAAATTAAATGAAACATCAAGTAACCGATTAGTGGATATAGGTAACTATTTATTTTACACATTAAATGTTACTGCTTTTTTTTCATTGCCAAACTTATATTAAGTTATATACATGTACCTGTGTCTTTGTGTTTGTTAATTTTACTAATCTTATGTTAAATTACATCTACATGTTTTTTGTGTTTATTTTTTTTTCGTTTGTACTTTCATAAGTAAATTTTTTATATTATTAAGTGTTTTATTGCAAATATCACGGACCCTTAACACAAATGGAATGTTTTTGTATTAAATATATTAATTTTTTCCAACCGTATAGGAGTTAAAAAATAAATTTTATTTATGCTACAAAAATATATTTTAAAGCAAAATAAAATTCAATCATGCAAGTAAATAATATTTTTTATTCAAAAAGTTGAATGTCATGATACAAAAAAATAATTTTTATAATTAAAAAAAGGATCTTCGTATTGCAAGAGACTTATATCTTCTCTATAGTTTATTTCTAGGTTCTGCTTGTATTTTAAAATAATATTATGGATATTAAAGTCACATGTGGCTTTATTATATATGGATAATGAGCCATATGTGGCTGTATTATCCAAGAAAGTATTTAAAAAATACAAGAGAACTATTTTCTCGAAGTAACAAAACTGATTTTCTTGAAACAAGAAAATGGTTTTCTTAAAGCAACACAATTCAAGTTCATAAAACAAAAATATGATTTTGTTAAAGTACGTAAAACCAATACTTAAAATAAAAAAATATGTTCACAACACAAGAAAATTATTTTGTTAAAGTAAAATTATCTTTCTCTTAAAGTAAGAAAATAAAAATTCATAACGCAAGAAATAATTTTCTTATATTAAGAAAACAATTTTCTTAATTTGAGAAAATACTTTTCTAAATTTAAGAAAATCTTTTTCTTAAGTTAAAATAATTATTATTTTTTAGGAAGACATTGAATCGCTTAAATTAAGTATTCCAATAATTTTAAATTAACAATGTCAGTGCTATTAATTTAATAAAATCTATTTTTTTCATTTAAATTCTGAATTATCTTTACACAAAAAAATCATCTTTTTAAATAAAGAAAATTTCTAAAAAAATGGTTTTCTTCAAGAAACAAAATATTTCTTAGGGCTATATATAATCGTTTAATTTACTTGGAATAAAACAGCCTGCTTTATTTTGAACAATTATTTTTATGTATGTACCCTGTACTCATTTACGGCCGGTAAATTGAACATTACAGTATCAGGTACTGTAATGTTGTTGCCTAGCAACATTTTTTTGATTTTAGAAATCTCCATAATTTCAAAACGCAAATATTTTTAAATTGACAGTGACAAGCAAACAGCAATTATACGTAACTATGACTGGCTCAATTGCAATGTCCAATTGTAAAGTCAAAATTTTAGTGTATATCAAGACATCTTTGAGATTATACGTGTCCAAATTGTAACCACCTTTTTTATTTTATCAAACGAAAACGTGATTCTTACTAGTTATTTTCATTTTAATTTGATTTTGAATAGAATAGTTTTTCTTATATTTTTATAACCTTTAAGTAGTTAGTATCATATGTGTTAATCTTGCGCATAAAGTGAAGGTAATTTTATGCTGCCCAAAATTACCCGATACGTTATAATTGTCTTGCTTCCCACAAGAAAAATAAGTCTATATACCTAACGTTGATTTAATTACAGATGCCTAGAATATATGTTCAAAAAGTGCCGACTCGAGGGAATATTAGAGATGAAGCCCTTCAAACAGCTATAGATGCCATTGCCTCATGCAGAAAAATTCGAGAAGTTGGACGAAGTTTCGACATCCCTGAGGCGACTCATCGGTACAAAATATAAATGAAACATAGGTCAATGTCTAAACTCGGTCGAAAGCATGTCTTTGCCGAAAATCAGAAGAAACAGATAACTAAACATATCTTAGAGATGGCCCAAATGTTTTATGGTATCACTATTCAAGAGCAAAGACAATTAGTGTATAAATATACTGAGATAAATGGAATCAAAAACAATTTTTGTAAAGAGACAAAACTTGCTGGAAAAGACTAGGTAAGTCTGTTCTTAAAAGGAAACCAAGAAATAAGTCTAAGAAAACCAGAGGGGACAACTATCAATCGCATAATCGCCTTCAATAAAACCGAGGTCACGCCATTTTATTCCAATATTGCTTCAGTGTTAGATACATTTGAATTTCAGGCTGATAAGATATACAACGTTGATGAGCCTGGAATAACAGCGGTACAAAGACCCTTAAGGATTTTGAGTCCGAAAGGACAGACATAAATAGGTTCTGCAATTTCTTTGAAAAGAGGAAAGACGGTTACAATAGTTTGTAATAGTTTGTGCGATGAATGCGGCTGGAAGCTACATTCCACCAATGTTCGTTTTCCCCAGGAAGCGAATAAATGCCCAACTCCAAATTAATGGCTCTATAGATGCAATAATATATTATTGTTTGAATAATGACTGGATAAATAATGAATTGTTTCATGAATCTTTAAATTTCGCGTCCATCCAAATCAAGAGTCACCTGTTTTATTAATATTCGACAATCATACCAGTCACATTTCTCTAGAGATATATTCATACTGTAAAGCTCATTCAATTCATCTTGTATCCATACCTCCACGCACATCCCATAGACTACAGCCTCTCGATCTAACGTTTTTTAGCCCTCTGAAGGGAGCCTATCATACAGAATGAGAGTTATATCTCAGGGCACATCCCCAGAATGTTACTGAAAACGAGTTGCAGGAAGACTACACTACTAATGAAATGCTCAACATCACACCAGAGGCAATCCCACAAGTAAATTGTGAAACAGATCCTAGACCTGGAACATCAAAATGCAATGTTTCTTTTCCTGACTTATTAACACTGCTAACGGCCCATGTGATATGAAAAAAAGCTAGAAAGTGTACAAGGAAACAATATGAAATCCTTACATCTACACCAATGAAGGAAGTTCTCGAAGAAGCTAACTTGAAGGGAAAGGAGAGAAACAAGAAGAAAGAAGCTGCTGCCGACAAAAAGGTGAAGAAACGACAAGGAAAAGAGAATGTTCCACTGAAAGGACAGAAATCATCTCACATTAAAAAGATTAAATTTGAAGATAGTGAAACGGAGGAATCTGAATATGAAGAGAAAGACATGTGTGATGATGATGAACTAGACGATATTGATCCGACTAGCAAAGAGAATATGTGCCTTGTTTGTGACAAATTCGGGAAGGATAGACAATTCTGGTATCAATGTGTGTCTTGTTTAGCTTGGGCGCATGCTAATTGCACTGCGAGAGATGGTTCAAAGGACTATATATGCGACATATGTATTGATTAGTTTGGTTGGTTAATTTTACCCACCAATCCAAAATTAAAAAGTATTAATTTCAGAATGTGATTTTACGGATTGACTATAAATATATCATATATGTTTGGAAAAAACCTTTCATTATTAAGCGTGCCAATTGGAACAGATTCAATCACTTTTTAAACAATGATACAGGTGGTTTTGCGTAAAATTCCATCACCTTCCCCTATTAAAGTACTCGTTTATATTCCGGACTCGGCTCCTGCGTTTCCGTAAAACATTAAGTTACCTACCGAACTTGTGACATAAAATACTATTACAACAACGGCTTTTAAATTTTTAATCAATAAGAAGCATCAACACTGGTTGCAACGTATTTTATTTCTAATACAGATATTCATTTAAAATTTTGATAATGGGTGTCCCATTTAGCTTTTCGGGGTTTTGATCGCTTATTATCCAAATAGTTTTGGGAATAAAAGCATGTTGTTTTCATGAGATTTATTGAAATTTATAAAAAAAATTTCTCATTGATGGGATATTTTATCGCATTACCAGTGTTTCTAGGAGTACAATTCATAGGATTTTAAAGAAGCATTTAAAATTAAATTGGTGCAAGAACTAAAAGGGATTGACCAAGCCGTGCGCGTTGATTTTGCCGAAAAGGTTTAAGATTACATGATTTAATAATATAAATATTCTTATTATGTATAATGAGGCTACCTTCCACTTAAATGGGCACGTAAATATACAACTGTCGCATTTGGAGTACAGAGAACTCTCACAGCACTACTGAATATATAAAAGATTCACCCAAAGTAACAGTACGGTGTGCAATGAGTTTTTCAAAAATCTGTGGTCCATTTTAATTTAGTAAACGTATCGTTACCGCAATAGATTATGTATATATGCTTCAACAGTATTTTTTCCGCAACTTCACCAACAAACATGTTACTTCCAGCAGGATGGTGCAAGTCTACAATATGCAATAGCCATTAGAGGAAGTTTAAATGAAACATTTGGTGAAAGGTGGATTGGAAGAGTGAGTCCAGTGAGGTTGCCACCGCGACCCCTGACTTAACGGTATTCGGTTTTTTCTTTTGGGGTTACATTAAAGATCACTATTACAACCCACCCACTACAACCTTGGAAGAATTAAAGACAAACATAATAAATACGATAAGTATTCCTATAGACATGTTAATAACTACTTATCAAAACTTAATTAAGAGATGGCAAACGTTTATTAACGTCCGAGGACACCATTGCGAAAATTTGTTTTAAAAATCTTTTTTGTTCAAGTCTTTATGTTCAGAATTGTTAATTGTATTACCATTTATATTAAATTGCCTTACAAAATGCTTTGAAGTTGCTTAAATTTAATTTTAAAGAATATTTTCCGGACTTGGAGAAACTTGGAGAGAAGAGTACTAATATGTGTAAAAGTAAAGACAATTTAGTAAAATTGCTTTAATAAGATTCGGCTTAGCGCTTTCGGTCAATGACCATCTTCAGAGCCTTCTTCAGAAAGGGGGATACCTCCCAATAAAAAACACACAAATGGAGACGACATCAATGTCAAATAAAATATACAAATTAAAATCTTAAAAATTAATTAAAAACCTTGAAAGAATGCGCGCTCCCGCTTTATTACGCTTTATCACGCTATATTTCGAAAACGGTTGTTCGTACGAAAAAAATGTATATATACAATTTTGTAAAGAATACTATTCTACGTAACTTTTGTTATGAGTTTTTATAATGTCAGATGCACTGGAAGCAATATTTTCACGAAAAACCGATTTTCATGACATTTGACCTTCACTATCTCTAGACACACAACGAACCTATTACTCTCATAAAGAAATGATCCAAATCCAATAAAAACTTCAAGAAACAGTAAACAAACTTAGAGATAGTTCGGATTCATTAGGTTTCAAATTTTCTTCACAAAAAACTCACTGTATAGATTTCTGTCGCCTTAAAAAGAGACAAAATAACCCTGCAATCTATGTGAAATCGCACCATATTGAAGTTAAAACCGCTATTAAAATTCGTGATAAGAAACTTTACTGGAAACCTCACAAAGAAAATTTAGCTATAAGATGCAAAAAAGTCCTTAACATAATAATATTAATTGGGGTGCAGACAGGGAAATAGTATTAAATCTCTACAAATCCTTGATACTCCCCAAACTGGAATATGAATGCTGCATATATGCGTCTGCATGTAAAAGTCGTCTTTACCAATTAGATAAAATTCACAAAGAAGGACTGCGGTTAGTTGTAGAAGCATTTCGTACAAGTCCAACTCAGTCGATTTATAGCGAAGCAGGGATCCCACCTTTAAAATATAGACGGAACAAATTGGTTTTAAACTATGGACTTAAAATCTGGTTACAACCTAACCATCCAAACCATAATATCTTTAACCCCGAAACAAATAATGGGAAATCAATTGGAGTACGCATAAGAGATAGAAACACTAGATGTAGAATTGCCTTCACTATTTCCATCAAAATACAGTGAATATCCCTCATGGGCATTGCAATCTCCTATCTTACATATTGTCTGTACCAAACATAAAAAGGACGCTACTAATCCATTAATATATCGTCAAATTTTTCAAGGGGTTACAAATACATATAATTATTCGTCAATTGTATACACAGACGGTTCGAAAACTGAAGATGGAGTTGGTTCTGTTTTCAACTATATGGGAAAATCGCATAGATGAACCTTCCACGGGTCTATGACGTTTCGCCGCAGCCGATTCGCCACGGCCGTTTCGCTACGACTGGTTCGCCACTAGCCGTTTCGTAACCGGCCGTTTCGCCACCGGCCGTTTTGCCACCGGTCGTTTCGCCACGGCCGTTTTGCCGCCGGGAAAATTATAATTTTTTTTACTTGGTTGGTAAATGCAAAATAATTCAGTTTTAAATCAATCTAAATATTGTTTTTTTTTCTAATTATTGGTAATAACTTTCATTTATTTTGTAAAATAACATTTTAATTTTTTTGCTATCTTTCTTATTGAGAAAATAGTTTTGTTCTCGAATTTTTTTTTCAAAAGTGTAATGTGACAACAATTTTATTTTTTTATCTCTTTAGTTAATAACTAATAAATTAAACAACTTAAAATTCTGTGGTCGGCGTCCCGAATTTTGTTTTAATTTTGGAGGAGGAAGTTGCCCGGCCATTAGTTGATTCCATGTAGACATAACGACCGTTTTGAACTTTTCTGAGTCCATCAATTAATCTCCAAATGGACGGATGATCTACGCCCAATTCTATTTGGAGACGTAGATGTGCTGCTATTTAAGAAATAAAAAAAAGGTTCTTGAAGAAGAAGAAACTTCAAATAAAAAATTCCTTACTCCCGGAACTCTTGTCTCTCTCTCATTTTCCCGGCGGCGAAACGGCCGTGGCCAAACTGCCGTGGCCAAACTGCCGTGGCGAAACGGCCGTGGCGAAACGGCCGTGGTGAATCGGCTGCGGTGAACGTCCCATCCCCCATTATACCCTATTACTAGTATTTATACGGAGGAATTGTATGCTATTCTGCAATCACTAAGACTAATAGATTCATTAAAACCCGATACATACCAGATCTACTCCTATAGTACTCTTCAATCCATACAAAACACATTTACTCGTGACCCTCTTATACAAATAATATTAGATTCCATCCAAGCTCTTTGGAGCCCATCTAAAGTGATCAATTTTGTCTGGACTCCCCGACATGTGGGTATATCAGGAAATTAAATGGGCCGTCAAGAAAACTACCAACATGATGTACCAATCTGCGTGGCAGTCTTTAAGATGCCCCCCTTTTTTTGGGGTAGTCTTTCTACAAATTTAGTTCATAAGTTTTTTAACTTCAAATCCTTTCTCACTATTTTTAAGTAACCAAAAATTGTAAGTATTATTATTAATGTTCTTTCATACCATGTATAATGAATATCTTTTATAATATTTTTAGTTGTCCTGATGATGGCAAATGTTGCCGAAAGCGCTTGACCAAACTTAACTAAAGAAAATATATATATATTTTCTGCTGAAAATTAACTTTCTAATTACACACTTTTAAAATACTTTCGTCTCTCCTTTATTTAATCAATAAGATTTCAACATAATAGTACATAACATTAGAGAGTTATTGCACGACACCAAATTTTTATACCGTATACCTTATACCTTAGCACTATTTGGCTTAGTGCATGCATATAAATATGAGTTATTGCAAGGATCTTTACCTTAAACGCTATGTAAGGTTAGACGTTAGACTTGTCCTTTATCAAATATTTTCGTTTGTTAACATCTCTTGATTATTATTAATAATCCAATTTTGTAGTCAGTTTATAGTATATCTTTATTTATATCGTATTTTTGTGCTAATCTTTAAATTTAACATCCATCCGTCTTTAAATTTAGTCACAATGCGATATTTTTTTATCTTAGTTCAGAACATATTTCATCTTTTTTAAATAAAATAAATCTAGTTTTTCAAACTTTGGCATCATAAAAAATATGAGGTTTTGATGACATTCATTACAAGTAAACAAGTATGAAATGTACAGTACAGTTAAAATATTTATATTTAACTTCGAAACACCTTGTAGACTAAATCGGACATCTCCTATACTATTTTGTTAATTTAACAACCTCGTTTAAATAGAACCATTAAACTTTTAAACAATTGAAGCTCTCTACTTCCTAACCGTAACAACCAATAAATAAAAAACAAGTAGGCGATGTTTGTATGCCACTTTTGACTAAGCAATATTGTCTTACATAAGAACGAGCACACGATCTTAATTAGAGTAAATTGGGTGTGACAGAGTGATTCTAAATCGTTTTAACTTACATTACATTCGATCGGAACATGTGGTTAACGCGTAGAAAATTTCAATAAGTAACAGATGTTTTCTGTATTATATTTCTTAAACACCCTGGTTAATGATTTAATTCGGAATAAATAATAAAATAAGAAATATAAAATTTTATTTTCGCTCTAGTGGTAAAATAGTAGAAACAATTTCCTCAAGATGTTCGTGTTGCAATCTTCTAACATTACTCTTTCTCAAGACATCACTAAAGAAAGTATTAGCCTCCTCTCTGTCTTTACAATTTTTTGATCTTCGTCTTAACATCCAATGACCAGTGATACTTTCCGAACCTTCACAAATTCTGCATTCGCCAAGAAAAGTCGCCAGTTTCTTAGCAGTAGTAGAAATCACAGTAAAAGATATCATAGAAGAATTGGGAAATGGTGTTATACCAGTAGCATTCCAACTGCTATCAGTTAAAAACCCTTCTCTGGGTGGTTCTAAAGGAACCAAGCAAATTTTTGGTACTTTCGGAGACGGAATCCCAAACCCAAAAGATACTCTAATCTGCATGCCACCAGCAAAACTATCCCAATCGCCTGTTACGTTGCATAGACTGGCTTCGCCTTGTGGTCTTAACTGCTTTTCGAAATTGATGAGATCCTTTACATCCTTGATGACCTTTCCTGTAAATGAAAGAAACATAAATAATTTAATTAACAAACAATTTCACCTTACCTAAAAGTTCTCCTTTAGTAGTAGCTTCGACTGGTACTAAATCATAATCATCTGTTACTTTTTCTAAAAATGGAGTAGAAGCATTAGTAGTACTAATTGTGGCATTAACTGTGGTTGATAAAGGAGTTTCTTCTTCATCAATACAAGTAGTTTCTGGTTCAGGAGATGTTTCTATACATTCTTCTGTTGTAGAATTTTCATTGGGTGATAGGGCTGAAGCATTTTCTCGAGGTACTATCAGAGGAAGTACAGTGAATTTTCCTTGTAGGACATTGTTATCCTTTGCTGTAAAGTCTCTATTTTCTCCAGTATCTCTTATATTTATTTGTTTTAAAGGAATTACGTTACCATCGCGCAAAACGTACATCTTATTTCTTATAGAATCTTTGTTTGGATGCTTGTAGCTTCTTTTAACTCTTTTAATAAAGTTTTTTAAATTTTCACTTAAAGGTTTAGTTTTTAGATACTCCTTTTCTCTGCAGAGTAAATTTCTTTTTACTATTTTCAAAATATTTTGGTCTTCGTAACTTGAGTCCAGTAGAGAATTCACAATAATAATAAGAAAAAATATAATAGTTACGTTATATTTTATCCACCTTATAAAATAGCTCTGCATTATATGAAACAGCTTGATACATTACATAACTTCCAGAAACTGGGTAATATTCATATCGTAAATGTCATTAAAAGTGATGTAAAGTGACAAAAACTTCAAATTTTAAAGTATATAGAAATGTCAAATTGCTTCCTTGATTTTTTAATGTTACTACTAGTCATAACTTATTTTTAAATCGTACAAAATTGATAGCTAAATCCTGACACCCTTGTTAATGTTGAAACTTCAATTGTGACATTTACAAGATGAATTTTATTTTCAAAAACTGTAATGCTTCAAAATATTGAGAATAATGACGCATTTTTACATACATAGTATATCCATACTATTTCTCCTATTTCTAATCAAAAATTCAAAACTTGAATCCAACGAAGACCAAAATATTTTGAAAGTAGTTAAAAGGAACTTACTTTGCAGAGAAAAAGAGTATCTCAAAACTCAACCATTAAGTGAGAACTTAAAAAGTTTTATTAGGCGATATAAACGAAAAGCACCAGTTTTAAAACTAAGAAAAAGTAAAGGGAATGAGTATAGCCTTTATGAGCCAGATAAAAGAAACATTGCATTGCAAAAACAGGTTGCAAGAAATGCAGACCAACCACAAGAGAGTAGTATACCATTAGCAGTTCCGCATACTGATATATCAAGTATTCCACCGTCAACTGCTGCTACTGTTACAGACAACAACAAAACATCTCCAATTACTTGCAGAGATGGAGACATCGATCTACAAACTGACGAATATGACATAACCGCTGAAGAATCAACTACCCAAAGAAAGGAACTTTTAGGAAAAGTCATGAAGGACGTACAAGAGTTGATCAGATACGAGAACGCTGCTAAGACATCCGAAGGCGAGGCAAGTCTTTGCAACGTCACTGGCGATTGGGATAGTTTCGCTGGTGGAATGCAGGTTCGTATTTTCAATAGATTTCCTCCTGAAACTCCTGTGATTAGGATAGTTCCGCAGGAGCCTCCAATGAATGGATTTTTATCTGAAAGTGGTTGGAACGCTACGGCGATTGTACCTTTTAAACATTCTTCTTTACTAGCTCTTACTGCTGTTTCTACGAAAGGTAAAAAGATCGCCAACTTTCTTGGAGAATGCAGGATTTGTGAAGGTTCGGAAAGCATTACTGGTCACTGGATGATTAGACGAAGATCAAAGAATTGTAAAGATAGAGAAGAAGCTAATACTTTCATAAGCGATGTTTTGAGGAAGAATAACGTTAGAAAATTACACAAGCAACACCTTGTTCAAGTTTTGTCTACAACTGATAATTTAGATGGTGAACTAACAGCGTAATTTTTTAAAATGTATTTTATATTTGAAATATATTTTTAATAGAAATCAGAATTCACCTGCGGTATTATTATTTATGTAACACACTGTACGTGAAAAAACTATGAGTGTGTTTATCGCATTTTTTCCGATCTGATAACATTGTTACAAATGTGTAACTGAAACAAACAAATTTTTAAAAGTCTTCCGGTCACAAGCCCTTTGTTTTCGTTTGTGCTGTGGGTGTGTTCTTTTACTAATATTTACATTCCCTTTAATTTTACCGACTTGTGATTCATGGAGGAAGTTGGGATTGGATCAGTCAAATGTTTACAGAATGTTTTTTTAAGAAATTGACTTGCGACTTTGAAACTACTATTGTTATTAATAATTACCAGAATATTATTCGCGGCTATAATCTGGGTGAACGAAAAGTTTTGCCTACTGGACAAAATTATAAATTTTATGTATCCGTTTGTAGGTGTATGAGCTAGATGACATTAAACAAAGTCCTATTTGCCACATGAAATAAAATTTCAAGATTTAGTTTTTAATAAAATTGATCATTTAACTATAATACTGATATCAATTTAAGTAGTTTGTATTAACTCTTATTGTTAAAAATTACCTTTTCTGATTGTTCTAATCATGTTCACATATTAATTTTTACAGTGCATCGTTTTTAATACATTCCAAAATTGTAAGGTTCATGTCGAAAGATAACAGTTCCAGTACAATATAAACGAAAATCTGGAATTAGAATTTTAAATATAATTTCTATCTGCCAGTTTTAGAAGAGTAAGCAATAATTGATTATTTCAGATAATTTTTAATATATTGTAGAGAAAAACTTATACATTTTTAAATAAACTTTAAATCCCAAAGGTTATCCGTATCTCAAATGTGGTCCAAATTTTTAAGAATGCACAAAGTAAGGTACCACAAGAATTTAATAGTATAAGAAAAACAGGCAACTAGTTTCGGTCACTAACCATCATCAGGTCTATAGGTGCAAAGGTTCATCAATTAGTCATCAATACAATATAAAATATAAAAACTTACCATTATTTAGTACTTTACAAGGAGAAAAGTTGTTCACATACTGTGACACCCATTAAGGGTAGTAAAATTTAACATTATAAATGGTACTTGAAAAATATGTGGATAATTAAAAGAATTAAAAAATAATAAAGGAAACAAAAGGTTACTCCCAAGAGGCTGGCAGCGATTACCAGTACCTACTGAGGACTCAGAGGCCCGGAACAACTTTACCGTAGAAAGAAGCCACCCTAAATGGGTGCGAAGAGAAGAAGACCACCAGGTCATCACTATTTGAAACAGTTATTTTTTAAATTTTTGTGTCCAAAGTTTTATGGTTGGGGAGAAAGTACCAACGAAATATAGCAATATCAAACTGGCAATCGGCGAAATTGGCATGATAAGGACAGAGAAAGTACCACCCTACATGCTGAAGTGTGGGGGGAAAACAATTAATTTATATATAAGTAAAATGAATGGAAATGATGGTGAAAATATAATGTTAATACTCATCTTTAATATATCAATGTGAACGAGTTGAATGTAAAATTCAATTTAGAAAACATCCTCCAGCTTTGTATACAGTGTGTTTCATTGGGAAACGGACATATGTTAACTGCAGATAGGGGGCACCTAGGTGATTCTAAATAACTACCATAGCGGTCTTTATAACCGGGATATAGTGTGTTTTATCTATTTTGTTCATTTCTTTAATGGCCTATAGCTTACGATCCACTCTGTATATTTCTTTTATATTTGTTGGGCTACACATTCTTCATAAGTTAATAAATCCACTGGAACATTCATAAAAACAAAATCCAGGTTTGACTTCACATAAAATATACCAACAACCCCGCAAAATCCTTACGGTATTGGGTCTCAGTGGATTTGTTTTAATTTTTGATATGATGTAGTCCAAGGAATTCTGAACATATGTTAACATTGCGCCAACCACCAAATATGAACAGTTTTTCTACTGGTGGGGGGGGGGGGGGGGTAAATTTTTTTATTCTTATTTATATTGCATAACAGTATTCATAAAAAATATATAACCCCTATTTAACCCCATCCCTATTTATCAAACTAATAAAATATTAATGATGAGTTCAACTTGAAAAATTAGTCCATCTTTTTTTGCATTATTTGAGAAATAAATGAATTTCTTTTTATGAAAAAATCGTTTTTTCTGTTTTTCTCTTTAATTTAACATGAAAAAATCTGATGTGGCCAGCACATGACCTCTCGCCATTTTTGAATCAAAAATTTACAGGTTGACACAAAAAAGTATGAAAAAAAAATTATTTTTTTGTAAATCTGGCAACAATGGCAAAAGTTTCGAAAATTTTAATGAGATGAAAATAAACTATATGGTATACAAAATATACGTGTAAAACTTTATTGCCGTTTTGTATAATAATGGAGTCATTACCCATAGCAACTGCCACTTCCGGTTGTGCGATTGGCACCAAAATCTAATCAGATCTAATCTAGGATATCAGAATCCTGGATGCAAAATTTCAAATTTTTTTATTCAGTAGTTTTTGAGTTATCGTTACTACAACATCCATCCAAACACACACACACACACACACACACACACACACACACACACACACTAACACACTAACACACACACACACACACACACTAACACACACACACACAGACATCATCGCGAAAATATTAAAATCGTATTCTAGGGACCCCAAAACGTGTTTATCAATTGAAAACTCACTACCCAATTTTTAGCATTATTCCTATACCTCTCTTATCTGAAGGGCGAGAGGTAAAAATTGATATTTAAAAATTACTGCATCTATGCAACTTGTGGTGCACCTACGTCACTTATGTGCAATAGCTGCAGCATTAACGTGGGCCAGTTTCCCTAAATAAAATTGACGCTTTCAAATATAGATGACGTTTGCTTATAAAGTGTCGTTTGGTCAATATGTTTTTTATTGTTTACTTTTACCTTTGATTACGTATCTTTACAAATCGAAATAAACCCGGAAAATTATCAACATCAACCAGCTCTACAGAGTACAAACTATAATAGTGACAGTGAACTATGCAGTAAGCAGACGCTGATGCGACCTTTCACTTAATCTGGAACGCTTGTGCTCAGCACTTATGTACCAAACAGCAAATTATTAACTGATCTCGTTAAAATAGTCGTTTTCTTTATCTAATAGCGGAATCTAATATCTATTTATCTCTCTCGATTTTGAATACGAATTCACAGTGGATAGTTTTCATCTTTATCCAATTATCATATAATGGTTTTCTCCATCTTTGCCTGTATAAGTGAAATTTTACAGCTGTAATTCATTCGTATTGTCTTCTTTATACATTTGCAGTTAATGTCTTGACGGTAACTTCATTGCACATAAGTGACGTCACGATCGTAAAGGCGGCATATGCAAATAATTAGAAATTTGAATTTTTAAATTAATTTATTCAAAAATCTAGCTCAAATTACGGTAGATAATTAAACTCAATGGGTTCTATTTGATCAATTCTAACTGTTAATAAAGAAAAACGTGAGGTTATATTTTTGTTAAACTCCCCATTGCTGACTCACTTTAAAAATTATAAGGGAATGTTTTATTAAGCTCACAATATCGGTGGATTTTGCTGAATTTTTAGTATAATATCTTCCAAAAAATGATTGGTTGCCAATCATCAAAAATGAACAGTTTTTCTGCTAGAGGGTGTTACATTCCCACTTTACTCATAATAGACTATTTATTTTTAAAGACGGCAAAAATAATGTTAAATGCTTTGTTCTAATTTATATTGAATGATGCTTTTTTATAAAAAAATTATAACCCCCCGCTCCCACTCTCATATTTAAAGTAAAAATAGTAATTGCTGGTCCCTTTCAAAAATCATAAGGAAGTTTTTAATAAACTCAAAATGTCGGTGGATTGTGGTGACTTTTTAATTATAATCCATTTGATTTTGACCAAATATTTATTGGGTGCCAATCACCGTATAAATGAAAAATTGTTCACCTACAGGATTTTTTATTTACAATTTATTGCACATAATAAACCATTTATTTTTTAAGACGGCAACAATATTTTTAAATGCTTTATTTTCTTTTATGTCACATATGTTTTTATATAAAAACCTATACTTACAAGAAATAAAAAAAATCAACAATTCTAATTATAAAAAAACTAGAGGCAACTGGTTTCAGCTAAAAAGCCATCTTTCTTTTTAATGCACCCCCATTTTCCCTTGTGCCACCCTCTTAACCTTATGAGTAGCGGTACCCTTAATCTAAGCATTGTGCTTATTAAGTTTTAATCTTAACTTAAATGTAATTTTGGCCTGAAGATGGCTTTTTAGCCGAAACAAGTTGCCTGATTTCGAGTTTTATTTACGATGAGTATTTTTTTATTTCTTGTAGATATAGGTTTTTATAAAAAAAAAATCTTGCATAAAAGAAAATAAAGCAATTAAAAATATTGTCGCGGTCTTTAAAAATAAATGGTCTATTCAGCAATAAATTGTGAATGTAACGCCCTGTAGATGAAAAACTGTTCATTTATATGGTGATTGGCACATAATCAATTTTTGGTGAAAATCAAATGGACTATAACTAAAAAATCACCACAATCCACCGATATTTTGAGTTTATAAAAACTTTCCTTATGATTTTTGAAGGGACGAGCAATTACCATTTTTTATTTCTTTTAGGATAGCGGGGGTTATATTTTTTTATAAAAAAAGCATTATTCAATATAAATTAGAATAAAGCATTTAAAAATATTGTAGCCGTCTTTAAAAATAAATAGTCTATTACGAGTAAAGTGCGAAACAAAATGTCAACAATTCGATATATTTCATTTTTACTTCCCAAATTGAAGTAGTAAACTATTTTGGCAAACTCCGAAGGCACTACTTTAGATTAAGTTTTTTGCGCTCTTTTTGAATATGGAAACAAACATTTTAAATTCAGGAATACAGGCTGTTGTTTTGGGGATGACCAAATTTGTAGATTTTTTGTGAAATCGGACCTGGACTTGGTTTTTATGAATGTCTCAATGAATTTGGCAACTTATGAATAATCTGTAGCCCAAATAAAAAAAAAATATACAGAGTGGATCGTAAGTTATAGGCCATTAAAGAAACGGGCAAAATAGATAAAACACCTTGTAACACGCTTATAAAGACCACTAGACCCATCATATGGTAGTTATTTAGAATCACCTATGGGCCCTACAATTCACGAATGCCCGTTTCCCAATGAAACACCCTGTAGAACGATGAAATTGGTGATTTTTATCTAAAAAATATAATCATTTAAAACGTACGTGCCCTAATAAATCCGTATATACATAGACAGACAAGCAGACAAAGAAAGAGACGGAGAGATGGAGGGATGGAGAGACGGAGAGACGGAAAGACGGAGAGACGGAGAGAAGGTGAGAAGGAGAGACGGAGAGATGGAGAGACGGAGAGACAGAGAGACGGAGAGACGGGTACGGACATTATTAGTTTTTAATTATTTATAAATTTAATAGCTGTTCCTGAATGTTCTGTGTGTATTATATGCTCCTTTCCTTAACTCCATATAGGCAAAAATATTCAATTTTTAAGTCTTAAAGATTTAAAAAATAAAAAGAAGAGTACAATTATTCTAAAATCTTACCTTTAATACTTGATTTAATTTTTGATTAATTTAATTGACCTTTAATGGCAAGTAATTTCTTTTTTCTGCTACCGCTTTGTATTACGCACTTTTGAAGATCGATATTAAGTGTAATTAAAGTTCATGCGATCTGTAAATGAATTATCGAAAGAAATAGTAATTTATCCAAGAGGTACTCGGGATGCTAAGAATGCTCTGGATATCAGTTAAACATTTCTAATTAAAGTATTTTAGTTCTTACGTCCTGTCCTATATCCAACAGTAGGCCTATGGAATACATAATATCTGATATTTGTCTGATTTGTCCTTAGTGAAACTAACACGTGATCGTCCAAATTTGAAAACGACCAATCATAGGCTTAGTACGCCAGACTCCCCCGGACCCACAAATAAATAACCTAGGTGCTGTATCTATAGTGCATGTAGGATTCGACAAAAAATCGAGACCAAGGCCGATCTCTACGTGAAGGTCTAGAGGAATACGTTATTGTTCCAGTATATTAATAAATTTTAATATTCAAATGAGTGTTTATATAATTTTAAGTTATACAAATTTTGATTAGCAAAAATATCAATAATTATTTCAGATGTTTTTTCTTTGCTTTTTGGTTTCTGTTCTTCCTTAGTTGGCCGAGAAATCCGGAAACTTGAAAGTCCGGAACGATTTCTTTCTTCTGATAGTTCCATGCCAGAAATTCGTAAAATAGGTTATGAAATAAAAACCGACCAACTGTCATTATACAACTGAGGAAATTTAGATAAGTGAAAACGCACACTACAGTGTAGGCCAGATAGCTGATTTAGCAGCAAAATCTGAGTCAAAATGATATCCAAACACCTGCAGTGGGAAATGATAAAGGGGATCACAAGGAACATGTAAACAAAAAACGCCGCCATGGGGGTTGGTCTAATTTATTTAGGGATGGTTAAAGGGGGTAAAAAATGTTTTTTTGTGAGTTTTCCTGATCTCCAGCGAAACTTGGTCTCATATCAAAAAACATCTAACAATAAAGTTGAAAATATGAAAGTGCAAAGTAAACTTTTTTTTTCGCTTTTACCTCTCGCCCTTCAGATAAGAGAGGTATAGTAATCATGTTAAAAATTGGGTAGTGAGTTTTCAATGGATAAACACGTTTTAGGATCCGTAGAATACGATTTTGATATTTTCGCGATGATGTCTGTGTGTGTTAGTGTGGTTAGGATGGTTGTTGTAGTAACGATAACTCAAAAATTAAAATAATTGAAATTTTGCATACATGATTCGGGTAACCTAGGTTAAATCTGATTAGATTTTGGTGTCAATCGGACAACCGGAAGGGGCAGTTGCTATGAGTGATGACGCCATTACTAAACAAAATGCCAATAAAGTTTTATACATATATTTTGTATATCTATAGTTTATTTTCGTATCATTAAAATTTTCTAAACTTTTGCCATTGTTGCCAGATTTACAAAAAGTCGATCTTTTTCAAACTTCTTTGTGTTAACATGTAATTTTTTGATTCAAAAATGTCGAGAGGTCATGTGCTGGCCACATCAAATTTTTTATTTTTTATTCCTGCAAAAATTAATTTTGAGATATTAATTCTTCTCGTTCAAAAATATGTTTTTTTTACTTTCCCGGACCCATCAAAGGGAAAGTAAGGTGAACGAGCAAAAAAAAATCGAGATATCGATGGAAATATCCATTTTGAGGTCCCCCAAGAAGATTGAAACCATTTGCAGCGTTTGGTCTGTCTGTGTGCCTGTGTGTCTGTGTGTAATCTTCGACGATAACTGCCGAACCGTTTGACCAATCAAGCTGAAATTTGGTATGGAGGGTCGGTGTGTGCCTGGAATGCGACCATTAGATTTTGGTTTAAATTGGTACAGTAGAAGGTCCTCAAGACCGACATTGATTAAATACAAATGTAACAATTTTTTACTTCCTTTAAATTTTAAGCACAAAAAATACACTTTAGTACAAAATTCATTTTAGTGTCAAATCTTTTTGTGCAAAGTTGTAAAGCATCAAATTTTCTTTAACTTTTACGTTTACAAAGAAAAATTCGAGTGAAATAATTTATTAAAAAATTTTCTAATCAAAAAATTGAAAATTTTTCAAAATTGTAAAAGATAGATCTCTAATAACGAAAAATCGATTTTTTTTCTATGCTCCAGTGGTTTATTTTCAGCCCTTGTGAATTCCCCCTCAAGGCTCTGAAGGAAATTATTAAAGCAAAAGGTAAATAAATGAAAAAGCTAAATTTTGAATCACACGTATAAAATTTATTATATCAATTCCACATTTATATGTCGTAGAAAATTGAAAAATATTGCTGTTGAATTTTTCGTCGTTTCGATGGTCCTGGTTTCTCGGGTCATAGTTTTTAAACATATTTTCACGGCCCATGTTTTTATAGTTATTATCCTAATAAGTGCGGAAAGATACACTTTTCCGCACGCGACTGCCGTTTCCCGAACGATGCGTAGCGGAGTTCGGGTAAGCAGTCTTGAATAACGATTAGAAGTCACGTTGACAATAATATTAAAATAAGGTTATTGTTGACATAGAAATACAACACACAGAAATCATAGGTATGTGTTGATGTTTCTTGAACTAAAATATGAATTATGTTTAGCTGTCTCTGCCCGATTTCGATAGTTTTCCGAGTGTTATTATTTTACCGCACGGAGTAATATGTCATACCTGACATATTTGTAGGTATGAGTATGCTCTACAAGTTTGGTAATGGGTTGTTTTTCGATGAGAGTCATCAGAAAAGAGATATAAGCGGAAATATATGTCAATGCCTATATTTTTTTTACTGCTTTTTTTTTACAAAAATCTTCGCTTTTTCAAGATGGTGGATTTTTCAAGAAAACAATTGAGTCGAGAATTTCAAGTTAGGGTCTCTTAGGCCCCTGCTACAATATGTCCAAGTTTCGTCGTGTCATCTTCACTTGCATTTTCGAATGTATATAATGACTGGACTATTAGTTCATTTTCATTAAAACCCTTTGTTTTATATTTATCTTTTTATATGTGCATAAATTCATTCACCTGATTTCCTATGAGTGGGAATTTCCAATGTCCAATTTCAGATGGTAGATGGTTTTCCCCAAATGTATAGAAAATTCTACTTATCCAGAAAAAATATATCTCCTATGTGGAATTTTCGACGTAGAACTTAACTTGACTTTTCTGGATTTTTTTTTCATATGATGTTTTTGTACCGCTAATAATATTTCACTTCTCAAAGTAAATGTAGTCTTCTGACCTAATTTAAAACACGGTGGCGTAAATTTAATTGAACACTATTAGGATTTTGTAAATCATTAATATACAAAATTGGTGAAATGGGAAAAAAACATGTATGTTCAAGATTAATTGATTGGTTTTCCAAAATTAAAATAACAGGATTGATCTTCGAGGTATTTGGAATAAACCTAAATTAACGATTTTCGTTTTATTTAATTGACATCTTAATTTTTAGAGATAGAAATAGTATATCATATAACAAAGTAGAGAAGATATTTTTCTCAGCCGACCTTTATTATTACCTCTCGATGGTTCTCTACAGTTGTTTATATACTATTTTCCACTACTAGAACATTTAATCATCACAATGATTTCATATTTCTTTATGTTATTTCATTTTTCTCTCCTAAGAGGATAATGAAAAATTATAACCCCAACTAGGCGAGAAAATTATCTTCACGACTTGAACACAGCATAAATAATAATATCTTCTAATATTAGTAGTGGAAAAATCTTTACAAAATTTTTTTTTGATGGAAAAATATCGCTTAACATAGCGTATCCAATTTTTTAAAACAATCCCCAGTAGCACACAATATGGGCCCTATGTTTATGCTACATTGGTCCAATATTGTTTATTGGGCCAATATTGGCACTATTAAACCAACATTGGTTAATTATTGGCAATACAACTTTTTCCAATATTATAATATTACATTTATCCAATATTGGGCTAATATACACAACATACATATTGCGGGTTGCCGGTTAAACCAACATTGGTTATTTGTTGGTAATACAACTTTTTCCAATATTATAATATTATATTTATCCAATGTTGGGCCAATATGCAAACCATGCGTATTGCGTGTTGCCGATCAATATAACGTTGGTTATTTATCGGCCATACAACTTTTTCCAACATTGTAATATTATTTTTATCCAATATTGGGCAAATGTATATAACACACATATTGCGGGTTGGCGGTTAAGCCAACATTAGTTATTTATTGGCAATACAACTTTTTCCATTATTATAATGTTATATTTATCCCATGTTGAGCCAATATGCACAACATACGCATTGGGAGTTGCCGGCTTCTGTTTATTAAATTAGATTTTAGTTTTTGATTGTCAGTAATACAATTGTGTGTGTCTAGAGAGTGTGTTTTGCTGTGGTAAGTACACATATAAATATGCATTTAAATAGGTTTAGAGGTATGATTTTACTTAGTTGGTATGAATTTAAGATTAGTTATGTAAAATATTATTAATATTGGGCAGAATCCCGGAGGCGTGCTTTAGTGTTCCTAACCTACAAATTCTTTTCTACGATTTTGATATTGGTAGATTTCACTGGGTTTATTTATACAATATTATTTAGAGAATTCTAATCATAGCTACAGTCACAGTGTTACCCTTAATCAAAATCACAACTCCAGATGGTTAAAATGAAACATGAATAATGTCTATTTGTGTTCTAGCTTCTACGCCACGACATGTAACAAATTCAATGTATGAAGAAATCACAAGTCATACTGTTAAAACTTAAAAAAATCAGTCTTAATAAAAGAGAAATAGTAGGTTCACCAGATAATGGCAATAGTGACGATAAAGATTTGGTACCACTTAAATTAATTGTCCGTAAGTATTATAAGCATTATATTAAGTTAAGTTATCTAGTGTACTAATAACAGGCTTTGTAGATGATATCGAACGTCACAAGAGACAGCTACTGCACCTGATAATATGTGTAAGCAAATTATATTATTGATGATATTGATGATAGATAAAAATGTATAATTGTTTTTAGGTTTCTACACTCTTATGTACAAGAACGTATGTCTTTGATAAGGGCATTGACAGTCAAAGCATTAAACATGTAAATACTTGAGATGTGTGCATAAATAATGGTTCTATAGGTTGAGATTATTTCAACTATAATAAAAAAAATTAATTCTATATTTTAACATAAATATTGGTTAAATATTCAACACATATATCGGAACCAGATTTATGTTTTATATTGGGTATATATGAAAAAACTATATTGAAGCATTGCAAAATAAAAATATTGGTCCTATATTTAAAATTTAAGATGGTGGAATATGTATTGAGTATATTTTACCTATGTTAAAAAACAGCAATGGTCCTATATTAAAATTAAATATTGAATAAATATTGATCATATATATTGGGTCAAAATTAATTTTAAATAATGGATATATATTAAAAACATATATTGAACCAATAAAAAAATCTGACGTTTGGGATTTTGGGCCAATATATAAATATAATATTTTACCAATATTGTGTGCTACTGAGGATGTCTTTGAAATCCCCATTTTCTTTCTATCCGATCATATAGATCACTTAATTTTTTAATTAAACTTGGACTTTACGATTTTTTCCCTGTTCATTTTCACCATGAAAATATGAGTACAAAAATTATAAAATATCTTGAACAGTTTGAGCAATTCTTACAGAATGAAAATAATTGTAGTTTATTACATTGTAATTTCTAATTTGAAGTTATCTGTTATATTACAATTTTCTGATTGTAATTATTTAAGTAAATTTAATTTAGATATTTAATATAAATTAAGTATACTTAGGGCATTAAGTTCAAAGTATACTCAATTTTTAATTAATATGATTTATAAATATTTACAGTGAAAATGGAACAGGATCGTACTTAGAAATATTCCTAACGTACATTTAAATGCCAAAACCTAAAAAGTATTCTACATGGTTAGACAGAGAAAAAAACTGTGGATTTTAAAGATGAAATAAAAAGCACAGGTCAGTAATTAAGAAACAACCTTTTTCTGTCTTTAAAAATGAAGGTAAATCGTCAATTTCGGGTTTTCCCAAATATCTCAGAAACCGGTACTGATATTTTAATTTTGAAAAAAAAAACCATTCATTTAATCAACTTTGTATCTATAACGGTTTATAAAATCCCAAAAGTGTTGAATCAAATTTGCGCCATCCTGTATGAACCTGATTTTGGATTCAAACACAAAATTTTACTATGTTATAGATTTATCAAATTCTTATAAAACTTCTGTTTTTTCTTTTTGATTTACGAATCCCCAAAAAATAACAAGAAAATCTGAAATGTAATTTTTACCGATTTTATATTGATTAAAGTGAATTTCAATAAATATTTCGATCCAAATTTTTTTTATTTTAATGTTTTTCTCGTCTAGTGCTTTTGTTTTGTTTGGCAGAAATATTATGTAAAGAAAGTGCCTTCACGAGTCTCTATTTTATATGTAGTTCATATCTAACTATTACGTTTGGTCACTTATTTTTTCCACTACACTAACCAAAAAGAAAAAAGAAAACGTTAAATTAAAAAGCATAGACTGTTACATAAAACAGTTAAATCCAAAAGTGTTTTTCCAGTTGGTTAGACTGGAAATGAGTTTTTAAGGGCTGTATCAGATAACGTCTGCGTGCGTATTATATTTGTCCAGGTACCCGCAGAATCGTCATCAATGAAAACGACGACAATGATATTGTAAAACTGATAGCATCTCGATAAGCACGTGTGTGGCCCTCCTTTAACCGGTCTCATTATTTAAACAGCGAAATAGTATGATTAATACTTTTATAACCATCATTGTGTTACGACATTGAAGATTTAAAAGTTGTAACAGGAGAAATTCCACGCGGTTCTATTCTTGGGTCGCGTTTGGTAATTTACGTTGATGATTCTTTCATTATGTTGAAAATATAATAAGAGTAATTTTCAGGATTAATTATTTTTTCTTTTAATTATTATTCTATGAAATATTAAGCTCTGTCATTGTTATAAATTTTATAATTTTGTACTCTTTTACTTATCGAACACAAGAAAGTATTTTCCAGAAAAATGACAAAATGAGCTATAATAGTCATTTTTTACTTTTCCGCTACACATACCATATATAAGGTATATAGTCCATCCAATATTTCTTTTAACTTTTTGACAATCCCCCGTTGAGTTGTCGAAAAAAATAAATCACTAAATCTGCACAAATTCTGTCAATAATCGGTCAAAAATGGTAGTGTCTGTTGATACTATTTTAATCTCAGATTGATTAATGAGATTTTAAGTTAGAATGGAGGAAATGGATCTTCTTATATCGAATATCGACGGAACTTCTGGTCAAATAAGTACTACTCTTAAAAAGGAAATAATATAAATAATAATAAACCGAAAATTGTTATTCCTTACATTTTTAGGAAAACGAAAAATATTGCAGGCCAATGAAATGCTCATTTATTAAAAATTCTTAAAAAAATGTTAATTCTCGTTTTCCTAAAGATAATTAAGTGGAGGTAAGAGAGAAATACTGTTACTTTTATTAATTTATTATCTACATAGTTATAATACATTTTAAATGATCTCAATGTGTCTTCAAATTTTTCCATATTATGTAAGGACATTTAAAAATGGACCAACTGCAGATTCTATCAAAAATGCCAAAGCATTATGTTTCCAGCGTTTCCACTTCCCTAATTTTCCCTTTGTTCTTTTGTTTCCCACTTCTCTAATTTTTAACTAAGCGGTCGGTTTAATAGTTGGACAAAGTTTACTTTTAAACGGAGTACTGGCCCAGTAGACACATCCAAACAGGTCAGCTACACTATATATTTTAACGCAAAATTACTAGTCAGCCTGTCGTCTGTCATTTTAGGAAAAAAGAAATATTGAACAGAGTATATATAAAGGGAAAATATTGTTTTCTCGAGATTTTTACTTTTCTTTGTGTTTCTAGGTCTCCTGAGTATCAAAAGTAAATTTTTGGAAAAATGTGTATGTATGTATGTGCGTGTGTATGTAATCAAATTTTCGAGAACATTTTTTTTAAAACTACTGAACCGATTTTAACCAAATTTTCACCAAAAATTGGATTGGTGCTAACTTAGAACTGATTAGTTTTTGGTGGCCATCGAGGAACGTTAACACCAATTTTAATGCTGTAAAAAAAGTTTTAAAATATTCGTAAATGAAAGTTGAATGGATCAAGGCGTAATGAAAAGTGTGTTTTACATTGGTCTTATGGTATATTATCCTGCAATGAAGATATCAACTTCAAACTTTTGCTGCCATTGTTAATAAATTCGATAACAAATAATTTTTTTACAGGCTATAGGTGCTTAATAGGTAAAAGGTCTTATCAGCTAGAAGAAGAAAGTGACATTTATTGACAATAAGCTGTCCAATAGATGAGGAAAGTCATGTTGAAGAATATCGTCACCACTAACCAAAATTACACTTTTTAAAATTGTCTACGTACGTTTCTCTAACTATGTTATCATCAGGAGTTGATGATAAACAGTTTATTTGGTTAGTGGTGACGATATTCTTCAATATTGTTGAAAACCAAAGGTTCCAGATTCCCAATTCGAGGAACGGTATGACGTCACAAATCTCATTCTTGTCAAAAAGTGATTCCTTACAAACCTCTGTCAAAATTAAAGCTTGTCAAATATTGATTGCTTTAAGGTTTTTCATAGAAGATTGTGTTCATCGTCTTATATATAAAATATTTGTGTAATCTTTGATTTTATAACTCCATTAAAGTCCGTGTTAAATGTAATAAAAAAGGTAGTATGCTTTAATTTGTATCTTTAATTATTAACCAAAAAACAGAGAACTATCCTCAAATTATTTGTTCAGAATCAGTTATTGACAAGAATGACATTTTGATGTGTGTAATATAGGCTTCCACAATTAATACTGATTTTAACATCCAATTTATTTCATTCATGTTTCGATTCGAGATATTAACAAAAATGTGCGATGGGCGTACGCGTTTTCGTTGCTTTCGCAAAATAACCGGTGTTAAAAAATCTATCTCTGCTCCATTTAGTCTTACTGACTGGAAAAAAAACGAAGTTGTGGAGAATTTCGACCAAAGTTTCAGCATATTCAGTATTGTTTCCTCCAAATTTTGTCATTTTTCTGAGCTAATTGTATTTTTGCACACATATTTAAGATTACTAGGAGACAACTTGTGTAGATATAGAATATTTTATCACATTAAGTAATTTTTTTTTATAAAAAAGTGCCTTTACTGCTTTTAGTTAGTTGCTAATTAAAAAAAATATATATTGCATGGATTTTTGTTACAATATTACGATATCACTTTGATTACAAAATTCTATTCTAATTACGTTTTCTTAATGACAAAGATTTTCTGTGTTTTTATTTAATTTGAAAAAAAAATGTATGCTAGCAACTAGCTATTATACTTTATTTAACTATATATTCACTAAAATATTATGATATGTATACTTCATGTAGATACTGAAATAGTTCAAAGTTTTCAAAAAAATCAACAACTTTACTAGAGGTATCCGGAAATTTGGATGGGACAGCCACCACTTCATTTAAAATAATAGTCTATTATAAACCAAGGTAGATAAAAGATTTTTCACAGTCGAGCTTTATTATTATCCCGAGATGCGAAAGTTGCGAGGCTAATTCACTCCTTTTATTTAGAAGAAATCACAGAAACCGAAATTGTAAATATAATTAAAGAGTTACAAAATAAAAAGTCACCGGGTTTAGATATGATTAGAGCTGAATGCCTAAAAGACATCGCCTTGAGATTTGTTCACCTCTGCTTGCTTAATTTCTACTACTTTGTTTTTTTATTTCACTGATAATGCTATCTTCTTTTTGTCCAAGTTGGAATGTCGAATTATGCTTGATTTGAAATCAAAACGAATTTACAACAGAACTACGACAGGACCGTAATTAAAAAATATTGTCACTGATGATGTTAGTTATTTCAGATAAAAGGTCGTTAAAATGACAAGTATGATATATCACTGAATTTGGATTTTAACGGTTTATCAATATTTGAAATAAAAAAGACAGGTCCGTATTAAAAACAAATAACTTTATTGTGGCCGTTAAGAAACGAAACATCGTATCGAAGATTTATTAATACACTTTTGTAGAAAATGTCAGATACAATAAAACTTTCCTCTTCCTTTTTTTATATTTTTTTAAATAAAAATGATATGAGCAAAAAACCAAATATCGCATTTTTAGTTTTCCCTGTATAACTCAAGAAGATTTTTTTGATCAACATAATGTTCTCCAAAATAGTTTTTTTGTCTATTTAATCGCCTTTGTATATTTTATGGTTTGGAATATAGCAATGTTAGCACATGATAAAAGGAACAGCCTAGCCTGTATAGTGTAGTAACTATTTTGAAAAATTATCATTTTGGGGTGGGTTCTATAAAAATTTAAAAAAATAATAAACATTACAAAAAAAAATTAAACCAAATAAATAAATTTTATATATCCTGTCTACTTCCTTTTCTTCTATGACTCCTACACAATTTGATTTCTCTCTTTTCCTTTAAAACTTTTTTTTTCATCAAACTAATCATACTATGATATTTTTTTTACAAATTATATAGTAACAATTTTTTTTATTAATTCAATGACATTCTCCCTTTGTTTATTTTTTTTTTTAACTTTTTTTTTAAATAAAAACATTTCTTACTTGCTTAATCATTATTTTTTTTTTAAATCTTGTCTATTACTATTACTTAAATTTCCAAATTTCCAAAATTTCCAAAATTTTTTTTTATTGTCATAATAAAAATAATGATGTGCCAAAATAGTTATTTTCCTAACAAGTGCGGAAAGTTATACTTTTCCGCATGCAATTGCGTCGTTCGGGCATGCAATTAAGTGGGGAAAAGATACTTTACGCAAGTGTTAGGAACAATATTTTTTCTACAAGCGCCTAGAATTAAAAAAAAAATTAGCAAAAATATTTTTTTGTCATTAAACAAAAATTTTCTTAGTGCTTCTTAATAAATAAAACATCAGGCTGAAAGTAATCATAGTAACCAAGCAAGAATTAATTTTTAATCATTTTAGCATTTATAAAATCAGTGCGAAACGTAACTTTTCCGCACGCTTGTAGAAAAAATAAAAATAAGATTCTTCATATTATTCCACAATTGTTGATTTAGAATAAATTATATACCAATTATAATCAATAAATTCTTTAAAATCAAACTTTTTTTAACAATAAACTCTGTTTATAAAATGCAAACAACGTAAAATTATTCATGCTATCAAACATTTTACCAATTATCTTATAAAAAAAACTAATATATTTTCCAGACTCGAATACACAAAATAAATAATGACGTCCTCAAAGGAGTGGAAAAAATAATGTATCTTTTAATTGGGTTCTCCCTAAAGAAAACGAGATGGACCTTTCTCCTTTTTATATTTTATTATAATATTTTGCAGGAATTTAGAGTGTAAACTAAATTATTACAAACGCAGCCAATATTTTTCGAATTTTTAGTAAACATCCTGTAGAAAGATTTCGTGGTTTTCGAAATCTTGGGAAAAATTGAGACCAACGGACTTCCGCAGCTGTGAGGAAATCACGTCAAACCTTTTAGATGAGGATCCTACGCTGGTTTTTCAGGCAAGTGCTCTTTCACACCTGCTCGTTGCACACTCCAGTGGCGTAACTTGTGTAATGTTCCGTCATTTATCTTTTGGATATCAACGAAGTAAAAATAAAGTTAACTTTAAATTTAATTAAAAAATATTAAAATAATATATTTTTTTAAATTTTATATTTAGAATTGATACCTATACAGAATGATAAATGGCCGCGTTAATTATTGTAAAATTAAATATTTTGCAAATAAAGATGCGACTTTACACAAAAACTTTAATGGATCATTTCTTTTTAAAAATTTTCATTTATTTTAGTGTGGGGTAGAAAATGATTGTATATTTATTATCATGAATATCTAGGCATCGATTTGTTTTAAAAAATGCATCTTAAGTTTTTCTTTAATAAATAAATTAATTGTGACTTATAAAATCAGTCTTCAAACTAAGTCATCATTAAAGTAAGAGTAAGAGGCCCTATGGGAAGATTTGTTGCGTATAAAATTATGTATTTGACATTAATATAAATGAGAGGTGCAAGTAGAACTACACCAAATGAATTATTAGTGTTACAATCTGTTTTTAAAAATCCCAATACAAGTAACAGAAATATTTGAAAAGAAGCAGTATATAGTTAAGTCAATTTATTGTAAAGATTTATAAAAAGATATGATGAAATACATTCAAATTTTTACGGATTTTACTGTTTATGGGTCCTTGATAAAGAGGGAAATATTTTATTTTATACTTTAATGTTTATGGAAAAAGTACGTTAAAAAATAATGGATTAATTGACGTCAACATCAATTTAGAACAGTTGAAAAAAAAACTCGTATCGTCAACAAAAAAAAGTTGTTAATTTTGGTACTGAACAAACAAAACATTTAAAAGTCATAAGAATAAAATTAAGTTTTTCATATGCTTTTCATAACTAAAAAATTGTAAACATTTTTTGATAACTTGCAGTGTCATTTAATTACCAGATTCCTTTGCATGGGGTTAGAATAGCCCGAAATGTGAATTGTTTGTATGAAATTTCTAGAAAAATATCGGACTACATCCAGTAGCTGTACGTAGCATCGGTAAGTCACTATAATGTCAGTTATAATTATTAAGTTTTATTGGTATTGAAACATGAAAGTTAAATAATAAAAATGATAAAAAAAATATTGATAATAGTCAAATAATTTAATTGTATCAATAAAAATAATTATTTTTCTACACCTTAATGGATATTGTCGATTCTACGCACACTTTGCGAAGTATCAGTATCAGTATCAGTATACTGAACGGATATAATTTCATTAGCGTGAGGTATGAAATCCACCAATCATTTAGTAACCCACCACCTATTGGTTTTTTTAATTTTAAATAACCTGTCGAAACAACTGTGAGAATTTTTAATTCCAGTGATTACTTAATAAATGGTACTTCACCAGATATTCATTTAAGCCAAAAAGATGCATTAATAATATTATTATTACCCCAAAAATCAAAAACTACACATGAATTATTACCTACTTAGAGAAAGAAGGTGCCTATTAGTTGTATATGATTTTATAATAAAATCGTTTCAGTCCGTGA
This sequence comes from Neocrepidodera transversa, assembly GCA_963243735.1. NCBI lineage: Eukaryota > Metazoa > Arthropoda > Insecta > Coleoptera > Chrysomelidae > Neocrepidodera > Neocrepidodera transversa. The sequence goes on along the minus strand of OY725343.1, from coordinate 27,556,337 downwards.
TAACGCAGTGCAAACGTTTTCGGATACGAAGGTCCTCGGTTCAAACCCTGTGGCTGTAATCTTTTTTTATTTTTTATAATATTTTTTAGTTTTTCCTTTAGTGGGTTCTAGAAACAATGTACTATTCAAGTCGTGTGGATTGTCTATATAACACTCGGACGATTGAGCACTCGGCCTACGACGTCGTGCTCAAACTTCACCCGCGTACGATATGGCCATCATATCAACACTTGTTGCACAAACTACTATTTGTTCATTCATATATTCTGTCGTTAATTTATCTTGCCATAAAACCCTCGATAAATTTCTTTTAAACCCAAAATTTTTCCATCGGTAATTTTACTCGAAAAACTGCTATTTGGCAAAATTGATTAACCTTCGTTCTCGCGATTTATCCATGTCCGTTTTGCTCGAAAAAATTACTGATTGGCAATTTTTTTCGTTTTTAACCGTAGGAATAGACATCTGTCAAAGCTAAGCTCCGAAATACGGAAACTCTTCAATAAGTCCAAGTACAACGGAGTTTGGCAGAGCTACACTGGAAAACTCACCACCCACAACAAAGAGATTAGGAAAGCACAAAGTCATGGCTAAAGGCAGAGTCGATACAGTAATGGCCTTAAAACAGCTTCATAGAAAATGAAGAGGAAAGAGCCATGCTTCTACTCGAAACTCACTCTCCTGGAAGCAAACACAGGAAATACACTGGAGGGATACAGCAGACCTACTAGGGAAGCCACAATAATGGCTAAACACATATATAGTAGCAGACGGATAAGATGGGCCATGAACAATTTTTAACAATTTAAATCCGCAGGGGTTGATGGAATCTTCCCAGATCTGCTTCAGCAAGGACAGGAAGATATCTTGCCCATATCATCCGCATTAGTCGGAGCAGTCTAGAACTGGTCGAAGTTGAAAAATAAAATTTTTTTTTAAAGGTTTAGATAAACATAAAATTTTTTATAGCCTCACGTAGTGGAGGGTCTCAACAATATAAATTTACGTCGAAGTGCATCCTACGACGCACTTAAAGTAAATAAATTTCCATTAATATGAATTGCGTATTAGTTGAACAACCATGCGACAAGTAAACTGTGACAATTATGACAAGTGACAGCTCGAACATAAAGTGATCCAACGTAACAAATAACAACCAGAGGAAAGGTAACAGGCCACAAGCGGAACTAATGTACTTTCCAAATGCCGTAACTTTTTGTTTGTGCACATTTGCATTAAGGCAAGTTATGTTCAATCGAGTTACTTTTGATACCAAAATATGTGGTTCAATTTATGACTTACCTTTTTGGTACACCCTGTTTATATTTATATATTATTTATTACCACATTACAAATTAAGGTAGGTTTTACTTTCCCGGACCCATCAAAGGGAAAGTAAGGTGAACGAGCAAAAAAAAAAATTTGAGATATCGATGGAAATATCCATTTTGAGGTCCCCCAAGAAGATTGAGACCATTTCCAGCGTATGGTCTGTCTGTGTGTCTGTGTGTCTGTGTGTCTGTGTGTAATCTTCCACGATAACTGCCGAACCGTTTGACCAATCAAGCTGAAATTTAGTATGGAGTGTCCGTGTGTCCCTAGAATGCGACCATTAGTTTTTGGTTGAAATCGGTACAGTGGAGGGTCCTCAAGACCGACATTGGTTAAATATACATGTAACAATTTTTTGCTTTATTTAAATTTTAAGGACAAACAATACATTTTAGTGTAAAATCTTGTAGAACAAAGTTTTAGAACATAAAATTACCTACAATTTTTGTCTGAAGCCTTTTCCAAAATTTCCAATAGTTACGCCACTAGAGGGCGCGTAAAAAATGTGCATGTATGTTTTCTCTAGTTTTTCTTGATTTTGAGGACAAACAATATACTTTAGTGCAAAATTTTGTAATACAAAGTTTTAGAGCATAAAATTCTCTATAACTTTTGTCTCAAACTTTTTCTAAAATCTCCAATAGTTGCGCCACTAGAGGGCGCGTAAAAAATGTGCATGTATGTTTTCTCTAGTTTTTCTTGATTTTGAGGAGAAACAATGTATTTAGTGCAAAATTTTTTTGTGCAAAGTTGTAAAGCATCAAATTTTCTTTAACTTTTATGTTTAACTTTTATCGAATTCCTCATAGTTTCGCCGCTAGATGGCGAGAAAAATACACATTTAAAATTCCCTATAACTATTGTATGAAAATTTTTCCCGAATTCCCAATAGTTTTCACACATGATTTTAGGAGATCCTAATTGTAGCAGTGTGATATAAAACGTGCGCATGCGCAGCTTATGTCATTACCAACATTGAAATTTTAATTCACCATCAGCTCGCTATTTTTAATGTGTTCCATAAATTATTATTTAGTATTTTGTAATTAAAATAATAATAACAAATAACATATTCTCTACGAACCAGCCTGGGGTGACACAGCCGATTTTTTTCATATAATTCGGTTTCGTTGGTGTCAGTTTCTTTCATCATGATTGTCATGGCTTTGATCTATCATGATATTTCGTTTCTCCTTTTGTAATTGTATTTTGTTTAAAAGATACTGCTGCAATAGTATCAATCTTTTTAGTTGTGGATTGCTAATATTTTTCGTGTGTTCATCTTCATATAAGTATAAAGTCATAATTTTGCTTTTTCTAGTGTACCTACTATTTGAGGAGGCTTCAGCAGATTTTTCATAGTTGTTTTTTTCATTAGGTACGTCTATCATTTTTTTTCTCTAGACCCTGGAACTACAGAAATTCCACCTAGGACCCTTTTAAAACCGGGATTTTCGCCAAAATTTAACAAATCTAAAAATCTGATTCTCATTTCTTTAGTTTGTTATCAGTCACTTTCAGGTTAGTATTTTCAGCTGAACTGGCTTCACTTTCTGCTCGGTGCCTCTTGCATATTATAATTTTCGAAGCACGTTCCTTATTTAAAATTACTGATGAGACTTTCGGTTTGTCTACTAAAACATGAACAAACAGCTCTTTGTCAAACTTCTTGTCTTCTTCTTCTACAATTTCATCTTTCCAAGAAGATATTTCTAAGAAAGTTTCGTACACAATCTGAATTGCAACCAACCGCACGTGTTGTTGAATGTTGACTGAAGGAACATCTGTACTTGAACTAATTGCTTCAATATTTTCCGGGTTGTGTTCAGAGAGTGAAGCAATTGCTTTGAGAATCCAGCGCTTATTCAACTGAGTTTTGGGGATTGGTCGAAGTTTATAGGTACTGCTTTGAAGAAGGTACTTTTTTATTCACATCGCTAAATATGAAGCGACAAATGCTAGACATTTCTGATGTTTTATAAAAATAATTTTAAATACCGAGTTTAAAATTAATTATAATAAATCTTTCTAAAAATAAAATAAAATACTATACTACCATGTATATTTAGTTTTGAATAGAAAACTATTTTTAAACGATTTAAAAATTATAAAATTAACAACGTCATGTTATCGAAATTTTGCTGTAAATTTTCAAAAAATATTAAAAAAAACTTACAAGAAACAAGAGTAATGCACCATAATTTTAATATTATAATTATTTCGTTTGCAGGTCGATACGTAGAAGTAAAAATATATTATACTACTATACTATACTATACTAGTGCCTTTATTTTGCATTGTTATATACAATACATAATATATGAAGAGGCGAAGTCTAGCTTGCGCTACTCCACTTAACCTCTCCTCACATATTTTATTGTTTTGAGAATTTTTTGTGTATGATGTAATATATAATATTATGTAACTCATTTTATAAGATTTGACATTATAATAGTAGATTCTGTAACAAGGTTAGAATGAAAAATTCGAAACGAGTGGAAAATTCCGAACGCGAGCGAATGCGAGTGTGAGGAACCACGAGTGTCGAATTTTTTCATTCTGACCGAGTAACAGACTATATTTTCTCCACGATCAAAAAGTATAAATCAAAATTAAATTAAATTAAATCTAAACACAAGTTATTTGTTGACATATTTGTATTACATTGTATTAATATTTATAGTGCTGTGGTACACTTACCGAAATTAAAATCTGGTGCATTGATGTTTTTTCATAATTTACAATTTCAGATATTATTAAATTCTATATCTACTTCACTTGATTTTTCACTCATTATTTTGTTTAAATTAAAACTTGTTTGAAAATAATTATTACCTTGATAAAGAATGAAAATACATGCAAAATGCATAAGAGGCAAGTATTATAGAATAAATATTCAGACTCTAGAGTGTGAATGTTTACATTCTATTATTAAAAATTAATTTCAGAATTCATACATTCAGTAATGGTCGTGGAGAAAATATCATAAAGTGTAAAAAAGATAAAAATAAAAATATACTGTAAAATTAAAAAAATATTAAATGATATTAAATATTAAATATTAAATATGCAAAATAAATTACTGGGTGGACAGCAACAGAAATTTAAAATATTTTTTAAAAGATCTTTCAGATTTAGTTTTGAAGTCATTTGGTATATTATTAAGAATATTAAACGCATTGTAAGTGAATGGCAAATTGTGAGCATTGCCTCTAAATTTCAATTTCTCTATAAGATACGGAGGTTTGGAAGTTGCTATAGTTCGAAATACTAAGGATGACATATGGTACTTAAAAATGTTCCCGACTTTAAGCAATTGGAGTTCATTAATTTTGAAGGACACCCTGTCATATCATTTTAGACCGTAAACGAATCTACAATAAAAATTTTCAATCTTTTGTAATCTGTATTTAGTAATTTGATCTAAACAGGGATAATATAATACTAACCCATATTTTAAAATTGATAATACTAAGGATTCGCACAGAGTTTTCCTCAACGATAGATTAAGGATGTGACGATGTCTATATAAATGTCGCACAATAAGGTAAGACCTCTTGACCAACAACGACACATGTTCTTGAAAACGAAGTTTGCAATTGAATATTATTCCAAGATTTTTAGAACTTTTAGTTATTCTTAATGGCTCATTATTTATAATTAAAGGAAAACCATTGAAGTTATATATATTATTCGAATTTGGACTAAAGAACATGGCGCTACATTTACCAGTATTTAATTTAAGATTATGGGCTTCTGAATATTTTGCTAGTTCTTGTAGATCACTATTTATAAGAGTACTAGCTACATCCTCGAAATTTGGATCAAATGACAAATATACCTGTGTATCGTCGGCAAATGATTGCAATTTAACATGTCTTACATATTTGTGAATATCAGATATATAGATTAGAAACAACAAGGGTCCTAGAACTGATCCCTGTGGCACTCCAGAAGAAACACACGAAAAACTAGATGAACTGTTTTCTGAAACGACTTTTTGATAACGGTTACTAAGGTACTACTTAAAAAATCTTAAGGATATATCATCGAAATTGTAGTAGTTAAGTTTGGCACATAAAAGTTTATGATCGAGAGTGTCAAACGCTTTAGAAAAATCTAACTGAACAACAGATGTAGCCAATCCCGCGTCAAGTGATCTGATGATGTAATCGGTTATGTTCAATAGAAGTGTAGTAGTGCTAAAATTTTTCCCAAACCCAGATTGGCTTGTATCAATAATTTCATTCACAAAGACATAATCATAAATTTGCTTACTAACTATTTTTTCCAGAACTTTTGATAAACAAAGGATACAGTTTTAGCATTTTTGCAGAGATATTATCATTTCCAAGTGCATTCGATTTCAAATTCATTACAGTATGTACAATTTCTTCCGTCGTTGCAAGTTTAAAAGAAAAGGAAATGTTGTCATTAAATTTATTTAAGTTATAAAAACCTGAGGTTTCTGGACAGGAATTTCTGGTGGTATAAACAGATAAAAAATACTTATTTATTTCAATAGGATCGTTCAAATGAGTTGGTACGTGACAATCGGAATTATTTTTAATATTTAGTGACTTAACTTTAACGAAATACATTCGATTAGATAGTGTGAATTTATTTCAAAATTCCGCATTTTTAAAAAATGTCGACTACATTGAAAAGCTGTCAATTTAATTAGTAATTAAAAACTACAAAACACTTTTTTTATAATTCCCATTTCGTGTAAATTATTATTTTAAATTAAAATTGTTTTATGATGTCTTAAAAAAGGAAGTGGTATTTTATGATTTGTTATTCTTTTCAAATGAGCCGCTACTGAACATTGCAACTGATTACCTGTTTCAACCAAGGGTAGTCATCGATGGCAGTTCTTAATTTTATGTGGTTTACTTTCCCGCCAACTTGAAATTAGACATTTTTAACAAGCAGGTGTGTTTTTACAATTTTTAAATGAATATAGAAAAAAAACACTGAATTAATTTATCAATACGAAATAACATCTAAAAATTCTAAAAAATCTTTTTAATTCTGTGAACTGATATTGTTTTCTTTAATATGAATGTTTTTGTAATGACAGGATACACACCTGCCGTTTTGTTAAAATTAAAACAGTTTTTGTTCAAAGTTTTAACAAAATCCCAGTAAAACAATTCAAGACCAGCAGAGCATTCAGTGAGCACATACTTTAAACCATCAGATCCGACTTCATTATTTTTTATTTATTTCTACCACAATCATAATATTTTAGCATTGACTAATCCTCATATTAACACATCCAGTAAAATTAGACGAGACAAGAGACAAGTCAATATGTGACCATCAAACATATAGTGAGCAAGTAAATGAAGCTTTTTTTGAATGCCACTCCTGTATTCGAGGATTGCATCGTCTCAGTTTAGCCTTCTGTAGACCATGAAATAAAATCACTAACCTATAAAATTATGCTAATATGTCTTTGTCGACAAAAAGAGGACAGGATGGGTGGGAAATCTTGATTGCCAAATAAAGAGCGTGAAATACTTTGAACCGTAAAACCTGAGGAAGACAAAATTTTCTAATCATGATAGATTTTCTTATAATTTCATTGTACATTTATTCCATATTACAAGCATAACCTTGTTAGTTATAACTTTTTTTTAGAATATTTGTCTTGTCGTTTAGTAATTAGTAAGTTATTAACGGTTTTGATAAATTCAAAAGGAAATAAATATATTTTAAAACAAGCTTAGTAGATATAATATATAATACAATACGTTTATTTTCCTCAGAGGGTTTAAGTCATGAACTGAGGACCCCTCACTTCTCTTATGGAAAATGGCTTTCGGCCATTTTTTTAAAAATTAAGTATGTTGTAGATCTTGACGTTTTGATTAAATGTCTCTTTATACGTCTACAGGATGTTTCAAATATAAGGTAACTGCGATCTATTGCTCAGGGATATATGGATCACCCCTTTAAACTTTTTATTTTTTAGCCGATTTTTATGAAAGTTTAACTAAGTATATTAAAAGTAATTTCTGATTTTCTGACGTATGTATTCGAGATGTCCGACTTCGGACAACAATTTTGTTTTTTAAGTGGAACACCATATAAATGTTGATAAAGGATTCTACGGATCAAAATACATGAAATCCACTAGCCAAATGTCAGTTTGACATAAGTTTCGTTTATTATTTTTTCTCAGTGTACTTGGCTAAAATGCATAATAGTAAGTAATAATAATAATAATAATATCCTTTATTTTCCATTTGACAATTTGTATAGGATTCGTCATTTATTTTTTCAATGTAAAAAAAATATATATATTGATATGGTTTTTTAGTTATATGGGTAGTTTTAGTTCTGTTTTTGTATGTATTGTGGTTGACAGTGATGGAAAGGTGGAAGGTTATTGTCAAATGTAAGTTTGACAATGAAAATGAGGTTATGAAAAAAGTTTAAGGTGCGTGTGAATGTATGTAAATGTGTAAAGATTTATTTAAGAATGTTTGTTAGAGGATTATTTTTCATTGAATGTAATAATGAGTTCACAACAATTGTGTTGCAAGTAAAAGGAAAAATCTTAGTGTGTTTAGTCATTTAAATTTAGAGATAAAAAAAAATATCTAGTTAGGGGGAGAAAAAAAAAACAAAGGAAAGAAAAAATAATAAACAGTTTTTGTTTTTCTTTTGATTAATAAGAAAATTAGAAATGTCAGAGATAAAAAAAAGTAGAATGAGATGTTTTAAATACAATGTATCATTATAAAGTAACTGAAGTTATAATTTAGAAAAATCAATAAAATTCTTATATAAGAAAAAGGTTTATCAATATAAAGGGAAGCATAACAAGAATACAAATAAAATATTGAAGAAGACAAATTGGCGTATAAGAAAACGAAGGGGTGCAGTGTGGATTAGACGGAGAGGCAGATATGGGGGAAGACTTGAAAAGATTATAGAAAACAGCAGAGTAAATTCAGTCGGAGGAGTATTAAGAAGTATATAGAATAGTAAAAAGGAAGAACTGAAGAAAGAAGTATTGAAGGCGCCCAAAATTATAGTTTTGTTTGTTTATTTATTTTTTGTAAAGTTTATTATTTTTTTTTAAGGAACCGAACCCTAAAAGAGATTAAGAGTTGTCACAATAGCCAGTCTAAAATAATATATACAATAAAACTAATACAATTAAAAATAAATAAATCAATTAAAATTAAAAACGTTTAAAAAATTATTGAACATTTTCGGGCCCAAATAATTAGGAGCATTTGAACTTATTTTTAGACGGCAAAATGGAATATGTAGTTCACCAACTTACCGCGTATGGTATCGGTGTACATTTTCTACCTTTTCAAACAGTTTTTTGTTCTTATAAATATATATATATATATATATATACACATTTCAAAGATGAACAAAGAAGGAAGAGGTAAAATACCATATTCTTTAAAATGATGTATAGCATGAATAAGAGAAACGGAGAACTCTTTTCTACGCAATAAATCCTTGAGATGTATTGGTCGAATTTCCCCATAAACATGTACTATACCTAATCCGAGAGTCAACCTGTACGAAATAAACCATTACAAATTGATGAACTTCTAATACTGATCGAAGATTGAAAAAAAGAAATTTCAACGAATTAATTTTGGAAACAAGTTGACTACAATCTGTTTTCCAGTCTAGTTTTTCGTCAACCAAAATGCCTAAAAAGCGAATGGGTTCATGCGTTACACTAATATTAATATTGTTATTATTGATAGAGAAGTCTTGAACTGTCTCTGTAGTAAAAAATCGAACCAAATTTGTTTTATCAGGATTAAAGAATATATCAAGGTTATTAAAATAGTTAAAAATATCTGTAATTAGTGTAGCGCTCTTCACAACCAATTCTTCAGAGTCCTTGGCTGAAACCAAAATAGAAACATCATCTGCATACGCAACATACTGCGAGTTCTTTATACATTATTGATATATAATACAAATAAAATAGGACCCAGTATGGATCCTTGAGGAACACCCATATTTACAGTCTTCAAGTCTGAATTGATAGTTCTCACTAAGTTATATTCTCTGATGGTTAATTAGACATATTGTTTACGATCACTTATAGAAATGATGATATCCAGTCAAGCGACACACCACGAATTCCAAAATTTTCTAATAAGGTATCATGATTGACACAATCAAATGCCCTACTGAGATCACAAAAAATGCCAACAGGGCATTCGACTGTTTCAAAATACTCTGTAATTTGATTGTAAAATGAGACCATTGCGGTAGAAGTAGATTTGTTTTGACAAAATCCATGTTGATTTTCGGTAATGATGTTAAATTTATTTAAAAACGAGAGAAGTCTATCAAGAAATGCATATTCGAAAATTTTGTAAAAAATACTAGGAATAGTTACTGGCCTATAATTTTCAATTGACGTTCGACCCTTTTTTTTTAAATATTGGAATTATTTTTCCTGTTTTTAAATTAGAAGGAAAAGAACCACATTCAAATGACATATTTATCAAGTATGTTAAAGGGTCAATAATATTATCGAGGACTTTTATCATTAAGAAATTTGGAATATCATCGACACCACAAGATTTTTTATTTTTAAGTTTAAGACAAATCAATTGTAATAATGGACGATTTTAGTAAGTAAGATTTTTAGGATTTTTAATACACCGACACTTAATCTTAATCATGTTTATTCGGTTACAAATCAAAACCCACCCAAAATAAACTTCCTTTTTTTAAAAATGATGATTTTTTAAAATACGTGACGTATTTACTGATCTGGGAAGTTTATTCAGTGATTTAACTTATGTTGGTACATATGACATTTCGTTAAGTAGAAAAATCGATTAAAATCGAATAGAATGTCCGTATCTGTTATGATTTCACATTTTTTTTCAAATGAATATCGCTCCAAATCTGATTTTGGACCTTTATTACTTTTCTGATTTCTGAACTTTATTAGGTATTATTAATACTTATTGCAAATAACCTATTCATAATTTAACAATTCGATTATCAATGTCACATCGAATGATTTCAACGAATGATCGAGTAGACACTTCTTATAATATCGATACAGTATGTGACGTAGGTAAAGCTTCTGGTATTACGTCATCAAGCCCGCGTAATTTAAATACGAGGATGTTTTTAGCTTAAAGGGTTGTTTTAAAAAAATAACAAAGTAGTATAAATAGTACATTTGGACCTTCTATATTAAAATATCAACTTAAAAAAAAATGCTAAAATTGTCCATTCAGTTGCGCAAAAAGGTGTTAAATATAAAGATTGTTTATTTGAAAAAGTTCCATTAACATTACAAATTTTGTCTACTTTTATGTTATTTACAAATTCAAGTGGTGTATTCAAAAAAAAGTATAGTATATCATTTTATTCGTATTGAAATGGGCTTCAAGGGATTACATTAAAAAAAATGAGTTTAGGTAAAAAAACGGTTGCTATTCTAATAAAATTATAATAAATCAGACAAAAACTGGTTTTTAAAGGAAATAACATTTTTTATGAAGTTCTCTTTGAGCTTTAATTGATATTGTAAAATAGTACACTGAGAAAAATATTTGACATTTGTCTAGTGGATTGCATGTATTTTGATCCGTAGAATCGAAATTTATCAAAATATACAGGGTGTTCATTTCCGGCGAAACCAGAAGTCGTACATATTCAATAAATGTGTCAGAAAATCAGAAATTTACTATTACTATACTCAGTTAATCTTTCATAAAAATCGGCTAATAAATAAAAAAGTTTAAAGGGTTGATCCAGTGTCACCCGGTATAGGTCTCAGTTACCTCATATTTGAAACACCCTGAACACATATAAAAAAAAAATGTTTCTCGGGCGCAATATATTTTACATCAAATGGTAATAATAAATGCGTTATTAGTTTAGCAGCAAATCTTTTACAACTGTATTGCTATAGCAGCATAATTGAAGCGATTTGGAAAAAATCAGATTTGAAAGCCACACATTCGGGTCCGTATGTAATATTTCAAACTTTATATAGTGCAGTTTTTCTTTGACTACTGCCCTGTAAAGTATATAATTTTTTTCAAGAAAATTTAGCCGTGTGTTTTGAAAGTTATTAGGAATTTATCAAAACTGAGGTTTAATGGTTTTCAATATTACAGTCATTTTAAAAGTAAAGTAGCTCCACTGACTTTTTGGTAAACCCTGTATATATAATTGTTGTATTTGTTAAAGTACCAATCTATTGACTAAATTTTCCCATAAACAAATTCTAGATAAGCTGATCAGTTTTCTTAAAAAATGAAGAAATTGAAATTGAAACAGAATTACCTAAATACCCAATTATTGAACTTTGACCATCAATATCTCGAAAACTGGTCATAGGGTTGAGTTGGGCCCATGGAGACATTTAATCAGAACATCAAGATCTAGAACATAATAAAATTGTAAAAAAAATGGCCTAAAGCTATTTTCCATAAGAGAAGTGAGGGGTCCTTTGAAGCGGAGATGTCATTCCTGAAAAAATATTTGCCAGATCTAGATCAAAAAACAAATGTTAGCGAACCGGTCTCTGCGAGTAATAGCAAAAATCCTTCTGAATATGGTGAAGATGATCGGACGGATGACACTGATAATCTGAGTGATTCAAGACCCATAACACCAGCCTCAACAGCAGCATCATCTTCTAATTACAGCACAATATTTAGACCAACACCTACATCGGCTCCAAAGAGAAAGTAAGTGGAGCCCCAAAATACACAACCTAGTTCAGTTGCTAGCGTCCTTGAAAAATATTTACAAACTACTACAGCTACAATTTCCAGAGGTAATAGTTTGACGCAATTTTTCATGGCAATGTCTGAGACAGCTCAATCATTCCCTCCCGAACTTCAAATTGAAGTTAAGGCGAATGTTTTCAACATTCTATAAGAGTTAAAATGTTTACAACCCAGAAACACCATCTAGTTTGGCAATTTTCATGCTACTGGATTTAAATGTAATAAAAATGGACATCTACAACGACAACAATCGCAATAGACTCAACAATCACAAGACATACAACTTTCTTACCCACAGCACATTCAATCTTTTGAAACACAACCTCATGTGACGCATTTAAATTTACAACACAGTACACACACAACATTCCCAAGATATACTACAACCTTCACATCCACAAAACACGCTAGCGTCGCAATCAAAACTAACACTTCTTCAAAACATGCAACCATCTCTTCTACAACATCCAACATATTCATCAATATCAAAATATTTTGTAGATTCTCTAGAATTCCAAAGTGACAACGAATCAAACTTGTAGTGTAAATTAAATGGCACAGCTGTTTTAGTACTAAAAAATAAAAAGTTCCTTTAAAATTGTATTTCTGAAAAATGTAATTTTTTACAAACACGCTCGAAATAAATATTGATCAAGAAAACAAAACACCTTTAGGTAACAGTAATAATACTAATAATAAATAACTTACCTTAGGGTCACTGCTAAGCGTTCATAGCCAAAAGTTCTTAAAATTTTTCGTAACTCATTCGGAAGTACTGAAAAAATTTTTCTTCATGTTGTATTAATTGAGGAAATAAAGCGGAAAATTCACTTTCGATTTTCCTCTTTTTACAGATTTCATGTATCCATTTTCGTTTGCTTCTTCTTTGTTTTACTACTGCATTTTTTACTTCCTCTTCCTCGCACAGTAAGCTTATAATTATTATAGTCTTTGGAGCCATCGTAAAATCAACATAATGAGTGACAAGCGGTCGGTGACTGGTAAAAATTATTTACCGACTAGTGTGCGTAGTCAAAAACAATTGTCGGCCGATATTTGGAAGTTCATGAGGCTGTGGATAAATTAGATATGCTGACAGGCGAAAGTGAAAAGTTCTGGTTTATAAATAGTACAGCAGAAAATAATATTACAGTATTTTCTTGTGAAACAAACGTAAGAAAGTTTTGTGAGATAAGTCACAGTAAGCTAAAAAAATCGAAATCACAAAAGATATATCGGAGAAAATAAAAATCGTGGAAAGCACAATGTATTTATACCCCACAAACGAAGAAGAAGTAGGTAAAATTATAGATAGTTTAAAAAATAACAAATCACCTGGACACGATCAAATTAGAAGTGAAATTCTAAAACAGATAAAAAATAATATTATTACACCTATTACATATATAGTAAATATGGTTCTAGAAACAGGGCGCTTTCCTGATATCCTTAAAATCGGAGTAGTTAAACCCCTGTTTAAAAGTGGCGATAAAAACAAAATGATAAATTACCGACCTATATCCTTAATTTCCAATATATCTAAAATTATAGAAAAAATTATAAAAAACAGAATAGTTGCCTTTTTAGACAAATTTAAGGTACTTTCCGACAGGCAATACGGTTTTAGAAATGGCAAATCAACAGAGGATGCAATAAGTGATCTAACAAACTGTATTTATGACGCTATGGATGAAAACAAACCTAGCCTATGTATTTTTATAGATTTAGCTAAAGCGTTTGATACCGTCTGCCATAAAACACTTTTGCGAAAACTAAAATCGTACGGTCTCAGAGGAAGAATTTATGATCTATTAAAGTCATACCTAAGTAATAGATTGCAGTGTGTTCAAGTAAACGAAACCGTAAGCCCTTTAAGATCCATTAATTATGGAGTACCTCAGGGCACAGTACTAGGTCCTTTACTATTTTCCATCTACATAACTGGCCTCTTAGAACTTGACCTAAAAGGAAAAATAATTAGTTTTGCTGACGATACGGCTATTGTATATAAGGAAAACTCGTGGTATAAACTTAAGGAACAAACAGAAAGAGAACTCAAAATTATAAACAAATGGTTTCAATTGAACTTACTAACAGTCAACTATAACAAAACGAAGTTTATCACTTTTACTTCTTATAGTAGTAACTTACCTAACTTCAGGTCATTAAATGTCGATAACATAATTATTCCACAGGTTGAACACATCAAATACTTGGGACTCGTTATTGATCAACACTTAAGGTGGGACTTACAAATAAAAAATCTTGTTAATAAAATTAGAGGTTTATTATCTAGACTTAGATATTTAAAAGTCTTTTTAGATAAGCAGCATTTAAGAATTCTCTATTTTTCCTTAGTACAGTCCTAATTAACATATGGTATACTTGGCTGGGGTGGTGTTTATAATGTGTATTTAAAAAAATTAGACATAATACAAAAATGGGTATTAAAAATAATTTATTACAAAAAAAGGAATTATAGTAGTAATTTGCTGTTTTCAGAGCATACAACTTTTTGATACGAGACAGCTTTATTTTTGGAAAATAGCAATAAATATATTTAAGGGAAATATTAAACTTGTAAATAATACACATACATACCAAACTAGAAATAGTCGCATAACATACTACTTACCGAGAAAAAATAAATCCATAGGTTGTAGATCGTCTTCATACTTGGCACCCCGAATTTTTAATTCGATTCCCATAGAAATTAGAGAAAGCAAAACAATATATACATTTAAAAAGCATCTTAAAAAATGGATCTTTCATCAGCCAAGAGTACTAATTGAAAATATAATAAATCAAAAATAAATACTTACAAAACATAATAAATTATTGTTATCGAACATTAATATCCAAATGTGAAACTTACCCGATTAGACTAATTTCCCGATTGTGACAAATTTTTCTTGATATACGACATACATAATTGTACCCGAATGTGACACTTAAACCTGATACGACTTAAATAATCCCGATAAGACTTATATTATGCCACGCACAAGTAATATTTAAAATATTACTTCTGTGGCTTTTTCCCTGTTTATTAGTAAGCAAGTTATTCATTTCATTTGTAAAACTTTTATTATGGGCTAATAAACACATTATTATTATTATTATACAGGGGTCCAAAAATTTAGGTCATAAATTAAACCACACATTTTGGTCTCAACAATAACTCGTTTGAACATAACTTGCCTTAATGCACACAAAAAAAGTTACGGCCTTTGGAAAGTACAAAATGAAAATCGATTTTTTCCAATATTTCATGAACTGTCTAACATTTTATAATGAAAATGGATACATGGCTTTCTTATCGTAAGAGAATCTTTTTCATATAAAACCACGAAATCTGTAGAGCCCATAAAAATTTTATGGGGATTTTGAACCTGTAAAACCCCCCAAAAATTTTTCTAAGCATTACAATTAAATTAATATTTTGATACCATTGATTTAATACATCATTTTTGAAATTTTTTTGCCTCTTATCACTTTTTCGAAAAGCCAGTTTATATCGAGATGTGGCCTCTTTATCATTATCCTTCAAAAATTTTGAGTAACAAAGTAAGTTATAACTGAGTATTCATGTTATTCGCAGGTATAAAAATATGTACAAATGTGTAGCATTTACTATAATAAATGTTTAAAATGACCTCCATTTTCCTGAATACACTTTCGGTACCATTTTTAAAAGGAAAACCGAATTTTTTGGAAGATCATTGGCTTCGATGCCTCATTTGTTGTTCGTCGATTATATTAACAGAATGCACGTCGATTATATTAACAGAATGCACGTCGTCTTTCATAAAAGCCCAGAAGCAAAAGTCAATAGGGTTAAGATCTGGACTTCTGGCTGGCCAAGGAATAGGTCCACTAGGGCCCCTTAGAATCCAAAGTCCAGGGTACAACCGAAAAGATATTCCCTAACTTTTGTGGTCAAAATGCGCTGGTACTCAATCTTGTAAATACGCTGGAGCTCCATCTTGTAAATACCACATATTTTGCCTATTTCCTAAATTTACCTCTTCCAAGTACTTTGTAAGAACTGCAAGTAATTTGCACCATTTAAATTATTTGGAAGAATTACTGGTCCTATTAAATTACTATTCACAATGCCTGCCCAAACATTGACTTTAAAATTCCTTTGGTGATGAGTCGCTTTTTTTGCGTGAGGATTTTCTTCTGACCACATGTGTGCGTTATGGTGATTTGTAACGCCATTTCTATTGAATCGACAAACAAAATATGATTAACGAAATTGATATTTCGATTGTTTTTCGTATTGAACCAGTCGCAAAATCCCATTCTTTTAGGATACTCTTCATCTAGTAATTCTTAAGTGATAGGGATGAAGCTACTGTTCTTTCAATCTTCTCCAAACCATCATACGACCAACATCTCATTGAGCAGCTATTACCCTTGTACTGGTTCCAGGGTTTTCTTCGACTAAATCTAAAATCTCCTCATCGTAGAATCCTACATCGTGCTCCTGCATCCAGGTCATTCATAATATAATTATACAGGCCATGCATTGGGGTACCGGTGAATTTATGTTGGCTGTATGTTATAATTTTATTTTTTTCGAAACAAAAAAAAAATCAATAAATGATATTGAAATATTTTCGAAAAAATTGATGGCACCGTAACTGGCCTATAGTTTTCCATATCATTCTTTTTGTGTACAGGTATGATTTAGCACAATTTTAATCTGCTAGGAAACTAGCACAAAAAGATAAGTTTATAAAAAAAAACATAATGAGTTTATTAAATATAATACGACTTATTTTATTAAAAATGATTTGTATTACCATAATTAATTGCTCTAACTGCGATATTATAATTGAAAGGACCCCGCACGGTTCTTATGGAAAAAGTGTCCCAGTCGAATTGGCTGAAAAGTTAGAATAATGTAGTTTATGATGCCCTGATCAAATGTCTCCATGGGCTTAACGAGATCTAATGGACAGTTTTTGAGATATGTTAAACATGCGGAGGCAATGTTGTTGTTTAACTTTAGAAAAAAAATAGTGTAGCGATTAGTTTGTTACAAGTTGAAGATAATAATTATAATATTAATATTATCGATACCAGTTGTAATAAGACTTAGTCTACAGGGTGATTCTTTTTCTACTAGCCATTTTTAAGATTTTTATGTAATTCTTTGAACAAACTCAGTCAAACGCAAAAGACCGTAGTCTTGCAGAATAAGTAAATATCATTTGATTTTAATACTGAATGATTTCAGGTTACTATTATACAGGGTCACTCAAAATTATCTTCATTAGTTGTATTTATTCATTTTTATTGAGGTGGTGTTATGTAAGTCAATAAAGACTGCATTTTAAAAATATTTTGAAATCTAAGCTCCAAATAAAAGTGCCATACAGAAATTATGTTTTTTAAATGTAACACAGTATATTTTTGTACATTTTTAGATTCATCCTGAAAAGCTGATGTCAAAATAGTAGTTTGTACAACAAGTGCGCAAAGCGTCACTTTTCCCACGAGTGCAGAAGTTTGTGGCACGAGCCGTAGGCGAGTGCCGCAAATCTAGCACAAATAACTAATATAATAATATGTAATATAATATAGATATTATTCAACGAAAAAAAACTTATATTGGTAATAACATAAATATAAATTTTCTTATTTGAGAACCGTTAAAAAATACGCTCAAACCAATCCTGGTTGCGTCATCTGCTATACGGGATGTTCACCCGCGTCTGATCCATACGAGTGTACGGGCAAATTCAAGCGTAAAATAAGACATCAGGCCACACACAAGACACAACATTAAATATTAAATGGACCGAATAATCAATGGTAACTTTTGTGGTTTCAAATATACATCCACGCAAGGTGCTGAAATTCTATTCAAAATTAAAAATTCTGTAAATTTTTAATGACAAAGTCATATAATAATTATCATTGTAAATATGGTTTCTAGAGTCATTTTTCGAAAACATATTTTTAAATTACTGCAAATATAGATTTGTTCGAGTTGAAAGAAAATAAGAAAAAATTAAACGACGTGTGAATTTTTCAAGATTTTTTCAAATTAAATTAATGAAACTACCAGGTACATAAAAGATTAATGTAACGAAATTTTCGAAACAAAACTGCACGAAATACAGGGTTTTAACCAGAGAATGAACGCCACCCAGTAAATGAACAAATTAACTGATTTTACCTACATTAAGGTTATTTCAGAAGGTGAAGAAAACGTTAGAAAATATGGCAACAATATGGACCATTTCTTTCATTCATTTAAAAAATTATAACCTGAGAGAATGAGTGCGTAATTTTTGTTAAGGTAAGTGTAAAACATAATATTATAAAGTTGTATTTAATAACCACAACTATTACATATTATTAAATCTAACATTTTAACAGAGAAACAAACAATAAATGGATTATATTCCTGTATTAAAAGTTTACAGAACGGAACTTTTTGTAATATACATTTACAGGTTGAGAGTGCTAGCAACTGAATAGCAAGTAACTTTATCTTAGTTTATTAATTAGTGTCCATTATTTAGCAAATACTGTGTTTTTTGTATTGTACAATAAAACATAAGAACTTTTCATTTCAGATGGATAAAGAAAACTACCATATTCAGAGCAAACACTGGCCAATACTATTACTTACATTAAAAGTGAGAATATTTATTTGAATATTGTTTCTGAGCAATACGGAATACCCAAATCTACTCTTTACAATAAACTAACGGATAAAGTTTCAAATGGGCCCATCTCCCATGTTAACTTCAGCCTAAGAAAAAGGAGTAGAAGATTGGATTGAGGCAAAATTGTGAATACATCCAGACAAAGTAAAAGATACAGTAAGAAAACTTCATATACAGCAGACCGGGCTACAAGGGGCTAAAATTATTTTTGAAAAAACATCCCCAAATTGCAAAAAGATATTGAAATTATTAGGTTTCCTTAAAAAATAATTTCAAAAGAACTTCTTTTGTTAGTACCAGAAGGATGGGTAATTGGAACCTCTGACTCAGGTTGGATGACAGCAGCAACATTTTACGAATATATAGCTAATGTTTTTTTGAACAATAATATAACATGATTCATTGATGGATACAGTCGTACTAGACTATGGAGCTATACGGATTTTGTAAAAAGATACAAATAACATTGTATTTTTTACTACCAAATTCCACTCACATTCTTCAGCAGAGTGATGTCAGCATTTTCCGTTCTTTAGAAACTGAATGGAGATATATCGTCAGGAAATATAAGCAAAACAAAGGATGCACAATTTTGCTCTTTGTTTAAAAAGGCGTTTGATAGATCACAAAACCAGAAACTATTGTACACAGATTTCGTGTTTGTGGATTTTCAGTCTCTAACAAGATGCAGTAGATTACACAAAATGTATATCTTGGAGACGCAAAGAAATTTTTTTAAACAAATCAACTGACTACTCAAGTTATAACTAAATATTTCAAAACAAGCCTAGAGTTCTATAAAAGTTTGTAGGAACCCCGAAAGTTAGAAGCCACCAAGTAAAATCCATATAACGATGGCGGTGACGATACGGTGTATTCGTTTTGAAAGTTTTGCTACTAAAAGGGTCTAACTAAACAATTTAATAAGATACCTTTTGAATTAAATTTTACAGAGACCTCACCGTAGCCGAGGAAGAAACTAGACCAATCCAAATTGATTATGTTGTCTCCAACGACCCTGATATAAATTCAACCATCACTGAAATACTGCGCTCCTATGCATACCTTACGATTACTTGATTCAATCCAGAAGAGAGCAACGGATCTAGGACAATCGATTGTAGGCAATTGGCCACCTCGAACTGTCCAACGCCGATTCGCCGTAAAGATAATTAGCCGTCGGTATACTTCGCCGTCGGTACAATTTTCGCAAAAAAGAAATAAATCGAGATATTGGGAAAGTAAAAGTTATGTTTAATATTTACTTGCATTATAAATTAATTATAAAACATAGATATTCGATAGTCAATAAATGTAACTTAAAAAGACGACAAGATGTCTTGAAGTGTCTGTAAATTAAAAGATTTAAATCATTTTAATAGGTGACCCATCATAACAGCACCCGTCAATATAGCCCCGACAAAATGAGACGTCCTATGTTGTTATCTTCCCAATAATCAATTATTTCATCAAACTCGATAGGACAACTGGCGACCAATTCTTCAAAAGCAGCTATTACCTCATTAACTGGAACGAAGCTTAACGCAAGTAACATTTTTATATGCAGTCACAGATCTTCATCATTTTTGTAGTCTTCAACTAATTGTAGTTCTTGCACTTTTCTCCATAGATATAGTCCTACATGAAATAAACAACCTACCACTTCTACTCCATTAAAAACATGTGATAAAGCATTCTGAACTGCTTTTTCATAGTCCTACAGGTTTCAACGTTAAAATTTTAACTCAAGCAATTTCTCAAATATGCGAACATATGATGCTTCCCTCTTATCTTGCAAAAGAACATAAATTAATGGAACACAATGATTCTCAATTAATGCGTGAATTGTGAATAGTTGCAAAAACAAAGCTGGTGTTACTTTGAAAGGTCCATCAACGAACCAGTGATGATGTTCCTCCAGAATTTGCAAGTTTTCAGAAGTTCCGAACATCAATATGCAATCAGGATCATTTGCACCGGAGTCCCATAGCATAAAATTCAGATTCCTTGATGTAACTTGCAGAGCTGCTGGAACAGCAATATCTGCAATATTTACAGCGTTAGAATAGGGTAGTTGCCTCTTCCTTCGAACACGTTCTATTTTCCTTTGAGAAGCATTGTATGTAGGTAAATATGCAGATACTTCTAGCGATATTCTGCTGGTACATTGCTGGATAATTTGCCTTGGATTTTCTACATAGGCTGCTGCTCGAATTTTTATGCCACACAGGTACTTCATTATCTAATTTTTTTCCGGATTCGGTGCATGGCTGTATTCCGTAATAATTGATGTGTTGTCACCTAATGTTTTCACACGCCCTCGACAATTTGGCATAAGGCATCTCCAAGACGTACTTCCATCAACGTTTTCTTTTGCTTTTCGATAACGATGATCATTGTGTAATAGAAATTCATTCCCTTTTTGTGATTGAATTTTCTCCATGTTTTACTGTATAACTGGATTACTTAACTGAATACTAAATACGAAGTGATCAGCATTATATTGGGTCAGGAGATCCCTCCCCCCATAGCTAATATTCACTAATTCCCAGTGGTTATTTTGTAATAAAAGGCTTAATACCTTTACTCGGGCTTAAGTAGATTTCGATTCTTAATTTAATTGTATTGCTTCGTAGAAATATATTGCAAAAAATTCTCCAAATTCCATTGGTTCTTTTACAATAAAAGGCTTAATACTATTAATAGGGCTCAAGTACATTTTGGAATGTTATTATGATGCTAAGATTAAGCTTTGGCAGAACAATTGATTGAACATAAAAATTTTAATCCTAGTTCTTTGATTATATGATATTCTTATTTAATTGGTTTCCTTCGTAGGAATATCTAGCGAATAATTCTCCTAATCCGCACTGTACAAAATGTATACTTTTAATTACTGCTTTCTTATTCCTTTATTACGTTATTGAATTTAATTTATTTATGTTAATTTTATTCTTACTTCAATCTGAAGATGAAGGTAATTCAAACTATGTAGTTGTTTAATATAAATAAATAAAGTTGGAGTAGAAATAATTTTATATTTCTTTACTTAAGTAATTTAAACAATCCAAATCATCATCACACAAAATTGATATAAAAAATAATATTATTGTATAGCTAACAGCGTTTTGTGTACCTATTTCCCAAAACATAAACATAACCCCCAATCGAACTGTCATAGTTCTGAAATCTTTGAAAGTTTGTTAATTATTTATTTGGATTAACATGGCTAGAGCTAATATAGCAGTTATTAAGGAACTGTTAGAAGGTGATCTAGCATTAATGTTGTTGTAAGGATTGATTAAACATAGTATTGATATAAAATTATTTGTACCTGTTCAATACCATTTCCAATACACACTGAATTGTGCTTTTTATTATTGAATTATCTACGTTTTCTAGTTCAACGAACTTGTGATGTGGTTAGCCAATTGTCAAAATTTGCCATGCAGATTTTCTAACCTAATATGCATAATATTTTGACTGTTCATATAAGGCGCTGGGCAAGTCAGCGTAATTTATTTCCGCTGCGAATGCTGTTCAACGGTTGAGAGTTATCAATTATCACTGATGCAGCGGTCCGTTCAGCCGAACAAGTTGACTCATCGCTCAACGGTTGCGCACCGCTGAATGAACCCATTGGTTTGTGAATTTATCATAACCTTTCAACGCACATTCCTCTGACATGTCAAATATCACTTTGTTATTTGCCATATCACTGTCATTTAATTCTTCTTTTTCTTAATACCTGTTCCTGAACTTGATCTCTACTGGTTTAGAGTATAGTGGATTGCAAATTATAGTAGAATACCTTCCAGGAATTGTCAAGGGTAGGCGGCATACAGGGTTGGAACTAGGAGAACGTGATTCTAACAATTTCACAAACACAAAAATAGATTTTTACATGATTACAATATGAAATAAAGTAATTAATAAAAAAAAACATGGAAATAGATTTTTCTATTTTTGTTGCAAAATCAAATAAAATAATTAATAAAATAAAATACGAAAATATATTTTTAATTTTTGTACTTAACGTTACAACATGAAATAAAGTAATAAAAAACATGAAAATAGATTTTTAATTTTGTACTTACAAAATAAAATAACTAATAACTTAATTTTGGATTAGTACACGAATATCTTACTTTCCCGGTCCTATCAAAGGGAAAGCATAGTGAAAGGGGCAAAAAAAATCCCAGATATGATTTTATAGATTTTATAGATTTTTAATTTCTTTTTTGTTGTAAAATCAAATAAAATAAAACACGAAAATAAATTTTTAATTATTGTACTTACGTTACAACAAGAAATAAAGTAATACAAATCATAAAAAATCTGATGTGGCCAGCACATGACCTCTCGCCATTTTTGAATAAAAAATTTACAGGTTGACACAAAAAAGTATGAAAAAAAATTATTTTTTTGTAAATCTGGCAACAATGGCAAAAGTTTCGAAAATTTTAATGAGATGAAAATAAACTATAGGGTATACAAAATATATGTGTAAAACTTTATTGCCGTTTTGTATAATAATGGCGTCATCACCCATAGCAACTGCCACTTCCGGTTGTGCGATTGGCACCAAAATCTAATCAGATCTAATCTAGGGTATCAGAATCCTGTATGCAAAATTTCAATTTTTTTTATTCAGTAGTTTTTGAGTTATCGTTACTACAACATCCATCCAAACACACACACACACACACACTAACACACACACACACACTAACACACACACACAGAGACATCATCGCGAAAATATTAAAATCGTATTCTAGAGACCCTAAAACGTGTTTATCCATTGAAAACTCACTACCCAATTTTTAGCATGATTCCTATACCTCTCTTATCTGAAGGGCGAGAGGTAAAAAGATTGCTAATTTTATATGTACAAAATAAAGTAAGTAATAAAAAAAATTTGGTTTTTCCTTCTACCATAACGACAAGATCCTTACATAGTTTTATTAATAACAAACTACCCTAATTATTTTCGTGAAATGCTTGTCCCACCCTAAATATATTTTTTTAATAATCTTGAAAAAAAAATAATTAAAATTAAAAAAATCAATCAAAATTAAAAAAATCTTAATTACACAACAATTAACAACAAATAACACAAGAGCACAAACGGAAATAAATCCAGGTCGTTAAGAATGGTCAGTTCTACCCTGTTAACGCTTGCTGTTTCAACTGTGCAATGCATTACAAGAGTACATCTTTAAAAATAAGCCCATTTAAATGTAAGACTAAATTAAGTACTACATAAGGATTACAGTCGTTTACTCAAATTCGAACATCTGTCGATAACTAGGACTGTTTCCGCTATAATAAAATTTGGGTATTTCGTTTCTACTATAATTTGCAATGCACTATACCATATGTATAGTTTGTTATCTCAATTTTATTCTTTAACTCAATATCAAATTTCACTTTAGTTCAGGTCATATTTATTGTCAATGAAGTTTTTATTCCACAATATTTTAAACCCTACCCCCATCCCTATTTCCCGAAGTTACTTTTCCTCTCCTTTAAGTGTCACATGTCAACAATGTCATTCCACCATTTAGTGTAATATGTGCTGCGGCGATGTTTCAGCTCACGTTAAAGTCACTTCTGTTGTTACTGTTCACATTGTACGTAACCGTAACTCATTTTATCTATGTAGTCGTAGGTTTTCTATAAAACCAACGACTATTGATACTTTGATAGATTTTTATTCTAATCATCCCTATAGCCACAAAATTGCATCCATTAATTCATTTTTTTACAGAGTTTTCTCAATACCCTTATCAGATTCGGCCTTTACCAAAGACATTAATATTATTTAAACAGTTAGCTATAAATATTAATTTCCCCATTGATCTCATTTAGAAAATTTATTAAAAATTCTTTATTAAACATAACTTAACATTCCATACATCAGTCATTACTTCCGAAATTAATTATCGTGGCTCTATTCCCTTCTTAGGCTCAGTTTCGTATCATATAGCTAATATTTTCCGTAGATCAGATATTCATGTTGCCTCTAAACCTGCCTTTTCTTCTGCAAGCATCCTAATAAATTCTAAAGATGTAGTACCCACTCTACATAAATCTGGTGTTTATCGTATATCTTGCTCTGATTGCAATGCTGTTTATCTAGGTGATTAGAGATTAGAAACTCGTATTTCCGAACATAAAAAACAGATAGATAACTTCTGGCAGACTAATATTGTTAACTCCTCTTCGACGTTTGGTAATCATATTCTGGAATCTAGACATTCACGTTGTGATTTTAATATTTCACTCTTACATCATTGCTTGAAAAGCACCAAATTGAATTTATTAGAGATGTTTGAAATCAAAAAAGCTCTTTCCAATAGTAATTTTATTTGTCTCAATGAACAACTTCATCCCACTCAAAATTATTTATTTCTAAATTTATGTTCCTAATTATTTCATTTATCTCATTCTTCGTTATTTTAAAGGTTATCTTCTTCGTTTACCAATTTCTTCTTTTTATTTAATCTATAACTTTGGCCTGTTCCTACTTGTGGTCTGTTCCCTTTCCCTATTGGTTTCTGTTTCTTTACATTTTCAGTTTTGTCTTTCTGTCAATTGTAATCCTCTTATTAGCTTCCGCATGGTATTACTTGCTACCTTTAATTTTTAAAAATTTAATTTTTCTTTTCTGAGTGTATCGTAGGATGCACTTTGATGTTTATTTTCACTATTCATGACCCTCTAGTTTAGGGGGTGATAGGTATTGGTTAAAAGTTTCAAATGATTTAAAAAAAAATTTACTATGTTAGTGTTTAATTTTCATACCAAATTTTAATACCATGTACAATTTCTTTGTTATGCTTGTAAGTAACCCCTATTTGAGTATGTTTTTTATTGTAATCCAATTTAATTTTGTATTGTAGCCCTGATAATGGCCATCGTTTGGCCGAAATATGTCGCCAATTTAATTCACATTTAAACCTTTTAATAAATTTTGTGGTATGACTTGGAGTTTTAATTATTCGTTCAATAATTTTAACACATTTGAGTTATCGATAATTCTGTTATTGATTACATTTTGTATTCACCTACTATTTGTGATGTGATTAACTAAGGGTGAAATTCATATTAAGGTTGCGATTAACACCGCAGTTCTTCTATAGATTCATAGATAACGCTAGCATACTAATTTGGTGATTCAAAACATTTTACAGCAGTCCAACTAAAAAGTCGACACTCT
The DNA here is from genome assembly GCA_963243735.1 of Neocrepidodera transversa. Lineage (NCBI taxonomy): Eukaryota > Metazoa > Arthropoda > Insecta > Coleoptera > Chrysomelidae > Neocrepidodera > Neocrepidodera transversa. The sequence goes on along the minus strand of OY725343.1, from coordinate 27,530,331 downwards.
GGTGGTCAAACCCGTGAACTATAATCTAGTGACAAAATGGCGATTTTGTTATTATTTAAAGAATTTCCAGTAAAAGAAAATAATTGGCTTTAATAATCATTTTTTGACAACAATATTTAAAGACAACATTGTCAAATATATGAGCTATTCGATGAAGCAGTTTAGTTGCAGAATTGTGAAACGAATTTAAATACTATCGAAAAAATCATTCACGATAAATTCAGTGTTTTTAAAAAATTAAATAGCCACTTATTTAGCATTTTATTGTATTCAAACTTGTTCATAGTAAAGCCCAAACTTTGCTTTATTTAGAACAACTTAAAAAAGTCATGGAATCTTTTAACTTTTTTAAATTACTGTTTTCGCAATGACTGATATTTTTCATGTGTTATTTTACCGCTTTTTTTGTTGTAATCGCAGCCTTAACACTGGTTGTCGGGCGTTGCTAGAGGTTGTTTATACAGACTGTTTATTTCTTAATAATTGTAATTTTTATTTTGATTGTAAAAAATAATCATGCATATAGATAGTTTATAATTGTTTAAATCACTAGTGATTTAAAAAAAACTTTAAGTCATAATGACGTTTTAATATGTCAAAAATGGATAAATGAATTTAATGAGCCCTACATCCAAAGACTTAGGAAGAACATATATCCTCCGAAAGACTTGCAATATATTATTCTTTAATATTAATTTTTCTCTTAGGGATCTTAACCAGCCAACTAAGTAATCCTACAAAGGTACGATGCCCTTTCAGAGGCTTAATCTTTATCATCTTATGATCAAATAAAATTCACAAAAATTCTTCATTGATCTAAAATCAATCATTATTAATATTATCATATGGGTTTCTAATAAATATTTTACGAAAATAAAATACCCTCAAACAAATCAAACACTGTCGGTTCTCCGCTTGCCTCTTTCAATACCTTCAATAGGTTTGATTAAAAAAAATGTCATGCATCCGTTACTTTGAAAGGGACAGATGAAGTGTAAGGGTACATAAATTCATGGATTTGTATTGTGAAAGGGTGCATCCATCCCGTGTCGCCCTATTTATCAAGTACCCGCATCGTGGCGTACGTCGCTCGATCTGGCCCGTGCCGAAAAAACGATAAAATATATTTGCAGTTGGATAGGGGACAAGTGATAAAAAATTGTCACAATTTTTTTTATTTAAATATAATACAATTAGATAACAATACAATAACTAAATGGTATCGGAATATCTAAGTAGCCAAATAGCCTTTTGGGAAAAGGAAAATTCTCTACAGGATAACGATAGCGAGAATCGTTGCTAAAAGTGATGATAAAAAGAGAAAAAATGCACCCTTGCACATGTAGCGGTTTCAATGGGTGGGGGGTTAGTTTTAAGGGTGAAAATTGTTTTTAGCAATTTCTGATTGACTTACAATCAAAAATAGTAACAATAATAATAATAATAATAATAATGGCGAAAAATTAATTTTTTTTTATTTTTTGAGTTTTTTATGTCGAAAAAAATGTCAATATACTTGAAATTTTAATGTACTATATGTTTCCAAGTCCTTTATTACTGATTTAACCGGAATTTCTACACTATGCTAAAATACTTACCCTTGATTGGTGCTCTATGATATGGTCAGTATAGTCTTGGGCATATATGCCAGTTTTATTCAGACAGAGAAAGTTATCAACCACAAAATTCCAAAGAAGAGGTTGATTAGATTTTATCTAAACACAATATTTGTTAATTTAAAGTTTTAAATTTTCGCGGTTTTAATAATTCGAGAAAGTTCGAAAAAGCGCCCTCATGTGGCAAAGTGTGAAATGAGATATAGTTGATTATGTGTTGGCTGACGTTGTTTAGAAAAATTGTGGTAAAAAAGAAGGTTTTCTACTAGAAATAAAAAGTGATCAGTAATAAAAGTTTTAGTAGCAAAATGAAAGGTGCAGTATCAAAAAACAGGAATTCCTACTTAACTCATTCCGGTCTTTTCGAATATACTATCCAATTTTTTAAATTCTGATATACAGTGTGATGTTCATCGTGAAAATAATTTTGGTAATTTTTTTTGAAGACGGACCTGGATTTTTATCTTGCTTACTATGTCAGTTTAATGCACTAATAGACTCAAACAAGCTTACTAAATATGAAATAAATATATAGGGTGGTTCCAAAGAAACGAGGGTTAAAAGAAATAATCAATTTTGACAAAACACCCTGTAACTCACTTATGAGGCGGGTTAGACCCATTAAATATTAGTTTTTTGGAATCACCCAAGTGCCCTCTATTTGCAGTTAACGTATGTCGGTTTACCTATGAATCACCCTGTATAAGTGGCAAGATTTTTAATTTAGTGAAAGGTATTTTACAAATCCTGTAAAGTATTCAATTTCATCAGTATATGAATTGTAAAACAGAGTGCAGCTGTCCGATTTAAAAACGAATGATGTCGTGCTAACAGATCTAAAAGTCTTATCTAATTCACTTGTCCTAAAACCTTTAGTAGAAGTGGGCTCCCATGATTTCTATGTCCTGCCAAAACAGAACTTTTTGAATATTTTCAAAACCTGGAGATTTATAGGGGTCAAATGAATTATTATCTTGTTGTAGGTGCTTACTTGTTTCGCAAGTTTCTAATCCTCTTATCTCGAGTTTACCCATTGGCAGCAGATTTTTGGGTTGTCTTTTAAGTCCCAATCTAGTTTAATTTTAACGCATTCAGTAAAGCGTGTCCTGATTAAAACATTTATTTTCCTAAATGCATATATTCGCCATTAACGTCTTTCAAGGATACTATAGGATTTATTTGATCTTTAAATAACTCATTCTCAAAGGTCTGCTGACAGTACTTCCTCCACTATTCTCCCTTTGCCCTTTGCTGACAGTATTTCCTCCACTATTCTCACTTTGCCACTTTAATGCAATTGTTCTAGCTCGTTAGAGTTTGTCTATAGGTCTTCCAGTGACCAGTTTTATTTACGAGATCGTACAGTCTGCGCAATTCTTTTCTCCTTTTAGTCAGATCGCTGCTCCACCAACATTCTTGTCTGTTAGAATGCTCTTTCTAACGATACCCAGATTGCTACACCAACATTCTTGTCTAACGATACCCAGATTTCCAGTTAGGTTTGCTTGTATGCCTCTTGGTTAGTTTAGCTTGGATTTCTATAGGTAGCTTCAACTTTGGACTCATTGCATAGGATTTTCACAATTACATCAATTGCTTCCCACTATCTTTAATTTACCTATGAAATTGGTATGGGGATTTCGTAAACAAAGTTGGTTTAATGGGAAAAAATACGTATGTTCAAGAAGGATTGAACGGTTTTTTCAAAATTAAAATATCAGTACCGGTTTCCGAGATATTTGGGGAAACCGATATCGACGATTTTCGTTGTATTTAATTAATTTTTAAAGACAGAAAAACTTTATGAATTTTTTTATTGAAGGTCAAATAACGCTTAACATAGAGTACCCAATTTTATAAAACAACGTTTTGTCTTTGAAGGGCTTCTTTCCCATTTAACCAACTTTGTATCTGTACCGTTTTACGAAATGCCAATAGTATTGAATTTAATTTGCGCCGCCCTGTATAATATATTTATTGCTCAAAAACGAATATTAGCAACAAGTGGTAAATTCCCCACCTAGATTTAGTTTCAGAAAAGTTGTGTTATATATTCTAGAACTTTTAACATATATGTATAAAAATCCAGAAAAACTTAGTGCATAAATATAATACAATCAATTAAAATGACTATTATATTCCAAATGAAAAACTTAAACTTTCTGTAAAAACTTTCTTAAGAGCATTGTACCTTGTCATATATATTTAAAAAAAACTAACAATAATCTTGAAATAACTTCTTACGATATGCATAAGTTTTTATGATTGGAAACTAACTATTGTCAATTTTTTTTAAACGATCATAAATCTTTTTCCGTGCCAAATATTGTGGGAAATTAAAAATAAAAAATAATTGCAGTTCGCTTTAGTAAGATTTGTAAAAATCTTGACATAGGTGTATATATATATAACATATGTAACTGTATAACCTGGTGATCCAGCCCATGTGTGTGTTGGATGTCCCCCTCACAGGAAATGCACCCACACACCGGGGATCAAATAACAGTGCATCCGATATGCTACCTTTTTCTTCCCGTCGACCGCTGTTCTAAGGTTTCCCATATTTTTTTGCGGATATATTCGAGTAGGAAGTAAGCTAAGATTTGATGGGATGTTAAAAATTAATGTGTGGTTCCTATTGGATTTTTTTTATTTTTAATTCGATATAAAAAGTAATGTCAGCAAAGCGTTAAACCGCATTTTTCTTATGCAAACGGGAGCACCGTCAAATTGTCTGAATTTTTTATATGTTATAGTTGATGTTCTGATTAAAAATGTCCATGGGCTCCTACCCTATGGCTAAATTTCAAGATATAAGGCGTTGAAATTACAAATCCAGATTTTTTTAATTTAACACTAAAAAGTCCCTCTTAAATATTTTTATTTTTTTAAGTTACTGACTAATATATGTAGCCACAATAGATACTTTATTATCAATATCAAAATATTTTTACACATGCCTGTTTCGTTCAAAATATGAATTTTTACTATACCGGAAGTGACATCAACTTTTTTTTCTTGAAGGGAATGACTATATTTTTTTGATCGTTTCTCATTAAGCAAAAATTTTCGAAGTACGACAGTTTTTTCAGATTTAAAAAATTCCAAAAAATTAGTGAGCTACGAACAATTGTCTAATTTATTTTCGATATTTGTTAATGTAACTGTGCTAGTTTTTTAATAATCACAGATAATGATTCTTAAACTATGTAATTAAAAAAATAGCATAGTTCCATTAAAAAAAATTCTATAGGACCCCTACGGAAATAAAAATGAGAATTACATTTCATTTTTTGAAAAAAATACTAAAAATACTGGTACCTATCAGTAATTCAAACGACTATTTCTTCTCTACAGACAAGTCTACACCCTTACCAATAATTTCCACAGCCTACTTAGTAATTTTCTAATATCGCATTTATCTGACGCGGCAATTTTTAATAAATAATAAAATGTTTGTAAATCACCTATTTTTTAGAATTTTTTAAATCTAAAAAAACTGTTGGATAAATTTATGCTTATTGAGAAACCATCAAAAAAATATGGTCATTCCATTCCAGAAAAAAAAGTTGATGTCACTTCCGGTTTAACCGGAAGTAAGATTTTCATTTATGTTAGTCTAAAGTTAGCCCATTATTGTCTAATTAATGTGTGCCGAAAACCTATTTTTTTTATTAAAAAACAACCAAAATATTTAAGGCGAACATTGACTCGTGGCTACCCGGTATACTATATAAGTTAGTGTTAGTTCTATAGATTGTAAATATTTGTTCTGTGCATATCGATATCTCGAATAATCAATATGACAACAGGACAGCAGTCGACTAACAAGCAAAGCACTTTTCCCACTCGCTAGATTTGCGGCACTCGCCTACGGCTCGTGCCACAAACTTCTGCACTCGTGGGAAAAGTGACGCTTTGCGCACTTGTTGTACAAACTACTATTTCTATTTTATGTAGGTATATTTCAATATATACTTTTATAATACAACAGTAAAGGTTAAATTAATATTAACAAAAAGTCGAAGTTGGATGTTTGGAATTATTATTAATTGTTTTGTTTTTTTTAAAGTCGATCAATACTGAAAACATAATCTTGTTAGGTATGTCCCTAATTGAGTTTTTTCGAAAAAAGGTCTTATTCTTATAGTATGTGCCAAATATAAACATTTTTGTAAGTTATATATAGGGGGTCCCAAGTTTGGTTTTTTCGAACAAAAAATTGTTAGGTTTATACAGTATGTCCCAAAAATAAAAAAAATTTGGAAGTTGTATACAGTCTTTCCCAAAAATGTTATTTCTTGAAAGTTGTATACAGTATGTCTCAAATGAAAATTCTTGTTAGTTCCTTTCTGCACGTTAAACATGCGGCGAATGAGAGCTAGGCCGAAAAAGTGTAAGACTTCGATCATCACGACACTTTTGGTATAGTTACGGTTATGTTAGTTTATATATAATATAAAACCAAAGGAACTTCGTTATAACTGGGTGTCAGGACGTCTCCCGCCTTTTTTTATTTTTAAGTTAACTACTAAAAGTAATTAATCCTTCCAACTGTGTATTAAAAATAGTATAAAGGGTAATTAAGTTCAATTAGAGATTATATTGAACCGTATAAACAAAAATAAATAGCTATTTTCTAAGAAATAAACAGCTTAAAAGTACTATGTTAACCAGTTGCCAATCTTACTAATTAGACTTTATAATGAAATGCACTGTGTGTTATTATAAACACTTCACCATAAAATAATTCAAGGATAAAAATTCAAGGCACGTTTAAATTGTTCCTTTTCAAGTTAAGACGAATAATTAATAATTATTGTTGTCTGATGCATAATTTTTTGCACTTCCATTTTATAAAACCTTGATAAATTAAAAAAAAACAATTTTATTTAGCATAGATATTTTCAACGGTACATGAGTCATACCACGCAATTACCGTCTATCCACTTTCTAAGCGACCCCGCACTTTTCTTATGCAAACTGGAACACCGTTAAATTGTCTGAATTTTTTATGTAATAGTACTTCATGTTTTGATTAAAATATACATGGGAGCAATCCAATCCTATGGCTAAAGTTCGACATACAGGACGTTACAAATTGACACAAAAAAGTCCCCTTACATATTTTTGGAAGTTTTTAACTAATTTATGTAGCCACTATATATATACTTAATTATTATCATCAAAATATTTTTACTTACAGGGTGATTCATGCTTTTATAGGAGTATTTTGATTAAAGTATGTACATTTATCTTACAAAAATATAGCATAAAGTATCAAAAAAAAATCACTGTTAAAATTCCGCAATATTGGATATAGTGTAGATCTTAATGCCCTCGTTCAAAATTCTTAATAAATAATAAATATTTAATCTGTAAAAAGGTATCTATTTTTAGTCATAAAAAATATTTACAAAGAAGAGATATCGTAAACGAAATATTTTTACATTCGTTATATTGTACTGTTGTATTAATTGAAGGTAGGCTAAAAATATTTATACTTATAGGTTGATCTTAGGTTTGCAAGAAGATAAAATCAACAAATACTAATATAAAATACAAACAGCTACCAAACAATAAAAACTAGTTACCTTTTAATCATTTAATTAAAAATCTTACGATCTTGAGAGATTTTGCATATGAGGAACAAAACCTTATACTTATGGGGTCATACATTATTCAATTAAAAATAGTCCTGTAATAAGATTTTTTATTTATCTTTACGATAGGTACAGAAAGGACTGCATCCTTACAAGAGAAAGGTATTCGATATCTTTAAAGTAGGCACCTTATTATTTAACTTATTTCTGAACTATTAACTTGTTTTAATTGAATATGTATGAATTATTACTATTTTTAAAAGGATTCACCCTGTATTATTACAATTTAAGTTTTATTATTGTAAATTAGCTAATCCTACACCGTGGGAAAATATTCAGGTAAAAATTTACCGAAATTTTTTCTTGAGTCACCATTTAATAATACTCTCATTAAAACAAAAAAAAATGTAATAATAATTCTTTATGGAAAACGACATGGTTAATAACAACATAATAATATACCAATCAGAAGTAACCATTCATATGAAATAACAAATATTTTAAATGTTGTTATACAAAACTAGTGTATTTTGCCCCTACAAATATTTTATCTGGAATTTCAGATAAGTCCGAATTGATCTGGCAACATACTATTCTCGACATTATTTCATGCCAGAGAATGGCTGCGTTCAGCAGAAACAATCAGATCGGAAATCTGTTTTAGGTTAATTTACAACAGTTGCGAGTCTGCTGAACCGGGTTTTTGTGCTATTTGACACACTACATCACCTGTCACCGAAAAAGTTAAAAGTAAACAAAAAACAAACTGAGAGAAAACATCTTCTTGTATAATGGATGATGCAGATATTTTATTGTTTGCTCTTGATGATGGCGATGAAATTAACCAACGTATTATTTTAAAAATTACGGAAGAATTGGTATGACCCGCACATCATTTAGAAATAAAACAACGGAAAAAAAGCCACGAAATGCCGATTATTTCGATGTTACCATTCCCAAATACAACAATGATTTATTTAAAGAACATTTTAGAATGCCGAGAAGTAGTTTTGAGGTAAATAGTGTACATTATATATTACAAGAGTTAATAATAAATAATAAAGTTTTGTTTTTGTATAGGAATTGATGAGGATTGTTGGCAATGGTCTGATCAATAATGATCTAATACTTTCAGTTGATATTCAAAAGAAATTACTAAGCTAAGCCAAACCAGAAAACGTTCTTGCTCAAGGTGATAGATTTGGTTTGGCAAAGAGCAGTGGTCATGAAGTTCTATCAAATTTACTGCCCGTATATGTATCCTGGCCTGCTGTACATAACTACCCTGTAGAAGCTGAAGTATGTATATATATAAGCTTGGGAAAGATCCAATCTTAATAGTTTTCTGTTTTCACTCTAGCATTTTCAAATGTGGTCAGGTGGCTTGCCAGGAGCTATCGATGGATGCCACATACCATGTAAGCAAAAAGTTGGAAATGCTAACGATTTTTACAATCGCAAGGGATTCCATTTAACAATTTTGCAAGGTAAGAACTTTTTTATTAATCATGTGATTTAGTGAAAGTTACAAAATGCCAAATGGAACAACAAATAATTGATAACTTACAGTCTGTATATTGTACATGCGCAATCTGTAATCAGCTGATAGAGCTGGCCAGGTGAGGAGGCGAGATTGTGATTAAAATCATTGTTTTAAATTTGTATTTATATGTTAAAAAAGAAAAATGAAGCAATCCTAAATTATCGTTATTGCTACTTCCCATGGACGATATGTCACTCACCTCACTATTCTCATTTTTTGATTAAAAATGAGAGTTAAACTAGCTTTTGTTTAAATATTCAAAAACAAACATAATTCGCATTCGATAGTTTTAGGTTATATGTTATGTTATTGCAATAATTATTATCAGTAAATCAAAACAATAAAATAGACAGCAATACGCATGCGTCAGATACATGACTGGAACAAAGTCATCAAACCGTTCTGATAGTTTTAAAACCGTTTTGAATCATGGATGGAACAAAAAACTGATCGTTTACTAATCGTTAGTTAGTGTGGTTGGAACGCGTTTAAGTTATTGCGCAAAATCATTAGTGTAAGAAACTGTTTCTGATGTTGGTTGGAACGAACCTATAACTGAAACCGCGAGCTCGATGTGCGCAGTAGTCTGCTAGAAATAGTGGGGACGGAGCTCAGAATGCCAAGATCCTTCATAGGGATCGTATCCTTCTATTTTAATTTTGAAATGGTGCTACGTTGCCAAGTGAATAATGGAATCGTGAGTAAAAAATAGAATATTAAGCGCACAAGCACGATAAATAATTTATTCAGTTTTAAAGTTCACTAAAGAAAAACGTGATAATGAAGCACTGACGATATTTTTTTCGCATATTTTCATAAAAGTGCATTTCTGTTTATATTTTTAATTATTTGTTCAGAATTCCCAGAAAATTTAAATAGGTAAAGTGTAGTAGTTTAACAAATGGGTATTTTAATATCTTTTATCTACAACTGTCAGTTGATTACTAACAGATTACTTATATTCTCAAATAGTCAATTTTAACGATATGCCGACATAATTTTATTCAATATAATTTTAAATTTTCAGAGTTGTAGATAAAATATTGTACAATATTCGTGCAGTAACAAATTATTAATATACTTATGTGATTGCTCAACGAGTGCGTTAGCACGAGTTGGGCAATTTTCACATGCGTATATGAATAATGTTCATACCGCACTTATATCGTAAATATCTATTATTGATGAGGATTGGGGTACCATAAATTTCAATACGGATTATGGGAAATACCTAAACCATAGTAGCCTAATTTTTAAAATAATATATCCGTAACAGAATAAAACCTTAGTTATTAATAATAATGATTAAAGTGAAGGATATAAATTACTGAATACATTTTTATCAAGATTTTGTACTGGATTTGGCAACATACTCGAAACATTCTCAAACGTTTGTAGGTAGCACACTCAAAGCATCCTCTCCCGTTCTCTAATTTGGCGCATCTCCCGGTTTCAGTTATATTTGCCAAACTGTACAAACATTTTAAGTAGAAACACAAAACTTAAATTCGACTTTAATAAAAGTAATAACTCCTAAAACCTACATAAAAACATTTTAAGAAGAAACTCAAAACTTAAATTCGACTTTAATAGAAGTAGGAACTCATAAAACCTAAATAGAAACATTTTAAAATAAAAGCAGAAACACAAAAAGTTTATCAAAAAATCGGCTGTTACCACAGAACTTTCCCGGCTCGACCGAAAAGAATAGGTTATTTATTATTATTATTTTAATTACAAAATACTGAGCATTACATTAATTTATGGAACACATTAAAAATAGCGAGCCAATAGTGAATACGTCTACCGAATTGATATTTTAATGTTGATAATGACATAAGTTGCGCATGCGCACGTTGTATATCACACTGCTACAATGGACCTTTTTATGAACCATGTAAGAACACTGTAATTAGAAGGTATAAGTGCTAATATCACTTGGGAATTTTTTTGGAATTTTCTGATAGCAAATTTTTCCATAAACAGGAAAAAAAGGGTTCGCTAAAATTAAATTTGGCATCGTTGTGAAGTATAAGACTTATCATTTAATACTTAATAGAGTAGAATATTATCAATCGTTTTTCTCTCTTCATTTTTCTAGCAAATATCAGATACGAAAACTACTGTTCAGTGCGATTAAATAAAGAAAACAGGAGATAAAATCTAAATTTTTTTGAATGAGTCTTTCAAATGACAAAATTCAAATATATATCAAATGTGTATATCAAGCAGTGAGCTATATTTTTGGGAAGAACAGTAATACGTGTTGCGGAACGTAAATAATGGAGGGGGGGGGGGTGTTTCCGATGAACGTGACGTCATGGGAACATTTTAAAATGCGATATTTTTTCGAAATGAAAAATCTATTGTGGAAATCTACGTGAAATGGAGGTTCCGTGTAAAATACAATCCACTTATATAAGTTTTAGAATTTATTTTTCGTAAATGAAAAGGTCCGTCATGATCTAAAATCATGTGTGAAAACTATTGGGAATTCTTAAAAAATTTTCATACAATAGTTGTAGAGAATTTTATGCTTTACAACTTTGCACTGAAACATTTTGCACTAAAGAGCATAATTTACCTCCAATTTTAAAAAAATGGAAAATTATAAATGTGCATCTTGTTCGCCATCTAGCGGCGAAACTATGAGGAATTGGATACAAAGTTAAATAAAAAAGTTAAAGAAAATTTGATGCTTTACAACTTTGCACTAAAATGCATTGTTTGTCCTCAAAATCAAGAAAAACTAGAGAAAACCTACATGTACATTTTTTACGAGCCCTCTAGTGACGCAACGATTGGAAATTCTAGAAAAAAATTTGAGACAATAATTGTAGGGAATTTTATGCTCTAAAACTTTGTATTACAACATTTTGCACTAAAGTGTATTGTTTGTCCTCAAAATCAAGAAAAACTAGAAAAAACCTACATGCACATTTTTTACGCGCCCTCTAGTGGTGCAACTATTGGAAGTTATGGAAAAAGTTTCAAATAAAAGTTATAGGGAATTTTATGCTCTAAAACTTTGTACTACAACATTTTGCACTAAAGTTTATTGTTTGTCCTTAAAATTAAAAAAAACTAAAAAACTCTTAGATGTGTATTCAATAAATGTCGGTCTTGAGGACCTTCTACTATACCAATTTAAACTAAAAACTAATGGTCGCATTCGAGACACACATCGACCCTTCATACCAAATTTCAGCTTGATTTCATTACACGCAGACACACAGACACACAGACAGACCATACGCTGGAAATGGTTTCAATCTTCTTGGGAGACCTCATAATGGATATTTCCATCGATATCTCGATTTTTTTTGCTCATTCACCTTACTTTCCCTTTGATGGGTCCGGGAAAGTAAAAATATGAATGCAAAATAATTACTTGAATTGTTGTCTGGCACATAAACAATGGCTACATCAAGTTTGGGAAAAATTAAAGACAGTAATAACATACAGTATGGCTTAATAAGTTTGCAACAAGATATATGGAAAACTTGATTATTCTAATTTTTCAAAATGATAAACTTCTGGTTTCTTGTTCACTAATCTCATCAAAATGTCGTTTCTTTCGTTCTATATTTGATTACTTCTTTCCATGGTCTCTCGTAACTTTTGTAACTCTTCCACCCTTGTTTCTTCCAAATCTTTCAATGTTTGCCTCATTGAATACAACTCTCGACTTTTTATAGCTTTTTTGTTTTAGGTGTTTCAGAAGTTACCTGAGTTACACTTCTAGTTGTAGACTCAGATGAGCCTAGAATCACTTCTAAAGCTTTAGGTTAGCTTAATTTTGTACTTGAGGCAGATTTATTCTTAGAACTGCATAGAGACTGTTGTGAAGGTACACTAGATGTGTCACTGTCACTACATGTTGATTGTTGAAAAGAAGCCAAAGTTCATCAATAAATATATCGTTTATTGCTTCATAATAATCCCAAGTTATTCGATTACGGCCTGTTTTTTGTAGGTTATCTTTTAAAGTTCTGTACCTTTGAATGTTCAGTTTTTGCTCTTTATACTTGGTAATTGTCTATTTTTTTAAATTTTTCTTCAAACGGCGACATTGAAAATTTTGCTTAAATTCATAAAAGTGCTACTTAAAGTCATGTGCAATTACACAATTTTTCTTAAAAATTTTTAAATGTGTAGTAAATTTCTGTTTGGTTAAGATAAACCTTAAGACAGGAATCTTTAAAATATTTTTCCTATGGCTGCTTAGAAAATACACAAAAACGCACCGTCAACTTGTCTCAAAAAACGTCAATTTCAAACAGCGTGTGTAAACGTTTACACACGCAGTGTGCAAAGTAAAATGACAGTTCAACTACTCATAATAACAACATATATCAATGAATTGAGATGAAATCTAGCATGCGGACACTGTCACCACTGACAGTTCTCATTTCTCATTAAAATAAATTCAAATTTATTGCAACTTTAGAAAATAAAGTGGCAGCCGAAGGAAAAGTATAGTGTGTAACTCGTGTGAAAAAGCACTTTTCACACTTTGTGACTTGTGGCACTCGCGTGTGAAAAGCGCTATTTTCAACACTTGTTAAACAATATACTATTTCCAAACTTGTGATTTTATTAACAAACAAATTTTATTTCATTAATTAAAATGTGATCTTGCAAACATAACAAACGGACGGACGGACACGCGAGTGAGAGAAATAGGGTTCCGTTTATTCCCTTTGGGGTACGAAATCCTAAAAAATAATAAAACTTCAAATGCCAGGGATGTAAAAAATAAAAGAGGAAAGGTGACATATTCTTATTCATTCAAATGCATACCACTGGATCAAGAATGGAAACATCTTTATTCATTAAAATATGCGTATTTACATTTAAATCAAACCTGCTTTTCAAATAAATATATTTATCCATTTTATAATTATCAAATAAAATCATTTTATTGTTTATAACTTTAACACCCTGTATTTCAAAAGGTAAATGTGTTGGACCAATCATTAGTTATATCATTTTGTCCAATTGTTGGGTAATGTTCAACTAACGTAACTGAGTTTAAACAAAACTTTATTTTATTTTTATTTTACAAGATTATGATTTATAAGCACTTGGTCTCTAATATTGCGACTGCTCTCAGCAGTGTCGAGTGATCTTTTCGAGATGTGATCCGCTAAAACTATGAACAGGGGCGTACTCGCTCGTAGGGCCCGAACATGCCCCCCGCCTTGAAAGGCCTGGCTTTCAAACAGGTAGTGGTAATGGGCACAACCTTTTAACTGCACGTTTGATCACGCCAGAAGACGTGTGGATTGTGGCAACCCTGGAAACACCATCAGCTCCTGGATGCAGAGTAACAATGCGTCCTAGTGGCCAGTGATTTGGCTTGCTGCGGTCATCTTTTATGATAACCAAAGTCCCCTCTGTTAGGATATCGTTGCCTTGTTTCCACTTGACGCGCTGCTGAAGTTCAGACAGGTACTCTAGTTTCCATCTCTGCCAGAAGTGCTGGCACATTTGTTGAACCAGTTGGAATCGGCTGAGACGGTTCATGTTTATGTCTGTGACATTTTCATCTGGAACGGTTACTAGTGCTCGACCAATAATGAAATGAGCAGGAGTGAGTGGATTAAGATCGTTAGGATCGTTGCTAATAGGATATAATGGTCGCGAATTTAAAATCGCTTCTATTTGAACACAAATAGTATAGAACTCCTCAAAGACTAATGGAGTTGTGGATAAAACTCTTTTTAGGTGAGATTTACAACTTTTGACCCCAGCTTCCCACAAGCCACCAAAATGGGGCGAATAAGGTGGGATGAACTGCCAATCGATTAACTCTAATTTAGTGAAACCTTGAATACTATCTGTTAAGTTTTTAGAATTTAAGAAATTAGTCAGTTCGCGTTGGGCACCAACGAAGTTCGTCCCATTGTCCGAGAGTATTTTGGAAGGTTTTCCTCGTCTAGATACGAAGCGACGCAATGCTTGTATAAACGCTTCGGAGGAAAGGCTGGAAACTAACTCTAGATGTATAGCTTTAGTCGCGAAGCAAATGAATAAAGCGATATAACATTTGGTTGTTTTGCATCCGCGACCTCTTTTATCTTTAATGAGAAAAGGTCCTGCATAGTCCACCCCTACTACTGAGAACGGACCGGAAGGTATTATTCTTTCGCTAGGCAAATTGCCCATTATAGTTTGAGTAGCTTTGGCGTTAAATCGAAAACAGCGAACGCATTTTTGCACAGTGGCACGAGCTAAATTACGACCTGAAAGAGGCCAATAAGTATTTCTAATAGTGCTGAGCAGTAACTGAGGCCCAGCATGGAGTAACCGATTGTGCTCTTCTTGAAATATCATCCTAGTAAAATGATGCTTGCCATGCAATAATATGGGATGTTTCTTATTGAATTCGTAATCCGAGTGCTTAAGACTATTGAATATCCTATCGGATTTAGACTTTAAACAGTTATGTTTGAAGCGTAAGATGTAGGCGACGACATTTCGCATTTTAGAGAATTTTGAAAATCGCGTAAAGGGAAAGTCTGACACGCTGAAATTCTCATTAGTCATTAACGTTTGGGTTTTTAATTCTGGTAGGTTATCTATATCAGGTCGCTCTGCAGGCCAATTGGATAAATCTGAGCTGAGCCATGTGGGACCATTCCACCACAATTTGGAACTGAGTATCTGACTAGGATACAAACCCCTTGAAACAATATCAGCAGGGTTTTCGGCTGTGGATATATATCTCCCCTGGCAATTTTTCGTCAAAGATTGAATCTCAGAGACTCTATTAGCTGTAAAGGTCTTCAATAAATTTGGGCTAGTTCTGATCCAAGCTAAGGCTATTGCAGAGTCTGACCAGAGAATAGTACTTTTAAATTTTATGTTTATCGAACTTGTTACCTTATAAAATAACCGAGCTAGTAGAAGTGCTCCACACAATTCAAGTCTGGGTACACTTATAGTTTTGAGAGGCGCTACCTTGGATTTTGCGCACAATAAGCTCACTTGGATAACATTATGGGTATTTATGCTGCGTAAATATATGCAAGCACCATACGCTTGCTCCGAGGAGTCTGCAAATCCATGTAGCTCGATTTCATCGGCGTTTGCAATTATAGCATGCCAATTTATTGATAGTTTATTAAGCATTGGAATCTCACTTTCGAAATTAATCCATATTGTATGGAGATGATGCGGCAAAGGTTCATCCCACGAGACATTTTCAGACCACAGTTTTTGCATAACAATTTTAGCTAGGATTGTACATGGACTTAATAATCCTAACGGATCAAATATTTTGGCAGTTTTGGACAAGACTGATCTTTTGGTAACTTTGCTGTCAGCAACGTTAATATTGTAAGCCAACTTATCATTTTGACAAGCCCACGTCAAACCTAGAGTTTGCATTTTATCGTCAGCCAAAAATTCTAAAGTATCATATGCCAAACTAGAATGCTCAATATCATTTAGTACCTCGGGTTTATTTGAGCACCACTTACGAAGTTCAAAGCAACCACTCTTTAGGACTTCATATACCTCGCGGCAAATGTTTTGTGCCTCGCTTAAACTATCAGCTCCGGTAAGCATATCGTCGACATAAAAGTCATGCTTGATAACCTTAGCTATATTTGGTTTGTTAGCCTGAATTTCATTGGCTAAACTAAATAGGGATCTTATAGATAGAAAACTTGCTGAAGCTTGACCATAGGTCACCGTATTGAGCTCATAAGTTTTTAAAGGTTCACTAGGATCATTGCGCCACAGTATTCGTTGCAATGATCGTTGATTGGGATTTATCAAAACCTGGCGATACATCTTTGCGATGTCCGCTGAAATAACATAAGTGTGTTGTCGAAATCTCAGAATTATAGATAACAAGTCGTCTTGAAGTACTGGACCTATAAGCTGAATATTATTGAGGGACAGACCGTTACTAGTTGGCGCAGAAGCGTCAAAGACTACCCTAAGCTTGGTCGTAAGACTTGATTCCTTGAGTACCCCATGATGAGGCATATAATATTCGTGTTGTTCGCGATCAGTGTTGACCACTGACATGTGATTTAAATTGTCATATTCAGTCATAAAATTATTGTATCGTGTTCGTAAATTGTCATTTTTAAGTAAACGTCTTTCTAGTGCGTAAAATCTATTTTCCGCCTGTCGTCTCGATTCTCCTAAATTTCGTGGATCTTGCTTAAATGGTATGTTAACTACGAAACGCCCGTCAGGTTGCCGTGTTGTAGTTTCTGAGAAGATACTCTCGCATGCAATTTCATCTTCCCAGAATTTGGTAAGAACTTGAAGCAGTTCTTGGTTAACACTTAAGCTACATGAAGCTGTATTTGATTTGAAAATACCTAATTGACCTGATACAATCCAACCTAACTCAGTGCTTTGAAGAACTGGCAGATTTTTACCCAAATTAATTTTGTCAGTGCCTAGAATTTGCCAAAAGAGATCGGCACCAATAAGCATTTCTGTAGGTCCTGGAGTATTGAATGTAGAATCGGCAAGTTTGATATCTTTTGGAAAATTAAGCTGAGTTATGTCAATCTTAAACCCCGGCATTATGTTGGATATTGTGGGCAAGATATAACAAATAAGGTCTGTCTGAAATTCTGAATGCATGGATTGTATACTGACTTTGCACGCTTTGTTTATTTGCGATTTAATGTTTGACACACCAAATATTGTTAGATTGGCATCACTTGTAGAAAGTCCTAATTTATTTACAGTCGCTGAGGAGATGAACGAAGTTTGTGAACCGCAGTCAAGCAACGCACGAATCAGTTGATATTTGTTATATCTGTCTAAAATATAGATATTTGCGGTAGACAGTAAAACATGACCTGATTGACAAGCGACTTGCGTATTGATATCTGTACGTGTGTCGGTATTGTCATTGTGTAGAAGTGTGTTATGTCGCAATTTGCATTTTTTACAAGGACCAATTTTGCATTTAAAAAGTGTATGCCCCTCTCGTAGGCAATTAGTGCAAATTGAAGGAGTCCTTTTTACAAACTGATTTCTATCATGAACTGATAATTTTAGAAATTCCTCGCAGGAATATATGGAGTGCTCTCCTTTGCAAAAGGAGCACGTGTAGTGACCAGATACTAATACTCTGGAAGTATCTTGTCTCGTAGCCCTGAAAGGTTCCTTGCCTAGCTTATTGACAGGTTTTTCGCGATGTTGCTTTGATTTATAGTCAAGTCGATTAACAAACTTGGCTCGTTCGCGAAGAAAATATAGAAACTGGTCAATTGTAGGCGATTCTGTGGAACTTCTTGTTTGTCTTTCAAAATCACCTAATGTTGCATTATCTAGCTTTTGTGACAACCAAAATATTAATAAACAATCCCAATTGTCAATAGATTGCTATAGCTGGATGATAGCTCCTAGATGACTTGAAATATCATCAGCTAATTGTTGGAGCTTATCGTAAGAACCCTTTTGTATTGTTTCAAGGAAAAACAAAGCACCTACATGGTCATATAATAATTTTTTAGTATCGTTAAATCTTTCGCGTAATGTATCCCACGCCACTGTGTAATTTGCTGCGTTATATTGTATCTTTTTTATTGATGCCGCAGCGGTACCTTCTAGAGCACCCCTTGGATAAAAGAACTTTTGAATGTCAGTTAAAGCATTATTTTCATGAATTAAACTCTCAAAAATATCGCGAAATTCCAACCAATCCTCGAAGTTACCATTGAACTTGGGTAGTGAAATTTCCGGTAGTTTAATCGCGTTTGCTTGGATACTAGCATTACTACATTCGGAGCCGGAATCATCCCGTTGTTTTAATAAAAGTTTTGCTTTGCTTGTAGCTGAATAAAAATGTTCTAAAAAACTTTCTCGATATAATTCTTGATCTGGTAATGATTCAGACTCGCAATTAATTTCGATTTCATATTGAATACTGTTAAATTCATCTAGCAAACTCAAAATATTGTCTAACTTATCTTGTAATTCAATTATTTGAAAATTTTCTAGTTTGTCTCGTGCACTTACGTTTTCTAGATGTTTAATGAAAGAAGTTATTGAAGATTTAAGATAACCCCTTTTTCTTATTAATGTTGGTAGATCAGCCATTTTATAATTGTATTAAATGAGTACTACATAAACCTTGTTTAATAAAATATTTATAGAAAATATTGTCTAGATTTTATTAACTATTGTAATAATATTGTGATTGAATAGTGTACTATAAAATTTCTTTGATGGAATTCTACACCACAGAGTTTCAATATAAGCAAATTTATTTGTTTATAATATAGGAAGGTTAAAATAAAAATAGGAAAGCTCTTGAAATGACAAATATTGTTTTGCTTCTTTGGCGGCGACGAGATCTCAAACCATTTTTTTCTGACCGCTTGTAGACTCACACCTGCACTTCGCCAAAATTGATGACACTCCAATTTCGACTGCCGGTTAATTATCAAACAGCACAATAGTTTATAGTTTTTATTGTTTATTGACACCATTCACTGGCAAATATCCGCTGGAAGGACCAATTTTATGTTGGGTAATGTTCAACTAACTGAGTTTAAACAAAACTTTATTTTATTTTTATTTTACAAGATTATCTGTCAGTAGATAGAACGTTCTTTAACTTTAACGGTTCTATAACTAATGACAATGACGTTTAGATTGTGACAATTGTATAAGAAATCAACTTGTAAAGTTTTATTCTAAACATCATTGCCTTTACTTATTGAGTCTTTAAAGTTAAAGGACGTTCTATCTACTGACAGTATGATTTATAAGCACTTGGTCTCTAATATTGCGACTGCTCTCAGCAGTGTCAGGTGAGTCAGTGATCTTTTCGAGATGTGATCCGCTAAAACCACAGTAAAATGATTATATACAGTATTTGCAGTTTGCACTCTGGTGTCGGCACTTTGATTTCCGTGGTGCTCAATTCGTTCGTTTTTACAACCTACTAGAAAAGCATAGTGGCCAAATGTAGAAGAATTATCTGAGTTACGGATAATTTCAGGAGAGTTGTGATTCTTTTTTAATGTTGTTAGCAGGCGTATATTTAGGATAATTTCGGAATAATTGCATAAAATTTAATAATATATATTTACGCTTTCCTCATACGTATTAGTATTAAATTGTATTTTTTTTTCCTCAATTCAAAGGACTTGTATTAAAATTTAGTTGACATTGGCAACACTGCAAATATCACGACAACAAAGCTTTAAATGCTGTTCGGTTTCTGCGCACACATACCAAACGTCGACGAGTCTATTAAAAATGAGAACCGGGGAAAGTCGCTTAGTGCAAATACTGTATATAATCATTTTACTGTGCTAAAACTATGAACAGGGGCGTACTCGCTCGTAGGGCCCGAACACCAATTTTACAGAGGTATCTACAGACAAACGTTGTAAGCATCATTTGGAAACACTCTGTATATAGGATAAGTCACAGAAGAAGTATAAATTAAATATGACAGGTTAAAAAGTGAAAATGAGGTTACTAATTAAAATATTAACTTACAGAATATGCACAAAATGTTTCTTTTTCATATTTCTGAGATCACCATGTATTTAAAATTTTAAAGGACACACTTTAAAGTTTAAAAGGGCCCGCAATGTGTTCCAGATAGAGTGAAATGTTACACTCGCCTTTGAGGCAGGTGTAGGGTGATAAAATGACAAGCAACCCGCATGCACGCCAAATTTTCAAAGGGTGTTTTGTCGACGAACAGCCAAGTGGTAGCCGGCTGATACCGGCAAAGGGATAGATATATACAAAGTGTTTAAATATAGGTACCAAAAAAGGTTATCTATTTAAGAAAGTTTTGAAGGGGTTTATACGCTGAAGTGATGTTGTCGGTGTATTAGAAACCATGTGTCAAATTTTAGTTTAAGACGAAAACCAGAGATTAGTGATATTTTCAAGATCTCTTTTTAATTGAAATTTTTTATAGTACAGTAATTTTATTACTGATTCTAGCATTAAGTAAATTAATTTATGGCTTTTTTACTGTACATGTATCAAAAGGAGAAAAAAGCTGCCATAAAAAATTTATTTTAAAAGTACTTTTAACCGAGAAAACTCCAACTTTGCTCAAACCTATTAAAAGGTGAGTAGGACTAACTAAAAATATTATATTTACATAAAAAATAGTTTTCATTAAATTCTCATTAAATTGTCCCACATGTGTTTTTTATGGAAAACTCGATTTTTACTTTTTTCATACTGTATAATAAATTAAGTAACAATTAAAACATCCAATGGAGTATTAAAAATATTATCCGGATAGAAAAATAGGCTGTTTTGAATATTATTGAAATGATTTTTTGTTGAATCAATATGAGAGTGACAAACATTAAACATTTCTTATGTTTTATAAAAACAATTTTGAATACAGACTGAAAAATTATTTAAAATAAATCTTTCTTAAAAGGTAATAAAGTACTACAAAAACGCGGCAAATTATTATGTTGACCGCAATACATGTTTCTAAACTACATCATTTTCAAATATTGAGCATATGTTTAATTTTATTCATAATGGAATTGAGCAATACTTTTCCTTCAGAATACGTGCTCATTTTTTGTCGATTGAGCATTTGCTCAAGTTTGTCCGTTACAAGAGTAATAATGATGGGTCACAAGAGTACATTCTTTCAAGTAAAATATGAGCTGATTTTGTAAAATTTAGCAATGGTAAAAGTTACAGCGTGTCAAAGATGATATTATTTTGTCCTTTTCGTTTTGAATGTCTCAATCCCTTTACAGCGGGGGTATAGGCGGGAAAACCAGCACTCCGATTTTCAAATAAAAAATTGATATATACCTTTCTGTAAATTGTACCTTTCTAACGTCGCCCTTGTGCCTGAGCCACCTGGTAACACACAACCTTCGGATGCTCCGGATGGAGGCCGCGATAGAGTCACTAGTCTCCCATATTTAACTCTTCCATACATACACGACCTAACACCAAAGTTAGCAAAGCTCTTCTCATCTGTCACTCAAATTAAGGTTGCTTACAAAACTGTGTTAACCATTAACAATATTTTCTCGAAGGTTAAAGACAAGGACCCTCTGGTTATGCATTCAGATGTTGTGTACTGTATTCCTTGCTCCAGCTGTGACAGTGTATATATTGGTCAAACTTCTCGTAGACTTAAGGACCGCTTAACTTCTCATAAAAGCGATATAAGATTACGTCCTGAGAGGTGCGCTTCTTTAGCCGAACATGTGCGCTCGACAGGCCATGTAACTGATTTCCAGAATGTGTTCATTTTAGCTGAAGAGAGACACTACTCACGAAGGCTCTTCCTCGAGATGGCATACATCTACCAATCAGACAATTGCATTAATAAAAAGTTGGACCTAAACAACTTGAGTATGTCTTTTGCAAACTTACTGCATATAGACAAACATAAAATAAATGTGCATGACTTGTCCAATGTGTCCATTTAATAATAATTCTGTGCAAATACCCTCTTTTTCTATTACAGATTGGGTATATTTTCTCATAATTTTCGATTATTTTTCCTTTTATTAACATGTGGTTCAGGGTTGAAGTTTGCCATCGTGTCTCTTCTTTATCTGTCACAAAACATGGCCTCCTCCCATTAAGGTCATACAGTCCCATTAGCTTCATCCCCTGTCCCAAATAGGGTATACGGTCTCATTAGCTGTTGCCCTATTGTTTTCCTTCCCCGTTTTTTCCCATTTTTGTCTATGTAGCAGGTACGGAGGAGGCGCTCTGTCAAACTTCAACAAAAATTTGGCGCTAATGATTAAATTCAAATAAAAAACTTCAGATAAAAAACTGAAATTAAATGTGCATAGGTTTTATACTTCCTTGGTTTTGCATTTGTGCAATTTTAACTGTTTAACGTCCAATAATACAAAAATTTTAAAAATTGTAACTTTTATTTCTAATTTTATTTCAATGTTTTACACTATGATCATGATTTTAATCTGTATTTTAACTTTTTTAATCTGTAAAACTTGTGAACGACAATCTCAATAAGGGTATGTTTTTTTCTTGTAAAATCTCATTGATTGTACTGTATTTGTCACTCATCACTTGCAGCATCCCTGATGATGAGTATAAGCATACTCGAAAGCTCTGAAATAAAGCCTTGAAAGAGTACACTTTGTTCTTTTTTTGCTGCTACCCAATAATCTACGCTACTTTCAATCAACTCAGCAAATACATCCAAATCTACCTTTCTGTATATATATTCTGTATATAATGCTGTATGTTAGTGAATGTCCAAACTAATATCAGTAGTTTCCGCGTTCTCAAGCAGCCATGTTTTATTTAGATTAATTTGCCAATTTTTACCTAACTTCGCACAGAACTTTCATATTACTTTATTAATCGACAAGTTTGATAGGCCAAACTAAAGGAAAATTGATATTCGATGCCTTATCTTTCTCAGAATTTAAATTTTTTATTTCATTTTAATGAAAATTAAGATTTTTGTAAAATAATTTAAATAAAAACCAACCAATGGCAAAGAATTAACGTTTATAAACATATCTTTAATTTAACTCTATTTAGCTTTTGTTTGTTTTACCTGTGCGAAGTAAGATGAATATGTTTTAGACTATAGTTTACATATGTGATTTCCCACCTAAAGCTCAGCCTTAATGGATTTGACCAAAATTGGATTAAAAAATATCTATTTAATCCTGTATACAAGCTGGAATTTGTTTAAAGTAAATTTTAAGAAAGGAGGGTATGCTTTTCTGGGTGATCTGCTCCCGGCCATAAGATTTTGCACACTTTTAGATATATACAAAAAAACATTTTCCCAAAATTTTAGCTTTCAAACCATACCGGAACATCTTCAAATAAGCTCTTCTATAGCAAAACTTTTTAAGGCAATATAATAAAAATATAGACATTTGGCAACGCCGCTTATGTGTGTATTCTGTAGTTTCGATGTAATACATAGGTAGAGGCCGATTATTTTAAGCACGTCAATAGCTTTTTCACTTGGATCAGTTCAGTTCAGTTCTAGATCACTTGCTTCACTGGTTTATTTGCAACTGATCTGAGTCAAAAATGATCTGGATCACCTCCCCTCTTACCGATGCACCACCCGCTGTAATGGTTCAAAAGTGATCCGAAGCAGATGGCGGGGTTTTTAAAATTATTTGACAGTAATTAACGGCGTTACAATAACCTAAAAAAAATACGGTGTAATGTTTAATATTCAATTTTAGGAATACATTTTC
This sequence comes from Neocrepidodera transversa, assembly GCA_963243735.1. Taxonomy (NCBI): domain Eukaryota; kingdom Metazoa; phylum Arthropoda; class Insecta; order Coleoptera; family Chrysomelidae; genus Neocrepidodera; species Neocrepidodera transversa. The sequence continues at coordinate 27,506,363 of OY725343.1, read as the reverse complement.
TCCGAGATACATTCGTCATCTGAGAAATAAAATTAATTCTTCAAGTGAATGATCTTTTTTAGGTGCTTTGATGCCAGTCGCAGATGATAATTGACAGGAACGGAACGACAACGTTAGTTGCTTTGGTTAGGCGCTGTGTTTGGTGTAAAGTTGATACTCGTTCTAAAAACAGTACAAAGTTTTTTCGATTTCCGAAGTGCCATTTATTACAAAAATAGTAGGTTATTATATGAATAAACATGTTTAACATTTTTAGACTTTATTTTAAATAATACAAAAAAAGTTCTCTAAGATGTATTGTGTAATAGCTTTAACTAGTTACGTATTCATTTATTAGCATTTTATTCAAAAATAACAATAAAGCAATGCACAACTTATGAAAAAGTTTATAACATTTATTTTACATACCAACGTATATGACTGTAAATAAGTTACACTCGTATTTATGCTTGCCATATTTGTTCTTTGAGTGTAAATTAAGCACTAGGTATATAAAAGCTTAAGTAACATAAACCTGCAATAACAATATGCATCAAAAAGTTCCACTGATAATATAAGCCATTTCAAATCACATTTTTATAAAAATTATTTTTTTGATTAAACTTTTATAAAATCACTCTAAAGTTAATCTAAACAATTTTATTTGTTACATATTTGACAATTAGTTTAACGATAAAATTAGCCATAACATAATTGAGCATTTTCTGATTTTCTGGTTTTTACATCTAGCAATTAAATAGTTTTTATAATATAAAGCACATCGGAATCGTAAAAAAAGTTTATACCTTTATTAAAGTAGTTATCACTTTTTAGTATACAATACTTTACAATACATTTTTATTAAATATATAGCCGTAAAAAAATAAAAACAACCCGAAAGACACAATAACCCTATGCAATCCAATGTTAAATTATTTCGTTTGGACTCCAGCTGACGTCATGCGAAAACTTAGACGAATTTGGGACGTCTGAGTGTCTAACTTATGTAATTTTTAAATCATGAATAAAATATATTTCACAGATGGTTACTAGATTTTAGATTTCGTAAATGTATCGTAACCTATGTAGACATTTTTTTTTATTATAAAAAAAATAAATGTATACTGCTTGCTAGTTTATTTTTCTCGGAAATTCTGAAGAAATATGAACGAGACCAGAAACGAGACTCTCGGAACTCGCCGTATGTAGTCTCAGTATCGCCTAAATAATTTTCAAAAAGGTCTCGTCTCAGTTTTACGAGACAAAAGAGACGAGAGGAGAAAAGTACCGTTTTTGTATGAAGGTCAAGTACTAATAATTTTTGATTTTTTTTTTATAAATGAATTAATGATTTAATTGGTTTAATATAAATTAAATTAATATTATCGTTTTCATTTGGTGTTTATAAATATGAAAGACAGCTGGCATATTGAGGAAGACAAGTTAGAGATGAAAAGCTGACTTTAAAGTATGATCCCCATTAATTTCAATGTATCTCTACATTCATGTTTACTTTCATTATTATATAATAAAAATGTTATAACTGACAGAGATAGTAAATATTTTACTTGAATATGAAATAATTAATAGTCTACAACCAATATTTATGTATTTATGCACTCTTGATCATAATTGACGATAAAAACGACATGTTTTGTTGATTGTTTTTTATTTTACAGATTTACATTCATCTTGCAAATAATATCTTCTATTGGCGTACTTCTGAATGTACTCCTCCTCAAATTGAATAGCTACCATGGTTGAAGTATATCAGGTTAGACATTGCGCAGGATATGTGACGTCACCTGGTGCCCATCAAATGTGTCATTATATGAGGTTATTGTCTTTTTTGACATATTTTTATTTAATTTAACCTATAAACTGATTAAAAATATATGTTTAACATTTGTAGACTTTATTTTAAATGATACAAAAAAAAGTTCTGTAAGATGTGTTGTGTAATAGCTTTAAGTAGTTACGTATTCATTTATTAGATAGCATTTTATTCAATAATAACAATAAAGCACTGCACAACTTATGAAAAATCACTTTTTTATAAAAATAATTTTTTTGATTAAACATTTATAAAATCACTCTAAAGTTAATTTAAAGTATTTTATTTGTTACATATTTGACAATTAGTTTTAACGATAAAATTAGCCGTAACATAATTGAGCATTTTCTGGTTTTTACATCTAGCAATTAAATATTTTTTTATAATATAAAGCACATCGGAATCGTTAAAAAAGTGTATACCTTTATTAAAGTGATTATCACTTTTTAGTGTACAATACTTTACAATACATTTTTATAAAATATATAGCCGTAAAAAATAAAAACCACTCGAAAGACACAATAACCCTATGCAATCCAATGTTAAATTATTTCGTTTGGACTCCAGCTGACGTCATGCGCAAACTTGGACGAATTTGGGACGTCTGAGTGTCTAACCTGTATAATTTTTAAATTATGAATTATATTCACGGTAATAATTAGTATTATATCAAATAAACCCCGTTAAGAATGCGCAAGCCAGCATTACTAAGAAGAACTTTTAATATACAGTGTGAGGCACCACATACGGACAGTTCTCTAGCATCTAAACGAGAAGGAATAAAAAAAATCCTGAGATGTATAAAGATTGGTAAGTGCTACATTTTAAAAAAAAATTAAACATATAGGATAGTTCAGAAAAGTTTACCGTATCGAACATAGTTTTTTAATTCACCTTGTATTTTTTTAAAAAAAATTAGATTCGTTCTGATAAGCTTATAAAGAAATATTACAACTACAATGCAAACTAAATAGTTTTGACCTTACAGATAATGGAAAATCAATTTTATGTGATTGTTGCATCCATACGACATAAAATCGCATAAAACTGCTTACATGTCCCTATCCTATACAGGATGATCAAAGTTTGCAAACTTTTAATAACATTGTATACATTTTTCTCATATGCTACCAAGCGGTACTTGAAAAGTTAAGATTGTAGTCGTTTATCCGATTTTATGTCGTATGACGGGAGCAATCACATACAACACCCTGTACTATTTTGCTTAAAAAAACTTTTGTTGAATATGGTAAGCTTTTCTAAACCACCCTGTACGTACCAAACAATTTTTGGGATGTAGCACTTATTAATCTGGATAAACTATCATAAATTTTTTTTTTAATTTCTTCATAGATTAGTTTATATATGTAGCCCCACTCTGTATATAAACAGAAAAAAATTAACAAATTTTAAAACATCAGACCCTATAACTTTTTTCGTCTTAATAAGCCCAACATTTCTTAATCCAATTTTTTGTTCACTTTTTTTTGCTAAATCGAGTTCTGAAATCAGGATTTTAAAATTCCATGGTATACAGACATAATTGTAGAATTCAGTAACGAGTTTTTTAAAACATAAAGTAATCAAAGATTGTTTTCAAAGGCATGTAAAAAAGTTTTTTGCATTGAAAAATATAGAATATCAAATAATAGCCTGGGGTTACGTCTATGGAATAGTTAAGTCATATTTAGTAAAAAACAGAGGCAACTGCAAATTTTATCTACGTTTAAATCTAGGCTATAAATAGTACATTCAGAGAATTTTGTAATAAAACTATCTAATTTATTCTATAAGCTGGTTACAACTTCCTTCGCCTACAGAAAATTAACTACAACCGGTCTCCAAATCTTTACATGTTTATTTTGGGGAAACAACGGAGATTTTTCTGAAATCACTAGAAATAGGTAAAAATTCTGCATGTGTTAAATTGTTAATTAATCAGTTTTTTTGGGTTAGGTGATGAGAACTGTGTGTTTTTGTATTATTGAAACATTTCATTTATGTACTGATAGCCCAGTAAAATAAGACATTCGAATGGCAAAATGATCAGTAAGCAATTGTATTTTTAATCGTTAAAGGATCACAGAAGAAGTAAAGATCCGCCGGAATCCACCAACATTTCCTCGAGTAACATCGGCCATCTTGGAAAACGCATTTTTCTCTCCGGTCCTATTGTTTCGATTTTCTTTTTTTTTAGGATTGTGGGAAAAACATTTTCGCATCATAATCATTAAGAGACATTTTCTGTAGCTGTAATAGGAAAAAGAGTTATGTGCACCAAACATACTTTTATTTAAAGCAGTCTTCCGTAAAATTGTTAGGAAATCCGGTAATTCTTAATAAACAATAAAAGGCGTTTGTCAAAACCAGTTTTTTGCATAAAACTTTGTTTCTATTGCCGTTACAGGAAATGTTTCTTAATGAATATAATCGTTTTCCACACCATCCTAAAAAAAAAGAAACTCGGACCAATAGGGCCGGAGATAGATAATAAAACGCGTTTTCCAAGATGTCCGTTGTTACACAAGGAAATTTTTGTGGATTCCGGTGGTTTTATAAAATAGCTAACTGCTTGTTTGCCAAAATAGCATTTTACCGTTTGTTAACTTTACAGGGCTATGAACTGTTTGTATCATAAAAAACATATGGAATTAACAACCACACAAAAACAAGTTCTAAAAGTATGTGTAGGTGAAAAGGTAAGTTGTAAAAATTTAATCCAATTTTTATTTCTTAGGAAGCCTAACCAGGGTCGTTCCTGGGATTTTAATATTTTAATTTATTTGCCATTATTCTGTTATTCATTCACAATAAAATCCAATAACATATGATACAAATAGATCTGCAAGAGAAATCCATGAACAATTTAATAAATCCGTCTTACATATAGACTAATCAAACTTGAAAAATATAAAACCGATTTCTGCAAAATTAGCAGAAGTTAAAATTAACGTTAGAAACCCCAAAATATATGGTATATGTTTGATTGCGAAAATACACTTTACAAATCAAAGTACGCCAGATATAAGGTATATCAAACCTATTATGCATTACATCCGCAAAACTTAACAAGATGTGCAACAGCAATTGTAATAATAAAATCAGTTGTGTTGCCCAAAAACTTTCTCGACCAGTATCCAGAGATCAATAATTTTTCAGATTTTTCATGTTAAAGCCTCAAACTTTGACATTGGTTATTTCTGACAGGTGACAGTTGGAGAAATAATTTTGACTGTTATGAATAGAATTTTTCAAGGACTTTCAAATGACATATTGCAAGTAAAATTCTGTGACATATTGCATCTGTTATTTTTTTATAGTGACACTTCCCTTTGACACATGTCGTACAAAAACTAATGGGTTCTTCCAACGAGTAACCCAAACCCATATACCAAATTTCAGCTCAATCGGATTTAACTTGTGGCCTCTATCCTGGAAGAATACACACAGACGGACAGAAAGACAGACAGACAGACAGACAGACAGACAGACAGACAGACAGACAGACAGACAGACAGACAGACAGAGATGATTAAGACCATTTCCAGATGGAAGTCTGTCTGTCTGCCTGTCTGTTTTTGTACCACATCTGTCAAACGGAAGTATCACTATCAACAAATAACAGATGCAATATGTCACGGAGACTTGCAATAAGTCATTTGAAAGCCCTTGAAAAACTCTATACAAAACAGTCAAAATTATTTCTCCAACTGTCACATGTCAAAAATAAAAAATGTCAAAATTTGAAATTTTAGCATTAAATATCTGAAAAAGTATTAATCCGATTGGGCTGAAATTAGGTACAGAGGTTTGGGTTACCCGTCAGAAGAACTAATTAGTTTTTGTATGACATGTGTCAAAAAATCGGTCAAGTGCGTGTCGGACTTCGCACAATTAGGGTTCCGTACCAAATATAGAATATAAAACAAAAATACTTGGTAAAAACATTTAAAGAACTGAAAAGAAAATTAACCTGGCGCATGTGCGTTCGACGAAGAAAACAAAATTATGAGACGAAAAATGCATTTCTTAACAAAATTAATAATAACGCGGATAAAAATAATAAAATATCGAATATCACAATCCGCATATATACTAGATATATTAACCAATTTTGAACTGCTACGAACAAATTTGTTAATATTAGCGTAACTGACAAAGATAGAAAAAAAATTGTAAGATGAAAAATGCATTTTTTAATAAAACTAATACCATTGCACACATAAAAATAATAAAATATCGAGTATCACAATTTACATATATACGAAGGTGCGGAACCCTAAAAATGAGGGAATGGTAATGAAAAAATCATAGTTATTAATATATTGGTATTTGTTGGTAAAATATACGTAACAATAAACATTATCACCAAATTTCAAGTTTATAGGTCAATGGAAAGTTAAAAAATTCTTCGGAACAAAATTTTGTAAAAAATGCTGACTTTGGCGGCTTCTCATGAATACGTTTTGCAAGATTTTTTAAAACACAAAATATGACTTTTATCTACTCAATGAGCTCTATTCAACGATACCTCACTCGATGGGGTAGGCCAAATTTTTTTTTCAGCGCCCCCCTTTAGTTGTATGGGAGCCCCCTCGAAAAGATTTAAAAATATTGTTTACAGTTTATATGACGGACGGACGGAGGGACACTCGAGTGAGAGCAATAGGGTTCCGTTTTGACCCTTTGGGGTACGGAACCCTAAAAACGACAGATGCAATATGTTACGGAAAACGACTTGCAATATGTCATTTGAAAGCCCTTAAAAACTCTATACAGAACAGTCAAAATTATTTCTCCAAAAATAAAAATATGTCAAAAGTTGAAACTTTAACATTAAATATCTGAAAAAGTATTCGTCGATACTCGAAAGAGGAATACGAAAGTGCTTGGGTAAACAAATATTTAATACTCATGTGAAAATAGATTTTTATATTTTTTCCAAAATTTTCCGACTTTTGCTAATATTTTAAAATTTTTTGTACTTTTTTCGATTTTTTCCGACTTCTCCCAATTTTGCCACGTTTTTCATAGTCTTTCCGATTTTCTATCAAATCGAGCGCCCTCCCCAAGCCCTGCACGATGAGTCATCGGTTAAATTCACATTACCGCAAGAAAAGAAGTATTATTACAAAAATATTTCAGTAAAAATAATAACCTAGTAAAATGAAAATGAGGGGGTAATCCCACCCAACTTTCCGAACACTCCTAGTAAAGTAATTGTTTAATCGATAATTTTAGTTTTTCTGCATCAAAATACATTAATAAAATAAGTTTACAAAAATTAAAAAAAAAATTAATTTTTTCTAAAAATTTTTTTTAACTTTTTATAATTTTGTATAATTTCTACAAGTATTATTTTAAAATTATGAAATATTTCACACATATTGCACTTTTTGATCCCTTTCGGGTGTACTAGTTACTTTTTGCATTTGTTGTACCATTTTCGATAAAACAAAAGGACAACAAATTTAAATTTTTGTTTTATTTTGGTTATAATAATTACAATGTTAAATTTGAAGAGACTAAATTATTTTTTAAATTTAGAGTTTTATATTACCTATCGAATGGTATAAATCCCATTTTAATATCTTTAATATTTTTAAAGTTATTCAATTTTTTTTTAAACTTATATTAAATTTCAAAAAAAAATGAGGAATTCTACAATTTTTTGAATAAAATTTTGAAAAAAAACACAATTATAGAGTTTTTTACTACAAATTTAAGGGTAATTTTTTAAAATTTTTAGTATTAATTTTAACCTTAAAATAAATCAAACCTATTTTTGAATAATTTTAAAATCATTAAATAATTAATATCTCATTCAATTTTATTCAAAATGGGAAACAAACCTTTTTTTTAGGTTTTTTGGATCAAAATGTATTAATAAAGAAAGTTTAAAAAACTAAAAAAAAAAATTTTTTTTGTTAAAAATTCATGGGTAAACCCATTGAATTGTTTTAACTTTTTTCATTTTTTTCTATAACTTTTACAAATACTATGTTAAAATTATGAAATAATTTACACACATAGTACTTTTGGATCCTTTTCGGATATGCTATTTAATTTTTTCATTTATTTTATACTTATTGATAAAACGAAATTACAAAAAATTTTAAAAAATTTCTTAATTTTGTGTATAATAATTACAATTCTAAATTTTAAGAAACTAAAATACATTTTAAATTTAGAGTTTTATTTTATCTTTAGATTAGTGCAAATCCCAGTTCAATAACTTTAATATTGTAGAAGTTATTCAATTTAGTTTAAAATCATAATATAATTTTAAATGTTAGCCAATTTTTAAAAAAAATCACAATTTTTGTAATAAAATTTTGAAAAAAATTATAATAATAAAATTAATTATTACAAATTTAAAGATATTTTTTTAAAATTTTTAATATTAAAATTTAAGTAAAAAATAATAATTTAATAAGGATAAAAATTGCTTAAAAATTAAAATAAAAACTAGCGGCGAAACTATGCGGAACTCGAAAAAAAATTAAAGACAAAATTTGTAGAAAATTTTATATTCTACAATTTTGATTTTTTGTAAATTTTCATAAAAATCCATAATTTTGTCTCAAAATCTAAAAAAAATCGCAAATGTCTATATACATTATTTTTCACGCCCTCTAGCGACGAAACTATGAGAAAATCAAAAAAACGGTAAAAACAAAATGTGTAGAAAATTTTATGTTCTACAACTTTCATATCCTGTAATTTTTCATAAAAATGCATTATTTTGGTTTTTTAAGAAAAATATGAAAAAAAATTACTTTTTGATAAATCTGGCAACAATGGCAAAAGTTTTTGAAAATTTTAATCAGTCGAAATTAAACTATAACGTATAAAAAATATATGTGTAAAACTTTATTGTCATCTTGTTAGGTAATGACGTCATCACTTATAGCAACTGTCACTTCCGGTTGTCCGATTAACTCCAAAATCTATACAGGTCGTCTCCTTGCTACCCTAAATATGTATATAAAATTTCATCTAAATCGGTTCAGCCGTTTAGACGCTATCGTGTTCACACACACACACACACACACACACACACACACACACACACACACACACACACACACACACACACACACACACACACACACACACACACACACACACACACACACACACACACACACACACACACACACACACACACACACACACACACACACACACACACACACACACACACACACACACACACACACACACACACACACACACACACACACACACACACACACACACACACACACACACACACACACACACACACACACACACACACACACACACACACACACACACACACACACACACACACACACACACACACACACACACACACACACACACACACACACACACACACACACACACACACACACACACACACACACACACACACACACACACACACACACACACACACACACACACACACACACACACACACACACACACACACACACACACACACACACACACACACACACACACACACACACACACACACACACACACACACACACACACACACACACACACACACACACACACACACACACACACACACACACACACACACACACACACACACACACACACACACACACACACACACACACACACACACACACACACACACACACACACACACACACACACACACACACACACACACACACACACACACACACACACACACACACACACACACACACACACACACACACACACACACACACACAAACACACACACACAAACACACACACACACACACACACACACAGACACACACAGACACACAGACAGACAGACATCATGCTAAAAATGGTATAAATGGATTCAGGTGACCTCAAAACGTAAAGATCCGTTAAAATCTGGGTATGGTCAAAATATCATGATCGCAATACTTTCCTTCTATACAACTCTGTTGTTCGGAAAGTAAAAATCTAGTTATGATGAACTTTCGGCGACTAACTATTTGAGAAGTATACAAGTGCTTGTATGTCTAAATACCGTTAGGATACCGCACTGGATCTAGTAGAGGTTTCCACGTTTTTTAACGTCAAGTTTGGGCTTAATGAGTCTGAAAAATTGCAGCGTAGGAAGAGCGTAGGAATTGGAGAGGTAGAGTTGATCTGTGTACTAATTTTATTTCTATGTATACCAGTTGTCCCATTTACAACATCCTTTATTTATCATTTTTCTCAAAAAGTGACGAGATTTAAGTGCTATATATACAGGGTGTTTAAGAAGGAATGGATTTTAATTATTTAATCATAGGTTAAGGACCTCTAAATATTAATATTTTACTAAATAACTCTGGGTCAATTGTTATCTACTACTAATATACAGGGTGTTGAAGTTAAAATTTATTTTTCCCTTTTTTTTCAATAATTTCTTTATTTTTAAAGTATTGACTTGAAATTTGGTATCGCTAAATTTTTAAGTTAGTAGATCATAAGCATGTTATCAATTTTTAGATTAGACAAAGACCTACTCTCTACTGGATAAAGAAAAGTATTCATTTTTTTTAATCTTGGCCTTTTTTTAATTTTTTTTAAGTCTTTCTGATCATCCTGTAAATTTAAACAATAAATGTATACTTGTTTTAATAGCATACATTCAACCCATTTCGAAATATTAGCTTTTAAACTTTTCAAGCCACAGTATTTATTTAGTTTACTTTACAATATTTCAACATATTTACAATATTTCAACATATTTACAATATTTCAACATAGTAGGCTTTAAAACTAAAATGAAAATGTACAGCTGTCAAATAATTAATTATTAGATTTAAGTTAATGACAGCAGTGTTAATTTTGTTCACCAAATTACATCTAAAGTAGGTAACTTCAACAACCTACTAGTTGATAACATTTGACCCAGAGTTTTTTAGTAAAATATTAAAATTTGGAGGTCATGAACCTATGATTAAAATATTGACCATTCCTTATGAAACACCCTGTATGTATATATTTCGTAGTGTTTGCTGAGTAACTGTGTTGGCTTTTATTTAGATAAATAAAACAAAGTTTTATGATTTTCCTTTAATAGTTGTATTTTTAAGATAATTTGTCAATAATATTAGTCATAAAATAACTTTTTGTTATATATTTTTGTGAAAATCATAAAATATTGTTTTATTTATCTAAATAATTTGCCGAGTAGCGTAGAGAGTATTGGGAAGCAACAATTGAAAAAAACAAGGGCTTTAGAGAATACTCATACTCATTCTCAGGGAAGCTGCAAGTGATGAGTGACAATTTTTGTACAATAAATGAAATATCACAAAAAATATACCCTTAGTGAGATTGTAGTCTAAAATTTGTAAAATTAACAAATAAATATTGGTTGTGGTCAACATAACGCTTCCCGCTGTAGTATTTTTTATAAAGATTCATTATAGCTTATTTTGAACTGTTTGCAAAATTGGTTTTATAAACAAAATATAAGGAATATCTCGTGTTTGACATTCTAATCTTGATTTTCACAAACAAATCCTTCCAATAATATTTAAAACACAATTTTATCCATTCTGAACCATATATGTAATACTCCTATATCGCCAACGTCCTATCTTTGCCTGTAGAAACAAAGCGTTCCGACAGAAGGAGATGCAAGATCGGAATAGGGTGCTAACGCGCATGTGCCAGCGCGCATGTCCATATACATAAATTCCATTGGCGTCGTATCCCGTGGTGATAAAGGAACGTATAGAGAAAAGGAAACGTACGTGATTTTACAGCTGTGACGCCTATGACTCATCCGAGACTGCGTGAGAGAGAAACGATCGACTACACTCTACTATCGGCGACACACTTCTCTCTCGAGCTGGCGATATAGGAGTATTACATATATGTTCTGAACGCACATTTAGACAGTTCATTGACAATAAATGTCACTTTCTTCTTCTAGCTATTAAGAACTTTTATCTATTAAGCACTGTAGCATGTAAATTTTATTTGTTTTGATTTTATTAAAAATTGGAAAGAGTATGAAGATGATATCTTCATTGCAGAATAATATACCATAAGACCAATGTAAAATATTCATTAAAACTTGAGCCTTCCAATTTTTTTTACGATTTTTATAAAAATTTTACTGCATTAAAAATGCTGTTAACGTTCCACGATGGGAATTGAAAACTAATCAGTTCTAAGTTAGAACCAAACTAGTTTTTGAAGAAAATTGGTTAAAATCGGTTCAGTAATTTAAAACAAATTGTTATCGAAAAATTTGATCACACAAAGACACATACACATACATATTAGTAGGGGAGGCCAAGCGGGTATTTGCGGATTTACTGAAGCTCGGCAGATTAATATATGGGGAATACCTTGCACCAGATTAAGGTAGGGTCAGTTGATTGTATCCTAAAAGGTGTACATTCTAATAATCGACGATTTCAGTGTGACGTAAGGAAGTGGAGGAAATACAAATGTGTAAAAAAAACGTCATCTTGAGGTGGATCCACATCAATCAAAATTTTCGTTGTGTGTTGTATTTGACATAAATTTGCTCGTGTGCGCCGAAATTTTTGTTGATGTGGACATGTAAACTTACAGAAATATTTTCGTGACGAACAACGCACACTATCCGCGGAACAGTCGGTTTTCCAGTCAACTTCAAAAAGATTTGCGTCGCACAGTAGTGTTAATGTGGACTTGATTTTAAGTGTATCTGTAATTTTGCTTTATGCTTGACCTGCTCCGTATTTTTAAACAGCAATTTTTGAGATCATCATGTCTTATTTTTTTAAAAAGAAGTGTACATGGTTTTAATTATATCAGATTATATACACCGAACAAAGAGAATGATTATTAAGAGAAATAAAGAAAGGCGTTACTGGACATCGAAGCTGTTTCTATATAGGAAACAAAATTGCGGTGAAAAAATACTACGAACTTTAGCTACTGATGAGACTACGGGACAATTTTACAATTTTCTTCGCATGAATCCTCATTGCTCCATCCCATTTTCTATTTTAGGTATTTCACTACTCCTGACACGTGTTGTATAATATTTTATAGGTTAGGTACTCTTCTAGCATACGTTCTCTATATTTTGATGCACGCCTGGATTCGACAGTACAACGCACAAGATAAATTTTTACGTAGTAAAATATGTGATAAAATATATATTTGCGTCGCAAATATTTGTGTTGGAATACAACACACAACGCAAATTTTTATTGATGTGAATCCACCTTTGAAATACTTGAGCGCGGTTAATTTTTTTTTCATTTTGAAAGACATAATTAAAGGATCACGAAACTAATATAATCTGCCGAGTTCCTCAACTAATATAATCTGCCGAGTTCCTCAAGGCGGAGTACTTTAAATCATCAATAAAGTGTGGTGTGAGCAGCTGCTCAGAATTATGTATTTCTCACTCCGCACCTCACTTCCCTTCTCACACTTTTCTATCTCTCTCTCTCTCTCTCTTTCGCACCGTCCCCACAATACTTTTCCATTTTCTACTGCTTCGTATGGCCACCCCGCCAACTAGCAAGATTATTGTATCTCCGTTACTAGAAACACGTAGGGCGTATACGCTGTTAATGTCTGGCACGCTCTAGTATGTCATTGTGACCATTTTTTTACATTTTTGAAAATTTATACACGCTACCCCCCCCCCCCCCAATGAATGGGCACATATCATATGAACTTTTTTTCTTTTTAGCATCTAATCTTTGCAATGCAATAAGCCCCCCACAACGTTCTAGTTAATCCCCATTTAGCCTCTTGGGCTCCCCTACTATAAATATGTAAAAACCAAAGAGCATTTGAAAAATGCTGCCACAAAACACAACGACGTACCGATGTTGAAAAAGCTTAGTTCTTTCTCGAAAGTTTCAAATATTCCTTATCATAAATACTGTAAGAATCAATATTTGCGTGACATTTCAAGAGAAGAGAATCTGAGGATGAAATTGGCAATGAAATCCAGCTAGACGAAAATGATTCGACGAATGAAGATGAAGATTTAAAAAAATAGTTAAAAAAATTCAATTCTTACACTTATTTTTCTATAAATATATGTTTAAAAAAATTAACTTTTTTCTTTGCATGCTACTTCCTATGCTTGTTAATGGACTAAGTTCAATGATTAAAAAAATCATTAAAAAAATTTTTTTTAATTGTTAAATTTATGAAATTCTTCCGAATAATTGTCAGATTATTGGTCAGCATGTCTATAACATTGGGATGAACCGTATAGATCTTAATCTGACGCGCTCGAGTATTTCAAAAGGACGATTTTGTTCTGCATTTTTCAAAAATTCCATTCTGTAATATATTAAGTATTATGTACAGCAGGAAAGTAATATAAAAATTAATAATTCGGTGAGTAAACTGTATAACCTGTAGAAAACTCGTTGATCTTTACAACAATTAAATACATACTATCTATTATTGAGCTTAATGAATTAATTGCAAGGTTAGATATATCACTAATCAGACCGCCGCCAGCGGGTTATCGGTGAAATAAAATTAAAAACAGCTCACAATGGATTATTGTTTAAGTAAAAGTGCTTGTAGTATGTGGGTTGATAATTATCTTCTATTTCATTATTGTTAATAGTGGTCGGCATTTATATAAAAAATATTAATATGTAGATAAGAATTTATACAATGTACTAAAGTCATTGCAAATGGTCTAGTTCAATAAGTATAATTATTTAAAAGAACTGTCACATCCTCTTCGATCTGTTCATCTATACTCCTAATTTTGGTGGAGGGTCTTTAATCAATAGAAGGTAGGGGTTAGTTTGTACATTCACATTAAGTACTACAGACAGGTACATTTATGCTCCAAGTGTGTGAGTGTCATCTTTATGGAAAAAATGTTACATACCTTCGTTCTTTTTGTAAACATTTTCTTCGATGGTCTCATTAACCGGTGAGAATTAATGTGAAGCCCAATTCGTCCTGAACTTCAACGTCGAATGGTCCATCCTCAAGAGTGTTTGCGACATCTGTCTCGATTGTCACGTTATTGCATGACCCCTCACAGTTGATGCATAGATCGATGCATTCGATGCCTGCTTGTTGGCAGCTATATGCTTTTGCGTAGGTCTTGACGCATCTGCATGATACCAGACGTAGCAGATCGGGAGGAGCAGGGACTTGTAGAGAAGTGCTCGTTTCCAACCCCAATCTTTGGCATTTTTCTCGACCCCCAGCCATTGCTGCACCTGGTGATACACGCTAAAACTGTGTTGTGTAGCTGCAACTGCTAATGGTGGTAATGCAGCTATTTTTGATGAGGTCTTGAAAGCTGCCTTCTTATGATTAATATACCTCAGACGGTTTATCGACGGTTCAGTTCTTCCTGTGTACCCGTACATGTTGACCAGGAATCTCTCCCCTGCTGCTGCAATGCTTTCTGGAGTTATAATAAGTAGGTGATCTTCAAAGGCGTGTAGGAGAAGAAAGAGACCACCCTGCAGGTAAAACATCTGTGTCTCGTTACGGCTCACGAGGACTCTTCAACAATAGAAAGACGAGAGTTAATTAATTAATAATAAAAAATCGTTTTTAAAAAAACAAGCATTTATTTAAAAGGAAGAAAATAAAGTTTAAATTAAATCAAACCCATCAATGCATTACATTATACAAGCGACAAGCTTTTGTATTATACATATAAACTGTATGTGTGTGTGTGTGAAGTTAGTCCTCCATTTTTCGAATTTTAATATTTTGAAAGTTGTTCCAAATTGTTCTATGTTTGTACCAAATTGTTCCAGAAAATTATTCCTTTAACTTAAATACCAAGGCCGAAAAACTCAAAAAATCATTTTTAGAGCTAGCCCCTCATTATTTTTATTTCTATTTGTTTTCTGTTGCACCAGATTGTTCAAGTTGTTCTCAACATTGTTCCAAAATTTCACGTCTTAAAAGAAATTATTTCAAGCCCAAAATCAATAAAAACCATTTGGATCTAGTCCCTGTTATTTTTTTTCGAAGTTTTTTTTGCTGTACTAGATTATTCTAATTGGTCTTAGCATTGCTCCAAATTTCTATGTCTTAAAAAAATATTTTAAGCCTAAAATCAATTAAAACCTTTTAGAACTAGCCCATTATTTTTTTTTCAAAATTTTTTTGTTGTATCAGATTGTTCTAGTTGTTCTTAGCATTGTTAAAATTTTCATGACTTGAAAAAATTATTTCAAGCCGAAAATCAATTAAAACCTTTTAAAGCTAGCTCCCCATTAATTTTTTATATTATTTAAGAACAACTAGAACAATCTAGAACAACAACAAAAAATCGAAAAAAAATAATGGGGGCTAGCTATAAATGCTTTTAATTGATTTTGAGCTTGAAATAATTTTTTTAAGACAACTAGAACAATCTGGAGCGACAGAAAAAAAATCGAAATAAAAATAATGGGGTCTAGCTCTAAAAATGGTTTTTTGTGTTTTCCGGCCGTTGAATTTAAGTTTAAAGAATAATTTTTTGGAACAATTTGGTACAAACCTAAAACAATTTGGAACAACTTTCAAAATATTAAAATTCGAAAATTGGAGGGATAACTTCACACACACACAAATTGTATAATGCAATAAATTATTACAACAGTTAAGTATCACAGCAAAGGCGATTTCAGCGAAAACAGTGAATTTCACTAGATAGGGAAATATGACCCTCTTTTGGAGCGCTCTAGCGGCGAAACGATTAGTCTTTCAAAAAACCATTAAATACGAGGAATGTAGGAAATTTCATCTACTTTAATTTTGTATGGAATGGGCTTGTCGAAAAAATGCTTCCTTTCTTAGATATAGGCCAAAAACTGAAAAAAGCGCCAAAATTTGGTCAAAAAGTGACCAAAAAAACAAAGTTCCGGGCTAAATTTTTGCCCGCAAACTTCAAATTTATTTTCAGTGACCCAAAAAATATGAAAAGTGAGGAAATCAAAACTATAGTTAAACTATCCTCTAAACCAAATTTTTTTGCTAATATGAATAATCTAATAAGTTTTATCGATTTTTAATAAAAATATGTTTGTTTAAAATTTTGATTTTAACTAACATTATTTCTCGATAGATATAGGAAATAAATTTGGACAGGGACGGATTGCGTCCATAAAAATGTACACACAAATTTAATTACAAACATTTGAAATCATTTTCTAATAAAATGATATGATGCACGTTTTACTAAGGGAAACGATCTATGTCTAAATTTTTATACATACGAACTGTGTTTTCTAAGTATAAGAGATTTTCACTAGTAATCTCCCTAGAGCTTGAATTATTACCGGAAATTTTCTTAAAAAATCGTGTACGAGGAAAAGTTTCCGGTTATTAATTCAAGATCGTGGGGGATTCGGTAAGAAAATTTCACACCTAAAAAATTTAAAAGTAATTAATTATTTATTTGACATTAAGATTAGAAGGAAAGACTAGTTTTGGTCTAGTTAGTCATGAGTGTTTGTCGGTATGTTAAAAGTTAAGTAGTAATTGTTTAATTTTGATTTGCACAAAAAGTAAACAAAAAGTCATATGAATCAAGCCCATTACAAGTGTCATTATTTTGACATAAAAATTTCCACTTATTAATTTCGTCCAGGGTACCCTGGAGGATGAAAATTTCCGGAAATTTTTTGGGTTACCATGGTAACCAAACAAAAAAATAGACTCTGATTGGCTTAAAAATGGCGGTGTGAAATTTTCTCTGTAATTTCTATTATTAAACCTTTTTGTGATATAAATACTATTCATTTCTATATATGTAATCATTTGCACAATTTTAAGGACGTCTAAAAATATATAAATATTGCGGTGCACACTATATAAAATGACAAATTGAATCTTGCATGAAAAAATTCGCATGCATTAGTTGTTTTTTCAGTGGAAGACGCGAACGATGCCCACATGTCCGGTGAATATTTATCTTCATCACCAATGTAATTTTCTACCAGATAATCACCAAACAAAGCTACCTTAGCATCCCTTGGTTGCAATTCCATAAAGTCGTACATAAAACAGTTGTTTACCTCAGCAGGGTCCAAAAATGGCTATCCAAAGATCTATTCTAACCAACATCCTATTTCCGATACTTTATGCAGCAGTCAACCCCAGTTGTTGAATTTTCCTGTGCAAAATTCAGCCAAATGAAATCGGCATCCGAATAATTTAGAATTGAGCCACAGACTGATGAATTGAGTATTTAAAATCGGAAAAAAATCATCTGGGTTAAATGGAAAACCTCTTTCGACTCGACACATTTTTCAAAGATTGCTTGGAAAATCGCATTTAAGAATTGTTAAAGGCACAATGAAGCAAGCCTTCGCGGCTTTATTATGAGCCAGAAAGGCTGCACTTCATAAGCCCGGCAACCAGGTGGTTAGGCGGCCGCATCACAATGTGCCGCTTGTACATTCAAGGTCCTCCTATGTTTTTATTATGGTAAAACTAAGTCAACTTAATTAAATAAGCTTGTGGCCCGATTAAGTTATTTTATCCCGGAAATGCCTGAAATTCTATTGGCACGAAGCGCGACGAAAACGCCATCTGATGGTTGCGTAAAATCTGGCTCGACAATTGTGAGAAATATGTAAGTTGTGCATAACAAATAAACATTCGTTATAAAAAAATCTCATTTATAAACATATAAATAAAAAATGTAATTATATTTTTAAAAGAAAAAAATCAGTAAAACGTGTTGTGATGAGCAAAGTAAGTATAAAACATGTAAATAAATATTAAAAACTATGATTCTTAGCTTAGGTTAATCAGTGACATCCAAACAAATAATACATGATAATTTATGAATATTTACTAGATTTTCAGTCACAATAATTTATCATACATTTTTTAAAATAGCTTTTAGGCGATGATGAATGTAATTATTCAATCAAACCGGATTTTAGTATATTTAATCAAACCGGATTGGAGTCAATTGCTTATCAAATATTATTTCAACCCCAAAAGATGGACAAAAGGAAGCAACTTGTCGCGGCTGGTTACGTTAGAGATGTAAAAGAATTAAGGCATAGTGGCAAAAGTTATTTAATCACATCGAATAATTGTAGAATAAAACACACATTCGTCGAAGTAAGCATGCTACAGAAGTAGGTTATACATTACTTACTTTTTTTTCCTAACTGCATTTATCCAATTCTTTCTTTTCTCTAATTTCCAACTAGCTCTTGAAAATGTGTAAAATCTGCTATTTGTCCCTGTATTTTTGCAATTACAACTATTATCAACAATTTTTATATTTAATTTTGACGTGTTTATTTATGACAAGAGCCATATTTCACGAAATTTTGACCACTACGAGAGCTGGGACCGTTTTTCAGTTGTCCCCACCATGCACCCAGCGAATAATGAATTGCTTGCACATTTAAGGGCTCCTTATGGTTTTAATTTGGCACAACTAAACAATTTGTATAAATATATATGTTGACGTTTATACCTAAATTTTATTTAAAATTAAAATTTAATACCAGGTTATACAGGGTGGGCTTATAGATAAAAACATTTTTCAATACCATGCGTACAATTTTTGTCCAAAATGTGTATATAAGAGAATTTGAACTCAAGCATCAGGCTGTATACCAGACTCATTAGTGGCGATGTGCTCAGATACTAGAGTTAAAATCTCACCTCAACGTACCATAGTTCAATATTAAATGAATATCTGATGTATCTAGATAACTAACGCCATCTATATGACAGTTAAGGAAAGATATCGCTTACGTTTTTTTAAACATTAATTTAGGCACGCAATTTAAATAATTTTCATTGTGCCTGTGCTGTAAAATTTCCATCGCAGAATCTCTGGCCCTTCATAAATGTACATGCAGTTTGCCTTTAAGGTACAAATATTTTTTTAAAAATTCGACAACTAAACAACGGCGACTAGACGCAGCCAGCGGTTTGCCTTCATTGACATTTAAACCACGTCAAACTTTCGCTGTCATACATTCAAGATACCTCTGTGAGAGGAGGAAATAACGAACATTTGTTTCAAGTTCAAGAATTTGAACCAGGCTTAATTAGAGACAAAATATATTCAGTCCCTCTTTATTTCTTAGTTATTACTATAATTTAAAGAAATTGCGGATCTTATATTGAGAACATTCTGCACATGCAAAATTGGTGCAAGGTCGTAAGGTATGTGCGCCCATGTGGTTTGGTATTTGGGATACGCCAGGAATGAACAAAAAGTTAAATACTTTGTTAAGATGTATATTAATCCATTCATTATATCCATATACGAGCCCGATATTTGCAAGTGAAGGTAACACGACGAAACTTGGACATGTTGTATCAGAGACCTAAGAGAGTTTAATTTGAGATTCTCGACTGAATTGTCCTTTCGGAAAATCCGCCATCTTGAAAAAGGAATTTTTTTTATCTTTTTGCAATAACTCTACTCTCCGGCATTTTACGCAGATGGTTCCTTGTCGTATTTCGTTTTTTTTTTCAAGCGCTACTAATAAGGTTCTACGAAATTTTCACCTATCTATAGTTGACCGTTTTGGAGATATCGAAAGAAATAGTAAATAAATGTAGACATTGACATATATTTCCGATTATATCTCTTCTTTGATTACCTTCATCGAAATACAACTGATTATCAAACTCATAGAGCATACTCATACCTACAATTTGGTTTTTTATTTTTCCGTTCTGATAAAAATTGCGGCATTTAGCGCCCCGTGAAGTTTGCAAAAACCTTGACTAGAGAAACGCGTTGAGTCTGATACGACCGCACGATATATCAGGTTGGCGGGGTTCTTTCCCCTTCCTCAGCCACCCTCCGCCATATCTGTCAGTTCAATAGCATTTTAATCCGTTGTCCCGAAACTTTCGTAGCGAAAGTGCCCGAAAAATGGTGAAAATGGGTGATTGTTTCATATGCAAAAAAACCTCTAACTGAAGACATTTATGTGGCCAAGAAGAGAGCTGAAAAGAAGATTTGAGGTACATAAACGTATGATACAACCTGTTGATTCAGTGAGTGTTCACAATGCGTGCTATAAAAAATATAGCAATGAGAGACAAGCGCCGATTGCCTCTCGGTGAAGTAGCTCTGCATCGACGGAAATGGAAGCACCTGAAGAACAGCCGCAGATGATAGCCGTTTTTGATTTTAAGAATAAATGCTTATTTTGCGGAGAAATAGTAGGCTGTGAACAAAAATTAAATCAAAGTAATCTGAAAAAAAATCGTTTATTTACTTTCTGCTTAAATAATTTCCGTTAGAGCCTTGAGGGGAAAGCAAGACGCGCGGAAAATAGGCAATTTTTTCTTAATTTTTTAATGAGTCATTAACCACTGGAGCAAAGAAAAAAATCGATTTTCGTTCAATTTCTTGATTACACATTTTTTTAAAAAATTATTTCACTCCAATTTTTTGTTGTTGAATTGCATACTACAGTTCGAAATAATGTAATCTTTTTATTTTGAAAAAAATAATTCCTTCCGTTGAAGTATTTCATTTTACAAGTAAACAAGATGTTATTACGCATATGAGTATTATTTTCCAAGATTTTCCTTTATTTATGCAGACTCAACAATTAGCTTTATGTTTTAAAAAATATTTGTGCCGCCATGAATATGAAAAAAGTAAAACGAGTAAAAAGTAAACGAGTGTAAAAAGTATTCGTACACCCGATACGCCGATTCGTACATCGGTGGTACGAGTACTTTTTGCGCTCACTATATATATTAGCAGCGTGTATATCTATTAATGTACGGCCGAGCAGCTTCGAAACCGATATTTTGCGCGGACTTGCAAACTTCACGGGGCAGCTAAAAGCCGAAATTTTTGTCGGTACAGAAAAATAAAAGAACCAAATTGTAGGTATGAATATGCACTACGAGTTTGATAATTAATGGGTTGTTTTTCGATGAAGGTAATCAAAAAAGAGATATAATCGGAAATATATGTCTACATTTATTTACTATTTCTTTCGATATCTCGAAAACGGTCAACGATAGGTGAAAATTTCATAGAACCTTATTTGTAGCGCTTGAAAAAAGCAACGAAATACGACAAGAAACCATCTGCGTAAAATGCCGTAGACGAGTTATTGCAAAAAAACAAAAACTTTTTCTTTTTCAAGATGGCGGATTTTCCGAAAGGACAATTCAGTCGAGAATCTCAAGTTAAGCTCGCTTAGGTCCCTGATACAACATGTCCAAGTTTCGTCGTGTGACCTTCACTTGCATTTCCAAATGTATATAATGACTGGACTATATGTATATAATGCCGTATTAATAGAAAAGATTGATTAAATATTTTTCTAGACACCTCATTATTTATTAAAAGAAATTTTTGGAAAAAATATCGTTTTTACTTGGAAAACTTAATAAATTTGTTATTTTTTATTACATGAAATCTACATAATTATATCTTTTGAATAACTATACAATTTTGGCGCACCCTGTATACTTTAAAATGTCACTAAATCATACTGTTTATGAATACCTAATACTATTAATTTAACACTTTTGTGGAAAAATTATTTCTAATCACTATGAAATGCGCCTTCTATACCTAACATACAAAACCGTTAGTCCCAATTTTCTTCTACACACAATATACTTACAGGTTTGGCGCACCGGTAAAAATACTTACTTTTATATGCCCAATACCATACTAAAATTTAAAAAATCTATCGACACCGAGATTACAGTAAAAAATGTGCCTTGTCCTATAATATCTGTATATGTTATCAGTAATGAAGTAGTCTAGTCGAGAAGTGAGTTTTCTTCGAAAAATTGTTAGAAGGGTAAGAAAAGTATGAGCGATGGCTCATTCGACGCTTATTGTAATTCTGAGAAATTTGTCATGTCGATTTTTTTCCGCAAATAAAAATTGTAATTGTTATTAACAAAAAACAAAAAAAGCTATTTTATTTTTTGATGATAACTCAAAAACTGTACAAGATAGCAGGAATTACAAAAAATATCCTTAAATATACAAGAAAACTATCATCCATCCAGACCTATTTTTAAATGCAATTATTTTTTATTAAAACAGTACATTATTTACGACGAAAATATTGAATAATCGAAAAATGATGTTAAAATGACGATTTTACTAGTGGCGTAGAATTTAGATAGGTAATTTTTCATCTGTTCCAGCCGGACGCCTCTGGTAATGAATTGAAACTATATGTTTTCACATTTATTACAAACTTTTTGTCAAATATTATATAGTGTCAAAATACACGACAAAATTTATTTTTAAATTATGAAATAAAACACCATGTATCTACCGTTTTAATTAAATCTTCATATATCAGGCGAATGATTAATGAAAGACTCGGTATATATTACTTTTTGTTTCATTGTTTTATAAATTATGGATTTGTAATTTTAACTGAAAAAATGTTTATGTTTTTCTTGCCACTGTTCAAAATTTAACAATTTGTACATATAAAGTAATAAGTGGCCCCGAACATTTTGTAGTATTTATTCTCCGACTGTCATCTATAATTCTCTGATGATTTACTGATTTCGGTGCCAAAGTAAACTTTTCGAAATACAATTTTTGGTTTATTGTCTTATGCTGAATCTAAAGTGCCCATAGCGATCTTCAAAAACAGAAAAATACAATAATTTTTTTCATGTTTAGGATAAAAAAATACAGGAGCCGTGCCTGCTCTAGAGCTCACCAGGGTTCAAATATAAGGCCCTCATTATTTTTATTATGTACTTTCCTTTAGTGTTAAAATAATCATATTTTATTAAATATTATTTAAATTTTGTGATGGTAAAATAATTTTTTTAACGCACTAAATGTTGATTTAAAAATTTTCATTTCAACACTTGAAGAAACAATGTCCCGTTTGAAAAATTATTCTCCATTTTTTGAAAATCCAATAAAAAATACAGAATTTTTTTTTCTCCACTTTGTTGCATATGGTTGTTTTTGTAATTTTTAGTAGTATTAGAAAAAAAATATTGTGACACTCAAATATTGTTTATAATAAATTGTGAACTAAATAAACAATGAAATTATTAACGAAAAAAACATATTTTTTTAATTGTATTATGAGCCATCAATAATGGTTTTTTAAGATAAAATTATTTCTTAACTAATTATTTCAATAATGCAAATATGAAAAACTCATTATGAACAATAAGAAATTTTTTTTAAGAAAAAAAAAATTTTAAATCATCATTGACCCTAAACAATAGAATGGTTATTTTTTTTTCAAAAATATTAAAGTAAACCATTTGTTTATAAATAATTTATAAACAACTAGCGTTAAAAAATCTTACTCACAATAATTTAATCCTTATTTCTAATATAAAAACAGCTATACGAGAACGAAAAAATTTTTAACGACAATTTTACGATTTTTCATTTTGTGTTAACTTAGATAACTCGTTATAAACAATATAAACAAATTTTAAATAATTTTATAGTGTTATCTTATTGAGTACACTCATAGAAAACACTCCAAGATGCGAAAAATTTTTAGGGTGATTATTTAAACAATTATCCAGCTTTCAATCATGACAGAGGTATGAAAGAAAATAGTTAATTAACAATAGGCTATCTTTTGAAAAATGCATTTAAAATTTGTTTCCAACGGGACTTTCTTTCTTCAAGTGTTGAAATTATGGCATAATTTTTTCAAATTTTTAAAATATTTAGTGCTTTATTTTTGGAAATTTCCTCTTCTTTAAGGATCTTTTTTGCAATTCCCGCTATATTGTATAGTTTTTGAGTTATCATCAAAAAATAAAATGGCTTTTTTTCGTATTTTGTTAATAACAATTACAATTTTTATTTGCAGAAAAAAATCAACATGACACATTTCTCAGAATTGCAATACGCGTTGAATAAACCGTCGCTCATATTTTTCTTACCCTTCTAACCATTTTTCGCAGAAAACTCACTTCTCGACTAGATTAAAGGACTCTCGTAGTTTGCAAAGACCGATATTAATCTTTATTTATTTGTTTAATACACTTTGCGTTTTTCCTCTATCTTTTAAGTATATCTCGGTGGTTCTGTCAAAATGTTCTTTAAACAAAAATGGCTGTGTAGAGAAGGTTAAATAAGAACAGATTTTTTTAAATAAAAGACACGTTGATGATGAAATAAATAGTTTATATTTTCACTTATGTACAAAAGACATACATATTTTATGTTTATAAATTTACACAGGGACTAGACTAACAATTTCAAATATTTTTTTCTAAAATTACAATATTGATTTGGAAATAAAAAATTAATGTCATGACAAATAACTCTAAGAATCATTAAATTTATAATTATTAATTGAAACTAAAAAATCGTATTATAGAAATAACAGAGATTGTGATTTGTCATCTATCGCTTTTATCTTGATAAATGTAGTACAATTATATAAAAACCAACATTTTTCAACATAAACCAAAAATTGACTATAAAATATAAAATCAGTACGATATGTTGTTTATTTTTGTTAGTTTTTCTAAAACAACAACTTTGGAAAAAATGCTGTAAACTAAGTAAAATATACAGTCTTTAAATAATGTCTATATACACTAAATTATTGAACAAAATTCAATTTTCTTTGGCGTCTTTTAACGATTTTTCAGTCGATTGCACAGTCTTCCTTGCCTGGTAAAAATCTGAAACAAAAAAGAAAAAAAAATTAGTAAATTATAAAAATGGTTAATTATTGTTTTGTATTATTAAAGATTAAACAACAGGAAAAATTTGTTTTATTTAGTTACATTTATTTTTGTCGAAATTCAACCAGCTGTTTCGAAAAAATCTGTTCGCTTCTCAAATTCCAAATGCCATAAGGGCACATGTCGCTAAAATCGGTTGCCATGGTGGCAGAAATGCATGTGGGATAAGAATTTTTACCTGGAGTGTAAAAACAAAGTTATACGTGAACAGACCATGACATCAACCATATGTTTTTCTACCATTTACCAACGATCAACCGTATAATTAATTTTAATAAGCGCTATTTTGGTATCGATTGTTTTTAAATCGATAGAAATTATTATTAAATAAATAGCGGTTTGGCTGACGAAAATAAATTATTGTCCTAACTAAAGAATTTAACTAATAACTTACTACATACATTAATTAAAAAATGTATAATCTTTACACAATTTAATACGTATTTTTAGTTGGAAAGAAGTTTGTTTCGTGAAAAATTACAATACCAAAAATGTAAAATGCTAGAAAAAGTTAAAAAAAATGGAACTGATACTTAATTTAGAATCAAGATAGAAAAATTTCATAGGAGGTTTGATTATTGTCTTAATAAATAATTGGACGTTTATTGAGCAATAAAAATACTGTAATGTAATTTAGCAATATAGTATAAACATGTTTACCAATTTCAATAGAATCTACATGTTCCTTCTTGTATACTAATATGAAATGATGTAAAATTTAAGATTCTTACCAAAATTTTTCAGTTGTCTACGAATCTCCGGTAAAAAAGTGAGAAAAAGCTGAGAACCTTACATTATCCCAAACAAAATAAGATTTTTTTGAAAAGTTTTGTTGGTTTAAAAAAATAAGCTACGACTTATTTATTTGGTTCTTTAGATATGATAACAGTTAAAGCAAATTGAATTTTGTGCCCTAAATTCCAATCATGTTAATTTTTTAAATTGTCATTTTGTTACATTCTTTTAACCTGATATGAATTGATCTTGAGCTGCTCTCTTTTATGTAGAGTTTCAGTTGATAGAGAATTTTGGATTTTTTTCTTTTAGTTTTGTTTTGTTTAAAATAATAATATGTATAGAATCATATATGAGAAGTGTATGGCACATATAAATCCGAGCACAGCGAAGTTGCAACTATATTAGTTTATATTATGTAAATTAATATTTACAGATTTTTTTTAATATTGATTGTATGTAAAATAAATGTTTTTATGTCAATATTTTAATGACATAAAACTGCTCCTATAAAGTAATAATTGTTATATATAAGAAATAAATTTTAGTTTTCAATTATAATTTATATTTTTCATTTTTAATAAAAATTTTTAATTTTATTTAATTTACAAGCGATGCTACTTTGATCTCTAGGATCGGATTCAATTATTATAAGTAAAATTATTTCCATGAAATTTAAAAAATATTTTTATTTGAGAACGGCACTGGATTATTTGTCTTTTGTCTTACTAATGTTATTATTATTATTTATTTTCTGACAAAATAAAAAAAAAAAATTACAGATCAACTATTTATTTCTTTTAATGAACTTTCGAAAATATTATTTTTTTATGATTCCAAAATAGATTATAATATATTATATAATAGACAGGGTGTTTCATTGGGAAACGGGCATACGTTAACTGCAGATAGGGGGCACCGAGGTGATTCCAAATAACTACCATATGATGGGTCTAGCGGTCTTTATAACCGAGATACAGGGTGTTTTATCTATTTTGCCTATTTCTTACTTGCCTATAACTTACGATCCACTCTGTATTTTTTTTATATTTATGCTACACATTCTTCATAAGTTGCCAAATCCATTGAGATATTCATAAAAAACAAAATCCAGGTCAGACTTCACAAAAAATGTACAAATTTGGTCATCCCCAAAACAACACCCTGTATTCCTGAATTTAAAATGTTTGTTTCCATATTCAAAAAGAGCACAAAAAACTGAATGTAATGATGTGCCTTTGGAGTTTGCGCAGAATGGCTTACTACTTCAATTTTATATTCAAATTGCTTATTTATTAGAATTTTTGGGAATTCAAAATGAAATCCATCGGATTGTATACATTTTCTTTCATTTTAATGTAAATTATCTTATCTTAAATAGAAAATATCATGGTATTTTAGCTTACTACAAATTGCAATGGATTAAACGTTACAAACCTGTAATAATATTTCAAATAACCTGTATAAAAAAGTCCGGAGTTTCATTGATTTTGGTGTTTTAGACTTCTAAACTTTAAAGTGTAGAGAACTCTTATAATACGGCTCTGTCTGTCTGTCCGTCCATCTGTTCACTTTTATTTTCAAAAAATCGTGTACTCGAAAAAAATTTCCGGTAATCATTCAAGCTCTAGGGAGATTACTAGTGACAATTGTACAAAGAGATTACAAGTATTATAATTTTATTTCACCAATCAAAATTGTTAATTTATATCTGTTGGCATTTTATTAAGGCTGTCTCAAATATACCGAGTGTTATTGAATTTATTATTCCATACATTTTACGACGAATAAATACATTTGATTAATTTTTATGATAAATATATAAGCTGTTATTTATAGTTTTAATTGAAATTTATTTATTGTTAAATAAATTCAATTTTATTTGTATACCTTTATTTTATTAATTTAAATGTTTCTGAATAAAATACTTTTTCACTATGTTGTAATATTTTTCATTGTGTAATATCAGTTTTAACCATTTAAAACGCGAAAAATTATTTTCTGTTTTGACTGTCATTCTAATGTTACACTTCTCTTACATACATTTTTTAATTAAATTTCCTAAATATTAAGTTCGTTATTTTTTTTGCGTTATTTTAATTACTTCCTATGTGCTCAATTTAATTATTCATGAATTCTGTGGGATAGTTATTTTTTACCAAAACTGACTTAGAAACATTAATTTTTTAAAAGTCATTTCGTCTGAACAAATATTTCTTGACCTATCACAAGGTGATTTTGCTGGAAATTAAGATTTCTATTAGTATGAGTGGGTTGACCATGAAATGTTATTTTCAATTTTTCCGGTAGATATAACAGTAGAAGATAAATTAGAAAATTACAATAACCTTATCAAAAGAACGAAATGAAGTAGACCAATTATCACGGAGCTATTAAAATAATGTATCAGAACAACATAATTGCAATTAATGTTTATCAACAATATTTTTGAATGACCGTGAATTACTTTCTATCCTTATACTTTAAGATATAGGTACCTATTTATGGAAAATTTATAAACACGGTATTTATGACAAAAATTAAAAATCTATAGGATGCTGGATGGAGTAATATAAACAATATTTTTTCATTTATGAAACTAGTCTAGAAACAGCAGCAGAAAAATATTGAAACGATAAAAGATAATAAAGGAGAACCATTAATAAAATTATGAAATTTCGAAATAGGAATTTGCAATATATAAACAATAAAAAGGCTGTATCAGTAGAACATATTAAGCAAATAAAAGTGGAGAAAAGAATACATTATACAAATGAATGTACTCGTCTCTTCACTTTTAATATATAAAAAGACAGCTATAATTATACCGATTAGAAGTTAAAACTACAGTTGATTTAGGAAGTCACACAATTTAACATATTTCCACTAAAAAAGAAAAAATGATACCCAAAAGGCGTCAACATAATATGTATCTTGCCTGAAATGGTTTTTTGGACGAGCGCTCCCTTTATAATAATGATAGATTATGTATTTAATTCCTCAGAGCGCGTCTGTGGCACTTTTTATTATTATTTTTAGTAAACGTGATACGAATTTCAACTTTTTTCTGTATATTTTGAAAAAAGTAGCACATACTCACTCCAAAGAATTAAATACAGAATCGATTTGTGAAAACCACATATTTTTAGTCGCTGTATTAGGCGAGTTGCCGGCCAAAAAATTAATTATGTTTTGTGGCGCTATATCCTGTTGTGCGCAGAACAAATTGTACTAGAGCTTAGGATTACTTAACATTAACTGAAAAGTATTAAAAAACTTTTGTTATACAGAATGTATTAGAATACAAGCATATTTTCCTAAAAGATAACTATGCAAGTCACGTGGTGTACGGGCCTCTTAAAGCTCTGAATACCAACAACTAAAATGTGGTAAGATAAGGACAAGGAACAAAAAGTAGATAAGTTAGGTCAAAGCGGGCCATTTATTGATCTCAACAAAGCATTTGTCTGTGTTGATTGTCCATTGGACACTGTATTATAAATATAGCATAGAATAATACACAAACAAAAATCATGTATAGCAAAAAGGTATTAGCATCTAAATTCATTATTAATTGTCAGATTAATATCGCATTCCATAAAATAGTTATTTATGCGTGTGTAAAGTGATACTTTTTTCACGAATGTGAACTTTGTCGCACGAGCCAAATGTTGCATAAAATATTTTTTCTACTACCAAAAAATATGTAGGTATTAAGTATAAAATAAACAATCTACTACAAGAAGCCTTTTTGCAAAATCTTGAAGTAAACCAGTTGATTTTTGGCATATAGAATCTTGACAAGAAATATAAGGATATTGCAAAAAATCTGTAGCGCATGCGAAGAAGTTATTTAGCAAATTTTATCATACTTTACGCACTAGTGAAAAAAGTTAAACTTTACACACTCCGAAGCGTGAGTAAAGTAAGTACTTTACGCACGATGGTAAAAAATAAGTATTTACATCAAAATACTTAAAGATATGACGTTGGTTTGTTTAAGAGCAATTGCTTCGTGCACCGTATCTCAGATAAAGGGGAAATTTCTCCTGTGACACCCTCACCACAAATTATTAAGCGACCGAGGCGATTTACGTAAACATTTTATTTAATAGCGCTTCAACCCCGGTGTTTTGTGTTATTGTGCAATAATTTTTATTTTTGGGACATACTGCATACATCTTACAAGAATTTTTTTGGGACATACTGTAGGTATAAACTTTAAAAGATTTTTTGAAAAGGAAAAATCTTTAAATGACAAATATTATACTCCTACTATTTAGAAAATGTATTAATAAAAAACTAAACTTGAGACACACTGTATACATCTTACAAGACTTTTTATTTTTTAGTACATACAGTGTATATAATATTTTCATTTTTATGGCATACTGTATACAACTTATATTTTCATTATTGGGACATACTGTATACATCTTACAAGAATTTTTATTTTTGGGACATACTGTATACATCTTACAAGAATTTTTATTTTTCAGATATGCTATTATAAGAATATTCCAGTTTTCTGCCATACTGTATACAATTTACAAAAATTTTAATTTTTGAGACATGCTGTTATAAGAATTTTCATTTCTGTGGGGCATACTGTATACAACTTACAATAATTTTCATTTGTGGGGCATACTGTATACATCTTACAAAAAGTTTTATTTGTAGGACATGCTGTTATAAGAATTTTCATTTTTGTGAGGCATACTGTATACAACTTACAAGAATTTTCATTTTTGGGATATACTGTATATATCTTACAAGAATTATTATTTTTGGAACATGCTGTTATAAGAATTTTCATTTTTGTGGTATACTGTATACAACTAGGATTTTTATTTTTAGGACATACTATATACATCTTACAAGGATTATTATTTTTGGGACAGGCTGTTATTAGAATTTTTATTTTTGTGGCATACTGTATAAAATTTATCAGGATTTTCATTTTTGGGATATACTGTATATATCTTACAAGAATTATTATTTTTGGGATATGCTGTTATAAGAATTTTCATTTTTGTGGTATACTGTATACAACTTACCAGGATTTTTATTTTTACGACCTACTATATACATCTTACAAGGATTATTATTTTTGGGACAGGCTGTTATTAGAATTTTTATTTTTGTTGCATACTGTATAAAATTTATCAGGATTTTCATTTTTTGGACATACTGTATACATATCTTTTAAAGATAAATATTATATGCTCCTGGATGCATGGACATTCATCCCAAAGCCACAAAAAAAAATTATATAGTATTTAGAAATGTATTCCTAAAAAACCCAGCTTGAGACACACACATCTTACAAGAATTTAAATATTTAGGACACACTGTATGCAGTTCAAAAGCTACAACTAATTCTAAAAATTTTTTCGATTAGTTTGAATTAAAAATTGGTATTTCATTTAACTCAAGAGGAGTCCGACTCTGTTCTTTAAATAACGTTCTCGACAAACCGATCGAAACCGAGACTCTACGAACCTCGGCTAACGAAAGAAGTAGTAGGGATAATATTTGTTTTGTTTATAATTATTTTAGGAACAGAACAATATCTAGTATTTTAGTGATTACAAGCGTATGTCGAATTGAATATTTAATTTGTTTTTTGCATTATTTTAAGGAAAGATTGTTCAAATTCTTTTTTTTAATAACGCATTTTTAATACAGTAATTGTAAGGAAAAGTTTTATTATTTTTAGTAATTTCACCAAACCTTACATTTTTTTTCTGGCGGAACGGATGGTTTTTTAAAAAAAAATCGACGAAGTTGTAGATTAATCCGTTTTCTTTGTTACAAAACAAAAATTAGTGAAATTTATTCAGTATTATGTTCTCTATCACTTAAACCAAATGCATAAAATTTTCAACATTTCGACGGTGTTGGAGTGCGAATCAATTGCTCTTAAATGGAAAGTATTTCTATACGTCCCATCTTTCCATCATTAAAATTACGTCACTACGATCTGCGCATGATTTTTGTTTGAGTATTTATGCTATTAGAAGTCCTAAATACTATACCGTTTGTCCCACCTGATTTTTTAAAGAAGAAAAAACTTAATAAGATTTTTTTATTGAAGGTCAAATAGTGCTTAACATATAATATTCAATATTTTAAAACAACGTTTCGTCTTTGAAGGGCCACCATCAACTATTTTGTTTTAAATAGGGACCTGCACTTTTTATTTCATATTTGAAATCCGCATTTCTTTCTCTATCCAACGATGAAGGTTTATTGATTAGGTTTCAATAATGAACTGTACTTCAGAAATTTTTCTATGTACGATCCTGTTCTCCAAATATCTCGAAAACCGGTCCTGATATTTTAGTAAAATAAACCACTCAATTTATCTTAAAAATACGCATCTTGTTTCCCATTTAACTAACTTTGTATTTATAATGGTTTAGTAACTCCCAATGATGTTCAATTAAATTTGCGCCACCGTATATACCATACCAATTAAAGGACTTAAGAAAGAAGAATAGGTTAAATTACCGACACGGTGGCCAGGTATTAATGCATCGGCCTGTATACTTGATCGATGTCCGGCCGTGGATTCGAATCCCATTGAAACTGAAGTGGAAAAAAGTCTGATAAGAGTAAGTGCAACAAAATAGTATATTGTTGA
This sequence comes from Neocrepidodera transversa, assembly GCA_963243735.1. Taxonomy (NCBI): domain Eukaryota; kingdom Metazoa; phylum Arthropoda; class Insecta; order Coleoptera; family Chrysomelidae; genus Neocrepidodera; species Neocrepidodera transversa. The sequence goes on along the minus strand of OY725343.1, from coordinate 27,473,487 downwards.
GTGGGAAATTAGCATTCCATGCGAGTTAAACACTATACTTTTTCTACGGCTGTAATAGATAATAGCGAAATGATTTAACAAATAACATGAATTTCAAATTTAACGTCATTCAAAATTTATATTTAGGTACAATTAAAATATCAATTACACTTTAGTATAAATGAGAAGTTTTGAAAAATGATTTGTATAGGACTTTTCATATTTTTCCTTAGATAATTCTGGAATTAAACTTAAACATGCCTGATTTGCGGCACAGCTATATAAATATACGAAAATAGAACTGTCATTACTTGAAATTGACATTCCATGAAAGACCTGATTTATTGAAATAATTACACAATAAATTATTGTGTTATCAGATACGGAAATGAAATTGGAGACATACAATGTACCTCATTCATCTATCTAGAACAGTTAAGAAAGAGCAGTTTTGTATTATAGCCGTAGAAAAAGTTATTTGTGTCATGCGCAGCTTTATTCACGCCGGTAACCAGGCCGGATGAGATCGGATATCTCGTGGAACTGATAGGGGTTGGTGGCACAGGAACACACTTACTGGTCGGTATAGATCACCTGAATGACTACGACATAGTCAGGGGTTTAGGATGATCAAGGACCTTGTTTCGGAGCCCACATTAAGCTGTAGGTCCCGTCCAGATTAGCACTGGTAACAGAAAAGATAAGTTCAAATAAAAAGCAAGCAAGCAAGTGGTAGGTTTAATTATATTGAAGTAAATGGCGGATTCAATCAGCATAATACAAGAAAGAGAACTGAGTTTGTGAGGCCACTTACAAAAAAGAGCAGTGAACGAAATCTAGAAAAAAAAACAGAAAACACAAACAAATTCTAATCATATTCAATAAATAATTACCTCAAATTTGATGAAGCAGATTTTTTAATTTTTTTTTTTGAAATGTATAATAAAAATAGTTCTAATTTAATCCAGATATTGTATAACGATTTTTTAACATTGAGGAAGCGTTTGAATTTCAATAGTCTATTAAAATTTCAAACGAAAAAAAATAAAACGTTAAATTTTTATTGAAATTAATTGACTTTTTAAATTCAAATCCGGAGCCTAATTTTAATACAATGGTGAAACACCTGTGTGAGTTAGTAACAAGTGTCCGTTGCAGTCAAAAAATAAATTGTACAGTTTTATTTGGTCTCACGGTGCGTACCAGACCGTGACTTGTGGTAAAATGAGAGATATCTTTGTCAGATATCTCTTGATAAAATGATTAAATTACTCCTTTCATGTCGAGAATTGTGTAACTGCATAGTTATGTAGGGCAAGAATTGTGAGAAAATTAATCACGGGGCTGAGAAAATTTCAATAGGAGCCCATGATTATTTCTAGAAATTTCAAAGAAAAACACAATCGTCGATAAGTATTCTTTTTTTTTTGAAACACCTTAAAGCCGCTTCGAGAGCGGTGTATTCTAATATAGGATCATGTGAAAGCTGACTCAAAAAACTTTAGAAAAATATGTAAATCTTTCTTTCTAATTTGGTTTTAGTACTTAACCGATTTCGATGAAATTTTGCTTACTAGGGAACGACCTGTATACATTGTTGTTAAATGTACTAAAAAATGCGTTTTTACTACTTTGTTGAAAGTCATAAAGAGTTAGTTTTGCCTATATCAAGTCTGCTATAACCTAGTTTTATTAAAATATAAAAATAGTGAATATCTAACAAGCGATTCTTCCTCAAAAAAATCGCAAGAATAAATAATTATTGTTGTTTGTATTAAGTTTTTGAATATTTTTGAGATTTTAGGTTTGATAAAAACCCATTTACTTTTCAGACCCTTCTCCGAGAAGGGAACAGTAATTTACGTTACAAGACCGGAAAATAGTGTTTTGCAGGACGAGGCAAGCAGATTCCAGGACGAGCCGTAGGCGTGTCCTGAATGTTTGGAGAGACTGGAGCAAAACACTAATTTTCGGTCGCGAGATGTACAATATTTTTTGTAAGACCGACTCATTAATTTAAACTTAATTATAATATTTTCAAATTAAATTTCCGAACTCACGAAACAAGTCTGACAAATAAAAAATCAACGAACTGTCACTTGACAATTAATCGCAACGTTGTTGTCATAATACGAAATCAAGGCACATTGACAACTGGGATCGGAAAAAGCTTTTGCGGGTCCCTCATGTTTATTTTCGGTCTCGATCGGCAAAACATTATTTTCTGGACGAAAAATTATCCAGAAAGTCTTAAAAAAAGTATGGTGAACGAGCTAAAAAAATTTTTTCGAGATAAAGATGGAAATATCCAATTTGAGGTCGCCTGAGATGATTAAGACCATTTCAAAATGGAAGTCTGTCTGTCTGTCTGTGTGTATTCTTCCACACGTTTAATCCCATTGAGCTAAAATTGGTATATGGGTTTGGGTTATCCGTCGGAAGAACACATTAGTTTTGTAAGACATCTGTCAAACGGAAGTGTCACTATCAAAAAATGACAGATACAATATCTCACGGAATTTGACATGCAGTATGTTATTTGAAATCCCTTGAAAATCTCCATTCAGAACCGTCAAAATTATTTCTCCAACTGTCACCTGCCAAAAATAAAAAAATGTCAAAATTTGCAATTTTAACATTAAATATCTGAAAAAGTATTAATATGATTGAGCTGACATTTGGTACATGAGTTTGGGTTACCCGTCGGAAGAACCCATAGGTTTTTGTATGACATCTGTCAAACGGAAGTGTCACTATCAAAAGATGACAGATGCAATATGTCAGGAAATTCGACTTGCAATATGTCATTTGAAAGCCCTTAAAAATCTCTATTCAGAAGAGTCAAAATTATTTCTCCAACTGTGACCTGTCAAAAATAAAAAAATGTCAAAATTTGAAATTTTAACATTAAATATCTGAAAAAGTATTGATCCGATTGTGCTGAAATTTAGTATATGGGTTTGGGTTACCCGTCGGAAGAACTCATCAGCTTTTGTATGACATCTGTCAAATAGAAGTGTCAATATCAAAAAAATCGGTTGTGTCTCCCCAAAACTTTCCCGACGAGTTTCCACGAATACTTTTTCAGATATTTAATGTTATAGTTTCAAATTTTGACATTTTTTTATTTTTGCCAGGTGACAGTTTGTTTAATTATTATTTGTTTATATGTATTTTATAGATGGTTTGGCAACGCCGCTGTTGGTGATGCGTCTCCATCTCATTGCATTGTAGAGAACACTCTAAGATAAGCTGAGAGTCAGTGCTATTTTTTTGTAAATAGTGTTAAATCCAAAATTAATCGTTGACTATAATTAAAGGCGATTACAATCGAGATCTATTTCATTATATTACATCCTCACAATTATACAATTATTAACATTTGGTCCTTCGATACGGATTTGTAGTATAATGCAAGTAAATAATTAAAACTATTTTTAAAACTTTTAATTCTATAAGTGCATGTGCAAGTGCAATTTTGGGTGTGACGAAGGAAGAAACTAAAGGAGCAGTCCAGTGGCCCAGCTGTGTGAACACAGAAGACAAGCGACGTTCTTCCAGTCAATTATCTGGTCGACACGAAAGCAACCCAAGCCCTGCTGGTGGTATAGTGGAACAGTGGTCAGCCAGAGACGAGACGATATAATAATTTTTGGTTTTTGGAAAGTATTTGCTTGGTGTACTAGAGAGTAAGTCTGTTCCTATTATTCCCATTTCAAACAAAAATATTTTACCAAGAATTCAAGCTTTTTTCAATCTGTATGAGTTATTATTTTGCTATTTTTGTGTTGCATTCTTAAACTTTAAAATGGCTACAACAAAAGATGTTAAAATATTAATAAAAAATCGCGGGACTATTAAACGAAAATTAACTACTTTTGAAAAATTTATTGAATCTATCAAAACATTAACAACTATACCCGAACTAAGCGATGTACAATTACGTCTTGACAACAATTTAAATTTATTAAAAGAATTTGACGATATACAAACATTAATAGAGCAAGAGTGTGAAGACGATGATTTAGAAACGCAATCAAATGAACGAGAACCATTTGAAAACAAATATTACTCGGCAATTTCTTTTCTTAAGGATTTTGTAAAACACAACTCGCCTAGGGAAAATGTGACAACCAGTGTCGTACATGATCCGTTACAAAATTTTTTATTACCAAAAATTAAATTACCAGTCTTTAATGGGGAATACGAAAATTGGTTAGAATTTAAAAGAAACTTTGTAGCAACTATTGATTCAAACAAATCATTAAACGATGGTCAAAAATATAACTTTCTTAAAGCAGCTTTGGAAGGTTATGCAAAAAGAACAATTGAAGGGTGTGATCAAGACCAAGACTATAAAAGAGCTTGGCAAATGCTTTGTGACAAATTTAATAAAAAGAAATTTTTAGTTGATACACATATTAAATCTATTTTTAATCTTGATTCTATGAGCAAAGGTACATTTATTCAATTTAGAAATATGATAGATGAAGTTTCGAAGCATTTGTCAGCTTTAGAAGGAATGAAACTCACTAAAGATTCACTATGGGACATGTCAGTAATTCACGTGATTTATAATAAATTAGACAAAGTTACACAAAATAAGTGGAAAGAAAACCACGTATCTACCGATTTGCCGACATTAAATCAATTTTTAGAATTTTTAAAAGAGCGAGCTGACATTCTAGAGTCTTTGGAAGAGCCTCATTCCAAACTGGACAAACATACAAATAAATCATTTAGAAATGTTCAACGCTCCCATGTTAGTTTAGCAGTTAACACTAACAAATGTAATCTTTGTAAAGCGGACCATACCATTTACACTTGCAACGATTTTTTAAAACTAAACAATAATGAACGATGGAATACGGTTAAAATGCTTAAATTATGTTCAAATTGCTTAAGAGTTGGACACAATAAAGAAACATGCTATTTAGGTCCATGCCGCAAGTGCAGACGCAAACACAATACTTTATTACATTACGAATCTAATAAATTTAAAAGTTCTAATAATTCGAGTGATCATAATTCAAGAATCAATGCGAATAATCATACTCCTCATAATTCTCCACAATTTTCCATCACTCAAATTGAACAAGCAACTAACAATGATAATACAATTGATTCTGTTCAAATATGCAACGTTTTAATGAAACCATACCATTCTACTGTGCTTTTATCAACAGTAACCTTTAATATTCAAGATACCCACGGTCATTTTCATGTTTGCAGAGCGCTATTAGACTGTGGTGCTCAATCAAATTTAATAACAGAAAACTTTTGCAATCGATTGAAACTCAATGTAACACCTACCAATTTATCTATTATTGGAATTAACCAGGTAATTTCTAATTTAACAAAAAAAACCAACGTTACTATTTTTTCTAAAGTAAGTAATTTCCAAACGACATTATGTTGTTATGTTTCTCCCAAAATTTCATCAAATTTACCTTCAGACAAAATCGATATTTCAGCAATTATGATTCCTCAAAATATTAATTTATCTGATCCTGAATTTTACAATCCAAAAGAAATTGATATGCTTTTAGAAGCCAATATATTTTGGGATCTATTATTAGAAGGAAAAATTAAACTTGGCAACAATGGTCCTATTTTACAAAATACGAAACTTGGCTGGGTGGTTTCAGGTACAACTTCGGTATCTTTAAGAACTTCTATTTGTAATTTTGGTAAAAATGTAATACCCGAAGATGAACAATTAAAACAATTTTGGGAAATAAATGAAATTTCGGAACAGTTGCCTTTGTCAAAAGATGAAGTTGATTGTGAAATACTATTTGCTGAAAATACAAAGCGAGACATTAATGGTCAATTTGTGGTAACTTATCCTTTAAAACATTCTCCTACTTTACTAGGAAATTCTAAAGATATTGCCATTCAACGATTTTTATCATTAGAAAAACGATTTGAATCTAATCAATCATTTTATACTTTATATAAAGATTTCATTCAGGATTACATAAAATTAGGTCACATGACTAAATTAACAAATGAGAATTCTATTTCGCCCCAATATTTCCTGCCTCATCATGGCATTTTAAAAGATAGCCTTACAACTAGGTTAAGAGTAGTATTTGATGGTTCCTGTACAAGCACGTCGGGTTGGTCTCTAAACCATCTTCAATTTACAGGGCCTAAAGTTCAAAACAATATATTTGACATCCTGATTCGTTTTCGTTATTTTAAATATGTAGTCTGTGCAGACATCACAAAGATGTACAGGCAAATCTTAATGAATGAAAAACATAGGTCACTTCAACAGATACTTTGGAGGGATTCTCCTATGGAGGAAATGTCAACATATCAATTAAACACGGTTACCTATGGGACCAGTGCAGCTCCTTATTTAGCAATTAAATGTGTAAATCAATTAGCTATTGAAAATTGTCAAAATTATCCTATTGCATCAAAAACGATTTTAAATGATTTTTATGTCGACGATCTGTTGACAGGATCTAACGACATTAATGAATTACAAATTAGATGCAAGGATATCTTTAAAATACTACAAAGTGGTCATTTCATTTTGCGTAAATGGAAATCAAACAATACTAAATTGCTACTTGGCAATGAGCATCTAGAAAGTTCAAATGAAACGTTGACTTTGGGGGAGTGCGAGAGCATCAAAACACTAGGTATTCAATGGTTAAGTAGTGATGATGTTTTAAAATATAAAATTAGTTCGTTTTTGCCAAATAACTCTATTACAAAGAGACAAGTTTTGTCTATTATTGCCAAAATATATGATCCTCTTGGTCTTCTAAGCCCTGTAGTTATATTTTCAAAAATGATTATTCAAATTTTGTGGTCTCTTAAACTCTCGTGGGATGATCCTATTCCTGAAAACCTATATATTAAATGGACACAATTTTACAATCAATTACCTCAGTTAAACAATATTAAAATTCAAAGACACGTTATCGGCAATAATTTTTCTTTATTAGACATACATTGTTTCTGTGATGCCTCCAAGTCAGCTTATGCAACATGCATCTATTTTCGTAGTGTAAATTCAGATGGAAATTATAACGTACAATTGTTATGTTCAAAGACTAAGGTAGCACCTTTAAAATCCCTAACGATTCCTAGACTCGAACTGTGTGCAGCATTATTGGGCGCACAGTTGACACAACAAACCACTACGGCTATTAGTCCTTCAGTACCTATTTATTATTGGTCAGATTCTCAGATAGTACTGTGCTGGCTTAAGAAGGAACCCAGTCAATTACAGATGTTCGTCGCGAACCGCGTAGCCAAAATTCAAACTATAACTAATGCCAATAACTGGCACTATGTAAATACCAAAGAAAATCCTGCAGATTTAGCATCCAGGGGTATATTACCTGAAAATTTATTAAATGCTGCAATGTGGTGGTACGGTCCTGAATATCTATATGAATCTATCGAACACTTATTAAACAATAATAATGTATTAGATATTGAAGTCCCTGAACTTAAAAAATCAATGCAAGTATTAACATGTAAAACAATTACACCATTTCCATTATTTGTAAAATATTCGAATCTCACTAAATTAAAACATGTAACCAGTTATTGTTTGAGATTTATTAAAAATTCGCAAAGGAAACCAAAAGATCGACAATACGGGCAATTAACGATATGTGAAATAAATGATGCATTTGAAAAACTTTTGAAACTATCGCAATTAGAGTCATTTCCAGAAGGTATTTCTATACTTTCATCAAACAAAAAAATACCTACAAAACATAAATTGTCTACGTTAGCACCATTCCTTGATACTAACACATTATTACGCGTAGGGGGAAGACTTAGATTTACCTATTTAGATGCAAATCTAAAGCACCCCATAATTCTTTGTTCAAAACACCCATTAACCAAAATGATTTTTAACTATACGCATGTTAATCTATTACACCCAGGACCCCAACTTCTACTAGCCTCTATTCGTCAAAAATATTGGCCAATCGGTGGACGCAATTTAGCACGTAAAACCGTTAAAACTTGCATAACTTGCTTTAAATTTCAACCCACCTTTGCTACTTATCCAATGTCCAATTTACCTGATACACGCATTAAGCCAGCATTGCCATTTCAAATCACTGGAATCGACTATGCCGGTCCATTTTTAATCAAAAATAAACTAGGACGAGGATCCATACTAATCAAATGTTATATTTGTGTCTTCGTCTGCTTTTGCACCAAGTCAATCCATTTGGAACTCGTAAGCAATTTGACTACTGACTGTTTTATAACTTCTTTAAAAAGATTTACTTCACGCAGGGGAATTCCATCCCATATATATTCGGATAATGGTACTACATTTAAAGGTGCAAAAAATGAATTATATGAACTTGGTCAATTTTTATTCAATAATCAGACTTCTATTAATAACTATTCTACGAATAACAATATACATTGGCATTTTATTCCTCCTTATACTCCAAATTTCGGCGGTCTGTGGGAAGCTGCCGTAAAAAGCACAAAATTCCATCTCAAGCGTCTAATGATTAACCGAAATCTCACGTATGAGGAATTTAATTCCTTAATTATACAGATTGAAGGAATTTTGAATTCACGTCCCCTCTATTCCTTGTCATCCGATCCAAACGATATGGCTCCTATTACGCCATCCCATTTCCTTATCGGACGTCCCATAACTTCCCTTCCTGAAACTGACTTAACCCTACTTCCAAGTGCAAGATTGTCCAAACTGCAAGAAATACAACAAATGTATCAGCAATTCTGGATAAGATTCACCAAAGAATACGTCAGCCAACTCCACCAGCGATATAAATGGAAGGATCCAGCTACTATAATTACTGTTGATACCTTAGTTTTAGTTCGTAATGATCAGCAGCCACCCTGCAAGTGGCCCTTAGGTCGCATTATCAGCCTACACCCTGGCAAAGATGGAATTTCACGGGTAGCCACAATTAAAACTAATTCAAAAACTGTTACGCGATCTATTCGCCACCTGTGTCCAATTCCATTGGAGGAAGAATTTTACAAATAACTGTGGTGACTATTGTGTGCAATTTAATAACTTCATTTTATATTATATTTTATAGTTCGTTGTTTTGAAGCTTCCCTTCAAAAGGGGGAGTATGTTTAATTATTATTTGTTTATATGTATTTTATAGATGGTTTGGCAACGCCGCTGTTGGTGATGCGTCTCCATCTCATTGCATTGTAGAGAACACTCTAAGATAAGCTGAGAGTCAGTGCTATTTTTTTGTAAATAGTGTTAAATCCAAAATTAATCGTTGACTATAATTAAAGGCGATTACAATCGAGATCTATTTCATTATATTACATCCTCACAATTATACAATTATTACCTCACAATTATACAATTATTAACACAGTTGGAGAAATAATTTTAACTGTTCTGAATAGAGATTTTCAAGGGCTTTCAAATGACATATTGCAAGTCAAATTCCGTGACATATTGCATTAATCTTTGACCTATGACTTCTAGGTCATTATAAATTTTCGAAAATTAGCATTTTTCACTTGTCTGTATTTTTTTAATGATACCTAGGTATATATCAGTTAACATTTATACAAACTTACAACAGTGCGCCGGTAAGTTTTATACTTACTCAATTAGAAAATATACTGGAAACTGAAATAATTTTAATTGACCTGACTCAACTTTTTATATAAAAATATTTACTTAATGTAAAGTTTAGAATAATTTAATTAAAAAAAAACTAAGGAATCTGGAACATACCCAACAAGCAATGTTATTTTATAACTCAATGGTTCATTACATTTGATATACCTGCGTATAATTCAAAATAGTTTTATGCAGCTTTTAAAATCAATTTAAAAAACTTTTCTATTTTACATGATCCTAATACAAAATATTTATAAAACCGTTGTGTAGTTGTTTAATTAGCTAAGAGAGGTTTATAAGGCATGATGAAACGGAGTATGTAAACTGAGGACTAAATCCCTTTATGACATGTAAGCTGAGGACCATTTAAAACAGGGATTAATAATCCGACATGTAAAGTGATGACCAAATAAAAGCAGGTAAATTAAGGAATTTCCCAATATTTCCAATTTACATACGGTTGTCTATAAAAATGGAAATATTATTTAAATTTTGATTATATCAAGTCAGCGCGACTGCAAATTACTACTTTAAAATATTTAAAAAAATGTTTTGAAAATTAATTAAACTTTTTGAATTGCAAGAACACGTCATTGAAGTATTAAAGATAAAAATGAATGAATATAAAAGTGGACAAATATCCAAAATTGATTTTGCAAAGTTTGTTTCTTACCTTGGTAAAAATTAATTTCATAGTATTTTGGAATTTCGTCAAATTTTATATACATATATGTATATATGTACATTTGTATTTTTTATTTTTGTAAACATTTTTTAACTTTTTTTATTTGTAACATGTGATTGATGCAAATGTTAAATTGTTATTTTAGAAGCACTATATATTTTTTATCATTGTACACGAAATATGTTTTCTTGAATTTTATTATTTTTTAAATAACTTTTTAAATAACTGTATAAGTAATATGCTGCAGTCGTTTATAAAAATAAAAATAAATAAATGTCTTTTAAATCCTGGTCTTCATAGTTCACCGGTGCTTTGGAAAACGGTTAGTCCTCAGTTTACACAAGCTTTTTGAGGTACTAAATATTAAATCTGATTTTTGGTCCTCAGTTTACTTGCACCTGTATGAAAAGCTTTTATAAAATTATTTTATAATGCACCTTTTTTGATTTTTTAGAGCTGCAGAAATGTTTATAAAATACTTTTGTAATGGTGGCAAAAGGCCTTACAAAATATTAACGAAGACTGAACTATTTTATAAAGTGGTGCCAATTTTAGCTTTATAGTAGTTGTAAAAATAGATATAAAATGTTTCTAATAGTCTAAATGTTATTTTATAATTTTTTTACCAAAAACTTTTTCGCTACTCTAATAAAATATAAAATTGTTAGTTGGGTACTCCTATAGACAGGTAGGGGCTATATTTTATTTTTCAAAAATTTGCCAATACTGTTATGTTTTCTGAAAATCATCAATGAGTCTTGCCTTAAAAAAATCACAAAAAGAGTGACAAAAATCCATAAAATATATCATATTTCAATAAAAACGGTACCATTTACACAAAAATGTCAGTTCATTTCTGCATTATTGCAACATTCCTCGTTACAGTTCCCTGTTAAAAACTAATTGATATAAACCTTTCAAAAATCTCTTTTCAACTCCAAACACGCAAACTAGGCGAACGCATCGATCTCAACCTTGAAGTGAAACACCTGTGAACCGAACAATAAAATGCTTTCCCGCCAAAAGTATTTGGCGCCTTAAACGGTACCAATGCAGGTAGTTCCGAATAAATGAATCACCTGGTACTTAGGCCTGACAAAGATCGTGTCAAGTTCTCGGAAAGATTCTAGTCTTTGTAAGAAAGTGTACAGGAATGGTCTATATAATAGAGAAATAAATAATAAATGTTTCTTTAGGTTAATTATAATTTTTTACAGAATACTGATTAAGTAGTAGATTTTATACTTATTTTACTATTTCTTTTGTCAAATGTAGGTATTTTAGTTGACAAGTAACTATATCCAAATTAGTCTTTTATAAATTTTCACAGGGGACTTTGAAAACCGGTCAATTAAAAACCCACCTTTTTTTAGATAAAGAATTTTAATTTTTTAATTAATTTCCAAAACACTCTATATATGCAAATCAGCACGTTTTCTTAAAATAAAAAAATACAACTATGGGTGTTATGACTGTTAGGAAATAATAATAAATAATGGCAAACAAAAGAGTACTTGTATTTAATACCAAATAACATCAACATCGACGTTCTAATTTATTTAAACAAACAGTTTACAGTAAGTTTATTACTTGGTAATTTTTTTTATAGGTTTTAGGTAAACATATACTTTTTTTAAATTGCTGTTTTGTTTAGTTTTTAGTATTTTAAGCCCAACCTAAACCAATATATTTGAAGAATGCCGATTGGCGACTAAAAGGCAGTTCAATAATCTAATCAATCAAAAATTTATTATGGGAATTGTTAACAAGCATTCTTATCGCCAACTACTTCTATTATTGTAAATTATAATCATAATGGCCTGATTTTCTATTCTTACGAATCATAAAACATGCACTTTGGCATTAATCACAATTTTATCTTAATGACTCTCCCGTTATGAAATGACATTTATTGCTAGCGAAATTTATGCTGCATATTTATTAGGTTCTTTATATGATAGATGCAAATAATTACAATCTATTTTTTGAGTTTATAAAGACCATAAAAAAGGAAATAATATGCTGTTATTCAAAAAGTAATAAAATATTAAAACTTTATAGTCTTTAAATATTTTTTTGATCTTTTGCAATATTAGAATATTTTCTGAACAATTATGATGATACAATACAAGAAATATTTTTTTGACAATTACAGGAATAATCTTCAAAATTATTTAAAATATCAGAACATTTTTGGAACATTTGATTTAAAATGTTTCAAATTCATTTGTTTATTTAGTGACATTAAAAATGATCTATTAAACAAATTTAAAGGGGTTGCTATTACTCCAATAGTTTTGAAGAGGGAGATATAAAATTATGCTAAAAAAATGTCATTTTAGTATTAAAAATTGACGTTGCTCATAAATTGTAAATTACGTTAAAAATGAATGTATTCGTTATTATACAGGACGTACAAATATTAATATTTTACTGAATAACTCTGGGTCAAATGTTATCTACTACTAAGATACAGGGTGTTGAAGTTAAAATTTATTTTTCGTCGTTTTTGCAATAATTTCTTTATTATTTAACGTATTGACTTAAAATTTGGTATGTTTATATTTTTTAGTTAGAAAGTCATAAGCGTGTTATCAATTTTGAGATTAGCCACTAGATGAAGAAAAGTTATCCTTTTTAATTTTGGCCTTTTTTTAATTTTTTTCAAGTCTTTATGATAAATTTGAAAAACATTATTTTGGCTATTTCTAATCCCAAAAAAGCTCAAATCTCTTATAAATACAACAAAATGTTTACTACAAACATTTTTAAATTTTTTGCATCAATATTAAGAAAAGTTTGCATTTTATTTTGGGCTGAAATTTTAAAATTCATGTTTTTTATACTATTATCTACAAAAATAAGTTGTTGACTTAGATAAGAACCGGTAGTTTAAAAAAACTTAAACTTTTTTCTATCTTTAATCAATTAAAACCTTATAAAAAAGGAAATAGACACACATTTTTTTTAATATTTTCGTTATGATTCATCCAATTTAAAATTAGATGGTACCTACCAAATTATTGTCTCTGAAATGGGTAAGTTTTGTTTTATTTACCAGTTTACGAGATCTCCACTCCTCAGAAAAAAACAGCTGCCCACAGAAAAAGTTATCTATGTCCTCGGTAGGTATTATTGAAAGAAATACAACTATAAAAATAATTCTCTACACAAAATTGGACCGGAAGAAAACAAATCTGTGATGCAAAAACTTTATATTATAAGTGACATTCAGATTTAAAAAAATCTGATGTGGCCAGCACATGACCTCTCGCCATTTTTGAATCAAAAATTTACAGGTTGACACAAAAAAGTATGAAAAAAAATTATTTTTTTGTAAATCTGGCAACAATGGCAAAAGTTTCGAAAATTTTAATAAGATGATAATAAACTATATGGTATACAAAATATATGTGTCAAACTTTATTGCCGTTTTGTATAATAATGGCGTCATCACCCATAGCAACTGCCACTTCCAGTTGTGCGATTGGCACCAAAATCTAATCAGATCTAATCTAGGGTATCAGAATCCTGTATGCAAAATTTCAAATTTTTTTATTCAGTAGTTTTTGAGTTATCGTTACTACAACATCCATCCAAACACACACACTAACACACACACACACACACACACACACACACACACACACACACACACACACACACACACACACACACACACACACACACACTAACACACACACACACAGACATCATCGCGAAAATATTAAAATCGTATTCTAGGTACCCTAAAACGTGTTTATTCATTGAAAACTCACTACCCAATTTTTAGCATGATTCCTATACCTCTCTTACCTGAAGGGCGAGAGGTAAAAACAAAGACTTACTTAGTTAGCCATGCTAACTGGTAACAATATTTTGGTAAGTCATCACAAAAAAAATTAATTAAAAACTTATAAGCTAACGGATAATAAAATTTTCCAAATTATTAATTTTTGTATTTTTGGAAAACAAAAAAAAAAATCTGATGTGGCCAGCACATGACCTCTCGCCATTTTTGAATCAAAAATTTACAGGTTGACACAAAAAAGTATGAAAAAAAATTATTTTTTTGTAAATCTGGCAACAATGGCAAAAGTTTCGAAAATTTTAATGAGATGAAAATAAACTATATGGTATACAAAATATATGTGTAAAACTTTATTGCCGTTTTGTATAATAATGGAGTCATTACCCATAGCAACTGCCACTTCCGGTTGTGCGATTGGCACCAAAATCTAATCAGATCTAATCTAGGGTATCAGAATCCTGTATGCAAAATTTCAAATTTTTTTATTCAGTAGTTTTTGAGTTATCGTTACTACAACATCCATCCAAACACACACACACACACTAACACACTAACACACACACACACTAACACACACACACACTAACACACACACACACTAACACACACACACACAGACATCATCGCGAAAATATTAAAATCGTATTCTAGGGACCCCAAAACGTGTTTATCAATTGAAAACTCACTACCCAATTTTTAGCATGATTCCTATACCTCTCTTATCTGAAGGGCGAGAGGTAATTAAAGAAAAACCAGTTTCTAAAAATCTAACCGGTGACTACATGCTGCTCACAATTGTTTGCATTTTTGAAAAAATCGGTTGTGTCTCCCAAAACTCCCGACGAGTACCCACGAATACTTTTTCAGATATTTTTCAAATTTTGACATTTTTTTACTGTTCTGAACAGAGATTTTCAAGGGCTTTCAAATGACATATTGCAAGTCGAATTCCGTGACATATTGCATCTGTCATTTTTTGATAGTGACACTTCCGTTTGACAGATGTTATACAAAAACTAATCAGTTCTTCAGACGGGTACCCAAACTCATACAGCAAATTTCACCTCAATCGGATCAATACTTTTTCAAATATTAAATTTTAAAGTATTAAATTTTGACTTTTTTTAATTTTGACAGGTGACAGTTGGAGAAATAATTTTGACTGTTATGAATAGAGTTTTTCAAGGGCTTTCAAATAACATATTCCAAGTCAAATTCCGTGACATATTGCATCTGTCATTTTTTGATAGTGACACTTCCGTTTGACAGATGTCGTACAAAACTAATGGGTTCTTTCGACGGATAACCCAAATCGACATACCAAATTTCAGCTCAATCGGATTAAATGTGTGGCCTCTATCGTGGAAGAATACACACAGACAGACAGAGAGACACAGACAGACTCCCATCTGGAAATGGTCTTAATCATCTCAGGTGACCTCAAAATGGATATTTCCATCTTTATCTCGAAAATTTTTTTTAGCTCGTTCACAATACTTTCCCTTCTCGGAGGTGGGTCGGGAAAGTAACAAAAACATTATCATTATTAGCCGGTATACAGGATGTCTAAAATCTACAATGATTTTCGCCAATCTAGAGTTATACAGTGATAACTAAAAATGCAATTTTTGGTTTTTTATGTATATAATATTTAGTTAAAAAAATATTAAAAAATCGGTTGTGTCGCCCCAAAACTTTCCCGACGAGTATCCACGAATACTTTATCAGATATTTAATGTTAAAGTTTCAACTTTTGACATTTTTTAATTTTTGACAGGTGACATTTGGAGAAAAAATTTTGACTGTTCGGAATACAGTTTTTCAAGGGCTTTCAAACGACATATTGCATGTCCAATTCCGTGACATATTGCATCTGTCATTTTTTGATAGTGATACTTCCGTTTGACAATCTTCCGACAGATAGCCCAAACCCATATACCAAATTTCAGCTCAATCGGATTAATACTTCTTCAGATATTTAATGCTGAAGTTTCTAATTTGGACATTTTTTTATTTTTGACAGGTGACAGTTGGAGAAATAATTTTGACTGTTCTGAATGGAGATTTTCAAGGGATTTCAAATAACATACTGCATGTCAAATTCCGTGAGATGTTGCATCTGTCATTTTTTGATAGTGGTACTTCCATTTGACAGATGTCGTACAAAAACTAATGGGTTCTTCCGACGGGTAACCCAAACCCCTATACCAAATTTCAGCTCAATCGGATTAAACGTGTGGCCTCTATCGTGGAAGAACACACACACACATACACACACAGACCATCTGGAAATGGTCTTAATCGTCTCAGGGGACCCGAAAATGGATATATATGTTTTTATCTCAAATTTTTTTTTTAGCTCGTTCACAATACTTTCCCTTATAGGAAATGGGTCGGGAAAGTAAAAATAGTGGAGGAAACTTTTATTGCATCTCAAATTTCTTACGAATCTGTACTTTGATACGATTTAGGGTCTTAACACCCCCCCCCCCTCAAGTTATTTTTTTTAAATACGGACCTTTTTTTATACAAAAATTGATAGACCGTTAAAATTCAAATTCAGTGATAAATCACACTTGTCACTTTAACGATGTTTTATCTGAAATAACTAACATCATCAGTGACAATAATTTTTAATTGCGGTCCTGTCGCAGTTATTTTGTAAATCTGTTTTAATTTTGTCATTACCTCAGAATTTAGATAAAAAGACGCATTATCAGTGAAATAAAAAAAATATATCAAAATAGTAGAAATTAAACAATCACAAAATAATCGACCTGCGTCGTGATTAAAAAATATGATGTTAGCATCATCAGGAGTTGATGATTGAAAAAAATCATGAGAATAAGAAAAAATGAGAAAAACCTGAAAAAAATCAAAAAACAACAAGAAATCAAAAACCAACAGAAAAAGTCAGTAAAATGAGAAAAAAAACGAAAATCCGAAAATCCAAAAAACCAGAGGAATAAGAAAAAATGGGAAAAAATTAGATAACAAAAGAAAGAATTAGAAAAAAATAGCAACAATGAGAAAAGTTTATAAAAATCTAAAAAAATCAGAAAAATGAAAAAAGACGTGAAAAAATTAGAAGAACCGAAAAAATCTGAAAAAAACAAGAAAAAAAAAGGAAAGTATTGGAAAAAAGAAAAGTTACTTTATCATCGACTCCTGATGGTGCTAACATAGTTAGCTAAACGCAAGTAGAGTGTTAAAAAGTGTAGTTTGGTTGAAAACCAAATGTTCCAAATTCCCATTTCAATAAGAACCGATAGTTTAAAAAAGCGTTAATAAACTTAAAAAACCTTTATAAACTTTTTTCTATATTTAATATAGAGATGAAAAAGAAATGGACACACATTGTGTGTTTTTTGAATATTTATGTTACGATCCATGCAATTTAAAATTTTATTGTACCAAATTATTGTTCCCTAAAACGTGCAACTTTTATCTTTGTTGAAGAATATCGTCACTACTAACAAAAACACACTTTTTAACAATCAACGTTTGTTTCGCTAATTATGTTAACATCATAAGGAATAGATGAAAGGATGCTGGTTAGCGAAACGTACGTAGAATGTTAAAAAAGTGTGGTGACGATATTCTTTAACATTTTTGAAAACGAAAAGTTCCAACCGTTTACGAGATTCCAATGTAAGTGCCCTCCCCAGAAAAAAGACCCAACAGAAAATAGTTATCTACTCACACATTATTATAAGAAATAAGACTATAAAAAAATGAATCGCAAAAAAAAAGTATGTCTAAAAATAAGAAATCTGTGAAAATATTTAAAATAATGTTATTGACTTGCGAACTAATGTTTTAATAAAAAAACATTGGGACAATTACGAATCTATTTTTTAACTAAACAGATTTGATGTCTCCAAGAGGTCTGCTGAACTTAACAATCACAATAATATAATCTAAAAAGCATTACGTAAAACACTGGTAATCAAGTGGCAGACAGATTAAATGATAGAACGAGAAAGGCAGGATTGGAATAAAGAGAAATTGCAAGAAAATATTTTTAGAATAATCGGTGCGAATTTAAGAATAAAGGCATACCTGAACTAAATTACTTAACAGACGCAAGCAACATATGGTTGCCTATTCTATTTTTTTTAACCAATCTGCAATTTGCAAGATGTTGTTTTATTGAATATGCAAAAGGTTTCAAGGTTAGTTTCGTTATAGTTGGTTAAACTGAATTATTTTTGGTTTGTTATGCAATTCATTGCCAGAACATTAAAAAAAACGTGAATAAAAGATACCCATGAGATATTTTTAGTGAATATATTTTATCTACTTCCGGTGATTCTTCAAAAGTATTGGTAGGTATTCATTAAAAAATAAACGATTTAAAATAATTAAAAGCATGATTGGTGTATCGCACAAAAATATTTAAATCACGAAGGACATTTTTCTACAATTTCATAGTTTAAATTACTGATTCCTATACAAAAATAAAATAAAGTTCCAATTTATTTAAGAGGCCCACACACCACGTGACTTTTGTGTTTGCCTGTTAGAGAATTACCCAAGGAAAATGTGCTTGTATTCAAATAAATTGGGAGTAAAAATTTTTTTTTAGTATTTTCCGGTTAATGTTAAATAATCCTACCTTCTAGTCCAATTTTTTCTGCGCAGAACAGGGTAGAGCGCCATAAAACATAATTATTCGTATTTGGACGAGAACTAAAAATATGCGGGTTTTTTCATATTTAAAATATTTATGAGTAGAGCGCGTCTGTGCTACATTTTTCAAATTTGTCTAGAAAAAAAGTTGATAGTCGTATCACTTTTACTAAAAATATTTTAAAAAAAGTACCATAGACGCGCTCTAAAGAATTAACTACAGAAACGATTGATGTAAACCTCAGCTTCCTATCTTTAATATTAACGGAGCGCCTCTTAAGAACATTCTCCCCATTTTTGCGGAATGTGGGAAGCTGGATTTGAATGAAAAAATTATATTTGATAGAAAATAACTGAAGAATTGACAACGCTCATTACTTTACAAAATAAAATAAAGTATCAATTTATTTATATACACTCTCTTCATTTCGGCGGAATATCGGAAGCTAGATTTGAATCAAGTACAAAATTAACTTATGATGATTTAGTGAAATGAAAAGTGGGTATACTTAATATACTTCTGTAGTGAAGAGTCTCTTGATTATAAATATATTATAAGAACAAAATGACCTATATTGTAGATTCTAACAACAGGGAACGACTTTGTCGAGTTATGAGCCCGGATTTCTTCATTTTATAAAAATATTCATTTTCTACCACTGATCTATGGTTATGTATAAGCATTACTTACT
Source organism: Neocrepidodera transversa (assembly GCA_963243735.1). Taxonomy (NCBI): domain Eukaryota; kingdom Metazoa; phylum Arthropoda; class Insecta; order Coleoptera; family Chrysomelidae; genus Neocrepidodera; species Neocrepidodera transversa. The sequence goes on along the minus strand of OY725343.1, from coordinate 27,454,066 downwards.
ACTGTCACTACTAAAAATTGTACCAAATTGAACTGTCTTAAAATCGCAAATGCGCATGTGCATATAACCCATTTTTGACATTGTCATAAGTCATCGCGTCGCGTTATATTTTAATAGAAGAGGCGTAGGTGAAGAAGCTTACTATGTAAATAAAAGTCCTAAATGCATATTGGCATTGAAAACTGTTTCTACCAATACAAAGGACGACTTCTGTTATATGCTGTTTAATAGAAAAAACCGGGCGGGCTAATAAAACCAGCAGATGATATTATAAATATTATAAAATTTGTAGAAATGCGTATAAGAGTATTTTTGAATAAAACGGGAAATAAAATTCCCGCTGAAACTAATTTCTTTGATCTGTTTGTCCTGAAATGCTAATTGTTATTGATAGATAATAATTAAAAAATATTTAAATTAAATCATTAGAAAAACATCATATTGATTATTCAACATTTTCGGAAAATCACACTTCCAAATTAATTAAAATGAGGTATACAAAATTGAGATTTTATGCTATAGCAAAAAAACAATCTAAAGAAGAGAGAGGTTCAATAATTCGTAAACTATTTGGAAAAATGATATTCTTTCCACATCAATGATTATTCAATACAAATGTCATTAAAAAGTACGAATTCAATATTTTATTTAAATGTATGTTCAAATATTATACGTAAAATATAATTTTTCTGCATTTTATCTTTGACTTGTATTGTGTTTTTTTATTATAGACTTGTTATATTTTTAACATTTCATTTGTCATTTCCTAAAACTTTTTGATACGCGCATGTTTGTTCGACCTGCATATCTTCGTAATGCGCATGCGAAGATGACCCATGCTATCAAAATTCAATTTTCAATTTGGCACAATTTCATTATATGGGATTGCTTATCCAGTTTAACAATAGATCAGTGTTACTCTTTATAATAAAAAACATTTTTCGTCACGAAATACCTGAGAGAAAATTTTATTTCCTTCGCAAGTGAGCAAAAATCCTATAAAGTTAACTTTTGTCACTAGACACTAATTATCCAGTTGCCTGCTGTAGCTGTCAATATTATAAAACTTCCATAGTTTGGAATAATTGTTTACATGTAACAATTAATCAATATTTAAATCATAAGTAATATAAATATGAACTATAGTTTTGTAATTTTTAATTCAAAATAAAGTTTATGTTTACATATTTTTACTTTCCCGGTCCCATCAAAGGGAAAGTTTAGTGAACGAGCAAAAAAAATTCGAGGTATCGATGGAAATATCCATTATGAAGTCCCCCAAGGATATTGAAACCATTTCCAGAGTATGGTCTGTCTGTGTGTAATCTTCCACGATAACTTCCGAACCCTTTGACCAATCAAGCTGAAATTTGGTATGAAGGGTTGGTATGTGCTTCGAATGCGATCATTAGTTTTTGGTTTAAATTAGAAGGTCCTCAAGACCGACATTGATTGAATACATAGATTTGTTGCCTTTTTTTTATTTTAAGGACAAACAATACACTTTGGTGCGAAATGTTGTAGTGCAAAGTTTTAGAGCATACATTTTCCTACAACTTTCGTATTCCAATAGCTGCGCCAGTAGAGGGCGCGCAAAAAATGTGCATGTAGTTTTTCCGTAGTTTTTCCAAATTATTAAGACAAACAATGCACTTTAGTGCAAAATTTTCTAGTGTAAAGTTGTAGAGCACCAAATTTCTTTTATTATTTGTATTTAACTTTTTATCCAATTCTCCATAATTTCGTCGCTAGAAGGCGAAAAATATAGATATTTAGGCTTTTCGTCGTTATTTTTATTTTGAAGAGACAATCAATGCGCTTTTAGCATAAAATCTCCTAAAACCGTTGTACTAAGCTTTTTCACGCACTTGCAATAGTTTTCACCCATGATTTTAGGATATGCTAATTATAACTATATAATGTGTTCCTACTTGTACTTTTGTTCTTTTTGCCATGTTTTTGGCTGTATTTTGCCTTTATTTTGCGTTTTTTTGGCCTTTTTACCCTTATTTTGCCCTTTTTCTTGCTTTTCTTATTTTTTTTTATTTGCTCTTTTTTGGACTTTTTTAAGATTTCTGCCTAATTCGCTTTTATTTATCACTATTTTGCCTTTTTTGCTTTTCTTTTCTTTTTTTGGCATTTTTACCACTTTTTTGGCTCTTTTTGCATTTTAAAACTTTTTTTAATATTTTTTAATTTTTTTGGACTTTTTTTGTCCTTTTCTGACCTTTTTTTGCCTTTTTGGCTTTTTTTGCTTTTTCCCTTTACTTTGTCTTATTTGGCATTTCTTTGAACTTTTTGTTGATTTTTATTTGCCTATTTTCATTGTTTTTTATTATAGTTTTAATTTTTGCTTAAACAATTCTTTATCATTTTTAACAATTTTTTGGAAATAATTCGTAACATTGTTAGTATTTATAATAAATTGTTACCATTTTTAGCAACTTTTGTCGTTTTTCATTTTAATTAATTTTTGTGCATTTTTGCAATATTTACCCATTTTTTCTGCAATTTACTTCATTCTTATAGAATTCTACTTCCCATTCAGGAATTTTATAGTTTTTTAATTAAAATAATCCTAGAGCCTGGAAAATTCTGGGGTGACATAGCCGGTTTTTTAAATTTGTTATAGTGTCATAGGCGAAGTATAGTAGAAAAGTGTCGAAATATTTTTTTAAGCTCTGGCTTAAAATATTATATTACATTACGTGTGAGGAAAAATCACTTTCGCACAAGTGATGTACACTATTTTACCAGATAATGTACATTTTTAGGTTATTTGGCAGGTTCTATGTTTATATATACAATCACTTTCGTATTAAAATAAACATAAATATTGGTAATTAACGTTAACTGAGAAAAAAATTGAATTATTTCGAATTGTTATAAAAATTAAAAGTAAACTAATTATTGCTGCAATTTGTAAAATTTACTTGACAAACAGGTACACCTGAAGGGTAACGGTGTGGTCAGAGGAACCAAATTTTATGTTTCTCGGTATCTACAGGGGTAGATATAAAAGGTCGAATTATATCAACTGGATTTATTACAATTAGAGTTTACGTAATAATTTCATTTTAATAAATTGGTAACATCAAGTTCTACTTAAAAGAGGTATAATCTAATGAAATATATTGTAAAATATTTTTTATTTTAACATTACTCATATAATAAATATCTAACATTTTACTTATTAAAATAGTTACATTTATATGAGAGTTTTGGGTTTAATACAAATAAGTGAATGAACTAAGTGAAACATTTATTTATATAATACAGATATATAAATTTATACAATAACTTAATTATGAATGATAATTTTTAGAAGATTTTGAGCCATAATTTCAATTATTAATGCTCGTTAATTCAACACTTAACCACTTAACATATTATACGTAATACGAAATAAGTAACGTAAACTTGTTAATAATTCGTTTTTTGATGTTTACAAAAAAAAATTAAATAAAAGTTTTAGGAAATAAATATCAGTAAGAATCAATTTTGGATAGCTTAAATTGTCTAAAACTTTTATTTAACTCTTTATTTTTGTAAACGTCAAAAAACGTATTATTAACAAGTTACGTTACTTTTTGTACACATTGCATAATAGGTACAAATAAAAAAAAATTAAAAATACCCTATTATCACATATAGCTGATAATATTAATAAAAAATGTACCGGGTGAACAGGGTTATTGGTTATAATTTGACCACCCAATTATTTCTATTATGCATACTGATAAAAAAATTTTATATAAAAAAGTAAGTGTATAACTTAGTTTAAATCAATTATACCCCGTAATACATGGAAGCTACTGGTGTGCAAAGTATATTTGATCAACATTAAGTTATACTCCTACATCTTTTCTATACAACTATTTTTTGTATCTGTATGCATAATAGAAATAATGGGATGGTCAAATTATAAGCAATAACCTTGTAAAACTAAGAAAGGCAGGTTGTGTATATCGCAAACCGTTCAACACAGAAATGTCGGAAAAAAATTATAGTACAACTGGCCAGGAAAAATTGCTGGAAATTATTTAAAACTATAAAACGAAAATTTTATTGTATTTTTAATTAGACGTACCTATACTTTGGCACATGATTTTGTTATCAATATAGTAAAGATGTATACACTGGATATAACTTTTTAAAAATAATGGCAAATTTAAACTTTATAGAACCTTTGCGAACCGTGCGATTTGCGAACATTTACCTCGGTCGATTTATGGGACCGTGAGGTTTGCGACCACTGTGGGCTTAAATTTTATATTTTAATAAAGCAGCAAAATATTGAAGATTTATTAGTGGTAATAGATAAGAGTGTTAAAATTATAAAATTAATTCAATAAATGTTATGTTTTATTGACCAATTTCACAAAAATAACTTTTAAGAGCGGAGGTACACTTTCTGTAGCATATGCCTTTCCAATGTAATCGTAGAAACAAAATCCCAGAAAAACGGGACAATATTTTTGAAAAATTCAAACGGTCAGTTAAAATTTAGGTCACTACGGATGCAGGAAAGTTATTAAGAATCCTGAAAATATTTAGTTTTTAAAAATATTAGCATATGAAAATTAATGAAAATTGATAGTTCGTAAAAAACACCCAACAGAATATTTTTATACAATCTCAGGGACTTTCCGAGCTTAAGAACAGGTTAAGAAATCATTTAAAAAAAATTTGATTCAAAAATATTCAGTAGATTTTTCAGGATTTTGATTATAAAATTGGTGTTTTTGAAGCGCTAACAGCTATCCGATGAGATTTGCTTTCTTCCTCGCACAATATAGCCGTCGACGTCGTTTAAAATGAACAGTTTCTACGGACTCAGGACCAATTTGTGCCCATTATAGTTTTCTAATGGAGCTTATCTTGTTATTAATATAAACATAATAAATCAGATTAGATTTAAACGAAGTGGCTTTTTGTTTACATATTATTTTGGATCTTTTTAACTCCTTTGGTAGCTTGCATAAGAAATATAGCATAAACATGAATAAATAAATGACGGAAGAAAATAAATAAAAAAAATTACTAATATTATATTGTAACATTTAATGGAACTCCCAAATTTAGGTACACAAAAGATATTAAATATTTGTATTTTCTCTGTTTACATAAGTGCATAAAATAGATTTTTTAAATTTTAAGGACAAACAGTACACTTTCGTACAAAATGTTGTAGTACAAAGTTTTAGAGCATAAAATTCTCTACAACTTTTGTCTTAAACTTTTTCCATAATTTCCAATAGTTGCGTCACTAGAGGTCGCGTAAAAAATGTGCATGTAGGTTTCCCCCGGGTTTTCTTGATTTTGAGTACAAGCAATGTATTTTAGTGCAAAATGTTCTGGTGCAAAGTTGTAAAGCATCAAATTTTCTTTAACTTTTGTATTTAACTTTTTTTCGAATTTTTTTCGCCGCTAGAAGGCGAAAAAATACACATTTAGGATTTTCACCTTTTTTTTTTAATTTTGAAGATTAATTATGCTTTTTAGTGCAAAATGTTTCAGTGCAAAGTTGTAGGGCATAAAATTCTCTACAAGTTTTTTATCATAATTTTTCCAGAATTCCTAATAGATTTTACACATTATTTTAAGAGATCATAATTGTAGCAGTGTGTTATATACAATGTGGGCAAGCGGATTTTTTTTTTTGAAAAATTATAGGAAATCAAAATTGTAGAATTCAAAATTTCCTACAAAATTTGTTCTCGCCTTGTTTTGGAATTCCGCATGGTTTAGCCAATATTTTTTTATTTTAATTCTAAATATTTTTTATCTTATTAAATTAATCGGTTTAGATAAATTTTAATATTACAAATTTTAAAAAAGATACGATTAAATTTGTATTAAAAAACTTTATAATTGCGATTTTTTTCAAAATTTTATTAAAAAAATTGATCAATTTTTATAATAATGGCTCAAAAAAATTACGATTTTTAAACTAAATTGAATAACTTTTAAACTATTAAAGATATGACAATGGGATTTTTACCATTCGAAAGATGATATAAAACTCTAAATTCACAATGTATTTTACTATCTTCGAATTTAGAATTGTAATTATTATAGCCAAAATAAATAATTTTTTTGTAATTTTGTGTTATCAAAAAGTATAAAATAAATGAAAAAGTAAATAGTACATCTAAAAAGAATCGAAAAGTAATATATGTGTAAATTATTTCATAATTTTAAAATAATATTTGTACAAGTTATGATCAAAAATGTAAAAAAAGAAGATTTTTTTAACTTTTTTAAATTAACTTTATTAATATATTTTGATCCAAAAACCTAAAAAAGGTCTGTTACCCAATTTGAATAAAATTCAACGGGATATTAATTATTTATTGATTTTAAAATTGTTCAAAAAAGGTTTTATTTTTTTAAGGTTAATATTAAATATTAAAAATTTGAAAAAAAAAACGCCATTAAATTCGTAAAAAAATTTCGAAAAACTTTTGAATTTTAATATAAATTTAAAGAGAAATTGAATAACTTTAAAAATATTAAAGTTATTAAAATAGTATTTGTACCATTCTAAAGTTAATACAAAGCTCTAAATTAAGAATATATTTTAGTTTCTTCGAATTTAAAATTGTAATTGTTATCCAAAATTTTTTTAATTTTTTTGTCCTTTCGTTAAATCGAAAATGATACAACAAATGAAAAAAATAAACAATACATTCGAAAAAGTACATTATGTGTGAAATATTTTATAATTTTAAAATAATATTATAGAAAGTTAAAAAAAAATTTGACAAAAATTTTACTTTTTTAATTTTTTTAAACTAACTTTATTATTGTATTTTGATGTTGCAGAAAAACCAATTACTTTACTAGGTGTGTTCGGAAAGTGAAATTTATGATCAGAAGTCACATGAAAATGATTTAAAAAAAAATTTATTTCCTGTTGTTTACAAAATTGTTATAAGATAATTTAAATTTTTGTTTGAAACATAATCTTTAATGCAAAGTATGAATTAAAAAAAATCGTTCCTAGAAAAAATTTTTTGTTGCTTAAAAACGTATTTTTTAATTAAAAATTTTTTGCCCTTTGATAACTAAAAAAAATTGTTTTTATTTATATTTTCATTGTTTATTTAATAAACGATTTGTTTTAAATAATTAAATTTTTTCTATATATTTTTATTTCTACATAATGAAACAAAAACAACCATGAGAAAAATAATTTATTTATATGGTAGAATAAAATTTTTAATTAACAAATACGTTTTTAAGGAATAAAAAAATTTTTGAAGGAACGATTTTTTTAGAAAAAATCAAAATTTGCATCAAAGATTATGTTTCTAAAAAAAAATTAAATTAACTTATAAACAACGAATTTGTTAACAATTTTATAAACAATATGAAATAAAAAAAATCATAAAAAAAAACAGATCAATAGTAATATGAAAAAAAAATTTTTTTTCAATGATTAATCAAGCTTTTTAATTTTTAACACAAGTAAATAACGAAGTGAAAAATAACAATTTTTTAATTTTTCCAACGGGAATCTTTTCTGAGACCTTTCAAAAATAGGTCCAAAAAACAAAAAATCTCAGATTTGTTATTTAACAATTGTCGCACTTACAATGTCCAAGTTCAAGTAGGAACAATTTTTTAATTAATGCATAATTAATAGAAAAATCACGTTAAAATTTTTTTGACCGCGTATTATTGTTCATAAATCTATTCAGTAGATGCCTCAATTTTTTCAATTTATTATTTTCATATTTAATGAGTTTAAATAATAATTATTCATTAAAGGTCCAAAGTGGGCGGCGCTTACGCTAGCCAGAGTTTTCGGCCGTATTTTTAACCGTCTGAGAAAACTATAAATATTGGTGCTACAGTTCCGGGAGGTATATTTTTTTTGGTGAAATTTCCTAATCTTTTTGAATCTTTTTTCCAATTCGAAAAATGTCAAATAGTTTATGAGATAAGTATTTTCAAAAAAACAAACCCCATTTTTCTCAGATAATTGTTTATAACTTTTGCAATTTTTGCAAGCGGCTCTTGAATTTTTTCAAAAATCATCTACAGGCAAAAAGTACCTGCTGACTATATTAACAGTTAAAAATAAAATACGAAATATATTTTTTTCAAAGAATGTATGTATGCTGATTGAATTTCTCACACAGTCTAAACGTAAACATAATACTAGAGCACGTTGGGTATATAAAAAGGTTCTACAAGTTACATCAGTCTGCATTTAGAATGAAATATTGCCATTAACAATCTTCTAATATCCGATAAAATGTCTGAGACAAAAAAGTTAGGCTTGATATGCGTGCACATGCAAATGCGAACCACTAAATGCAAGAATAACACTGTGCGTAAATCAAGCGCGCAACTGTATAAATGGTTGAATCTCAAAAACTGTATTTCCGATTTCCATATGTAATCCACACAAAATTAAGACAATTAAATTCTGCAGTTTTTGGTGTAAAACAAAGTGTAGGTTAATATATATCAAATAAGGGAGATTGTACGGGTACAATTGAAAAATTGAACTAAATTGTGTACCTCCAAGTTTTTTGGTTCTTTTAAATTTTTTGAGAAAAAAAATTTAACAATGTTGAATTGCTATTACAGAGACACAAAACAGAGCTTTTAGATAAAACAAAAACGATGTTTCTATTTATTATAGAAGCCAAATGGCACGGTCATAACGTAAAAAAAAAACAAAATTTAACCTAATTTTTTTGTCTTGACCAATTGAGAATGTCGTAAATTTTGATTTATTATGTATAAATTCGTAATGGACATTAATATTAATGTCTTATAAAGTTATACTCCGATTTTGGGTTTTTGCAATTTGTCTACATAATATCGCCACACAGATTGAGTAGGTACGTTACTGTAATATTCAAACATTCACTCTAAATCTCATCGGTTGCATATTGGCTGTATATGTTGTAGTTATCTACGTCAGCTCTCGCTCGAAGTAAAATTAACGTGGGATACAATCGCCAAATCGGTGCGAGAGTTTCTGAAATTTGTACCTCCGCTCTTAAAGCCAAATTATGGTTAAAGTGAGTAATTTTTAAAATACCGGAAATAAAATAATCAATTTGAAAGATTAACTATTACTTATTAATCATGTAAATTTATTTTTTATTTTCTTAAATATAAACATAATGAGGAAATTTTAATCTTTCTTTGAATTTGAGAATTCCATGTCCTTATTTTTTATGGAAACTTATATTTATGTCTGTTGGGATTATAAAAATTTTATTTCAATAACATTTATGATAAAGTTTATTAATCATTTAGGTAAATCAAAAATCATTTTATTTATTGTCATTTTAGCCATTCAATCATTAATTATTAATAATATTTATCTATTAGCCTTTTTAAATAATAATTTAATTAAATCATATATTAATAGTTTTACAGTTCTAATCTTAAGGATGTTCGCAAGTCCCACTCAATTTTGTTAATGTTAATTGAAGGAGCCACATCCTAAACAGAAACGAGACTCATTCTAGAAAATGAAAGGGTTTCGTAGTAGTAGTCCAATTTATTTTTCCCTATTTTTGTTTAAAGAAAAAATATTCATGTCTAGATAGAGGTTAAATCTATGCTCCTACTCTCCTAAATTAAAAAAAAATATTTGATTGTTTTGAAAAAAAATCGCAAACTTGAACATTTTTGGTTTTTTCATGAAATTTTAAAAAAATCGAGAGACTGCGAAACTACTGCTTCCACTACTTATATATAACTGTTCGAAAAGTAAATAACTAGGTAAATCTAGTTAGATAGGTATTTCTAAATATAAATGATGCATCTGACAGTTTTGACAGTATTTTCTGTAAACGTGCGGAAAGTGTGCGCACTTGTGTGAATAAAATCCACTTTCCGTTATACTTTATAATGCGATAAATGTTTCTTTCCTATGTGGTCGTATGAAAAATGTAATTTCGTCACTCTTTGAACAAAATACTATTTTCATAAAATTTAACTTAATAAAAAACAAATTCAAATAAAAAAAACGTTGACAAAATTTGTTAAAAAATGAGAATTATATCTATTCTCAACTTTCTCTATTTTAAATATTAAAAAAAACAACTGAACGTATATAAATAAAAAATAAAATATTACTAACCTGTCATCACAGTTTGACTATTATGTGGTTTAAATGCATCTCTACTTCTTTTAAGTCTCCTACCAATCACAGATTTTTTACTACCATTATCTAAATTTTCGCAATTGCTCTCCCTATCACTATCTTCTATTTTCTTCAAATCGATCCCAAATCTTTCACTGAACCTTTTTCTATCAATTTCGTACTGCTCTTGTAACATTTTTTCCGTATCTTCCATCGCTGCTACACCAAAAAGACACTTTTTGATCCCTGTCGCCTTCGCTGGTCTGGCGAAATTATTTTCCAAATTTTTCGGTTTTAGAATTTTTCTGTCATCCGTTCGTAAGATGACAATTTTGCACACGAAAGAATCCATGGTCAACGAGGATTACGCGATAATGCTTACACGGCAGTGGACGGTTGAGTTCTGAAAATTGTTGGTGAAATCGACGATGTTTATGACGAAACTAGGATTCCCCCGACAAACGCGTGGTTTCAGACCAATGGAATTCAATAGTGGGGAGCAAGGACTGCTGCAATTGGTGGGTTAGAATCGCATTGCCCGCGGCTGTATTTGAATTTTAAGGAAAGTCATTGTTCAGTCTTGTAAGATTTTGTTTGAAGAGGTTTAGACAGGTTAAATTCAAAATTTTACAGGTTGATGCATGATATTGAAGGAATAATAAGTATTAGTAATTTGCTTAAAATTTATTATTATTGTTCGTTTGACAATCCAAGACTTTCATTGCGAGATAGCAAATAGATTTTGTTTACAGCTAAATGAAAAGCTGGAAAAACGGCCACCTAAAAAATAAGGTATAAAAAAATAACTCGTAATGTTCGATTTTAAATTAGTTTATAATATTATATCTCAATTATTTGGAATTTAAAATAAATGCAGTTTAGGGATAATCCGCAAAAAAATAATAATAAAATCGTAAATAAAATAGCTATCTATACAGCAAAGTCAAAAAGTCAGTGGTCACTCAAAATAAAAAATGATCTCATTTTTAAAGTCCATTAATTTAAAATTTAAAATTATTAGTATAATCCTGTAGGTACACGGTTAATATTCATGTAGTAATGTAATAAATATTATTGGACTGACAAATTAATAATACAGGGCGTGCAAATTTTACTTAAGATAAAAATATTAAAAGTGAATAATTTCGTTAAAATAAGTGATCTTCAGATTTTAAAAGCAAACATTTACTTGGCTATGCTGAACAGCAAAAGTATTTTGCAGCTGACTATTTTTATGTTTATGAAAAAAAAAATTAAAAAAATATTTACTTAGTTATAAGCTAACGAATACTAAAATTTTGCAAGTTATTATTTTTTGTAATTTTGTTCTCAGTCATGAAAATAATCAAAGTTCCTAGGATTTAACAATCAGAAAAAAGTAACTATTCGTTCTTGAGTAACGATTTTTAATCTAAAATATGAAAAGTTACTTTGATTACAATGGTTATTTTTGCATGGTTGGTAGAATCGTAGATTGGATAGACTAGATGAATATTGAATAAGACGCCAACGAGGATAACGAAATTATTGCAATTTTATAATGGAAAAATAACAAAATATAGGGAAAAATTGGAAAAAAATAAAGAAAATAGTGAAAAATAGGAAAAACCGAAGAAAGTAGGGAAAATAGGTTAAAATTGTGCAGAGCAGAGCAAAATAAATTAAAATAGGAAAAAATAAAGTGAAATCGGGAAAATAAAGCAAAATAGGAAAAATAAAGCAAAATAGGGACAAACAGTGCGACCAGCCGATCCCCAGTATATCATATTATTATTTTGTTCAAGGACTTTTGGAGATATAGCCAAATCAAATTACATTTAATGTGTTTTGTTTCGTCTTGATTTCCTCAAGGCATTTGTACTGTCTGTGTTTATATTGTCAAAACATTATTTTTAATTATATTTTATTTTGTTTTATTTCCTTTTTTCTCAAGACACATTTGAGATGTATGTGTTTATAAAAAAACAAATAGTACATGGTAGCACAGAACATTATGACGAAAAATCCTTATTCAAACTCGGCATAAAAACGTGGTTTCAAGCAACAGAAAAGACCAGTCAAAAATCTTTAGAACTACCAACACCGTCACCGAAATTCCTGTATCCGGCGCCGAGACAACGACGCCGATAATTTCTTCTTCAAAATCCAGTCTATTTTCACAAATTATTTCGGCGTCTATCCATAAATTTGCCATGTTTGTGGTGTTGGACGCTCCAAAATCCCAAGATATTTGACCGACAATGTTTTTTTATCCTTCTTATATGTTTTCTTTGAGTTTGCTTTTTTGTATGTTTGTATATATGTTAATATGTTTAGATGTTTGGTACGGTTGTATTGTTGTTGAAATTTAAAAACTTTTAACCATCTTTTAAATTTAAACACAAAATGGCGACTCAAAGATGGCGGACGAGATTTATGATTATTTACAGATTCTATTTAAAATTGGTATTTGTGTGAATTTTTTATCACAATTAATAAATTCAAGATAGCGACTCCAAGATCGCGGACGAGCTTTATGATTATAGGCATATTTATTTTATTTGTTTGTTTATTTAATTGTTTGTTTGTTTATTTATTTGTTCGGGTTGAAAAAATTTGTAATTGTATTGTCTGTTTGTTTGATTGTTTGTTTGTTTTCTTTTTATTTTAATCCAAAAGGTTGTCCATATTCTCAAATGTGGTCAAACGATGAGGTAGTAAAACCTTAAATCCAGTACCACATTTAATATAATTATTTCTTAAAAAACTTCTTAGTAATATTGACTGAAAGGGGGGGGGGCGATTAGTTTCGGCAATATGCCAGCATCAGGCCTATAATACATACTGTCAACAAGGATGAAGTTTGTAAATTAATGTGTATAACCTTAGATAATATATGCTACGCTAGATACGGCTTCATGTAGTATTTGTTGAGTAGGTGAGGGGTAATGTTTACAGCGTACTATGAGTCGAATACTGATTTGTTATTTGTTAAACTACGTCGATACTGATTTCTCATTGGTCAAACTATGTCGAAATTTGAAAACGACCAATCACTGACTGAGTACGCTAGACCCCCCCCCCCCCCGGACCTACCAAACAAATAACCTACATGCCGTATCTAGCGTAGCGTATATGATCTAAGTTTATAACACTATGTATTATAGGCCTGATGATGGCATATTGCCGAGCCTAATCGCCGCCCCCAACCTTTCATTCAATATTACTAAGTTTTTAAAAAAATAATTGTGGTACTGGATTTAGAGTTTTACTCCCTCGTTTTTTATTTGTTTGTTCAGGTTGTAGAAATTTGTATTGTTGAAAAAATTTTAAACTTGAACATATGCTAGAACAGGCTAGTAAAGAGTAAAATAGACTTTTTTCATATAAAAAATCGAAAACCAAAATTCGTAATACAAATATTAAAACTAAATATGAACTCAGTAAACTAAATTAAATAGCTTTAATAATAATGATGATTAAAAACAAAATGAAATGGTAAGTATTGAAATAAATCTCATAGTTATTACAAAAAACTCTTTATTTAATGTAAATTTTATAAATAATAATGATCCATTTTTTATGTTCACAAACTATTACTAACGACACGAAATCTCGCTTGTGCATGTCTGAGTAATTGCAGCACCTGCTTAAGAAAGGTCACGGCTTAGTAAGTTTGTCCTTCTAAAATAATAAGGTTTTAAAAGACAAAAAACGGTCATTTGTTTTAAAAAGGGGTTGTGGGTGTGCATAAAAGAATGCTTTAAGGTTTTGAACTGAGATTTCGGTTAATAAGGGAGAAAAAGATTGTTTTGATTCGATCACAATAAATGTTTACAAGATATATTTGCCGATTGTCATCTGATTTTAAAAATTTTGTACTCAGTAGGAGGTCGGTATTATAATATTTCATTTTTTTAGCAACAAAATACCCAAATAAAAATCAAACAATATCTAATACTATTTCTCAAATGTTTACATCAAATACTATTTCATCGCAAGACAGTCCATTGTTGTCTATAATTAATTATCTAATTGTTATTTAACTAATTTGAATTATATGGAATTAATAATAATAAAGACTATAAACAGCTAAAAGACGAAGTAAAAAAATAAATAAAAGAAGCAAAAAAAGAAAGCTGGGAAAACTTGGAAAATAATTAGTTACGAACGAAAAATAAATATCAATGAAACGAAATAAAACAAAAGAACTCAGATATATAAACAATACAATTCTTAGATAAAAATAAAGCTTTCAAGCGGTGAACAAAATAAGGTACTAGATTATCTGTACACAAAATTTAAAAAAAAAACCATTATTATTACCATAGCTTTTGACTACATAATATTTCATCTTAGTGTTTTTATCTGGTCCATCCTTCCACAAATTCACTTCGTAATCAAGATTTTTAAATTACAAAATATTTTTAGGGCCATTAGTATATAAGTGATTTGATTAAATTTTTTACCGTTTTTTATTAAAGTTGATCTTATATGAACAAAAAATTATTTTCAAATTTATTCTGCAATTTCACACGTTCTGGGTAATTTTAAAGAATTTCTTTTTAGTATTTGAGCGATTTGTGCATGCGTGTTGACAAAAAGAACAGTCAGTGTCAGTGAAATAAAATAAATTAAAGAACAGCAAATTCTTATAGTAGATGGTGTACCCATCAAGGTGAGTGTTTTAAAAGAACAGGAAGTACTCTTATACATTGGAATTTGGATTTCGTAAACCGTTATAGATAGAAAGTAGGTTAAATGGGAAAAATGATGCTTATTTTCAAGACGGATTGATTGGTTTTTCAAAATTAAAATATCATGTCCGGTTTCTTAGATATTTGGAAAAAACGGAAATTGACGATGTTCATTTTATTTAATTTACACCTTAATTTTTAAAAATAGAAAAAAATCGTAATAAAACTTTTTTATTGAAGACCAAATATCGCTTAAGGCTGTTTATCTAATTTTTTAAAACAACCTTTCATCTTTGAAGGGCCACGCTCAACACTTTTTATTTCATCTCGGAAATCTCCATTTCTGTCTCTATCCAATCATGCAAAACACTTATTTTTTTTTTAGGTTTCGACAATCAAAGTTTTTGGTGCAAAGTTATTTTTATTTTTTGCTAACACCGACAATTGCTCAAAGTTATATAGTATTGTAATAAGAACTTAATATTCAATAATATCAAATCACAAAACATCAAATTATTTTGAGTAATTTTCAATGTTAACAAAAAATAAAAATAACTTTGAACCAAAAACTTATTAAAATTATTTTACTCTTCAAAAAAAAATTGTTGTGTAATTTGTAATAATTATATAATTTTTAAATAAACCGTCGTATACAAAATGTTGTCTATTTATCGTTTTAGCATTTTTTTTTCGTAGTCCTCATTGAAACGATACTTTATTTTGTTGATAATCAATAATTAATGTGATTGTTATGGGTTCGTTCCACGAATATAATTTGAAATATATCAGAAGTAAGATATTAAATAAAAAAAGTTTTGGACACCAGTCAAATTGATTTTATTGATGTACTTAGAAACAATTGACAAAAAACCTATGATATTTGTCAAAATCCGTCCTTTCTTTTTTTTGGGTTAAAGAAATTAAACTCGAATTAAACGTTATATTTGTTTATTTCAGGAAAAAGAGATTTTTTCCATTTATTTTTTTTTACAAAAACTTTTCTTGGGGTTCCTTTAATCTTCCTTCTCCAAAAAAAGAAACTGTAATCCAGTAAACTTGGTCCAAAGGAAAAACTAAGTCCAAAGGACTAACTGAAGTCCAGAGGAAAAAAGTAATTCCCAGAAAAAAAACTCTAAAAGTTCACATAAATTAAATATAAGATAAAAATCTTATAAATTACTGATTATTGAAAAAGAATATAAAACAATGATAACATTAAAATGAAATATATATATGAAGTTTAGATCAAAATATGAAATATAAAAATAATTAAAATGAATTAAATTCTAATACAATCTGTAAAAACAAATTCAAAAATAGATCCTCTTTCTGTAAAATAAGACACACACATCAGATAATTTATATTATTATTATAAAAAATAAGATATGAACTTTTGAGTAAATAATAAAAATATACAGGCTTAAAAAAACAATTAAAAATAACAGTAAAAAGCGTCGAAATAATTAATAACGATCTCAAAGAATTTTAGTGAAAATATAATATAATATAATAAAAATTTACCCTATAGGATGAGGGGGGAGAAGAGAGGGACATGACGCGAGGAAAGAAGGTTAGGTTAGTATGAAGCGAGTATGAAATTAAAATATATTGAGTAGAGGAATAATGAAAATACAGGGTGGCACAAAAAAACGTAACATCGTTTAAAAAAAAAACTTCACTTAGATGGCCATGACTTCAAATCTGGATGTATTTATTAATGCTAAACAACATTTCTAAATAACATTTCCAGATATATTTCAAAATAAGGGTACTTAACTCTTGGTCTTAAAATCAAATTTTTGAATGCTCCTTGTATATTACGTGTGTTTTACTATATTTTGTTAGTGCATGTTTGATTTTAGAGGATGCACAAATTTTTACCAAAAATAACTTTTTGTCGAAGAACCCTTTAAATAATGGGAAAAAATAGGAAGACATAGAAAAATGGAGAAAAATAGGAAAATATAGGCAAAAGTAGCAAAAAAAGTAACCAATAGGGAAATACAGTAAAAATAGGACAAAACTGGAGAAAATATGAAAACAGAAAAAAAGTGGAAAAAATGGAAGAAATGGGAAAAACAGGAAAGAATAGGGAAAAACAGCGGCAATAGAAAAAATGAAAAAAAAACAGGAAAAAAGAGGGCAAATAGGAAAAATTGGGAAAATGAGACAAAGGTAAGAAATTATAAGAAAAATAGGAACAAATAGAGAAAATAGAGAAAAATTGTAAAAAATAGAAGAAAAATAGAGAAAAATATAAAAACACAAGAACATCAAAGGAAAAGTATAGTGAACGGGAAAAAAAAATTCGAGATATCGATGGAAATTTTCATTTTGAGGTCCCCCAAGAAGATTGAAACCATATCCAGAGTAAGTTCTGTTTGTGTGTTTGTGGGTTTGTGTGTTTGTGTGTCTGTGTGTCTGTGTGTAATCTTCCACGATAACTGCCGAACCGTTTGACCAATTCAGCTGAAATTTGGTATGAAGGGTTGGTGTGTACCTCGAAGGCGACATTTAGTTTTTGGTTCAAATTGGTATAGTAGAAGGTCATCAAGACCGACCTTAAATAAACATATAAGATTTTTTGCCTTTTTTCTTCATTTTAAGGCCAAACAATACACGTTAGTGCAAAAAATTGTCCTGCAAACTTTTAGACCATAAAATTTCCTACAATTTTGTATCCAACTGTTTTCAGAATTTCCAATAGCTGTACCAGTAGATGGCGAGCAAAAATGTGCATGTAGTTTTTTCGTAGTTTTTCCAAATTTTGAGGACAAACAATGCACTTTAGTGCAAAAGTTTTTAGTGCAAAGTTGTAGAGCACCAAATTTCTTCTAACTCTTCTATTTATCTTTTTTTTTTTTTTTTGAATTCCACAGCTAGCGGGCGAAAAATATACACATTTAGGCTTTTCGTTTTTTTTTATTTTGAAGGCAAACAATGCTCTTTAGTGCAAAATGTTCTAGTGCAAAGTTATGGAGTATAAAATTCCCTACAACTTTTGTATCAAACTTTTTCCAGAATTCAAAATATAATTCATCCATGATTTTAGGATATCCTAATTATAGCAGTTGCTATTGTGCCCATCCGCCCGCTTATGTCATTATTGACATTAAAATATCAATTCGGTAGACGTATTCACCATCTGCTTGCTGTTTAAAATTTGTTCCATAATTTAATGTAAGGAGTATTTTGTAATTAAAATAATCCTATTCTCTACAGCCGAACCGGGAAAGTTCTAGGATGATAAGCCGATTTTACTGTCCTGGTTCCATCAAAGGGAAAGTATAGTGAACGATCAAAAAAAATTCGAGATATCAATGGAAATATCAATTTTGAGATCCTCCACGAAGATTGAAACCAGTTTCAGCGTAAGGTCTGTCTGTGTGTCTGTGTGTAATCTTCAACGATAGGTACAGGACCGTTTGACCTATTAGGCTGAAATTTGATATCAAAGGTTGGTGTGTGCTTCGAATGCGACCATCAGTTTTTGATTTAAATTTGTACAGTAGAAGGTCCTCAAGACCGACATTGATTGAATAATCGTCAGATTTTTGGATTTTTTTTAAATTTTAGGGACAACAATACACTTTAGTTCAAAATGTTGGAGTGCAAAGTTTTAGAACATAAAATTTCCTACAATTTTTGTATCAAACGAATTTTCAATAGTTTCGCCACTAGAAGGCAAAAAATGTTCATGTAGGTTTTCCGTAGTTTTTCCAAATTTTGAGGACAAACAATGCACTTTGGTCCAAAATTTTCTTATATAAAGTTGTAGAGCACCTTTCCTTTAACTTTTATCTTTAATTTTTTTTTTCGAATTCCCCATAGTTTCGATGCTAGAAGGCGAAAAATATACACATTTAGCCTTTATTTGTATTTTGAAGACAAACAATGGGCCTTAGTGCAAAATGTTGTAGTGCAAACTTGTAGAGCATAAAATTCCCTACAACTTTCGTATCAAACTTTTTCCAGAATTCCCAATAGTCTTCACCCATGATTTTAGGAAATCCTAATTGTCGCAGTGTGTTATATAATGTGCGCATGCGCCTGCTTATGTTATTATGAACAATAAAAAACTCATACCACATAAAGTCATACCACATAATTGTGAATAATTTTAGCACATTTGAGTATGGATAATCTCCTGTTTATTTTATTATGAACATTGAAATATCAATTCGCTAGCTGAATTCAACATCGGCTGACTATTTTAAATGTGTTGCATAAATTAATGTAATGCTTAGTATTTTGTAATTAAAATAATCCTATTCTTTACAGCCGAGCCGGGGAAGTTCTGGGGTGACACACCCGATTTTTTTTAAAGTAATCAATTAAAAAAACAATTAAAAGAACAGATGAAAAAGATAATAAACTAGTCAATTTTTGATCATTTTAAAAATGTCAGAGGAATTTTGTTATGAAATTTTTATTGAATGGAAAAGGTAAAGGAATGTAAGAAAAATATAAAATAATAAACCAATTAAGTAAGAAAATACAGGTTTAATTAAAAATAAAAAAAAATTTAAATAAAATTCAAGTTAGTGAAGACAAGTATAATTTAGAATGGTACTCAATCAATGGTAAGAAAAAATGGAGGAAGATTAAATTATAACAATATTAAATTCTGGAAAATCATCTATAAATTAAGAAACAATAAAGTAAGAAGATATTTGGATGAAGAGAAAGAAATCATAGTTAAAAGTAATTATACATAAGAAAAAGCAAGAAGAGGAATATAACAGGATAAACATTTTATATTTTTTTGGTGATTATTTTTTTAATGTTTTGTTACGGGTTAAAATCGTCACCAAATAATTTTAGCATTTAAACATAGACCAAAGTAAACTTTATTTAATTACCTACAATATATTGACTTTTTATCATTTGTTTAGTAAACCCCGGGAAAGCTTTTATTCGGAGGCTTAGGTCGGTGAGTCGCTACCCTTCTCCTCTCTTCCGTGCCAATCATATTTTTAATTGTTGTTATCTGCCTAAAATTCAAATATAAATCAAATACAATTTAATTAATGCCGAGAATAAGGTAAATATAACCTCTCTTATACTCGCTTCTTTTCTTGATGAAAAGTGTCACCCTTCAAAAATCGATTGTTCTTCCTTTGCTCTCAGTTACATCTATTAATGTGATATTAATCGGATTTCACATAGTGCCAATCTGATAAATTATTTTAGCACTAAGTTTTACCGCCTAAAAAACTGGCCTGAGAAACCGTTTTTCTTGGTGAATTAGACACGTGGACGTGCTCGCTTAATAGCGGATTTAATCAGGATTTTACTATCCAGGAAAATTTAAGAAGGTCTGGAACAGTACCGGACTACACTTTGTGGATTTATTTTTCTTGCTGAATAGTTCTCCAAAATTTTCTGCTTCTTTTGAAGCCACGTTGAGGCCACCCACCACCCAAGGTAAGCCTTAAAACCTAAAATAAACTTTTCTTCATCAATCAAATCCCATTTACCTCTTTCTTAATTTTCTTACTCTCTTTTAGGCCTTCATTCTTACCTTTTTCGTAATCGATTACTCTGACATCTGTCTCGTTTACTTCTCCTGGCGTTCGACTCTACGCTTAATCTGGAGCTCCATCCTTCTCTGGGCCACCGTCTGAACGGGACTCGCCTGAAACGCCGGCCCACCCTACCTATTGGGACTCCGGAGCACCAGAGATCGGTAGCCTCTCGCCGAGAGCCAAACGCACGCCGCTGACTTCCCGAAAGATCGTCAAAAACCAGATAAGCCTTTTTCACATTTGACTACATAAAAATAAAATTAACGTAAACAATCTGATATTCATCATTATCTTGATTATTTTTACCTATTTTTATCTATCAGCGTCTTTAAAAATTACAACTGTGAGTCTTCTAGAAGGTATCAATCCGCGGATCTTTTGTATCTAATAAAACAATTTATTTTGTGTTAACTTTAACACTATTGCACATATGAAACAACTGCAGCATTATAATAAACAATAGAAAAGAATAGGAACTGTTTTCACTTTACCTTTTAAGCGAACCTAGTAAAACCCCTGAATTCCCCTTCGGGAACATTTAGGTGGTAGCAGTTTATTATTAATTTTGTCTAGAACCCATCTCAAAATGATATTTTGGTAATATTATATTATTACAATTGGCGCTACAACGTGGAGCTTTCTAAATTTAAGGCACCATATAACCATTACAATATACAGGGTGTTGAAAATTTCAATCTACACTATTTGGATTTAAATGAAAAAAAGTTGCATATTATCAAGACAAATTCAATGGATTTTGAAAAATTTTAATATCAGGTGCGATTCCCGAGATATTTGCTTAAAACCAAAATTGACGATTTTCGTTTTATTTAATTATCACCTTTATTTTTTGAAGACCAAGTGCCGTTTAATATAGCGTAGTCAATTTTTCTTTACGACGTTTCGTCTTTAAAGAGCATTTATCTTTTTTTTTTTTAATACGGACCTGTTATTTTATTTTTGAAATCTCCATTTTGTTGTCTATCCAACCATGTATCACACTTAATTTTTTTTACTTAAATTTCAACAATGAATTGTACTTTAAGAAATTTTGTAAGTACGGTCCTTGTCATCTTGAATATTTATAAATCTTTTTGAATAAAATGAATTAAACATTAAGTTATTGGGCACTATTAAATATTTGAATTACATAAGTTAATACTGAGCTAATAAAAGTTTTTGAGTCTTTCTATAACGCTAATCATCCAACGATAGAAGGTTTGCACAGAAAAAACCCCAGAGAACTACAGATTACAAAACAGATCGTAAGATTATTGTCAATTTTTCTATTAAAAATTTCTACTTTCCAAACAAAATTTTGCAGATATTCTTTTAGTATAATTTCCTATTAAGTACTTTACCTGTACAAATTTTACAGAAAATGTGATTATAGGTTTTTCCATTTCCTGAAGGCCCAAGTTGTCCATTCTTGTAACGGTTTAGTAAAAGATGTTTTAATTGTAAGCTGAAATCTATTCTAATTCGCCCAAAATAACCTTTCCTGTAGTTGTATAATAATAATAACATTCGCTAACGTTTGCACTTGGCATTTTAATTTTAATTCATTCTTATACAGTATGTCTACTTAAGTCGGAACCATATGGAAAACTTTTTTATTAGTTTTATGAAAAAAAAATTATTCTCCATAAAAAGTTGCATGGTCTAAAACCTAAAATACAATTGTCAGAATCATTTTGTTTAGTCGTATACAAGGTATATCGAAAAATGTGAATTTTTTCATGAGTAAAGTACCTTTATTTTGACAATTTCAAAAACTATGATTTAGAATTGAAACCTGGATATTTAAAATTTAACCGCCTATCTAAGTAACATGTGATCATCAAATCTATTGTAGGGGAAAAATTTGAAGAAATAAATATTCTTATTTTTTAACGCACATTGAAATGACTGCATATTTGAACGTAGTTTTCAATTCTGTTGAACTTTTTAATATAACAATTTTCAATATTGACAAAAATAAGTGTAGTTTATGGGATTTTTAATACAAATCCCGATGCACGTCATAGATCATTTATGATGTCAGGACGCTGCAGTGTTGCCTGCTCGTCAGAATAGTCGATGAATGTAGGAATTTTCGAAAATGTAAGGTTATGTTGTTTGACTTTGTTATTATTTTAATTTTAATGGAACGTGAAAAAGATATTAAAAATTATTCGAAATGCAAAGATAAATATTTACATTAATTTTATAAATTTCTGGAAATATTAGAAATATCTATTCAATAAAAAAAATTTAAATAATAAATGTCACTGTTACTTTTTTTCTTCTTTCTTAGTTTTAGGCAGTTTTGCCAAATATAAAACGGCCAAGACCAAAAAAAAAGGGAAAAGAAGTCACAAAAACCAGAAGCTATCGAAAAATATTATTGTAAAAAAACGCTTTTTTTCTGATTTCTTTTTTATTTTTTCTCATTGTTCTGTTTTTTTTTTATTTCTTTCTTTCGTTTTCTAATTTTTTTTATTCCTTTGATTTTTTGCAATTTTGTGGAATTTTTTTGTGTTTTTTTTGCGATATTTTTTGATTGATTGCATTTTTTGCGACTTCTTTTTCATTTTTTTGTAATTTTTTTGCGTTTTTTACAATTTTTTTTCCAAAATTTTTTGATTTTTCTTTCTGATTTTTTTTCTAGTTTTTTCTCGTTTTTCTGTTTTTTTTCTTGTTTTTTTCTTGTTTTTTTCGATTTATTCAGTTTATTTATTTTTTCTCGTTTTTTACTAATTTTTCTCGTTTTTGCTTTTTTTGTCTTTTATTTATTTTTTCTGTTTTTCTTATCTCTTGCGGTTTATTCGATTTTTTACCAATTTTCCTCAATTTTTTCTTATTGATGTTCTAGCTTTTTTTCTAGTTTTTTTTTAAATTTTTTTCTTATTTCTCCTATTTTTCCAATTTTTCGATTTTTTTGCTATATTTTGGTATTTTTGCGATTTTTTATGATATTTTTCGTTTGCTTGGAATTTTTGCGAATTCTTTTTCGTTTTTTTTTGGGTTTTTACCTCTCGCCCTTCAGATAAGAGAGGTATAGGAATCATGCTAAAAATTGGGTAGTGAGTTTTCAATTGATAAACACGTTTTGGGGTCCCTAGAATACGATTTTAATATTTTCGCGATGATGTCTGTGTGTGTGTGTGTTAGTGTGTGTGTGTGTTAGTGTGTGTGTGTGTGTGTGTTTGGATGGATGTTGTAGTAACGATAACTCAAAAAATACTGAATAAAAAAATTTGAAATTTTGCATACATGATTCTGATACCCTAGATTAGATCTGATTAGATTTTGGTGCCAATCGCACAACCGGAAGTGGCAGTTGCTATGGGTGATGACGCCATTATTATACAAAACGGCAATAAAGTTTTACACATATATTTTGTATACCCTATAGTTTATTTTCGTCTCATTAAAATTTTCGAAACTTTTGCCATTGTTGCCAGATTTACAAAAAAATAATTTTTTTTCATACTTTTTTGTGTCAACCTGTAAATTTTTGATTCAAAAATGGCGAGAGGTCATGTGCTGGCCACATCAGATTTTTTATAATTTTTTTTTTAATAATTTCTGATTTCTCTTTTAATTTTATCCAATGTTTTCTGGTTTTCGCACTTTTTTTGGTTTTTCCATATTTTTGATTTTTTTTCTAATTTTTCCTCATTTTTTCTCACTGTTTTCGTGTTTTTTTTTCTAAATCTTTCTTTTGTTTTTTAATTTTTTCCCATTTCATTGATTTTTCCATTTTTGTTTCTTGTTTTTTTCCTATTTTTTCAATTTTTCTAATTTTTTTTTTGTAATTTTTCAGATTTTTGTTTTTTTTCTGTTTTTTCTGTCTGATTTTTTTGTTTTTTCAATTTTTTCTTGCTCTTTCCGATTTTTCCCATTTTTTCAATTCTTCTACTTTTTTCTCGTTTTTTTCTAGCTTTTTGATTTTTTTCTCTAGTTTTTATTTTTTTTCTGTTTTTTCTGATTTTTCCTCATTTTTTCTCATCGTTCTCGTTTCGTTTCTAATTTTGTATTTTTTTATTTTTTCTTATTACTCCGTTTTTTTTAAATTGTTTCGATTTTTTTTGCGATATTTTGCGAAAAGAAGAAAAAGTGTGACACTGACAATTATTATTTAAGATTTTTTTTATCGAATATATTCTTCGAATATTTCTAGAAAATAATAAAATTAATGTTTATATGAAGTATTTAACTTTGAATTTCCAACCATTTTTAATATCTTTATTGTTTCGCTGTGACTGCAGGCACGCTAACGTGCCGCGATATATTAAATTAGAGGCACGTGAATTGCGTCATTATACGTTATTTCGCTTAAATAATAAGTTTGAACATAATTAAGCATGAGCTCTGGTAGCCGCGTGACATAGTGCCCGCTAATGGTGAAGTGGGCCCGGGGATCGAATCTCACATTGCCTTTTATTTATTTTTTAAACACAGGGTAGATTTAGATAGTCAAGACTTTTCCTAATAAAATAAATATTTTTCTTTAAATACACAGGCTAGATTCAGATAGTAAAGACTACTTTTATTAAATAAATATTTTTTTTTAGATCAGATAACAAAGTTTAATGTTTTAATGTGTGGGAAATTTCTGAAATTATCCACAGGTTAACGTGTGTGTAGTCTCGGCCACAGTTTTAAGTATTTTGATTTTCACGTGTCATTAAAATTAGTTAAATTTATTATTTAAGCGAAATAACGTTTGACGCAATTCACGTGCCTCTAATTTAATATATCGTGGCACGTTAGCGTGCCTGCAGTCACAGCGGATTTTAAATGTATTTATTATATTCAATGATTTTGAAATACATAAAAAAGAAACATAAAAAATGTAGCAAAACTGTTTATTTTTATTAAAATAAAACAATGTATTAACTGTATTAACGAAGGCTCCTTACAGCGATTATTTAGCTTTTTTTGGCATTTTGTTGGTATGTAGAAATACACGACAATAATCAACTTATTCGCACTATGTTTGTTTTCAAAAAAACAGTTTTTTTACGAATATAACTGGCAAAGCACAAAAATAAAGACAATATTATAAAATTACGAAAACGTGGAGAAAACTAAATCAACTTGTTGACATAACCTAAATCAGTTATCACTAATAGGTGAAAATTTTCAATTTACAATTGACAACAGCGCATCAAGGCTTACCAATTACTAAAATGTCATTTCTTCTCTATAAATACGAGTTTCATTGGGGTACAAAATGTCAAAATTATTTAATAAAAAAATATGGTTTTTTGAGTACTACACATATAATAATATTTTATAAATTTTATATTATCAAGAATAAGACGTGAATAAGCTAATATAATTGAGTTCATTCTAAAATTATCAAACTAATAACAATTGCATTTTTCGGTTTTCAGTACTGTGTAACTACGTTCATGGATACTCGTGAATTTTCGTTAGTTTCGGATTATTTTACATATTTAGGGAAATTTTAATTAGTTGGTAGTACTATAATGGAAGAATGATATCACTTGTGACGTGCATCGGGATTTGTATTAAAAATCCCATACTTGCACATTTCACATTGATAAATTATATTTTTTAACACACCTCGTATACGACAAAAAAATTGATATCTGATGATTGTATTTCAGGTTTTTTACCATACAGAACTTTTTATGAAGAATAATTTTTTTCCATAAAATAAAAGTTTCCCATATGGTTCGACTTAAGTATATATTTTCATATATCTAATTATAATAACCGTTTATAATTATTATTGAATACTATTCCTGAGTTAGTCCAGTTTATTTATACTCTTTATTAAATAAATAAATTATGTATCTTGTTGATCCATTATCATTTTTTACAACGGCTATTACGGCAATATCGTATACAAATCTGTAAGTTATTATTTAATTATAAAACTATACACATCTACAGTAGGTTGAAGATCGATTCCTCTGGCACTGCTACATTAGTATATTGTTTAACGAGCAAGGAATGATAGTTATTTCCCACGAGTATGAAGTTTGCAGCATGAGCCGCAGGCGAATGCTGCAAATCATACGAGTGGGAAATTAACATTCCATGCGAGTTAAACACTATACTTTTGCTACGGCTGTAATAGATAATAGCGAAATGATTTAACAAATAACATGAATTTCAAATTTAACATCATTCAAAATTTCTATTTAGGTACAATTAAAATATCAATTACACTTAGTATAAATGAGAAGTTTTGAAAAAAATATTTAATTATTCACAATATTTATGTTTACATTGTAACAGTGATGAAACGTAATGTTTGAAAGACCTGATTTATTGAAATAATTACACAATGAATTATTGTGTTATCAGATACGGAAATGAAATTTTAGACATACAATGTACCTCATTGATCTATCAAGAACAGAGTTTTGTATTATAGCCGTAGAAAAAATTTATTTCACAATAAAATTGCTTTTTTTTATTCTGGAATATGTATATTGGTATACATAGTTCGTATGTTTTAATACACCCAGAAGCCAAAAAGTTATAGACATTTATAGCAATTTATCTTCATTTTAGTATTTTAGTTTCTATTATACGATGAAAATATTCAAGATCATACTATTTTAATCAATAATTATCTTTTCGTTGGTAACAAAAAAAACCACACGTTCCAAACATCAAACACCATCTAATTCGTCAAGGATGGCAAGAACCCATTAGGCAGGTGACAATAAGAAGAAATAATAACCATCAAAAAAATAACTAGTAAGGCACGAGACCATGATATGGTGTCGATTATTAAATTAGACTGACGCCTGATGTTTAATTCTATCTTTTTTATTTCGTTTTATTTTGTTTGTATGAATGTGATGATCCCATTCATTTTCAGCTGTGCGAGAAATAATTTGATTGAAGGCAAACACGCTTCGGGGTAAATTTTGTTAATAGCGTGAGGCAGATGATTTTTGAATGGTTTCTAATTCAGAAATAATCATAAGGAAACTATATTTTGAATATAAAGATAAAATGCGAAATGTAATAATTAAGATAAAAAGTCGTGATATACGTTCTAATCTATCAGATAAAAAAATAAAAAAATCTTGACTTGTTAATTTTTTGAGAAAGGTCCGTTAAGTTAATTATAGGCCAAAAAAGGGTTGTTGCCAACATGACACTTCCCGGCTATTTATGTGTAGTGTTGTATTTTGTTTTATAACATATTTATTTTAAATCGCATGCTTTATTTCCTTATATTTATTTTAATTAATTTTTATCCATGTATTAAAATTGTTTTCAGAAACGATATTTAAAATAACTTATTAACGCTCCTTACAAATAATTAGACAGCTCATTGCCAATAAATATTCAAGTTTACCGTAAGCACTTTTCTGTTAGAAAGGATCCACAATTTTCTTAAGCAAACGTGAGCACCACTAAATTAACTGAATTTTTCATGTTGTAGAACTTGATGTTCTGATTAAAAATGTTAATATGGGCTAGATCCTATCCTATGGGGACATTTTGACATACATGGAACTGAAATTAAAAATCTCGAATTCGTCAAAAAATAGTACCGAATTATCAAATTCAAGATATTTTATTTACAGAGTGATTCACGCTAAAATTGGCCTGTTTTTAATGACGACAATAGGTGGTCCAAAGATGAAGTCAAAATGTGCAATATTTTTGGTCAAAATCTAAATTTGGCCGACTTACCCCAAATTTTGATATATATTTACAGGCCGTTTCTTTTATCTTGTGCTAACATTGCTATGTTCTAAACCATAACAGATACAAAGACGATTAAATGGGCAAAAAATTACCTATTTACAGTGGCCGAAAAAATCTACAGGGACTCCCGCCCTTCTCGAGTTATACAGGGAGAACTAAAAATGCTATTTTGGTATTTCATGCAAAGAATTCTTATTAAAAAAAATATATCTAAAAATGTAAAAGGAAAGTTTTATTGTATCTAAAATTTGCTAAAAAAGAGTACTAATAAATCTTCGATACGACGTTTCGTATCTTAACTGCCAGTTATTTTTTTTAATACGGACCTGATTTTTTTATTACAAAAAATGATAAACGGTAAAAATTTAAATTCAGTGATATATCAAACTTGTCACGTAACATCATCAGTGACACTAATTTTTAATTACGGTTCTGTCTTAGTTCTTTTATAAATTCCTTTTAATTTTGTCAAAACAAATATAAAAATAAGCATACTTCGACATTACCCACAATTTCGATAAAAAGATACATTATCAGTAAAATAAAAAAAGTGTCAAAATTCTAGGGACGCTCAAATACTGGTGCACCGTTTCGGTACTTCGGCCCATGAGGTACCGAAATGGCTAGTGCAATCCTGGTAAAACTTCTCACATACATGTAGGATAATATTATACGTAGAAAAAGTTCTAAAAAGTTGAATTGGAACGAAGTTTTCTTATGCAAAACACCTAATTTGTATAGCTAGTAACGGAAGGGCCGTTCCGATTATGTTCAAATCTAATGGGATTCTTCCCTGGAGAAAACTAAATAGTAAAGTGAAAACCGATGGTAGCTTTCGTTCGAGAATTATAAACGTCCAGGCAGATTTTTTTTTTATTTTCGGACAATGGTAGCTCAGAAACTGATATTTTCTTCATCAGATTTGAAATCTTTAATTTTCGTTATGTTGCAGTATCTTTTTATCCAATTTGTTAGATAATGTCAAAGTATGCCTATTATTATAATAGTTTACAAAATATACGGTGTGTTTGAAAAAATAAGTATATCATTTTCTTTGCACACCCTGTATTTTTGTTTTGTCGGGAAATTTTATTGTTTATAAAAGTTTCTAAATCTAATAATCTATTTTTATATAAAAGAAAAATTCCAAATGTACAATGTGAATAAAAAAATATGTACATTATAATGTAAAACCGTTTTTGTTGCACATCCTGTATTTTTATTTCGTCAAGAAATTTTATTTTTTACAAAATCTAATCCAATAACCTATTTTTAAATTTAAAAATGTGTCTAAAATGTAATGCGTGATTGAAAGAATACGAACATTATCATTATAAGATTCATTGTTTTTGCACACTCTGTAGTTTTTAGTTTCTAAATGTGATAATCTATATTTTAATTGAAAATATCATGAAATAGATAATTCTTGAACCTCTTTTTTTTTAAATGGCATATGTGCTATGGAAATTATTAGGTAATTTTAAAGTATGCCTATTGTTATATTCGTTTTGACGGAATTAAAACGAATTTATAAAAGAACTACGACAGGACCGTAATTATAAATTATTGTCACTGATGATGTTATTTATTACGTTAAAATCACAATTGTCATATATCGTTAAGACACTAAACGTCGTATCAAAGATGTATTAATACATTTTTGTAAAAGAATTGAGATACAATAAAACTTTCCTTTTCCATTTATTGATTTTTTTATATAAAAGGTCTATGTGTAAAAAACCAAAAATATAATTTTTAGTTCTCCCTTTACAACTCTAGAAGGGCTAAAGTCCCTGTAGATTTTTTTCCACCAGTGTTAAAAGTTAACTTTTTGCATATTTAATCCTCTTCGTATCTCTTATGGTTTAAAATATCGCAATGTTAACACATGATAAAAAAACGGCCTGTATATGGTATATGTAGCGAGAAAGTAAAAAAGGTTACACATCTACTCTAGGAAAATAACTAAAGACCAAGGGCGTAGATAACTTTTTTCCTGGAGGAGTACTTTTTTTCCTGGGAAAACTTTTAGACACATATGTTTGTCCGTTTCTTCATTTCATATATTTTATTTCTTCTTTTGTTTATCCTGGCGGGGTAATTACCCCATTTACCCCCCGTATCTAAAATGAACATAGTGAAGACAATTCTCATATTACCATTACTGCACATGTCCATGTGATACGAGAACTTTAGGTACTTGCGCATGTGTTACAATAATTTAATAGTTTTTTGGATATCCTAGGACAATAATGTTACATTTTTATCAACGATGCACTAAATCGAGTATTACCAGACAATATCGATTTCGGTCTCTTAGTATAAGAGAATTAATCTCCAACTGTTAAACAATTATTTAACGAACAAGTGTAGTAATAAAGGCGATTAACAATCCAGATAATTTAACGCGTTCGCTTCGCTCACGCGTTAATGTTCGAGATTGTTAATCTACATTTTAATTAACGAGTTCGTTACAGAACTTTTCCGTCGACCGTACTTTTCAAAAATAAAGATATCTTATTTAAAACATATATAGAATTTTACGAAATTATAAAAATAAAATAAATAATGACATACAATGACAGATGGTACTAACACAGCTACTTGATTTCAAATGTCACTGGCAATATAAATTTTTAAGAGCGGTGTACATTGGGTTACATATAATAAAATTGTTGATTAATAGAAAATGGTGTCATTAATCAACGATTTTGAGTGCGTTAAAATACATCATAAATGGACGGTAGACGGAAAAGAGATTTTTTCTATATTAAATTGTTCTTAATAATTACCTTGATTCAATTACGTCAGTCATTTGTTCCTTTACCCTTAGTTTAAACTTTAGTTTACACAATAACAATTGAATAAGCACAGAGGGGATACAACTTATTCTACCACACGCTTGGCTTGCAAATGAGCTTAAAATATAATGGTTAATAATATAATGGTTTCTAAAAACTGAAATGTGTCAATGTTCGAGTCAAATAAACCTGTAGTACGGTCACAATACATTTTTCGTGTGAGGGGACATGACAGTCCGTTCTGCAATTATCATAGAGGTAGGTAGTAAAGGTAAATAAAAAATCTTATTAAACTTATCTCTTGACTGTAAACATTTTTTATTAAATTATTAATTAAATAACGTATTACACTGTATAACGTTTTGTCCATCATAAACAAAAATCTCTTAATTACATAGATTAATTATTAAAAATTATTTTTTCCACTATTAGAAGATGTCATTATTTATGCTGTGTTTCTCTAGTACAAGTAGATAATTTTTGATTATCTACTAGTAGTAGATAATGAAAACAATTGAAGACTAAACGTGATGTCAGAGGTAGGCGATCTTAGGAAATCTTTCAAATTAATTATACACATCTGTCATTGCGTTTGTCAAAAGAGTTTGTTTTTAAATTATTATAAAAAATTAGATAGCAAATGAGCACTTTCTATTGAATTCCCATAATTTAAAGTGAATTTTAGACCTAATCAAATGAAATAGAGGTAAGTAATTCTTTATAAAATATATTTTCGTTTGAAAAAGTTTAAGGTTGTGTAATAAATATTTTGATATAGATTCGTGCTATTTATGCAATAATACCCATTCTAAAAGTAACCTAAAAATCAATTTAATAGTTTTTCAAATATAAGTGTCAAATGAAACAAATTATTGATGTCTTCATCGCTACTTGAAAGTTTTAAAATTCACAGTGCAATGGACTCATCCAGTGATTTTCTTTTATATTTTTATTTTATAATTTTGGCCTACCATAACACATTGCACCGGGTCCAGCCCATCTGAGGGATCCTGCGGCTGTAATTCATTCTTGAAGTTTGAATATCGGGGCTATAGTGGCTTGTGACGTGGCCCAATTGAAACATATTATATTTGGCTATGTTGTCATATCGATAAAACTGGCAACTCTCGTTCTCATTTTTGTTATGATTAAAAGAAGGAAGGAAGTATGTCAAATGTTTCTACAAACGAACAAAGCTAGAATCTTGGCAATGCTGTAGAAAGTAAAACGTTAATTATAGGTCAAAAAACGGCGTCACTTTCAAAATATATTAATTACTTTTTATTAATTTTTATTAATTAATGAATATTATAAGAACAATGAAAATCAACATAGGCAACTAGGTTCTTTAAGCTATTCATTCATTAATATGAAACCAATAAATTCGTTCCTACTGGATAAGTCCATTAACCAAATGTCACCAAATATATTATTAGAGGAAATTGCGTTATATGACAGTCATGGAAAAATTGAAAAAGACAGATCCTTTTAAGACAAATTATTTTTGTTTGGAATCTGAAATATTTAAAGAATACAAGTATAACGAAATATTCCAAATTAGAGTAAATATTAAATCAACAATAAAATAAATAGTCCGATGAATTACATTTTTTACAGTAATTATATTTATAAGCAAATTGTACAAACAGTTTATTGTTTCTCTTTGTTGAATTTTTCTGTATATTTAATACGCACTTTTCCATGTTGTCAAAATAAACTTAATTCTTATTATCGTAAAGTATATCAAGTAAAGACAAAAAACCTAGTAAGGTAATATTAAGGATGATATTATTACTATGAAGGAATTATTTATAGGATTACATTGTTTTTTAATAGATTTTAATATATGCATAAACAAAAACTCAGAAATGAACGGTCTGCACACGGTAGCGAGTTCAATAATTTTACATTCACAAACTATCTGCGCAGTAAAAATGCGCGACTTTTTCCCTCATAGAGAGTGGCATACCCCTGCTCTAACTCCCTTAATAATTTTAGAGAGGTAATTTTATTCTTAGTTGTTTTAGTATAAATTTCTTGATTTTCTTGTAAATAATATTAGTCTGATGAAGTTACTATGTAACGAAACTAGTCACTATTAAATTAATAACTTTTGTTATTATTTTTGTGGAAATCTTAAAACGTTGTTTTATTTATTTAAATTTAATAATGGATTTTCATCAAGTAAAAGCCGACACAGTTAAACCCTTAATATGCATTTAACGATCTATGCTTATAGGAACTTTTTTTATTAATTTTAGGAGTACTATGACCCATTGAATTTTTTTACATTATTTAATTTAAAATTATTTTATAGTCATTAACTTTAACATTCCTAATCTTCAAATAGATTATTTTTGTTACATATTAATTAACACTAATAATAATAATAATTATAATAATAATAATAATAAAGTAATTTCATAGAACATATTTTTTTGTTAAATATATAAACTTTAAATCAATTTTTTTATAATCAACATGACATAACATAATACTTTAACTATTTCAGTATCTCTTTTATATACAGGTTTTTTATAAGTTATAATTTTTCAAAACTATTATCTTATTCGGAATCAAATATTTCAATTTAAATAGAACAGCTATATTAATTTAACATAAGGAGAATTTTATTATTTTTTTTTATATTCCTTTTGTATTTTTTTTTGCTAACATCTGAAAATATTCTTGTTGTTTTACAAAGTATAAAAAGAATAAGAAGAATAAATGTTAAAGATGAATATTTCATATTATTTAATTTTAACTGAAAACAGTGTTGATAACAATTATAATGAAAGGTGTGGACACTATCCACTGCAGAGGATGTCAAATTACCAGTAAAGTACAGACCAGTGTCGTCACGCTCTGGCGGAAAAGACGGTTAAAAATCGTACACCGTAACATACACCATAGAGCACTACACATTTATTGTTTATCTCGTAATTACAGGAAAAACAAAAAACTACGTTAATATACATACGTACGTCTCTATGAATTTTTTACAAGTTTCTTTCATTTTGAAAAAAACATTTATATTTAGAAATAAATGGTATTTAGAAGAATTATAGATTTACTTCATTTATATCACGGTCATAATTCTATATATATAAAAATCTGAAAATATTCCTACACCTAAAGTTTGTTCAGTGACCCCTGACCCACAGGTCATCACTATCGGTTGTCTTAGTAGCATATGTGAGACAGACAATTTGCATTTAAAGTGAATGTCTTAGATAACAACAATCAGATCAAATTTTATGTCAGTTTTGATATTGTCACATTTGACATCTACGCATTTAATAAAATGTCGCGATATTGTGAAAAAGAACAGTTTATATTGGAATTAGTTGATTATTTCCAACAAAAAAACTGCGTTATTAAACATAGGTACATCTCTATGAATTTTTTACAAGTTTCTTTCATTTGGATGGCTAAACATTTTCAAAAAAACGTACATATTTAGAAATAAATGGTAGCCTTAGAAGCATTAGCGATTTTTTTCATTTATCTCACGGTCACAATTCTATATATAAAAATATGAAAATATTCGTACACTTAAAGTTAGTTCAGTGACCACTGAACCCTAACCCCCACGATTTTTCTTAAAAGTGTAAATGTAAAATTGTGTCAAAATCAAAATTGACTTAAAATTTGATCTGATTGTTAAAGTTATCTAAGATAAATTCACTTGTGATGCAAATTGTCTATCATCTCATCTGGTTTACATATGCTACTAAGACAAGAACTAATCGTGACGTAGTGGTCAAGGGTCACTGAACATAGATTGAACCTTTTAAAGTATCAAAAAAAAATACATCTAAAATTTCAACGAAACCAAATGTAAAACATTCTATATTAAACGAAAGAAAATTAAAAGCAATTAAAGGAAATCCAATTAATTAAATAATTTAAAACGCATACTGTTGGCATATTTCGAAAACAATTCTTAAATGATAACTACTTCTCCCTATATCTAATGAAATATTGTTGAATCAACTAGAAAGCGTGGGAGCATTAACATTTAGGGTGATCACACCCTTATTTTGATAGAAACGTTACAATCCAGTACCCTGCTCTTTAGTTAATGTGTCCGGTTAATTTTTATCAAGCTATTACCACAAAATTATTGGCTAACGGTCACAGCGACTAATAAAGAAAAAATTACAAAGGTAAGAAAATTTTAAGTTTCTGAAGTTAAGCCAGATTTATACGGAAACAGGAATAATAGGAAGATTAAATAAAACAACGTTATTGTTTTAAATTGTTTACTTTCTTATATAACTTTGAAGACTCATCGTTTTTATCTCTGTAAAATTTACAGTTTAATTTATATTAAATATTTTTATTCATCCTCAGGGTTTTCTTTTTCTCTTATTTGATAGTACGCACTTCATTAAATACTCTATATATTATTAATAAATTATTGATTATAGGCGACATTATACTGAAGACCTCGTTTCTTACATATAATCTGCACAATTAAACCTCCCAAAAAAGTTTCAATCATTGATAAAATTCCAAAACATAATCTCAACCAATTCAACGTTCACTATATTTACCTTTTGTACATAACAAACAATATTTAGCCGTTCTTATTTAAAAGATTGGTTTTGGCCAATATTATTGGCAGGGAGCGCGACGAAAACGCCATCTGATGGTTGCATAAAATCTGGCTTAATCAAACCGGATTTTAGTCATTTAATCAAACCGGATTGGAGTCAATTACTCATCAAATTTCATTTCAACCCCAAACGATGGACAAAGGGAGCAACTTGTCGCGGCTGGTCACGTTAGAGATGTGAAAGAATTGAGACATAGTGGCAAAAGTTATTTAATCACATCGAATAATTGTAGAATAAAACACACATTCGTCCAAGTAAGCATGTTACAGAAGTATGTTATACATTACTTACTTTTTTCTCCTAACTGCATTTATCCAGTTCTTTCTTTTCTCTAATTTCCAACTAGCTCTTGAAAAATGTGTAAAATCTGCACTTGCTATTTCTCCCTGTATTTTTGCAATTACAACACAGTATCTATTATGAACTATTTTTATATTTAATTTAGACGTGTTTAATTATGACAAGAGCCAGATTTCACGAAACTTTTGGCCACTACGAGCGTTGGGATCGTTTCAGTTATCCCCACCATGCACTCTGTATCCAGCGAATGTAGTAAAAAGATTAATTATAATTTTTATTTAACTGTGTATGCAAAATTGTTTTTATAACGCATAATAAATGTCTACGTTTTGTCACTCTTATTCAGACACGAATCAATCCAATAAACATTATATTCCAGTGTGTGTGAAGTTAGCACCCCATTTTTCGAATTTTGAAAATTTAAAAGTTGTTCCAAATTGTTCGTTTTGTACCAAATTCTTCCAGAAAATTATTCCTTAAACTTATATACAAAGGCCGAAAAACTCAAAAAGCCATTTTTAGAGCCATTATTTTTTTTTCGACTTTTTTTCTTATTCCAGATTGTTCTAGTTGTTCTGAACATTTTCATATTTAAAAAAAAATTTGAAGCTCAAAATCAATTAAAACTGTTTAGAGCTAGACCCCCATTTTTTCCATTGTTTTTTTTTTGTTCCGGGTAGGCAAATAAGAACGGCCGTCGGCCATATCTTCGGATCGGCGTGTAGTACAACTTTGGAAAAAAAAATTATAACAAAAGTGGCTACGAGAAAAACCTGGAAATTATTTATAGGATTGTAGGTCCACCGCTAGAGGGCGTTATTGAATAAAAAATATTTGAAAGGCCAAGTTTTACAAAATTTGACAAATTAAGAAGTATAATAAAAACGATTACAGTATTGCTCAAAAAAGTATGCGTATATTTGATACTACAAGTTTTGGTCAAACTATCCAAATAACTGGTAGGGACGAGTGGGAACTTTGTTATTAAATAATCTGATGTGGCCAGCACATGACCTCTCGCCATTTTTGAATCAAAAACTTACAGGTTGGCACAAAAAATTATGAAAAAAAATTATTTTTTTGTAAATCTGGCAACAATGGCAAAAGTTTTGGAAATTTTAATGAGATGAAAATAAACTATAGGGTATACAAAATATATGTGTAAAACTTTTTTGCCGTTTTGTGTAATAATCACCCATAGCAACTGCCATAGCAACTGCCACTTCCGGTTGTTCGATTGGCACCAAAATCTAATCAGATCTAATCTAGGGTATCAGAATCCTGTATGCAAAATTTCAAACTTTTTTATTAAGTAGTTTTTGAGTTATCGTTACTACAACATCCATCCAAACACACACACACACACACACACACACACACACACACACACACACACACACACACACACACACACACACACACACACACACACACACACACACACACACACACACACACACACACACACACACACACACACACACACACACACACACACACACACACACACACACACACACACACACACACACACACACACACACACACACACACACACACACACACACACACACACACACACACACACACACACACACACACACACACACACACACACACACACACACACACACACACACACACACACACACACACACACACACACACACACACACACACACACACACACACACACACACACACACACACACACACACACACACACACACACACACACACACACACACACACACACACACACACACACACACACACACACACACACACACACACACACACACACACACACACACACACACACACACACACACACACACACACACACACACACACACACACACACACACACACACACACACACACACACACACACACACACACACACACACACACACACACACACACACACACACACACACACACACACACACACACACACACACACACACACACACACACACACACACACACACACACACACACACACACACACACACACACACACACACACACACACACACACACACACACACACACACACACACACACACACACACACACACACACACACACACACACACACACACACACACACACACACACACACACACACACACACACACACACACACACACACACACACACACACACACACACACACACACACACACACACACACACACACACACACACACACACACACACACACACACACACACACACACACACACACACACACACACACACACACACACACACACACACACACACACACACACACACACACACACACACACACACACACACACACACACACACACACACACACACACACACACACACACACACACACACACACACACACACACACACACACACACACACACACACACACACACACACACACACACACACACACACACACACACACACACACACACACACACACACACACACACACACACACACACACACACACACACACACACACACACACACACACACACACACACACACACACACACACACACACACACACACACACACACACACACACACACACACACACACACACACACACACACACACACACACACACACACACACACACACACACACACACACACACACACACACACACACACACACACACACACACACACACACACACACACACACACACACACACACACACACACACACACACACAGGCATCATCGCGAAAATATCAAAATCGTATTCTAGGGACCCCAAAACGTGTTTATCCATTGAAAACTCACTACCCAATTTTTAGCATGATTCCTATACCTCTCTTATCTGAAGGGCGAGAGGTAAAAACGAGCATAACTCCGATTCTACTTAACCGATCTTTGCAAAGAGCTCTTTTCCACCAGTGTAATGGTTATATTCTCAACTCTACTTAGTAAGTAACGTGTTCTAGTTCTCTTTGGAAAATATTAAATGGAAACATGCAGTTTTAATAACAGAATATAAAAGTAGACGAAATTAGGAACATAATAGCGAAAACTTCATGTCGATATTTTTTTCCCATCCCGAGATATCTTAAGAAATTTGAAATTTGTAAATGTTAAGAATTTTTTGTCAACCACCAAGTAGATTAGTTAACCTCAACGGAAATAAACAAATTTAGTCTTTTCAGAAAGGCTTTACATTGGCCTATGTGCAGTAATTAAAAATAATGTCATAATAATTTTACCGTCCTCACTGAAGGGAGTTACCTAAAAGGTAATTCTTATCAAATTTTTATTTGTCGTACCTACAATAAAAAATAATTAGAGGTAGAGTTTTGCCTAAACAATTTTAATTAAATGAATATTATTATAAACGGAAAGAAAAATGTCTCTTTTGGAAATTGCTCAAGAATAACCATGTTCGGTATATCTTAACATTTACAGTAGGTAATGAATTGCCAGTGTTGAAATCAAGTAGGCTATGATATATAATCTAATGCTACATATTATAGCAGGTAATGAATAGACAGATGAAATCAAGTAGGCTATGATTTATACGGGTCTCTCGATTTATACTTTATTTGTCTTGTTATATGTTTCTATAACGAAAAATTGATAAGAATTACCTTATAGGTAACGCCCTTCAGCGAGGACGGTAACATTATTATGAAAATATTTTTAATTACTTCAGATAGGCAAATGTAAAGACTTTTTAACAAGACTAAATTTGTTTATTTCCGTAGAGGCTAACTAGTCTAACTGAAGGTTGACAAAATAATTCCCAACATTTACACATTTATTAAGATATCTCGGGAAAAGAAAAAGATATCAACATGTTGTTTTTATCATTATGTTAATAATTGCATCTATTTTTTTTGTGGGTATTTGGGGTAATTGCATCTAATTTTATACTAAATTGTTAAAACTATATGTTTACATTAAATATTTTCCAAAGAGAACTAGATAATCTTGAGGTCGCCAAAAAGTTTTGCGGCCGTGATACACACTATTTTTCGTGCAATCGTTAAAATTATGAAATTAGATCATTGCCAATAAATATATTATTGCTTTAAAATCACCAGCAGTTCAAATTCATTAATAAAATTACAGCTGCTTGTGACGTGCTTTCTTTCTACAAACGATACTTGCCGTCACTATGACACCCACGGCTTCGGTATTCTACTAGATTGCCTCGGGCGCCAGATTTTTGGTATGGTTTACTCCACTAACTCTCGATCTACTGCCTCAAGAGTACCAGGGTAGCAACAGATGGAGGTTACGGTAATTCCAGGGGTTTGTTGTCGTAGACTGTTTAGCGGTGCACGATGTAAAACAGGCTTTAATTGTTTCACAGTGCCAAACCTGAATTTACCGGTTGCTTGTATTGTAATAAAAAAAAATTGCAAATATCTATATTTCTTTTATAATTATTAATTCTTGTTATAAGCTAAGTTACACTAACTACGGAAAGCTATTTAAAAAAAAAACGTGTATTACTTCTTAGCAATAAAACCAAACACCACAAGTTATTTACAGTTAAATGCGTTTTTACTATGATTGAAGAAAGTGCAATAATAAGATGTTTTAAAAGCAGTATGAAACAGCGTACAAATCTACAATAATGACGGGTATAAAATAAGCCGGTTTAGCGGAAAAATTATATCTACCAGGAAAGCATGACTTGATCAGAATAATTATTAACGAGGAGAAAAGAAAATATAAAAAGAAATAAAACATCTCCGGAACCTTCAGATTATTGACTTTTCCCTTTTTAATTCCGGATTCTCTGAGTAAAGGCCCCCTATGGTCCTGCTTAGCAGAGACCACTAGGGCGATGCTCCCAAATCCTTGAACCAAAGCCAGAAAAGTCAACTATAAGGTAGTCTGGAATGACAGCCGTATGAGAACCCGCTTAGCGAAGAACGCAAGGGTTGCCCTTCCAAAAGACCTGGAATCTAAACCCGAAGATATTCTAATTCCCGATAGTCCCCTTTTCCCTCTTATCCCTACAAAGCGCAATGATAACAGAAAAATTAATAGAAGCAAATGGAACGTTTATTAAATAAAATGATACAATCTTCGAAACTTGGCAAGCGTTAAATATGATTGCAGACAAAAGCGAATTAAAAAAAAAATTACAATAAAGTGTTTTTCTCTTACCTAGTGTAGACACACACACTAATCAGTTTCGCCGGGTTTTATCAAAAATTAGTGCCGGTTCGCGGTAACACGGATTCGGATTCGGTTTCGGTAGTTGAAAAGATCTACGCGAAAAGAGAGAAAAAAAGCCCAGAATTTTCGTGGCTCCTGCCTTTTATCAAATTTTTCAAACCCCACTTAGCAAAACCCCACTAAAATAAAAATATGCGCGGTAGAAGACGAAACTGATTTGTGTTAAAAATTAATTTACAGAATTACAAAGGAGTAGCAACTAGCAGGAGTAAGAATAAATTAAATACAGTAATTTCCAAAGGAGTAGCGATTAACAGGAATAAGACTAAATTGAATAAAGTAATTTAACTGAGTTAAAAAAAAATAAAATAAGAGAGGGTGTTTACAGTTGAAAAAAAAAATTAAAATTGTACTTATTATACAGGGTAAAAAATAACTTCGTTACATGCTATGGAAATGACAGTGTTTGAATATCCAAAATATTTTGACAGTTCTGGACAAAACGCAAATATGTCTGACATTGATAGTGATATTTCAGTATCTTGTTGCTTCAACTTCTAAAGTAAATACAAGTAATAATACAACATTGTTAGTTTTGTATTGTAGAAATGTGAAATTTGAAAGTGACCTTTGCTTTTTCGGCCGTTACCATGGGCAACGGCTGCGAAATTGAATTTCGCGGCCGCTGTGGAGAACGCGAAATACTCACTTCGCGTACGATTGCACGAAAAAGTGATTTTCTGTATACATAGATTAAATTAAAGTGTATAGGAAGAAAAATTATAAAAATAACATTAAAACTAGTAAAAGGAATAATCTCTGCGCGATTTTTCAAGACTACGACCCTTTTCCGTCAGCGGAAAAAAGTCCGATTCGAAAAAATCGGAGTTTTTCCAATAATCTTTTTTTTTTCAATTTTTTTTCAATGAGCCGGTTGCGATATGGATATCAATCAACGCGTTTTGACTTACACAACACCTTAATAGAAATTAGTATCGACAAATTTGCTTTCCTTATCGAGATATCTCGAATAGAAGTTTCACTTAGTAGGAGGGACCGGGATCCTCGGACCCGAGATTGCTCTTCTGATAGAGCCTTTCTTTTTTGAATAAAAACCGATGGCCGAAAGAATTTTCCGGATCGGCCGTAAAGTTCTCGAGTTATCGTGCGCACGGACATCCACACATCCACACAGACAGACTTTTTTTGCGGAAAATCAATTTTTTCCACGTTTCATGACATTTTGAGTCATTTGGAGCAAAAAAATTTTTTGAGATTTTTGCACGATTTCAATACTACGGTTTGCCATACTTCACCAAAGGTGAAGTATTGGCGGGCCGTAGTAATTAATATATGGTACAGATGTATAACGACGGACAATTCCCAAATCTGCACATGGTACTCGATTAATAATCTGCATAAAGATGTGAGGAGCTTTTTATTATTTAGTCACATTTCGACACATAGAATATTCACAGCAGGCAACAAAATATTTATAATTTCATGAAGACAGTCAAGTCCTTTTATAAATAACTAAAAAATTTTTACTGGTTTGCATTTGGCGCAGTCTAGTCTATTTTTTAAATACTAAAAAATCGTAACTGGTTTGCATTTGGCGCAGTCTATTTTGATTAAATACATAAAAATAATGACTGGTTTATTATTATTGTGCGAATTATGTTAATTATGTTACTGTGCGGAAATATGAGTTTTAAAGAACCCATTAAAAGGATTTCATCTTTATTCGTGAAAGTTCTCACCAAAGGCGAAATATCCCCCTAAATGGCCCACAAACCAATATAAAACGATAAATTAAATTCTTAAATATTAATATTACTTAAAATATACCACACACCTAAGATATAACAACATTTTTATTTTTTAGTGATTGAAGCTTTTCACTTTTCTTCTTATAACTTGCCGTATTTGTTATTGATCGGCTATTTTAAAATATTTAATATAAATGGTCTTAACAAGATTGATAGTATGACGATTCCAGTGTAAGTGATTGTCCGCAATTTTTCGAAAGATATTTAATTTTACTTTATAATATATTATTATTATTAATATTTAGATTATTATATTCTGGTGGATTATTTTTTTGATTGGGAGTTTGTGATTAAATTTTATAAACTATATGAATAAAATCTTGCACTGTTATGTACTTTAATTCTTTACAGGAATCTACACTGTAGAAAATAACTGTGTCACCCGCAAAGCTAATTATTTCGTCCTCGGATTTTACTTCAAATAAACTAATTAAATAGATGTTAAATAAAACTGAATTTAAAATAAGTGTATGGTTTGATTTATATAAAAAAAATTGAAACTATTAGTTTATGTAAATAAATATAACGAATAGTAACAAAAAATACCCCTTTTTGTTCATTTTCTTCCAATATACTATATTTGTTTTTATAACTGTATACATTCTTTATTGCCCAATAAAATTTATAATTTATTTCCTCCTGTAGCAATCTAAAAATAAATGAATAAATCGTCATTAGAGGGTGCCCAATTAAATCTGATATATTTCCCATCGCGCCCTACAGGTTACACGGTGTGCTCTTAGAGCAGAAAAAGGAAGTGAGCACCACGTGAAATAGGAGTGTCGGTGTGTGTGTCTACTACTCAGCTCATTTTCCCACATACAGTTTAATTCATTCTCCATGTAGGGGCCATTCGAGTGTTAAGGGTTAGCGGGAAAATATCCTGATCTACGAAAGTTAAGTAGATATTCATAGAATATTTTTAATATTCACTACATATTTGATTAATTGTCATTATTTAAGTTTCGAGTAAAATGTGTTTCTTGAGGTCAAAATTGTTTGGATTTGTGTACAGGAAACTCCATTTTAAAATCACTAAAAGTAAAAATCAAATATATAACTAAAAAAAGAAAAATACTAAGGATTTGAACAACAAATTATTTAATATACTTATAGTATATTTATATACAAGAAAATTAAATCTTTTTTGAAAATTAAATTCTTACTACAATATTACATTTGTAATTTAATGACTGTTCGTTGGCGTTTCGAAATATTAATTCGGGCTTGCTAATAAATTGATGTAGGAAATTAATGTAATTTGACTATCCATAAATGCGTATACGAATCACAAATTTCAAAATTACACTAATTTTGCAGCTGAGCATTATATAACTTTTGGATTACAGAATAATACTAAACCACTTTTGCATAAACTACAGTCGACATATTGTGAAATAGTACTTTTTTCAATTATATGATTACTATACGGGTGTATCAAAAAGGTAGGTCTTAAATTGAACCACATATTCTGGTGTCAAAAATAACTCGATTGAACATAACTTATACAAATGTACACACAAAAAAGTTACGGCCTTTGAAAAGAACAAAATGAAAATCGATTTTTTCCAATATTTCATGGACTGTTTAATATTTTATAATGAAAATGGATACACGGCTTTCTTATCGTAAGAGCATCTTTTTCATATAAAACCACGAAACTGTACAGTCCATAATAATTTTAGAGGGTTTTGAACCCTTAAAACCCCACCAAACTTTTCTT
Organism: Neocrepidodera transversa; assembly: GCA_963243735.1. Classification (NCBI taxonomy): domain Eukaryota; kingdom Metazoa; phylum Arthropoda; class Insecta; order Coleoptera; family Chrysomelidae; genus Neocrepidodera; species Neocrepidodera transversa. The sequence goes on along the minus strand of OY725343.1, from coordinate 27,409,609 downwards.
TGCGTTACAATTAAATTAGTGTTGTGACACCATTGGTTTAATACATCATTTTTGAATTATTTTTGTAGCTTATCACTTTTTCAAAAAGCCAGTTTTTACCGAGATGTGGCCTATTTTTCATTATCATTTGGGTAACAAAAAGTAAGTTATAACTGAGTATTCAAGTTATTCGCAGGTATAAAAGATATGTACAAATGTGTAGTATTTGCTATACTAAATGTTTAAAATGGCCTACGTTTTCCTGAATACACTTTCGGCACCGTTTTAAAAAGAAAAACCGAATTTTTTGGAAGATCATTGGCTTCTGACGAAATCGATTTGCACTTTCAAGGATTCGATACCTCAGTTGTTGTTCGTCGATTACTTCAACAGAACAGTCAATAGGGTTAAGATCTGTACTTCTGGCTGGCCAAGAAATAGGTGCATAAGGCCCCTTCCAATCCAACGTCCAGGATATAGACCGAAAAGATATTCCCTAACTTGGTGGTCGAAATACGCTGGAGCTCCATCTTGTAAATACCACATATTTTGCCTTATTCCTAAAGTTGCCTCTTTGGTAAATTATTTTGTAAGAACTGTAATTTGCCCATTTAAATTATTTATTATTATCCTGGTCCTATTAAATTATTATTCCCAATGCCTGCCCAAACATTGACTTTACAAGTCCTTTGGTGATGAGTCGCTTTTTTGCTTGAGGATTTCCTTCTGACCATACCATATGTGTACATTATTGTGATTCGTTACGCCATTCTATTGGAGGAAATAAACAAAATATGATTAATAAAATTGATGTTCAAAAAGCGTTTGATCAAGTCTGATATCCGGACTTATTCGAAAGCTTTAGAATATCGAACTTCCTATCACCATAATAGAACTTATCAACTCCTACCTCAAAAACAGATCCATCCACGTGAAATTTGGAAACTCCATCACTGACCCCTTTGTTCTGCAAGCCGGAGTACCCCAAGGCTTTGTGTTAGAAACTGTGCTGTATCTCATCTACACCTCATCCACGAGAGCTCTAAACACAAAAATCTAACAAATTCTCAAAAACTTCTCCCAATGGTCTAGTAAATGGAAAGTTACTCTAAGCCCTCAAAAAACCCAACTTAACTTCTTTAAACATCCAAACCACATCCTAAATTCAAATCAAATGCTCAACTAAATCAACCTTAGCCTCTGGTTAAAGAGACTCGTTCGCTGAACGAAGTTACCTATTTGGGAGGATGCCTTACCCGTACTCTAAATTGGTCAAGTCCAAAAAACTCTTAAGGAGACGAGCCTCTCTGATCGGAGCTCTGAATGGAACATTTGGGAGATGTATCCCCAAACTTTACTACATACATACAAATCCTACATTCGTTCAGTAATGGACTATAGAGCTCTCAACTTCTCCTCACTAACCCTTCCTCTCTTGCACACCCTTACAGCAACCGAGAGGAAGATCCTTAGAAAATGTTCCTACCAGCCCCAGGCGCTTCCCCTCCAACCAAATATATGAACTAACTAATATTCCAACTATCATTTCCAGATCCAAAGAAACACTCGATACCAAATGGACAGTGCAAAAACCGAAGAGCACTACCAAGAAGACGAATCAAGAAATTTCCTCAACCGAATTTCAGGATTCTACATGAAGCAATAGATCTTCCGGACGAGCTCCTAGATCTTATGGAGGACGCACCTGTATGCATCAGATAAGCCTTGTCCCCTACCGGGAGGCTCGTAAGTACCAGACATATAAAATATCTTGTTTTTCTAATTCTTACCTTTTTAGATCAACAGCTCCCACAGAATCCCTGAAAAGAAATAATTTACTGCTACAGCAGGGTTCTAGGAATATATACAATAGCAGGACAAATTACCGAGGAGGGTTTAGCAGGTATGCCTTTGACTCTACTTGTAGTGATCAGAGGTGAGTCCTGCACTATCTCACGCATAGAACCCAGCGTGACGTATTTATAAAGGATTCTCGCCTCCACAACTCAGGACAATGTAATACAAAAAAAAAAAAACAAAAAATATGCCGAGTGTGTGAATGTATGTAATTAATTTTATTTAAAGTATAATCAATACAAGTCATTAATTTATTGGCCATAAGTACACACCCAGTAATAGTTGTATTTCTGTTTGGATATAATAGTTATTTATGGTACAAGTATGTTATTAATAACACACGCTAGAAAAAGTGTAGCACACGAGGTAGTCGGGCCGAGTGGGATACTTTGTGACTTATTTGTTATAATACCCCTGTACCGTATAAAACTTTATCCAACACCTCTATATTTTATTTATATTAAATTTTTCAAATTTCATGTGACAAATAATATTTAAAATGAATTTGAAAATGGCTTGCAAAACTTAGTGACTCATAGACCACTTTATTTATTTTAAATTACCATAGTTATGACTTTATAGTAGGTGTTGGATAAACTATAAAACCAATTTTTATTGAATTATTGCCGAGTTAATCATTTTTAATAAGTTTTCGTAATAGTATATTACGTAACAAGAGTTGTAAGTTTACGGTTTACGCACGAAGCCTCGCAGCGGAACTGCGTAAATTTCACTAGTGCGTAATGGGCTTAATTACAACTTATGTCACGTACTAAACTTTATTATAATAGTTGTTAATAACAATTGAGCAATTATTGTGTCGATTGTGAATAAGTTGAATTAAAATATCCCAAATATCTATTTTTATCTTATTATTTTGTATAAGGCGTAGAAAAAATATTGTATGCAAACATATGCATAGTGTGTCTTTTTTTCACTCATGGAATTGCCGCACTCCCCTGACGGCTCGTGAGGTCAACTTTTCCATTCATGAAAAAAAGTACCACTTTATGCACTTGTTACATAAATTACCATTTTGTGTGCAGCTGTGTTATTTATGTGCCTCATATTAGCATTCGTATACTTAAAGACAGTGCAAACCTATTCATTTTTAATGATGTAAATAATAAATCATTCCCGGTGAATGTACCAGTAGAAATGACGAAAAATATAAGCTTATTCACTAGTTTAGCTCGTGCGCCTAATAGCCGCGGGCTGATAATGCTCATTTTCTGCCCTTGTGATACAATATACTGTTGCCGATAGATAAGCTAGATCAAGTCCTGCAGATAACAATTTCTGAATAGGGTTTATAAGAATCAATAAATGGCAAAAATCAAGAATTTTTATATTTATTATTAATCCACTATACAAAAATGTACTAAAAATAGTTTGGTAATTTTTCTTTCTAAAATTTTATATGCATAGAGAAAATATACACATCATATATTAACGTTTTGAAAATCCTTTTAGTTTTTTTTGGTTTATTTTTTTAGTAATACTTTTTTTTCTAAAAATTATATAAAGTTACATTGCGAAACACCGTTCTAACTATATACAGTAATAAGTTATTAACAATTTACCAATTTTATGTCATAAAGGAGGGTATCGTTTTTTGGGTTTTTTGCGACCCCGTACGAAATTTTTCTCACTAAAAGATATTTAAAAAAAAATAAATTTCCCAATTTTTTTTTCTTTAAAACGTCCCGGAACATACTTTTTTTTAATTTTAAAATCTATTTTTTGACAAAATCACAAGGACTGACAAGGAGGATTTGGCAACATGGCGACCGGCTGTCATTTAGCATAATAGTATACCGGAGTGCTCGAAATAGACCAGTTATCCACGAATTCTATTTTTTTATTGTTATACACTTTAAAACCATAAATACTGGTATTATTACTACAAAAAATGGAAATAAAGAACTAAGAATGTAAAATGGTTGAATTCTTGATGTCATCAGTTGTCATCGAATGATAAATACAAAAATTAATTTGCAATCTGTCACATAAGATTTATTGTTGTCACCACAGTTGTTATTGGTTGTATATTGCTTAAAAATAAGTTCTAACATTGGATCGCGGTTAATACAGCAAAAATCGGAAGAAGTTTATAAAAAAGAATACGACAAGTTCATCACATGGATGGAAGAGCAAAAGGTATTAATTTGAATAGCATTTCCTCTAATTTAAAATATTTCAAACAATACCAAGTATACTTTTCAAGTTAAATTAAAAAATTATGATTGTTAAATATTTGAATAAAGCTTTTAAATCATGTGTTGGTAATATTTTATTTGACGTTACAAGGTACTCCTGTCAGAACAATAATAAAAAAGTTATTTCTGCCACAGTATAAGACTACTATAGTAGCTGAATTTTATTTGCAGTCGGATCAGTTCACTTCTGATCTAGATTACTTCAGATACAGTTTTCTTTGTAAAATAATCGGAATTTATCCGATCTGGATCACTTCCCATTTACCGATGCTGCTCCACCCGCAAAAATTGTTCAAAAGTGAACTATAGAAATGTTAAGTACAAGGTGTAATTAAATTGACATATATTATCATCTATAGATCAATCCAAGAGGCTGTCAGATGAAATTCAAGATGGCCGCTGGTAGACACACAAACCCATGTCTTTCACGTAGTTAACATGAAAAGAGCAGTTTATTTTAACATATGAAACGATTGGAGCTTAAAACGGACATTTTAATTTATAATAGTTGTGTGACTAACTACTCGGGATGCATTATTGATATTTAATGAAGTGAAAATGTACAGAAAAAATATTGTTTGTTAGAAAGAACCAAACATGCACACTACTTGTTCTGTAGTCAATTGTGGGAGTCGAAGAGGTCGTGAAACTGTTAGATTTTATAGAATACCTAGTGAACTACATTTCCCACATAAACCAGAACGGAATGATCTCTCAAAAACCATGAAAAATATTTATATGCTGACAAACTCTTGTGACCTTGACTTGTTCTTTGCTGTAAAAACTATGTGTGAGGACCAAATATTAGATTATGTGGAAAGCAGTAAAGCAGTCACTGATGATGGAAAGTCATCTTCTCGAGTTTTACATCAATTCCAGGAGTATTTTATATGTATTTTTTTATACTCTCATTATGTGTGTTATAAGCTGTTATCTTTTTTTCTTATTTGCTTATTATTTGAAACAGCAATTATTTTTATTTCAAACACTTTCTAAAAGCACAAAATACATCAAATAAACATAAAACACATACAAAATGATGTTTGGTCACGTGTTCTGGATTGCCTTATTTAAACGTTGTTTGGGTTTAAGGTATAACCTAAAAAAATATTTACATCTATTTGGAGAAATATTTATATCCTATTACGAATGCTTATTCTTCTTGTTACATATACTGTGGTTCTGTGTTAAGACATGCGTTGTTGCCATATTTACAAATTGGCTTAACAACTGAGATTTTAATAATAAATGTCAATCTTCTCCAGTTCTTGGATTTTTCAGTTTACAATTGTTAAATTTTAGAGCCATTTCGGCAGATGTAATATTTTAAAAAATATTAGTGATTTATTTTTTTCCATTACAAAGAGATTTCTTGCATTAAATATGTTTAATTTATTAATAATTTTAGCCGTCGCGTATACACCCTAAATATCAGGTAATTTAGAATTTCACACAATGGAAATTCATTTTAAGCTCATAGTTTTAATATAAAAACAAATTTTCATTTTCCTCTCTTTGATTTTCAAGTTTTTGAAACATAAAAATTGTTTTTATGAGAAACCCAAAACACCCATTTAAAACGATACCCTCCTTTATTACTAAAGTTAAAATATAATCAGAATTTTGAAAAAATATTACTTTTCTAAGAGCCGTTATACATGCGACTGGTAGTCAGTACTGACAGTCAGCGCACACGGATTGCATTGATTTTCACATTCAGCGTATGATCAGTACGCACAGAGAATGAAAGAACACATTGTTGCCGCTTTGTACTTGAAAAGATTAATAGTTTGAAGACAAACAACAAAAAGAGCTATGTGGATCTCGTATATACATCTCTTGTTCTACTAAACTAATTAATATCTGGGTGTCGATTCTAAAATGGCTACAGAAACTTAAAACAGTAAGTAAAATACGCAACACTGTGTATCATCAGTCAGTACGCATGGCCCGAACTGACGCGTACCGTTACGCATCCGCAAGGGCTCGACGGATATTCCAACGGACCAATCAGTCAACAGACGATACGCGCTGCTTGTGAAAATCCCAATAGAATCAATGGGACCAACTGATCGTTAGGAATGACCGTCAGTCGCATGTGTAACGGCTCTAAAGATTCTATTTGTGAATTTATTACTAAATTACTAAGCTAGTTAATATTAAATATAAATTATATTAAAAATATTGCACGCTGATCTATTACATAAAACAGTAAGTATTTACAAACTTAATAGAAGATGGAGATATTTCAGAATCGTGTGACCTGTTGTATAAATGACTATTATCTTTAGGCGGAACAGTAGATTTAAAGTTCCAGGTAGTTTACGTACTTGATGTCATAGGTCATAAGATACTGAAACACATTTACACAATTATTAATTAAATACAAGTTTATATATTTCTTATATTATAAAAAATACCAGTTTTTAGTCTTTATTTCGAAATATATTTAAACAATTATGAAAAATGTCCCTTTGCGTATTTTTTTAATATGGTATTTTAAATATTAGACTTATTATTTTACAAAAATACGAGAACGTAAATCATTATTTTATGCCAAATATTTTTCATATTAAAAAAAAATTTATAAATATCTGATTAGCCCTTTTATAGAATATTTCAAATAAAAATGTACTGTGAAAGTATGTTTATTAACATTCTCAAATTTCCTATTGTTTTTAATTTTTGATTCACGATGTAGGAACTTTATTCTTCTTTTTTATGGCACGTATCTTTATTTTCCTTATTATTATGTACAAAATAATAACCACGGCACATAGTACAGCTAGTACACCAAGAGCTATCTCAACGTGCACTATTCTTATCTGCCTGTTGTTTTCAGAAGCTGCAGATTGGATATCTGGAAAAAAAAAGATTATTTTAATATTTGTTTTTATACTGAAACAGCTGTTTAGGCTTTCAGGGCGAATTAACAAAAAAAATAGATTATTGCTACTAGAAATGAAGAGGATGTAATCGCACCCAACTTTGTGAACAATTTTAGTCAAGTAATAGTTTAATCAATTATTCTTCTGATAAAAGAACTTTTTTAATTCAGCGTATTTCTTTTTCAAATGATTGTTTCAATTTTCTCTAAAAAATAGGTGCAAGCATCTATAAAAAAATTTTCGCACACTCTAGCGGCGAAACTATGCAAAATTGTGATTTTTTTTCCAACATTTTATTACAAAAATTATGGAATTTTGAAAAAAATGGCCTTGAACTTTTGATAAAAAATTAGTTTCTTTTATTTTTTTAAACTAACTTTTTAAAGTGTATTTTGATCCAAAAAACTAAAAAAATGGTACGCTTCTCATTTTGAATAAAAATTTTTGATGGCAAATATGAACACCAAAAATTTTAAAAAAATACCATTTTTGTAGTAAAAAACTGTATATAATTATGATTTTTTCAAAATTTTATTACAAACATTGTGGAATTTTTAAAAAAATGGCTCAAAAACATCGAAATCTTATTAAGATTTAAAAAAAATGAATAACTGCAAAAATATTAAAGAATTTAAAATTGTAATTGTTATAATCAATATAAAGAAATTTTTCGTAATTTCGTTTTATCGAAAATTAAAAAACAAATGAAAAAAGGAGAAGTTATAACCAAGAATGTAAAAAGTTAAAAACATTCTATGAATTTTCCACAAAAAATACTTTTATACTAACTTTATTAATGCATTTTGATACAAATTTTTTTGAAAAAACTATTTTCAATTTTCTCTAAAAAATAGGTGAAACGTCCTCTAGCGGTGAAACTACGCGAAGTTCTAAAAAAAAGTAAACACAAAATTTGTAGGTAATTTTATGTTCTATAATTTTTATCTGTTGTAATTTTTCATACAAATGCATAATTTTGGCTCAAAATCTAAAAAAAAGGCGTAAAAGTCTATATATAATTCTAAAATTTTAATCATGCGAAATTAAACTGTAATGTGAAACTTTATTTCCATCTTGTTTATTAATGACGTCATTAAGTTGAGAAATACTATTTTATAAGTGAAATAAAAGATTCAATACAGGACCTATATATATTTTCATAAATTAATGAAGAAAAGTTGCCGGAAATTATAATTGATTTTTTTAAATGCAAAAACAGCTGTCGATGAATTAAAAAAAAACAGTAAAATATACATATGCTGCAAAATTTCAAATATTTAGTAAATGATTATCATGTAATCTATGAAAGGGGAGAGAAAAAATTTTGAAGGGGATGAAAACGTTCGCGTGATGATAAAATTGATAAATGATGGCACAAGAGTAGGCGGGAGTGTCACTAGAAAAGGTAAATTATCTTTCAAAATTTCAGATCGAGGTGATATTGACAGAAACATGGTTAGTTACATTATAACGATAATAATTATTAATATAGGGGTCAAATTTCAGTTAAGCTAAAGGTTGGATTTTATTTTTAAATGAGACCAAATATGATAGTGAATGACTAACTTTCAAACACCCTTTATAATAAAAAATGATCATAACATTTGTTCATTGTGATACATTTTAAATAAATAATGAATTGAAAAATATCCCGATTCCTAGAAATGCATAATTTAGTTTTAAATAACAATAACGCTGCAGTAAATGTACATTCTGAAGATTAAACATGACAGAAAATCAAAAAAATAGAATTTTCTTTATCCGCGTGTAATTCATTTTTCATTTAGAGCATGATCATTTCTCGATTCTTCAGATACATTCTTGACAATAATAGTTTCTACTTATGTTGTTGCGTTAATTGTTGATAACAGTTATTTCCTACTTAAAATGCCACACAAATTTGATATAAATTTGATATTCTAAACATTGTATAAAATGTTCCAAAAATGAGTAAGCGAGGAATCAGTCATGTCACTAATGTTACTCAGTCTGCTGCTTGGCGAAGATTAAAAAAAATTACATCCATACCATTTACAGGAAGTTTAGAGGCTACAAGCAGGAGATGAAATTGCTCGATTGGCTTTTAGTAGTTTAACGGAGTTACTTTAATTTCTGTAATAATTGAAAGATTTAAATTAAATCACGATGACACTGGTTTCGAATTAACCTTGTGACATGCCAGAAACTTGAAATATAAAGTACCAGTTGTATTGTGAGTTGCCTACCTACTAGTGCAAGTCCTGGGGGAAAAATTGGAATAAGTTTAAATCAAATTTTCAAATTTACAATTTAGCTACGGGATGCGCAGAAAAACTGAAACAGGTGAGAGCTGCTGTCTTTTTGCATTGTATAGGAGAAGCTGTGGAAGAGTTAAACAATATGGAAATTAGGACGGAAGGAAAAGAATATACGAGTATCATAATTCAAAAGTTGGATGACTAATTTCATCAAAAACTCAACTTGAGACACACAAGTTTAATACAATTACCTGGAGAAACTTTTAACGACTACTATGGAGAAAACTAAAAAAAATGCTGAGAACTGTGATTTTGGAATATATAAGGACAGATTAATCGCAAGGATCGTATAATGTGTGGAGTTTTTGATCAGAGGACTTAGGAAACAGACTCTTAATTTAACAAGGACAATAGAAATCTGCAAAGCTGCTGAAAAACCTGAATAATATATTAAGACTATAACAGAAGGTGTTAAGTGTACTGAGATTTGTGAAATGAGTAGGATTAAAAAACAGTCTGGTACTCAGCAAGAGCGACTCCACGTCCTGGATAAGTGATACAGATGAACCCAGACGGAGCACATCCAAAGAAAACCAGAAAACTGCAGGAATTTTCAATAGTTACGCCACTAGAATGCGCGAAAAAAATGTGCATGTTTTTTCAGATTTTGTGAACAAACAATGCACTTTAGTGCAAAATGTTCTAGTGCAAAGTTATATTAAATTTCCGTTATTGAACTTTTTTTTTTGAATTTCCCATGGTATCGGTGCTAGATTGCGAAAAATATGAACATGTAGAATTTTTCACCCATTTTTAATTTTGGGGATAAACAATACGCTTTAGTGCAAAATGTTCTAGTGCAAAGTTATAGAGCATACAATTCACTGCAACTTTTGTATCAAACTTTTCTCCGAATTCTCAATAGTTTTCACTCATGATTTTAGGAAATCCTAATAGGCTATTACACCCTTTTTTGATAAGTGCCTTAAATGAATCTTATAGTAATAATGAACCACTGTAATTTTTATATTATTACTTTCCCGGACCCATCAAAGGGAGGGACCTCCATTTTGAGGTCCCCCAAGAAGATTGAAACCATTTCAAGCGTATGGTCTGTCTGTGTGTCTGTGTGTAATCTTCCACGATAACTACCGAACCGTTTGACCAATCAAGTTGAAATTCGGTATGAAGGGTCGGTGTGTGCCTCGAATGCGACCAATAGTTGGTTTAAATTGGTACACTAGAAGGTCCTCAAGACAGACATTGATTAAATACACATGTAACAATTTTTTACTTTTTTTAAATTTTAGGGACAAACAATACACTTTAGTGCAAAATGTTGTAGTACAAAATTTTAGAGCAGAAAATTCCCTATCACTTTTGTTTTAAACTTTTTCCAGAATTTCCAATAGTTGCGCCACTAGAGGGCGCGTAAAAAATGTGCATGTAGGTTTTCGCTAGTTTTTCTTGATTTTGAGGACAAATAATACGCTTTAGTTAGTGCAAAATGATGTAGTACAAAGCTTTGGAAAATAAAATTCCCTACAACTTTTATCTTAAGCTTTTTCCAAAATTTCCAATAGTTGCGCCACTAGAGGGCGCGTAAAAAATGTACATGTATGTTTTCTCTAGTTTTTCTTGATTTTCAGGACAAACAATACGCTTTAGAGCAAAATGATGTAGTACAAAGCATTAGAATATAAAATTCCCTACAACTTTTGTCTTAAGCTTTTTTCAGAATTTCCAATAGTTGCGCCACTAGAGGGCGCGTAAAAATGTGCATGTAGGTTTTCTCCAATTTTTCTTGATTTTGAGGACAAATAATACTTTAGTAGAAAATGTTGTAGTACAAAGTTTTAGAGCATAAAATTCAGTACAACTTTTCTCTGAATCTTTTTCTAGAATTTCCAATAGTTGCGCCACTAGAGGGCTCGTAAAAAATGTGCATGTAGGTTTTCCCTAGTTTTTCTTGATTTTGAGGACAAACAATGCATTTTAGTGCAAAATTTTCTGGTGCAAAGTTGTAAAGCATCAAATTTTCTTTAACTTTTGTGTTTAACTTTTTATCGAATTCCTTACAGTTTCGCCGCTACATGGCGAGAAAAATACACATTTAGGATTTTCCATTTTTTTAAAATTGGAGGTAAATTATGCTCTTTAGTGCAAAATGTTTAAGCGCAAAGTTGTAGCTTAAAATTCCTTACAAATATTGTATGAAAATTTTTCCAGAATTCCCAATAGTTTTGTTCCATGTGTTCCATAAATTACTGTAATGCTTAGTATTTTGTAACTAAAATAATATTAATAATTAATATATTCTCTACGGCCGAGCCGGGAAAGTTCTGGGTTGACACAGCCGATTTTTTTTTATAACCGAATAGTGTCATAAAAATGACTTTGAATTTATCATTTTACATTTTCGCGGGAAAACGCTAGCCGCCATGCTGACTAGGTTCGTGACGTCATCCTTTAGTAAATAGAACGTGTCTGCAGTGCAAAGCAAAAATAAAACTATTTTCGGGTTAATAATGAGTTATAATCCTTATTATTGGTGTCTTGTGCACGAATGCAAGAATACTAGGTAACAAAGCCGGGAAAATTGTGGATTCAAGTGCCAACTGATATAAATGAGTAAATACTTGGTTAAAACTGGCAAAAAGTGATTCCAAGTTATTGTCTGCAAATACTAGGTTTTATTTCTGTGAAGATCACTTTGATGTAAGTACGCGCTTAAATTATGTAATAAATATTTTAAGAAAAAAACAGTGATAGATAAAGTAAAGATTATTGCATGCTTTAGATGAAAAACGACATGAAGAATTTATACACAATATAAGATAATTGGTTCTGTTATACAATAAGTACTTACACTGATGTTTTAAGATTCCTCAACTCGGCAGAACAGAAATCACGATTGCATGCAAACAAATTCGCCACCAGCAGACTAGTACTTTCTGCTTTTATGAAACCGTCATCCATGATGATATTTCAATAAAATACGGAATGATAAAAGTCTACAAACGTATGATAACTCGAAAAAAATTAAAATTAACACACACTGCACTATAAATAGTTATTTGTGTAACTAGTGAAAAAAGTGCATATTTGTTGCACGTGTTGCACACAACATTTTTTCTACGATCGAAATAAATATTACATTTTTAACAGTTTTCAAAAAAATAAAATTTGAACTGACAATTTGAAATTAATTGCAGAAACTATCACAATCAATCTGACAGTGACAGTTCAGGCCACATCCATAGGTCAAATCGGTAGACATGAAACGATTTTGATTAATCAAACGGATTTCTATTTATAAAATGACCACTAAAATTTGCTTGTTGATCGTTTGTGATCTTATTTGAGATTGAATCCATTGAATCACGGATAATTTAAATAATTTAGGTAATATTATTATAAGTACCTATATAGATACTTCGCTTTATGTAAATTCATCCAAACAAAATGTATTCCTGAGAGTCCCTATGGTCTAGTGGCACAGATACCGGGCTCCAACCCAGGCGGCTCGGCTTCGAATCCCGGCGGCGGCGTCGAATTTTTTTTATTTTTTTTTATTTTTATTTACTAAGAAATTGACTCTAAAATTATACTTTTATACTTTTAACACGGTAGATAGTGCAAAAAGTGGTCACTTTTTGCACGATCGTAGAAAAAATCTATTGTGTTTAATATGAAGATTACGTCACGTTGGAAGTAAATATTGCGGATAGCGTTTTTGACATTTACAAAACAGTTTTAAAAAATGATTTTAAAAATTGAATTATAAAATTTATATGGCATTTTTATCAATAGAAATCAACATTTCTCGGTTCCTTTTTACAAAATCTATCATAAATACCTATTTTTAGATTTTTTCTTACATGGTGCAAAATACCCTATTGTAGCAGTGTGCTATGCAATGTGCGTGTCATTATCAACATTGAAATATCAATTCGGTAGACGTATTCGCCATCGGCTTACTATTTTAAATTAATGTAATACTTAGTATTTTGTAATTAAAATAATCCCATTCTCTACAGCTGAGCCGGGAAAATTCTGGGATGATATAGCCGATTTTTTTATTTTGTGTCATCTTTTTATGGAAGTATCAAATACATTCAATGTTACTTAATTTTTTCTGTTTTTCCAAATTTGTAAATAAAATTTTAAAATATTGATATACAGGGTGTTGTTTCGAGTCGAGTTTTAAGATCGGACCTGGAATAAGATTTGTATTTATGTGTTAATCGACACCACACTGGACAAAGAACATACCAAATATTACAAATATGTATAGGGTGGTTCGTAAGTAAGGATTAATTAAAAAAATTAACAAAATTATTAAATCACTATGTATCGAGGTTATAAAGAATGACGCATCCATTAAATATAGGTTATTTAGAATCATCTCGGTGTGCCCCAACTATTCTTACTGCTCAATTCCCAATGAATCACTCTGTATAAAGGGAAAGTATTGTAATACGAGTAAAAAATCGATCTGAAGGATTTAACTTTTCTTTACATTTTCAAGTCTATCAAAAATAAATCATTTTCCAAAAACTACTAAACCAATTTTAACCAAATTTTCACCAAAAATCATGTATTTAATTTAAGTTTAATGAAAAATTGCGGAATTGATAAAATTTCATTAAAAAAATTTCAATAAAGAAAACAACTGAAATTAAACAAAAATAAAATAAAACGATATTTTGCATTATCATTTACCTTCAATTTTTTTCCGGTCTTTGGAAATTTCCAAAAATTTTGCATTAGAAAATATAACATGTACATCATCATCCAGGTGTGCGTTAAGAACGTGGTCGACAGTCCCATCCTTCTTCGGTTGAATGCTGACATTTTTCTTCCAAACAAACACATTCCCGTCTAAAAATAAATTTCATATTAACCACAAACCCTTCGTACAGAAGCGCCCTTCAAAATAACCAAAAATTACAGGTTAATAAAAGAAAATAGTAATAAAATGAGATGCAGTTAAATCTAGTAATAAAACTAGGCGCTCTATTACATGTACTAAAAACTTGTTATAAGTTACTTTATTGAATCAAGATGATTTAAATGATGAAATAATTTTGTACACCACTGGTAATTTAAATTTAGAGAAAGAAATTTATGAGCTTAGACTTACCCTTTATGTGGTACAGCTGTACGCTATCAATTTCGTAATATTTTGATTCATTTTCCGTGAGGATCATAGTCAAGCTATATTTGGTATCTTTATCTATAGACCAAGAGAAATGGAGGGCATTGTTTCCCATATCTTCAGTTATCTTAACATTAGAAGGAATGTAAACAGTATTATTCTAAAAAAATATTTAAAGACTTTAGTTACATTAATAAAAAAAATTGATAATGACTTACTTTTATTTTAACTGTAATACTGATATTAACTAGATTTCCTAAAATATTTGCAGAAATAAATGGCAAGTTACTATCAACAATTTCGTGTTCTTCAATATCAATTTCATCTTTTGACCACGGTTTCTTCGGAATTACTTGAATGTAACTTATATATTTTTTATCTGCACTTATATTAACATTTTCGCTTTTTTCATCAGTTGTTTGCGATTCATTAACTAATTCATCAATATCGATATCTGTTATATCTATTTGTTCATTAAAACTGTTTATAAGTGTATTTATTTCGATATATTTTTCTGTACTTTCTTCTGTAGAGGTATTATTTTGATCTGTAGAAATAATAGAATTATTATTTACATTAATATTTTCATTTAATAATGTAGACTTATTATCTATAGGAGGTTCAACTTCTTTGTTTATATTATTACTAACAGGAGTTGTATCTATAGAAAAAATTATCTTTTGATCTATATTGTTTGTAGTATCAAAGCTTTTAGAACTAGATACATTTTTAGGTAGATTATCAGAATTATTATTATTATCTCCTATATTTTCTTCTATTTTTATTGTCTTGTTTTTTGTAGAAGGATCTAAAATTAATTTATTATTGGATAATTCTGTATTATTTTCTTCTTTTGATTCGCTATAATTTACAGGTGAAACAGTTTCATTAATTTTATTATTTTTACTAATCTCTGTGTCTGATATAACTGTTGTATTTTCACTGTTTGTAAGCGGAAGGATATCTGTTTGATGAGTATTATTATTACCATTTTCTTCAATAATGTTAATATTTTTAATAGAATTTGCTGCTTCAGAAATTGCTGTAGTTGCTTTTGGTTCTGCCACAATTGTCTTATTTTCAGTATATGTAGTTTGTAGTCGATCATTGTTATTAATATTTGTTGCAGTTTTTTCATTTATTTGACTATTTTTAGTGATATTTTTTTCTTCTGAAAGTTTGTTAGAAATAGAATTATTATTTTGACTTGTTGTTTCGTCTACTCTCATTGTTTTATCATCAATGCTTTTAATAGGATGAAGATCTGTATTTTTAGTGTCATTATTAATATTTTCTTTAATATTTTCGTTGGTTTTACTTTTATTTACTTTTTTGAAAACGTTGTCAGTAGTAGAAATATTATCTTGACTTTCTGTTGCATCAAAATTTATAGTAGGATGAAGAACTGTTCTTTTAGTATTATTATTAACATTTTCATTAGTCTTTTCATTATTTTTTCTATTTATCCTAGGATTTGCTTCTTCGGAAAATTTGTTAGTAATGGAATTATTATTTTGTACTGTTTTATCTTCAATATTTATTGAATGACGAATATTTGTTTTATTATTATTATTTACATTTTCTTTACTATCTTCATTAATTTTACTATCATTTGTATTCTCAGACAATTCGGTCGTAATAGAATTATTATTTTGGCTTGATTTTGCGACTACTATAACTGTTTTATTATTTTCTTCGTCTTTAGTCTTTTCATTCATTTCACTAATTTTAGTAGCATTTTTTTCTTCAGAAACGGTAGTAATTGAATTATTATTTTCACTTGTTATTGCGTTAACTCCAATTATTATTTTCTCCTTATTATTATGAATATTCTCTGCAGATGTGTCATTATCTTTATTAATTTTAGTATTATTTTTTACTTTAGAATCATTAGAAACGAAAAAATCATTTAAAGTTAGTTTTTCTGTTGTTAAATCTGTCTTATTTTCATCAATTTTCAAAGTACTTGTCATATGTATTTTTTCATTACTTAGCTTAGAGTTATTTTCAGTTTTTAATTTATCATTCATTCCATTGCTTTCTTTTTTACTATCTTTAGAAATACTACTAATTGATATTATTTTTTCCTTTTCTTTATTGGATTGTAAAGGTATATTTATTTCTTCTTTGTTGCTTTTATTTAATTTGTTAGTATTATTATCGATTTTTATGCTTCCAGTTAAACTAAAATCATCAGGAAATATCATTCTGTTTTCGTTTTTAATATCTTCTTTTGTATCTGCAGTATTATTTGTACTGTTTGTATCATTAATATTTTTTTCTTTAAAAATGTTGGTTTCCACATTTGATACAGCTATACTTGGATTATTAATTAATTCATCAATATTTTCAGCAAGCCTACTTTCAATGTTATTAAGAATTGTATTGCTATTACCTTCAGTTCGCGTACTTGTATCTTCTTCATCATTAACCCCAAACCAATGGTTTGGATCAATAGTACCAGTTTCACTTTCGTTTAAATATAAATCACTCCTACTGTCAATATATTCTTGCATATGAGTCATTTCATCTTTATTTGCTAGTCCAGTGGATTCTGTATCTTCTTCAGTTTTCCCAGAAGAAGAATGTCCATCGATAAAACTTTTTGGTAAACTAAGAGTTACTTTTTCAATAGGCGTAACAGTTGGGTTAAGTTCAACTTCAACATCGAATAAAGAATATTCTTCTGCTGGGTGATAGGTTTCAAAAAGGGACTCGTCATTATCACCACTTGTAGAAAAGAGGTTAGGTAATTCTTTTATTTCAGGATTCTTCTTATCTAAAAATAAATAACTGAAAATTATATTTCAGGACATTTACTGTTTTATTTCTTTCAGCACGAATTTAATTCGTTAAGTAATCTTAATTTATTTTATTGTAATGAGCCATTTTTGTTCTTTTAAGTGTGAATAATTTATAATAGGGAAACATATTTTCTTTCAAGATAAACAAAACAGTCTGTTTTCTATTCAAAACATCAAAACATACGGTTGACACAAATGGCCTCATTATTGTCTTATATTTTTCTGGTTTCAGATTACTACTAAGTATGTTTTATTTTTAAACTAAAGATATTCTTGGAAATGTAATATTTTCTAATGGGCAGATAAGCTTATAACATTGTATTTAGAGTATGATAAAATAATTTTATTGTCCAGTATTTTGGATATCAATGGAAATTAATAATAGATGGCACCACTCCTACTGTTTTCCAAGTTATGTCTGGGATTATTTTGCAATGTATGTATAGTTATTTGGTATCTTTACTTTATTTCTATCTTATCCCAATAAATAATAATTAAGTTAAACATTTTTAAGTCCGTGTTTACTTGACGTTGATACTTGAAATTTTTATAATGTATTATAATTTGTTATATAAAATAATAAATTAATAAGGGTAAAATATAACGATATTCTAAAAAAATAGTATAATGCCATCGTATATTTTAATAATTTAATGTCAATAATTCTTAATTATTTTACAATAGTATAATAGGCTTTTTTTAAGCTTTCGTACTTTTTCTTAATTTTACAATTGCCAGAAAATACATTAAAAGTTATGGACATATTCTTAGGTTGCTTCCTTATCACTGCTATTTTAATCCAATAGAAATGGTTTGGCCCAAGTTGAAATGAAAAAATTCAAATGTGGACCAAAAGAAGTAATAGAAACCTACGGAAACATATTAATCAATATTCCTTAATCGCATTGGGCAAACTACGTGGAGAAAAACGAAATAGTTATTTGTATGCCTAGGCCGCGAAATACCTTTTTGGCGGACCGAAAGAAAGATTATCGCCGAGGCCGCTTGCGGCCGAGGCAAGATAATCTTGAGGTCGCCAAAAAGTTTCGCGGCTGTGGTATACACACTATTTTTCGTGCAATCGTTAAAATTATGAAATTAGATCATTGCCAATAAATATATTATTGCTTGAAAATCAACAGCAGTTCAATTTTATTAACAAAATCACGGCTGCTATGGAATTGACAGTGTTTGAATATACAATAATATATTGTTTAACGAGCAAGGAATGATAGTTATTTCCCACGAGTATGAAGTTTGCAGCATGAGCCGCAGGCGAATGCTGCAAATCATACGAGTGGGAAATTAGCATTCCATGCGAGTTAAACACTATACTTTTTCTACGGCTGTAATAGATAATAGCGAAATGATTTAACAAATAACATGAAATTTATTGACATAACGATTTTTTATGATTTTCACGATTTTTTACGGTTTTTTACGCTTATTTGACGATTTTTTACGTTTTTTTACGATTTTTGAAGATTTTTTACGATTTCTTACGATGTTTTACGATATAACCTGTTTCGATACTTTTAAAAATATTTCAACCCCTTCCAGTTTCACCCCCGAAGATCGGATAAAAAAAAGTTTTATACAAATTGTATTTGAAAAATGTTAATCCATAATGGTTTTACTTTGTTGTCATTAATTTCTATGTGTTTTTTATAATTTTTGTTGTTTTTCATTAATTAAAGTTATTTATTTTGTGTAAATTTATAATTATTTATTCGTTAATTAAAGATGAATGTTTTTTGTGGATTATTTATCACAAATAATAAAAAAATGCTTAAAATATTTAAATTTTACCAATTTAGGTTAAAAAGTTTTCATTAAAATCAATTTAAAAAAAAAATAGTTTTAAGTTTTTGAGCTCTTACAATTCACACCATTTCAGAATTCAAACTCAAAATTTTACAAGAAAAAACATTTTTCCGAAAATACAAAGTATATCACTAAATTCATTTTTCCGTGCTCTTTGCAAATACAGAATCTATTTTAGAAAAATCTGATATACAGGGTGTTGTTTTTGGGTCGGAATATTTTATAATATTTTTTTTAATCCGGAACTGGATTTTTTATTGTAAATTTATTGATCGATTGGGCACTTTAAACAAAATATGGCCGCTAACTATCATGAAAATATACAGTTTGGTTAGAAAGTTACGAACCATGCAAGAAATTGGCAAAATGGATAAAACACCCTGTAGCTTGTTTATTAAAGTAGTTAGACCCATTAAGTACGGGGTTTTTGAGATCGCCTAGGTGTCCCCTATCTGCAGTTAACGTATGTCACTTTCCCAATGAAACACCCTCTACAGGTTTAAAAAGATCGTCGTTCTTTAGTGCCTTTTAGTTATATAAAACATGTATTCTTTGTAGACCAACACCAGTAATTTATATCGAAGTATGTTACAATCATGGTTCTTAAATATAAACCCAATTTATTATACCAAAATATAGAGAATCTTTTGAAAATTCTATATCTAGCTCTTACATTTTCATTTGTTGGTAAATGTAATGTATTTCATTTATCTGTACATTTTGTATATGGCATCCCTTATTGAATACAATTTAGTCTTACGCTTTGAAACCTTCAGCGACATGTTCTTTTAAAATTCTGTATCTGACTTAAGTGGTTGCCATTTAGAGAATTGCCCAAGGAAAATTGGGTGTAAAAATTGTTTTTTTAATATACTCCAGATAATGTTAAGTAATCCTACCCTGTAGTCCGATTTTTCTGCGCAGAATCCAAGCTGCAAGCTGTCGTCAATTTGATGTTGTTTTTCGTCATTTTTGGTACGAGACGTCATTTTACAAATAAATGACGTGATTTATGACGCTGATTTTTGGACGTATCACGAGATTTTTACGAGATTTTTTCGTCATTTTAATAAAATTAAATATGCATTTAATGCACATCATTCATATTTATAAATATTAACATCGATTTCTACTTGATTTACATTTTTAAGTGTCGTCATTTTTACAACATTTTTTTAGTCATTTTTCACTCAAAAAATTTAAATGTTCTGCATTCTGTAAAAACTAGTCTACAATTTTTAATTCTACCTATACTTTTAGTACATTTCTTAGCCAACGTCATTTTTGCGACATTTTTTCGACATATTTAAGTAAAAATTTATATTTTGTCAAAAAATCGGTTTTCCTATCAAAGATATTCATTTTTTAAATCTAATAATTTTAACAACCTGCTTTATATAATTTTATTGTTTATTTCTGGCAAAGATGGCAACACTGGGAAGATTAAGTGATGAAGATGCGGGCAAATTCATATTGAATATTGCATGGCGACCAATTTTGATTTTGGGATGGTTGGTTTTGTTGTGTGTCAGTGTGCAACCGTATTACATTTGTGAATGAATTAAAAATTATGAGGTAAGTTTAGCAAGAGTAATTTTTATTTTATTCTTCTTTTAAGACTTATACCTATACTAAAAATTAAATTTGTTTTACTTTTATTGGTTTTCACTATAGTTATCTGATACCTTCGTTGCTTGTAGTGTGCATGCATGTAAAATGGCGGAATGTAAATGTGTAAACACGTTTAATTTGAATTATTTATTAATAAATTCAGTAATTTAGACTTAAATAAAAGATCATTCCAGTGGATTTTTATAGTTCAGTCGTATATACGAGGTTTGACGAAAAATGTAAATTGTGAATGTGAAATATAGTCTATTCAAAACAAAAACCGTTGCACGTCATCGATGATTTAATGATTTCCAATCAGAAAAAACATCCTTGTAGGACGTTATGTTTAGAAACGATATTACTAAAACCCCCAATTAGTGACGTTCGTACATGAAAGGATTTTCTGCGTGCTCTATTTGGTGGTAACACTGCCGTATTATTATTTGCACATCGATGACGTACAACGGTTTTTGTTTTGAATAGACTATATGCAAGTACCCTTATTTTTGACAATATCGAAATTTGTTATAAAGCGAACTACGTTCAGACATGCAATTATATCTATGTGTATTCAAAAATAAGACTTTTATTTCTTTGAATAACATTGAATTACAATAACATAATTACATTTTAGTTTTATTTTATGTCACTTATATAGACAAGACTATATATTTCAATTGTAAATAATTTTTTTTCTCTCGGTTTTTGATATTGTTAAAAGTAAAGGTAATTTACTCTTGTACAAGATTCACATTTTTTTGGCACACTTCGTATACGACTAAAAATTTGATATCTGGATGGTTGTATTTTAGGTTTTAGACCATGCAGCACTTTTTATGAAGAATAACTTTTTTTTATAAAACTAATAATAAAAAAGTTTCTCATATGGTAGATTGCCGAATCTACTAGGATGTTTGTGAATTACGTATTTAAGATAAAAAAAATGTATATGTTTAGAATATTTATTTATATTAAATGGAATAGACTCATTCCTATACAGGGTGAGTCATGAGGAGCTGTACAAACTCCTACCTCGGATTGAGGTCCCTATGGGGAATAACAAATGGCCATTAAAAAGTGTCTGCTCCCCTTGATTAATAATATACAGAGGGAGTTGTTAATTTTGACTGAAATTTCTTTTGGTCATAACTTTTGAACGGTAAGTTCGATTTGTCTTATATTTTGGTATAAAACGTTACACTACTACCACCTAATTAACTGATTTATTCACGCTAGAAAGCGTCCGGTCTAAAAAATTAGTTCGTTTTTTTCATTTAAAAAATTTCACCCTGTATATGGTTTTTGAAAACTGTAATAAGTATTTTACAAATTATACAAATAGACAACAAAAATGGGGTATTTATTTTTTCGTTAAAAGTTTAGCAAAATTAATCATAGAAAAAAATAGCTTCTCTTGCAAAAAATTAATTTTTTTACAAAAATGTAATTTTTAATTACTAGTACCACCAGGACTATATTTTTAATAATACAACCGTTTTAGTTAATTTCCAGAATCGGCTTTCAAAAGGTTTTAAATAATACTAAAAAATCGGCCTGTATAATATTTCTTTAGTGATTCATTGGCATTTTAAACTTACATTTCGTTTTTAAATTTGAGAAATTGCAAAAAGGGGCCAAATATAAATGAAACTAAATTCAACACAAATAAATAAGAAATATTGTTAACCCAATTTGGTTCACTACCCTCTCATGGTTTATTAATGTTGAAAATTTAAATTTAAATTGTAAATAAATTCGTTCATTTTTAATGTTCTATTTTCCTTTCTTTAATTTTAAAAAGATCAAACTGTATTTTTTTCTTTCGAAACAAAATTCTGAGAATTCGATAAAATGACAATACCGATAAATCACTAAAGAAAAATTATACAGGGCGATGTTTTACTATTATTATTTAAAACAGCTTGTACTTTTTGAAAGCCGACTCTGGAAATTAACTAAAACGGTTGTATTATTAAAAATGTAGAACGAGTTGTGGTTGTACTAGTAATTAAAAATTAAATTTTTGTACAAAAAATTAAATTTTTGGAAGAAAAGTTATATTTTCGAAATTTATGATTCATTTTTCTAAACTTTTAATTCAAAGTCAAATTTGATGTTTTTATTAGAAATAGAGTAATCGTCTGGGGAAAAAAATAAATATGACATTTTTGTTGTCTATTTATGTACTTTGTAAAATCCTTATTACAATTTTTAAAAACCATATACAGGGTGAAATTTTATATATAAACAAAACGAACTAATTTTTTAAGACCGAACCTGATTTTTTTCTAGCATGAATAAATCAGTTAAGTAGGTGGTAGTGGTGTAACGTTTTACCAAAATATGAGACAAATTAAAAGTTATGACCAAAAGAAATTTCAATCAAAATTCACAACTCCCCCTGCATATTAATAAACAATGGGAGCAGACACTTTTTAATGGCCATTTGATATTCCCTATAGGGACCTCAATAGGAGGTAGGAGAATGTATAGTTCCTCATTCCTTACCCTGTATAAACGCATTTAAGTTTTGGATAAAATTGTTTTTACTAAAAAAGTCCCAAATCTCACCTTTTTATAATGAAAATGTCAAACGTTTTTATTAAATCAGTTGTTTTATGCTAATGTAAAACAGTGAAATGAAATATTCACATTTTTTAATTGACAGAAAATGTATGTTTTGTATTTGTTGCACTTTGCCATAGAATATGGAATTTTGACATGCAGGTGACCAGACAAGTTTAAAAGGCTGGTCAAATAAATTATCATTTCGGATTCCAGAACAAATCTTGCTGGATGTGCAGAATGAAAAAATGGCTAAGATGACGTATGTATAACGTTAATTGTATCCCCATTTTTCTTTTGGTAAATGACATTTTTACGTCAGAAAATCACGTATTTGTAAGTCATAACATGAGGCTCTTTTACGGCATAAATTCACGTGATTTTTTGCGTCATAAAACGACGTCCTTTTACGTCATGCAAGGACGTCCTTTTTACGTCAAAAAATACGTCATACACTGACATCCTTTTAACTTTATAAAATTATGTCACTGGGCTGTGACATAATCACGTGATCCTATCATCATAAATGAAGTCATATTAAAAGTCTAAATGACGTCCAAATCTCAAAAAAACGTCGTTAAAATGACGGCAGCTTGCTGCTTGGGAATAGGATAGAGCGCCACAAAACATCATTATTCGTTGTTGGCCGGGATCTCGCCTAATATTGCAACTAAAATTATGCAGGTTTTTTAATGACATTTAAAATATTTATTAAAAGAGCGCGTCTGTGCTACTCTTTTTAAATTTATCTAGAGAATAAAGTTGATAGTCGTATCACTTTACTAAAAATAATTTAAGGAAAGTGCCACAGACACGCTCTCAAGGATTAAATATAGAATTGGTTAATGAAAACCGCAGCTTCCTATCTTTAATATTAAGGGAGCACCCGTCCAAAAACATTTTCAGCCAAAATACAATAAGATATTGGCTACTCTTAAAAGCTCAAGGTTCCTTTTGGATTGCTTTATATCTAGAACTAAATTCACATTTATAAAATTTTACTGCATATTCTATTTTTTTTTAAATTTGGTCTGGTCTATTGCACTGGTCTATTAAAAATACTATATATGTTCTTTTTTATGATATTACTAAACGGAATTTACAGAACCTAAATGCATTTCATTGACAATAGATGTCAGTCTTGTCCTAGTTTTCTAAGACCATGTATTTATTAAGCACCTATATCTATTAAAAAAAAATTTATAATCGAAATTAATAACAATTGCAAAATGTTCAGTACATATACCAGAAGAAGAATTTAAAAACACTTTTGATTGAAACTTAATGCATTCAATTATTTTTTACGAATTTTTTAAAGCTTTCTTAGCGTTGCAATTGCATTTGATCAAAATAATTTTTGATGAAAATTTGATTAAATTGGTTTTTGAAAAAATAATTAAATAAAAATTTGTAACATATACATCCAAAAATTTTGTGCACAGGAGACCTAAAAACTTTATATATTGTTACGATATTATCAAAGCTCCCGTACCAAAATATAAAATTACCCTATATGAATATTTGGTATTTAATATTATTATTTAATATTATTATTTAATATCATAACTTTTTTAAAAATAAAAAATCAATATTTTTAATTAACAAACAAAGTAATCTTGATCAAAGTGAGTGGCCAAAATACATTTTTTAATCACCAGTGATTAATAGTATATTATAGATCAAGGGACTGAGGGATTAAAAGACACTTCAGTCCTGTGTTATATACGCTATTTTTTACACCGCGGTGCCCAAGCTCCCATAAAATTCAAGGGAGTAAAAGTGGCACTTAAGTCCCTTGGTACTATTAATCACCCCGCGCATACATTGACACTTACACAGACGCATATATCTTACAAATTGCACTATAAATATTATTCTAATCTAAATATTGTACATATTTTGATATAAATTTTTGGTATTGGAATTTTGGAAATTATGAGTAAAAAGATAAAATTAGAAAACGTTATACCTCAAAATGTGTATTTGACAGATGTACATTGAATTTCGATTATTGATTATTATAGGGGGGATTAAATTAGGCAAAAATAAATAAAATAAATAATAGAGAAAAAAAGAGTTAAGTGTCGTTCCTAAGGGATGGAATGATGATGGTGGATATTAGCATTGTATAAAGAGTAATAGGTTATTATTCCTATTATTCTTTATACAATGATATTAGTATTACACATTTAAAGGCTTCAAGGCACACATTATTCAGACTTTTTTTTTCAAACAAAACACTGGTTAAAAAAATCTGAGATATATGGTATATAGGGTAGCGAAAATTTAATTCAACACTACTGGGATTTTGTAAACCGTTATATATACAAATTTGGTTAAATGGGAAAAATATGCGCATTTTTAAGATGAATTGATTGGTTTTTCAAAATTAAAATATCAGATCCGGTTTCCGAGATATTTGGAAAAACCGAAATTGACGATTGTCGTTTAATCTAATGATGAAATCAATATTTATAAATCTAAAACAGAAGATTATCCATACTCAAATGTGGAAAAATTATTCAAAGAATAATAAAAAAACTCATAGTCATATCACAATAATATAATGTTGAAAATTTAACAGCAGGAGGCAACATGTTTCGGGCATTCGATGGCCTTCATCAGGCCTATAATACTAAATGGTACATTAAAGATACGTAAAAGGACAAAGTTTAGTAGTTACTTACATAAATTTTGTTAAACAACTA
This sequence comes from Neocrepidodera transversa, assembly GCA_963243735.1. NCBI lineage: Eukaryota > Metazoa > Arthropoda > Insecta > Coleoptera > Chrysomelidae > Neocrepidodera > Neocrepidodera transversa. Next base: position 27,383,756 of record OY725343.1, on the reverse strand, counting down.
TAACATATTAATTGTACGATGACAATAGTAAGAATATAGAAGAAAACTGTAACCAAGTGTGGCGATACATTAACAAATTAAATGTGGTATTACATCAAAATTAAAATTTTTTTAAAAAATATAAAAGTTAAAATTTAGAAAATTTAGTTGGCCGCTCCATACTGGAAGGCTGTGCGTAATTATACAGTGTGTCTGAAAAAGTTGGCAACAAATGGGAAACTTTTTTATTATTAAGTTTAGGAAAAAACGTCATTCTTCATAAAAAGTTCTGCAAGGCCTAAAACCCAATATACGATAATCAGATATCGAAATTTTCCAATCGTATACGAGGTTTGTCAAAAAGTATGAATTTTGCTCAAGAGTAAAGTACCTTTATTTTCGACAATATCTAAAATTGTTATTAAGAAAAGTTGATTGGAATTGAAAACTACGTTTAAATGTCTAATTACAGCTATCTACGATGAAAACCAGGTTTTATTATTGTTTACAATTTCTTTAAGATCGAAAATGAACAAAAACTAGGTATCTAAATTATTGACCTGTACAAAATCAAGTTGCTGTGGAAATGTTTTGAAACTTATCTTATGTCAGTATGCTTCAAAACCTCAGTTTGTAATAATTGTACTTTTTTAAATACTAGTAAAAATGCCGTTGAAATTAAGTCTTGAAGAGAAAATTGAAATTGTTTTAATTGTTGGAGATAACTACAAAACTTATAGGGAAGCTGCCATAATCTTTAATAACAGACATCCTGATAAAAATGTACATTTTGCAACAGTAAGTAAAATAATAAAAAAGTTCAAGTGTTCCGGAAATGTTGAGAATAAATTCAAAAAGAAACATGAGGCATGGGTTGCTACTGAAGAAATTCAAAATCAAGTAATGCTCTCAGCAATAGAAAATCCTAAAGATTCCATAAGAAAAAGGGCAGCTTTACTTGGTGTGCGCAAAGACGTAGTTGCAGGAATATTAAAAGCAAGCAAATTTAAACCTTACAAACTCCAGTTCACTCATACCCTAAAAGCAGGAGATTTTAATAGAAGATTTGAATTTTGTGCTTGGTTCCAAGGGGAGTTAGAAGATAATAATTATATGGCACGGTGCATACTTTTTTCGGACGAGGCAACGTTTACTTCTAATGGGGTAGTCAGCTCACAAAATTGCCGTTGGTGGTGTGATGTTAATCCTAATTTCACTGTCCAAACTCGTGACCAATACTGTTTTAAAACAAATGTATGGTGTGGAATTTTTAAAGATAGAATAATTGGACCATTTTTTTTTCGAACTAATATGAATGCTGAACGTTATCTGGAATTTTTAAATAATGAGATTCTTGAATTTCTTCATAACCTACCAATAATGGAAAGGCAACGTACATGGTACCAACATGATGGAGCAACCTGCCATAATACAAGAAATGTTCGAGAATGTCTTCTACAAATTTTTAACGGAAGAGTAATTGGAAGATTTGTGGACTTTGCTTGGCCTCCAAGATCTCCGGACCTGACCCCCCTAGACTTCTTTTTATGAGGATACTTGAAGCAAAAGGTATACCTTAAAAGACCGTTTGAAAATATTGATCATTTGGAAAGAATAATTAGGGAAACATGTGACGGTGTTACTCCAGATGTTATTAGAAATGCAATAAAAGAATTCTCTCGAAGAACAATTACCTGCTTAGAAAGGGACGGTGGATATGTTGAGGCGTACGTGCAGTGAGGGAAAAGTTAATCCGGATTCTTCTTTTTCATGCATGTAATGTTTGATGTTGTGTTTTGAAAATAAATGATTCTAATTATGTATGCATTTGTTTACATTGTATTATTGATAACTCGTGCAAAACAAAGTCAATATTTATAGCAAAATTTGCAATGAGAAAATGAGTGGTGTAATCAGTAAGTGCACATGAACATAATTTTTAATTTCTATCGATATCTTGAAATTAAATTTGAAGCACTTGCAGAACTTTTTATGAAGAATGACGTTTTTTCCTAAACTTAATAATAAAAAAGTTTCCCATTTGTTGCCAACTTTTTCAGACACACTGTATATTTGGTTGAAGTCGTAGTGCATCCCACGATGCACTTTACAAAAGTTAAATTTGAAGAGTAACAAATTGCGTTTTAACTATGCGGCAACTAACTAAATGACAAGTGACAAATAGCAATTATATTGAGTATGAGACCCAACTATCAAAGTCCGAAAAGAAGACGAGAAGAATAACAAGAAGAAGGTATCAGACACAGCAAATTAAAAGACAGGAAAAGCTAAAATAAAAAAGGAAGAATATAACCTATATAAGAAGTCCACGAAGCAAAAATTAAACATTAAAAAAGTAAATTTAAAAATAAATAATTTTGGGTGGGATGAAGCTGTTCATTAAGACAAGAAAAATTGTTATTCGATAGGGCTTTTTTGATTTCAAACATCTTTAATAGACTCAATTTAGTACTTTTGGTACAATAGTGTAATAAAGAAACATTAAGATCAGAATTTAAACTTTTTATATTCCTTGATACGAGATTCCAATCTCTATGCAACTTAGGAACTATATCTTTGCAATTAACTAGGAGACTGGCAGAAGAGAAAGAAGGTTTGAATTTGATGTGAATATCAAATTTACGAAAAGTTCTTGTCACACTATATGAAACAGGGCCTATGAAAGGAATTGAACCACTGTCGTTGATTTCAGAACGACTAACAGATACATTAAAAGTTAATTTGTGTTTGATGAAAAATTTGTAATATAGATCTTCTGAATGAGATCTAAAGGGAAGTTATTATTAAGGGCTAACTGTTTAATAATATTAATTTCTTTATTAAAAGCAGAATCTGATAAAGGTAAAGAAAAAACTCTTTGAAAGAATGAATTGAAGGAAGCTATTTTATGCGGCCAATTAACTTTTCTAAATATTAACTTGAATATTTAAGAAAAAAAATTTTAATTTTGATGTAATACCACATTTAATTTGTTAATGTATCGCCACACTTGGTTAAAGTTTTCTTCTATATTCTTACTATTGTCATCGTACAATTAATATTTTATACTTGTTTAGGTATCTTTAATGTACCATTTTGTATTATAGACCTGATGATGGCCTTCGAATGGCCGAAACATGTTTCCTCCTGCTGTTAAATTTTCAACAATATATTATTGAGTTTTTTATTATTCTTTGATTTATAAATCATTTGAATAAAACTAACTAAAAATTGAGTATACTTAGACCGCCCTAATATTACTTAATTTCTATTAAATATCTCAAATAACTTCAATCAGAAAATTAACAAAATTTGTTTAAACTTTTACTATAGAATTAAAAAATTAAACTAAAGAGTCATTGTGGATTACTATTAATTCTTTGAGAATTGTTCGAATTGTCCTCCGCCTTGTTCAAGACATTTCCTAATTCTTTTCGAGAACTAATAAAAACTTAAGTGTTCTACGCTCCTCAAAGACGAAACGTTGTTTTAAAAAAATTGGATGAGCTATGGTAAGGGGTGTTTTGGCTTGAATAAAAAAAGCTTTATATAGTTGTTTTTATCTTTAAGAATTAGGGTGTTAATTAAATAAAACGAAAATCGTATCATTTTTCCGCTAACGGTTTACGAAATCCCGACAGTGTTTAATTAATTTTTCGCCACTCTGTATGTAGTGAGAAAGTAAAAATTGTATACGTTTACCCTAATTAGAATTTTTTTAGAAGGGCGTAAGTGCACGGACAAGTATTAAATTTGCTTCACTGTCCTATTTCTCTAAATAAAATGCTAATTGTTTAAAAAATAAATAACTTACCCGGTCTAAATTCGTTAGTTTCAGATTCATTTAGTCTTTTATTATAGGAACTATTTTCACGGCTTCTTCGTTTTAAAAGGTGAGAACTTCTATCTAGGTCATCTAATTTTAAATTCCTACCTTCTAAATCAGAGTTTACCAAATCTACAATTTTCATGTTTTTTAACTTTGTTACATTATTGGTCGATTCTATATTTGTATTTGAATCTAAATTATTAGGCAGCTTCGAATTTTTAAGATTAGCGAATTCTTCACTGCTAATGAACAGAATTGGATCTCGATGTGGTATCATATTAGACGGTATTTTATAATGAGGACGTGGAACTTCGTCATTATCAGTATTTGCTTCAACTTTTGAATTTATTGGTTTATCAGGTTTAATGTGAATTCTTTTTCGAAATTTGCTGTAAATGTTAACAGTGGGTATCTCAGTTTTATTATCATTATTCGTTAAAGATGACTTTTTAGGATCTAAATAATCATCTTTTACCTCTGGATTTGAGTTTATGTGTATATGTGGTCGATGTTGAAACCTTTGGTAAATACTTGTAGTAGAAGGAACATCAATCATATTTTCACTATTAGTATTTTCATTTCTATCTGTGATTGATTCTGCTGTGGTACCATTTTCAATATTGGTTACTAATAATTCTGGTCTTAAATTTATGTGCATATGTGGTCGATGTTGAAATCTTTGGTAAACGCTTGTAGTAGAAGGTACATCATCCATGTTATCATTATTATTACTTTCACTTGTATCTTTGATTGATTCTTTTGTGGTACCTTTTTCAGTATTAGTTCCTAGTGACTCTGGTTTTAAATTTATGTGCATATGTGGCCGATGTTGAAATCTTTGGTAAACGTTTGTAGTAGAAGGTACATCATCCATATTATCATTATTATTACTTTCACTTGTATCTGTGATTGATTCTTTCGTGGTACCTTTTTCAGTATTAGTTCCTAGTGACTCTGGTTTTAAATTTATGTGCATATGTGGTCGATGTTGAAATCTTTGGTAAACGTTTGTAGTAGAAGGTACATCATCCATATTATCATTATTATTACTTTCACTTGTATCTGTGATTGATTCTTTTGTGGTACCTTTTTCAGTATTAGTTCCTAGTGACTCTGGTTTTAAATTTTTGTGCATATGTGGTCGACGTTGAAATCTTTGATAAACATTTGTAGTGGGAGGTACATCATCCATATTATCATTATTATTACGTTCACTTGTATCTTTGATTGATTCTTTTGTGGTACCTTTTTCAGTATTAGTTCCTAGTGACTCTGGTTTTAAATTTATGCGCATATGTGGTCGATGTTGAAATCTTTGGTAAACGCTTGTAGTAGAAGGTACATCCTTTATATTATTATCGCTATTACTATTTTCGTTTGGATGTATGTTTGATTCTTCCGTGGAATGGTTAGGTTTAATATGAATCCTTTTTTTATATTTGCTGTTAATATTTGTTGCACTAGATATATCAGATGTGGTACCGTTTTTATCATTCGTTAAAGATGGTTCTAAGGTATTTACAAGAGACTCTGGTTTTGCGTTTATGTGCATATGTGATCGATGTTGAAACCTTTGGTAAATACTTGTAGTAGAAGGTGTCTCCATATTAGTATCACTACCAGTGACGTTTTTATCTATGATTGATTCTGTTGTTGTATCATTTTCATCATTTTTTACCAGTTTTGAGTTTGTGTAAATATGTGGTTGATGTTGAAATCTAGGTCTAATATGAATTCTATTGTTGTATTTCCTATAAGTGTTTGTTGTACTAGGTATCTCAGTTATGGTACTACTTTCGTCTTCTGTTCCTAATTGTAGATTTTCTTTCACAATTTCTTTTTTTTCTAAATTCTTTAGTTGTGATTCTGATTTAGGTTTCATATGTACAGGTGGTCGATAGTTTCTAACTCTCTGATAAGTTCTTCTTGTAACAATTTCACTCTCATCATTATTAATACTTTCTATTTGACTTGAATTAGATGATAGATTAGGTTCAACAGATACTAAATCCTTTTTGCCTATTTGTGAATTTTTAGTAAACGTTTTCATTTGATGGTGTCTAAATTTTTCATAAATTCCAGTTGTTGGTGAATCTGTAGTGTTTTCATCATTTGTATTTTTAATCACTTTTGTAGTATTTTTGGATTGTGAGTTCAAATTCAGCTTATTCCTTAAATTTAGAGGATGCTGTCCAAAATTATATCTTTGATTTTGTCTGTACTTTTGGTATCTTGTTGTAGTTACATCACTCATAACATCAGGGTTACTTATAGATTCTGTTGTTGGTTTGGGAGTAATAGATTCTTTTAAACTTTTATGATGATACCTACGGCTGTTAAAATTTGTATGTTGTGGTCTATTTCTATGAGGTACCTTTTCATTAGACTGTTCATTTACAGCAGTGTTATTTGAATGATGCGAAGTGATAACTCTAGAAGGATTTCTATGTTGGTTGACAACTTTATTAGAAACTAAATTAGGATTTTTAAAAACTTCATTGTGGTGATGTCCAACTGGTCTGTAATGATTTTCCCTATGAGAATCAGTTTCATTTTGATTGGAATTTGGAGTTTTATCGACAGTTTTATTTTCAAACGATTTTAAATCTGTTAAAGACTTCGGATGGTATCTAGAAGAATGTGTAAAATGACGTTGTACGGGTCTGTAATGAGTTTTTCTATGGATATTAGATTCGTTATGATTAGAATTTACGCTATCATCAACAGTTTTATTTTTTGACGAGTTTAACTCTGGTAAAGAATGATTTCTAGAAGAAGAATGTATGTACTGATGTTGTATCGGTCTGTAATGAGTTTTTTTCTGAGAATTAGTTCCGTTTGTGTTTTCTGAAGATTCAACTGCTATAGACTTTGAATGAAATCTAGGAGAATGATTTCTACGAGGGTTACTAATAAATCTATGTTGATTTTGATGACCTTCCAGTTTGGGACGGTGTATCATATTAGAAATATTCTTATTAGTAATAGAATCTGTTTGATTAGGATTCTGAGTAGAATTTGAATTTTCGACTAATGACGCGTTCTGTTGGTTTACATCATTGGAAGTATATCTAATTGCTTTGGGATGATAGTAGCGTTTTGTTGGTCTATAGTGCCGTTGTCTAGGAGTAGTTATAATCAATTCGTCATCTGGAATTAATTTTGTTATTGTTTCTTCGTTTATGTTAATTTTATGTTTGAAATGATGTGTGATACGTCTTCTGTGAGGTCTGTGTGATGATTGTTTTTGACGCATTTGTAAAGATGCTGGTTTTTGATTAGATCGGCGTAATTTGTGTTCTTCCCTTGATGTAGAATTATTTGGGTTTTTAACCGACGTAATATTTTTTTTTATATCGTTTTCGGTGGCTGTGAAATTACCTGAAATAAATAAAATTTAGTTAAATCCTGCTTTAAATTTTTTTAACTACGCCACTAAATCAGAGATTACTGTACCTATATGAGTAGTGATATTGTCTTTTCCTTCAAAATCTGTATTTCCTGCTGAACTATGAACACTGCTTTCCTTGATAACTTCTTCGGATGTGGAACTATTAAATGTCAGTCTCATATCCCTCGCTGTTTTCTTTTCGGAATCTTGGTTTAAGTTTAGATTAGAAGATTGATTGTTTACTTTACTGACGGTATTAGTAATATTTGTTTCTTGTTGAATAATAATGCTTTGGTTTTCTTTTTCATTAGAAGCTAATTTTTCATTAGAAATTACTGGTTCATTAGAAATTACTTTTTCGTTAGAAATTAATTTTTCATCTGAACGTAATTTTTCATTAGAAATTACTTTTTGATCAGAAATTACATTTTGATCAGAAATTACTTTTTCATCAGAAATTTCTTTTTCATTCGAAATTATTTTATCGTTCGAAGATTCTCTTTCTTTATCAGAGACTTCTTCAATTGGGAATTTTTGATGCATATCTTTTTCATTAGGAAGATCATTGACAACTTTTTTAATAATTTTACCGTTTTCTTCTTTAAGTATATGTAAAGAAGGAAGGAGAGGACGACCATCCAAACTTTCAGCAATGACTTTTGTTTCTAGCTGGTCTGGTTTAGGAATGGATAAATCTGAAAAAAATAATTATGTTGAAAATTAAAACACATTCTGTCAGTAGATAGAACGTTCATTAACTTTAACGGTTCTGTAACTAACGACAATGACGTTTAGATTGTGACAATTGTATAAGAAATCAACTTGTTAAATTTTATTCTAAACGTCATCGCCTTTAGTTATTGAATCTTTAAAGTTAAAGGACGTTCTATCTACTGACAGATTGTAATATATAACTTATTTAAATATATATTAAAATAATGAAGTCTCCTAGATTTTATTACCCTATCACTTTTTCAGTTTCTCATTTTTTTTTGGAAATAAATAGGAAACTTTGACTAACAAAAAATAGGTTAGCAAATTTATTATTATCAGTTGTCACTGTCAAATAATATTGAAGTAATTTCAGTTTTGTTTATTGTGAATAATAAAAATGGTACAACCTTGCAATTTACAAGAAAAATGCGAAATGATTGTTATTTAAAATTCTGACCGCCTCATGATAATTACGACCAGCTTCGCCATAAATAACAATCATTTTGCATTTTTCTTGTAAATTGACAGTGACAACTGATAATAATAAATTTGCTAGGTTACGAAAAAAGATAATTACGGTTTGAGAAAAAATCGACAGTGACGTACTACTCTTTCTCGTATAACTCATAATCCGTTAATCTCGCATAACTCAGACTCCGTTAATTTTTGAACCAAAGTGTTATACATTTTTGAAATCAGTGTTTTAATAGGTTTCAAATGAAGTGTCACATGATGCACTTTCTCATTTAAAAAAATCGAAGGGGTGATACCCCCATGAAGAGGGATTATGTCATTTTCGAAACTTTTATGTCATAACATACTACGTTTAATATAAAAATTGACCTGTTTGAGCTTTTTTCTTAAGATATAAAAATAGAGTAGTTAATAGGGGGGGGGGGGTAACACTTATTCCACCGCACTGTATAATAAAAGAACTTATTTGAAGATGTTCATGAGAATGGTTTGGAAAATCATATTTTTTGAAAATGTTTCTTTTTTATATAAGTGTGCAAAATCTTATGACAGAAAAGCATACCCTCCTTTGTGTTTCATGAAAATATCTTAAATTTGTTGAAAAGCAATATCATCTGGCAACGATGCGATGATGTCAACTTGCTACATTCTATGCAATACTAATGTTGCTAATTACGCTCACACTGGTATGTTCAAAATCGTCTGAAAAGTTTGGTTAGGTTAGGTTTTTCGAGTTTTCGAAAATTTAAAGTTACGAAAATACATTTTCTGTATAGGGATATACCTTGTATACTACAGTATATATGGTATAAGTGGCGGGAAAGTAAAAATATGTCAAGGATTAATATCATTTTTGGGGTTTTTAACGATGCTGAATCGATTGCCGTTGTCCGTTTGTCTCTATCTCTCACCGTTCTCGAGTTGAATCAGACTAACAGACGGACGGATGGACGGACAAAACCCTCTTATAAGAGTTTGTTTTCTTGGAAAACTCTAAAAAGATAATAAACTTTTTTTACGATTAAGATGTGCTTTATAATGTAATAGGTTTTTGAACTTAGCTTCTCAGGACAAATCTAAAAATGTACAGGGTGTTCCATTTAAAATAACAAAGTTAAAGTTCACTTCCGGTATAACCGAAAGTAGCTGGTTGTTTTAAATATTTTAGATCGATTGGGCATCCCCGAAAACCTCATATCCCAAATTTTCAGGTTTTAATTCCGCGTACTTGTCCTGAATCCTCTAATTAGCCCTTTAAAAAAACAGATTCACAGTATTGCCTAAAAACCGGGACGTACTAGTCGTAATAGTTATGGATCCAAAGTTTTTGTATCGATGACATACCCTCTGTAAAAATTTAAAAAATAGCTACCTCATACCTTAAGCTAACGAAACAATTCTCTTGTTGGAATTCGATAAAATTAGCCGTCTGGCTGATATTTGCATTTTATTAATGCACTGCATACCAATTTGCACATTCGCCATAGGATTGACGTCTGGTGATCGCGGTGGCCATCGAAACGGCACTCCCGGCCCTCCCCGACCAATTCATCTATTAGGAAACTTTGTATTTAAATATTGCCATATACAACTAAATTGAAATGAGGATGGGCACCATCATGCATCAACCATAAATTATTACGAGTTTGTAGTGCCACATCATCAAACAGTTTCCAAAACTCATTTTGCAAAAAATCCAAATATGCATTTCTGGCCAGTCAGAGTACCGTCAATAAAGTATGGCCCTATTAAATGTTTTCCCACTATTCCTGCCCAAACATTTACTATAAATTTATGTTGGTTTTTTGTTCTGATAATGCCATGTGGATTCTCATCATCCCATAAGTGCAAATTATGAGAATTAACGACTCCATCTCTGGTGAAACCGGATTCGTCCGTGAAAATAACATTACTAATAAATATATTGTCTACTTGTTGTTGTTGCAGGAACCACTGCGCATACTCAAGTCGTGCGGGATAATCGGCTGCTATCATACTATGTACTTTTTGTACGTGAAAAGGATACAATAGTTGCTCTTTTAAAATGCGATGCAGAACTGATTTTGAGACGTTATGTTCTTTTAAGAGTTTTCGAACACTCGTTGATGGATCTTTATCAACTGCATTTATTACGGCTTCTTCAACTGCCAAAGTACGTACTTTTCGTACTGGACCATCGCCACCTCTTTTTGCCAAAAAACTTTCTAAAGTTATAAATTTGGTTTTGTACAACATGCAAAATAAATTAATTTACCTACTCTTACCTGTCTATCGTAACCTGAGATCGACACGCTCAAACATTCGTATTTCTGGCAATGCTCTTTTTGAAAAATTTTTGGCCTCTAAACAATTTCTAGAAACCAATCCATACATTAAATGCATATCTGCATACTCAATAAAAGTGAAATCTGCCATTGTGACTTAATTTAGATATTAATTATTATTGACAAGTACTGAGACGACTGACAGCTATTCCTAAGGCCACTTGATGAAATTTATAAAAAATTTTAAAACGTTTTTAGGAACATTCAAATTAATGACTTGTTAATGTTGTTACCTTCTACTATCTCTAAATTGTTAATTTCTAATACATTAGGTGAATCTTGGGCATTGCATTATTAAATTAATTTTACTTCGTTATCTGGGATTATCCTTACAAAAAATGGCGAATGCGAAAATTGGTATGCAGTACATTAATAAAATGTAAATATCAGCCAAACGGCTAATTTTATCGAATTCCAACAAGAGTCTCTTTTCGTTAGCTTAAGGTATGAGGAAGCGGGTGTGTCATCGATACAAAAATTTTGGATCCTTAACTATTACGACTACTACGTCCCTGTCTTTAAGGCAATACTGTGAATCTGCTTACACGTCTAAAATAAGCATACACATACATTATAACCATGCAGAAAATAAAAAATAAAAAAGATCGAATAAACAGTACGAAAATAAAAAAATCGGTTGTGTCGCCCCAAAACTTTCCCAACGAGTATCCACGAATACTTTATCAGATATTTAATGTTAAAGTTTCAACTTTTGACATTTTTTAATTTTTGACAGGTGACAGTTGGAGAAATAATTTTGACTGTTCTGAATAGAGTTTTTCAAGGGATTTCAAACGACATATTGCATGTCCAATTCCGTGACATGTTGCATCTGTCATTTTTTTATAGTGATACTTCCGTTTGACAGATGTCGTACAAAAACTAATGGGTTCTTCCGACGAGTAACCCAAACCCCTATACCAAATTTCAGCTCAATTGGATTAAACGTGTGGCCTCTATCGTGGAAGAATACACACACACACACACATACACACACACCTACACACACAGACCGACAGACAGACTTCCATCTGGAAATGGTCTTAATCATCTCAGGGGACCCGAAAATGAAGGTGGGTCGGGAAAGTAAAATTAAAAACGAATTTAAAAGTCCAATTTTGGATGCCCATAATTCGAAAACGAGGGCCCATGTTAAAAAAGTTTATATAAAGTACTAATACTATTTTAGCTCAAGCTATACCCTCCCGAATTTTTTCCCATTTTTTTACTGATTCTTATTCTCCATGTCATAAACAGCTTAGCGCTCCTATTACTGGATCTTTGCCCCGTCATTGAATCGATTACAATAGGTAGATTCCATATATGGAAATCTACCTAAAAATTGATAAAGAATAAAATTTAGTGATCTTAGTTATTTAATACCAAAACAGAAAAAGTAAGTTTTTGAGAACTGTACACTCCGACTATTATGGGGCCGTCTAACGGTGCTAAGTTGTACTTGGCCGGTCGCTTTTATAGACGGATTGTATCCTAATAAGTTACTGTGTCCGTAGTACCCATCAACCTACGATAGATGGTGTTACTAATTATCATTTTTAATTTACATAAAAGTATTTAATACCATCAATCATGAATTAATGACTACAATACGCAAGTATAATGGCGTTTTAAACTTATATTTTGGTTTTTCTCTTCATATCTTTAAAGTCGAAGACAAAAAAAATGGTAAAAATGTTCCCAGCCATATTATATGCGATTGTTGAGCAGTGTTGCCAGAGTGGTACTATAGTACCACATATAGTACTCTTAATCGCCAAAAAGTGCGGTGGTACTCCTTTGATAAATGTGGTAACTAAATTAGTTTCTGGGTACAATGAAAAATATCAACTTTTTTATCGATTTTTTCAAACAAGAAATCAAAATGTCCATCGCGACTATGAAAAGAGAGAGAAGCATGATTCTAAAAATTTGATCTTGAAACTGAATGAACTGAAAGTTCTCTGTCTCTTTTAAATTATTTGACTTTTGCTTCTATTCGAAGCACACTCAGCAACCAATTATTGTTCTGCACCTTAGGCAGCTTCGTCGGTCCATAGCAAATATATGTGTTTTTTCTTTCATATGGAATAGAATTGTCTTCTGATGGGGCATTGCGACTGGGTGGCACGCTCCAGGGTTTTGTGGTTGTTCCACGACTGATGAGTCAGTCAAGGGCTGATGGTCGCAGTCACCAGTTATGTGGAAGGTAACATAATTCATATTAAAAGAAAATAATAACCAAAAATAAGTAACGCTGCGTCTTTCAGTCAGAAATAAAGGGACCTCAAAAGCCGCACGCAGTATTTATCAGTCACCGTTCAACATCTAAAAGGTCCCTGTTTGACGTCACGACAGAATATATATAAATATATACAGGGTGTTTCATAAGGAATGGTAAATATTTTAATCACAGGTTCAGGACCTCCAAATATTTTACTAAATAACTCTAGGTCAAATGTTATCTACTACTAAGATACAGGGTGTTGAAATAAAAATTTATTTTTCGTTTTTTGCAATAATTTCTTTATTATTTAAGATATTGACTTGAAATTTGGTATGGTTAGGTTAGGTTATTTTTAAGTTGGTAAATCTATTTTGAGATTGGACAAAGAGGGCATCAACTACACTCTACTGGATGAAGAAAACTATCCATTTTTTTTAATCTTGGTCTTTTTGAATTTTTTTCAAGCCTTATGATACACCCTGTTAATTTGAACAAAAAAGGTATACTTGTTTTAATAGCATAAATTCAACCCATTTCAAAATATTAGCTTTTAACACATTATTCTTTAAAACTAAAATTGTTAGATTTAAGTTAATCACTGCAGTGTTAATTTTATTCATCAAATTCCATCTAAAATAGGTAGTGAAAATGCCACGACACAACAATTACTCTAATTCAGAAATGAGGTATGATTTGTGTTTATGCACAAATAAATTTTTTTGGACTTGTTGCTGCCAGAAGATACAGAGAAAAATATCCAAATAGACTGCATACGGATTCTAAACTGTTTAAAAATCTGTTTATTAGATTGGGTGAAACAGGTTCATTTCGTTTCAAATGTAATATCGGACGTCGAAATACTATTTCTGTTGAGCAAGAGGAAGAAATTTTGGTCCAGATTGCTGTGAATCCCGAAATGAGTACACGGCGTTAATCAACAACTGTTCGAGTGAGTCATTTTTCAATATTTAGAATTTTAAAAAAGGAAAATATGTACCCTTTTATTTTACGCCAGTACAAAATTTGACACCTAGGGATTATCAAGCTAGAGTTCGGTTTTGTCAATAGCTTCGTGGTAAACTAAATAATAACACAACATTTTTGGCGATACACTTTTAGGACCTTTCGAGCTTCCACCTAATTTAAATGGTCCCCTGTATTTAAATTTCTTAAGAAATAGTTTACCGGAATTACCGATAGATTTGCGACTGTGTATTTGGTTCATGCAAGATGGAGCATCACCTCATTTTCCCTTAATGGTATGTCAGCACTTAAATGAAATTTTTCCTCATTGCTGGATAGGTCGTGGAAGTGAAGTCCCGATATGAATCCGTTGGATTATTTTTTATGGGGTTATATGAAAACCATAGTATATTCAACGACCATAAATACACGCGACGAATTATGGACGAAAATTCAAGAAGCTGCCGATTTTATTAAAACTGAACATAACACCTTTTTTCATGTCAGAAAATCATTAAGTAAAAGACATGTTGCACATTTTGAGAATTTAATTAATTTTCTAATTTTGATATTAAAGTGACACTTTTTAAAACTGATAAACGTTATGAAACGTCTTACTTTTTGTAACTAGTTGAATAAAGTAAAATATTATGTAACTCGTGACGAAAAATGGATTAGATGTTTCACAAAATATTTCAGGATTATTTACAAAATGTCAAACTGACAACTGACATGAAGTGACAGCAGCAAAGAGACTAAAATTATATTTTCACAAGTTTTATTAATTATATTTTTTTATTTTTTAGTATTACTTCAAAATTAGAAAAATCTTGTATGAAATACGTTACGAAATGAATAATTTTGTATAACATTTCGTATCTGATTGCATACATATCTATTTTGTAACACATAAAAAAGCTATTATTGTTAAGTGCTTCCAGAAAATATTTTTTCTCTCTTTTTAACATAAATAGTACTATAGCATAAAGAAAATAATTTATAAATCGGCGAAATTAATTTTTCGCCAACTGCAGGCCTCTATGTTGAAATATGGTAAAGTAAATTAAATAGATACTGTGGCAAGAACATTTTAAAAGCCAATATCTCAAATGGGTTGAATTTATTCTATTAAAACAAGTATACCTTTTTTGTTCAAATTTACAGTGTTTATCATTAAAGACTTGAAAAAAATTCAATAAAGGCTAAGATCAAAAACATTCATACTTTTCTTCATCACGTTTATGATTTACTAACTTAAAAATATAACTGTACCAAATTTCAAGTCAATAAGTTAAATAATAAAGAAATTATTGCAAAAAAAAACGAAAAATAAAGTTTAACTTCAACACCCTGTATCTTAGTAGTAGATAACATTTGACTGAGAGATATTTAGTAAAATATTAATATTTGGAGGTCCTGAACCTATGATTAAAATATTTACCATTCATTATGAAACACCCTGTATATAAAGTGGTAAAAAAAAGACAAAATTTAGTACATTTTTATCGATTTTGTGGTACTTGAATTTTTTCCCACCTGGCAACACTGTTGTTGAGTCTAAAATAGTTATTTATGCAACAAGTGTGTAAAGTGATACTTTTTTCACGAAGGAGAGTGCGAGAATCACATGAGTGAAAAAAGGCACTTTACACACTAGTTGCATACAATATTTTTTCTACTACCATAATTTTTATGTACAAAAATAGATTTCGCATGCAAGAGGTTAACAAGCTATTTTCCAAAATCTTCAAGTTTACACATGTAAAAAAGTTATTTTGAAAATTTTATTTTACTTTACGCACTAGTGAAAAAATTTAAACTTTACGCACTCCTTAGCGTGAGTAAAGTAAGTACTAGAAAAAATTTATTATTTTGTCACAGATACACAAATTATTATATATTTTGAAGAATATGGGTACAAAACTGAGTGTATGTAGAATATTCTCTCCAACATAATCCACAACTAGATTGGCAATTGAAGTGGCTATAGGAGATCTCGTATCAGTGGCAAAATTTTTGTGAATACAAATTACCTTTGAGTTGTAAATAAGTTAAAAATAAATAAAGTTTAGCTCTACTGAGACATTTTTATAAATTATATGTATATGTAAGGAATTATCATTGGACCAAACCACTTAAATGGCGTCGTAAGTCAATGGGTATTAATATTTTTTAGATCTCTGAAACACCATCGATAGGCAAAAAAGAAATATAAGCATTCAGATAGAATCAGTGCCAGTGGACACACATGTTGGATATTGTTCGAATAAAGTTTTAATTAATTAATCGACTATTTTAGTAAGCGACCTTTACATATATGTTCTTTAAATTGGTTTCTTCTATAATTTGTAATGCTAGTGTTGTAGCTATGATTGTGTACAAAAATGTTACATCAACGCAAATGATAGTGTGTTACCTAATAAACAAAATTCCATGCCAGAATTGCAACAGTTCTTAAATCAGTCAAAGCAAACAATACTTACATAAAATAAGTAATTACCGTTATTTTAGTTATTATAGTTAGGGAAAAGTGCCCAACAGTGGGACAATTCTTTAGTACCATAAATATTTCATCCATTATTTGAATGAAATGTAAGGAGCATTACGTAACATTTAGTGAATGGTATAGACTCGTAATAGTTCCGCAAATTAACCATATATTAATTTTGTAGATATCAAAAAATGACGTTTTGTCAAAATACATATTTGTCTCACCCTTGTCCAAGACTGAGACTGAGACATGATGAATCAAACTGTCAGTAGATAGAACGTCCTTTAACTTTAAAGACTCAATAAGTAAAGGCAATGACGTTTAGAATAAAACTTTACAAGTAGATTTCTTATACAATTGTCACAATCTAAACGTCATTGTCATTAGTTATAGAACCGTTAAAGTTAAAGAACGTTCTATTTACTGACAGAAAGAGTGAGACAGTAATGCCTTGAGTCAGACAGATAGAAAATTAACAACTGTACAGCAAATATTGGGTACTTTATTTTGGAATGAACTACAGAAAAGATAAAAAAATTATAATAACATAATAAAAGTTGCAATTGCAATCATATGCAGAGAGGTCAAAATTAAACTCATCTTCTGATATTGTGTTTTGCTTCGTATCTTTTTTTTTTGTTCTCTTGACTCTCTTCACAAATTTTTCTAACCGTTCTTTGCTTCTGTTTTTCCAATTTCTCTTGCCTTTTTAAAAACTGTTCTTCAATGTCGTTTTTCTCTGGCGTATCCGTCGCTATCATGCACTATCCTTTTTTTCTTTATCTCCTTATCTTTTTCTGGTCACTCTTTTTCTTAGGATACCCTCGATATATTTCTGGAGACAAAAAATTCACTGATTCATTTTCGCTAAAATCGCTCGTTGATGGGATTTCGGATATACCTGTGGTAGACTCATTTTTACTAATCTGTGATGAAACTTCATGAATTTCAACAGTAGCAATCGTTTCAATTAGATGAGAATTTGAGGGATTAGGGGGCAAACCAATATTTGCCTGCTTTTTTCCTTCACTAGTAGTGTTAAGAAGTAAAAGGGTATATCTCACCTTGCTGCTTAAAAACTCATCTGCTCTAAAAATATTTTTGTCAAATGGCATAATACCGATCTTTTTAGATGCGTTGGTAATTGTGACTGTCCACCGCCGCATTATGTTCACTGCCGCATTATAAAATGTTTGAAATGGTCCAAAGACATCCACGTCTAAATGGCAAGATTCAAGCACTGAATAGATATATGGTTCTCGTGGTTGTCGTATAATAAAATGGAGAGGTTTGTTTTAGAAGATCCACTGCACTTAAGAAATGATGCATTACGTCTACAAATATATCCGAATTCATCCAGCCTGTTTTACCAGCTAAACCAAACGTAACCCTTGGTGCACCATTTAGCATCCTGCGATGAAAACTAACCCGAGGAAAAACCGTTACAGGAGGTAGCCAATTTCCAGCTGCACTGACAATCATCAGGTAGTGACCAGCACGCCATTCTCTCCAGAAGTTATCTTGCTTACTTGTCTTGAACCTCTTTCTGCTAAAATTTTCAAGTAGTGTTTTTGTTGCGTGATAGTGCCCGTTTCATCGAGATTAAAAACTCTTGTCCCATCAGCGAAGCGTTCATTCCTTTGGTAACAAGCAAATAGTTAAATAAAATGTTTGTACATTTGTCTCATTAAACGCTACCGCTCGGGCTAAACTACATCCCCCTGGTGTTCTTAACGTTAAGCGAGGGTTTCGCCTTTTAAAGCTTCTCATCCATTTTTTCCTGCAACTTTCCTAATTTTCCAACTTTCGGGCATCTGAACTTTATTGATTTTGGCCATTTCGTAGGCTAGCTGCCTGCATTCCAAAACAGGAAGCCCCCAAAAACCCTGGTGTTTCCACATATACCTGTAAAAATTTGGGTCAAACTGGGAGATCTCTACCTACTCAGCGAGGACTCGAACAATTCTAAACAACGACATCTTACTGAATTCTGGTAAGTTCTATTGAACGCAACAGGTGGTACTTCCAAAAAGTTCGAAACAAAATAGTAGATACACCAGGGTTTTTAGACATCTTAGCGACGGTTTTTCAATGTAATGTTAACTTGATGGTTAACCTCCAGTAAAAATAAGAAATTTTAAATTTATTTCAATCTGGCAACATTGTATTTTATGTGTTCTGTGGCATTATTTGTTTTCATATTCGAATTAACTTAAAAAGATTCAAGTTCAAGAGCCGACCGAGAAACAGAAATGGAAAAAACTAGAGAAGAACTTAGGATACGTGGAGAAAACTTTAATTATGTAGAAGTTCTTCTTGTTAATGCCGTAGAAAAATACAAAAAAATAATAAAGGGTAACTAAAGTGGTGCCACTTCTTAGAAGGAGAAAATGTGGTTAAATATGTTTCTATGAACAGTGGGAATATTCGGGATTACCAAGGCTTAAAACAAAAACACCTAAATATAAAAAAAAACTAAAAACAAATGTAGTAGAACAAAGCAAACATGCTGAATATTCTAAAACGTTCCGAACTTCTACGATCATCTCAACAGTTCGCTTCGACAATCTTTAATTTTTTGAAACAATCTAAACCATCGTATTCTTCGATAAAATTAGGCCCATGTTGAAATATTTTTGGTCTTCCACTTCGCTACAATATAAGCACTAACAATATCTAAAGTATCCATATCCAAATGTTAAAGAACATAGATTATAAAGTAATTTTGACTTAACAATGGGGAACCCTACCCCGAGAGTAAGGTTAAAGTTAGCTTTCAGTTAGTCTTTAACTGTCAATTGAAAAACAGAAAAGTTTTAGTTAACTTTTAGTTATCTCAAGGTCAGAGTTAACCACACATTGAAAAACCGGCCCTTAGGTATTAGCTTAGCTGCTCTCTTCTATGCACAGCGTTGCCACCTTTCATATGTTTTACACTGAATATACATTACTTGCCTCACTGTTGAACCTGTCCCACTGTTGGGCACTTTCCTCTACATTTTTAAACAATCATCGTACATAGCACATGCATTTTTTTTTGTTGACCGAAAGGTGATAAATTATTATTGAAACGTAATCATTAAATAATTTTTAAAGTAAATATTACGAGAAAAAAATACGGGATATTCAAGAAAAATGTATACTTGACGAAATTAAGTAATCATCATACCCTACTGTTACTGAACTGTAAAAAATATTTCTAAGCCCACCGACTATTTTTATAACGGCTAATTAGACATCCATTTGGCACAGCGCGCCACTGAGATTTATTTGTAAATTTTATGTTTTATTTGTTAGTTTATCTCCATAGCATCATTTTTCATCTGGCTTTTGCCAACAAAAAAGAGTGACCACTTTCGAAGAGCATTTCAACATCTGTTTTCGATAGGGCTCAAGAAAATTTATTGCCTTTGGGCCCATTTGCTACCAGAAACGAAACACGAACAATGCATAATGGATGTTGTTGTGTCAAATCTGGACGGATGAGATTTTAATTACCGAATACTGATAGGAGGTCTTATTAGCTTTCAAGAAATATGTTTAGAAAAATATTTCTAAAAAATACATGGAACAATGTAAGGTACTTAACGGTTTTTTTTATCTTACAATTAATTACCTATTATTAAAACTGATACTTTAAACAATTTGATTACTCTGATTTGGAATTTTAAAACTTCCGGTTTTAGTTTCTTTTTTTTGCAATTACCAAAATACAAATTTGGCTTTTATAAAACGTTTCGATATACATGAATTTTAATTCCTTAGCATTTTTAAAATGAAAATGTCGTCAAACCATATCTTAAGTTTGAGTTGTACTAACATAATATTTATTCAGGGTGATGAACTTGTACTCCGGAGTTTTATATCTCCGTTATTTTGAGGGATACGAAAAAAAGGTTTAATATAAAAATTATAGTCAGAGTCAAGCTCCATATTTTAAAATTATTTTGTAATATACAGGATGTTTCATAAAGTCACAGCTATATATTATCTCGCATTTGGATTATTCTCATTTTCCATATTTAAGCAATATAGGCTTTTATCAGGATCTACAGGGTACTTTTAAAAATATGGCCACTTTTATGTCAAAATCATAATGAATAAGTATCTCACAGAATAATTTTATATGTAGTACCTAGTCTAGTTTTGTTGCAACTCATCATGTTTTTGATATCTTTTATTTTGTATACAAGATGACCCCAACTCACTCTATGAAACACCCTGTATATTACGAAATAATTTTAAAAAGTGTTCGTATCCTTCAAAACAACGGAGTACAAGTTGTAATATTTTATTTTTGTTTTTGTCATAAATAATATTTAACGCTCTACGTAACATTGTTTTTATAATTTTAAAATATCTTATTGTAATGCTTTAGAAATCGATAATCACAAAAAATATAATGTTGAGAAATATTGTGATTTTGTTATTTCGTTGGAAATTATGCATCTAAATATCACGAAACAAAATCCTCTTTAAAATACCACGAGACATTGGTCGAGCGGTATTTCGGGACAATTTTTTTGAGTTAAATTCGCATAATTTGCATAAGGAATCAACAAAATGTTCTCATGGTATTCGGAAAGATTATTTAATAATATAAATTATTTCCAGATATATGCTTTAGACTTTACCGTGTTTGTCGGCACACTTTCTGGAACAGTTTGAATTATTGATTGAACAATCGAAACGATTTTTGTTCGTTTTTCGTCACATTTTTGAAAAACTTTACAGTTACGTTGGGTGGAGCCCTTTTCGGCACAGTGGCCAGTTTTATCCGAATTTAGTATTTTGTCCCTTCTAAAAGTGAAGGATTTTTGGGCACGAAAGCGGGATTAAGGGTTCTAGGAAAATGAAATAGGATGATTTAAATATTAAATAATATTTCTGTAATCTCTTCAATTGTGGGTTATTCGGTGGCGTGGGATTTGCGAACGTGGGATTTGCGAACAGTGGGATCAGCGAACCTGGCTTATCCTCGGTCAGTTTATGGAGACCGTAAGTTTTGCGAACACTGCAGGTAATTTTTTTATTAAGTTAAATTAGTGAGGGTTTTATTTTTGTATTGTAATAAAACAGCAAAATATTGATTGATTAGTGGTAGTGTTAAAATTATAAAAATAATAATTCAGTTATTTTTTTACATTTTTTTAGAAAAATCCTGCACACTCATTTTATTTTTAACATTTTTGCAGTCCTGTATTTCATCCTCAAACTTCATTATTATTTAATATTTATAATTAATAAAATAACTCAATAATTTGTAAATATTTATTAAAAAAGATATGTTTTTCTATTTTGGCAAAAAACCTAAAATTATTCAAAGCTATTTGTTCGTATAATATAAGATGTTAGGATTAAAAAAAGATTGTTTTGTTAACATTTATTATAAAATTTATTATAAAAATTTATTATTAATAGTCTAGGTAAATCAAAATTTTTTTTATTTATTTCCGTTTTTGCCATTCAATCATTAATTATTAATAATAATTGTTATTTGAACTTTAACATTTTTAAATAATAACTTAATAATATCATATATTAATAGTTTTATATTTCTAATTTTAAGCGTGTTCGCAAACCCCACTGATGGTCAGCTGTTAGATTAATTCCAGGTATACGTGTTCGCAAAGCCCACGAAAAAGGTACTGTTCGCAAATCCCACGTTCGCAAGTCCCACGGAGCCGGGTTATTCCTAGATACAGTTTAAATCAAATTATTGGTTTTATGAATAGGGTTGTCTTATTTTACTACTCTAATACTTTTAATCGGTTATATTCAAATTTATCTATGTTATTCTCGATGTTCAGTTAAATATATATGTGAAATTAAATAGTACAGATATACCTAGCAAACTCAAATTATAAAATTGGCCATGTTTATCTAACAAATTTAATAAAACAATACAAAAAAAATGAGGGGGTAATCCCACCCAACTTTCCGAACACTCCTAGTAAAGTAATTGTTTAATCGATTATTTTAGTTTTTCTGCATTAAAATACATTAATTATATTACCTATCGAATGGTATAAATCCCATTTTAATATCTTTAATATTTTTAAAGTTATTCAATTTTTTTTAAACTTTTATTAAATTTCAAAAAAAAAATATGAATTCTACAGTTTTTTGAATAAAATTCTGAAAAAAATCACAATTATAGAGTTTTTTACTACAAATTGAACCTTAAAACAAATAAAACCTATTTTTGAATAATTTTAAAATCAATAAATAATTAATATCTCATTCAATTTTATTCAAAATGGGAAACAGACCTTTTTTTTAAGTTTTTGAATCAAAATGCATTAATAAAGTTAGTTTAAAAAACTAAAAAAAAATCAAATTTTTTTTCAAAAATTCATGGGTATCCATTGAATTGTTTTAACTTTTTTCATTTTTTGCTATAACTTTTACAAATACTATATTAAAATTATGAAATAATTTACACACATAGTACTTTTGGATCCTCTTTGGATATGCTATTTACTTTTTTCATTTATTTTATACTTATTGATAAAACGAAATTACAAAAGAAATTAAAAAAATTCTTAATTTTGGCTACAATAATTACAAGTCTAAATTTTAAGAAACTAAAATACAATTATAATTTAGAGTTTTATATTATCTTTCGAATGGTGAAAATCCCATTTCAATAACTTTAATATTTTAGAAATTATTCAATTTAGTTTAAAATCGTAATATAATCTTAAATTTCTTAGCCAATTTTTTAAAAATTCCAAAATTTTTGTAATAAAATTTTGAAAAAAATTATAATAATAAAATTAATTATTACAAATTTAAAGACATTTTTTTTAAATTTTTAATATAAAAATTTAACTAAAAAATAATAATTTAATAAAGATAAAAATTAAAATAAAAACTAGCGGCGAAACTATGCGCAACTTGAAAAAATAGTCCAGACAAAATTTATAGAAAATTTTATGTTCTACAATTTTGATATCATGTAATTTTTCATAAAAATCCATAATTTTGTCTTAAAATCTAAAAAAGTCACAATAATGTCTATATAAATATTTTTCACTCCCTCTAGCGGCGAAACTATGAGGAATTCAAAAAACCGGTAATAACAAAATGTGTAGAAAATTTTATGTTCTACAACTTTCGTATCTTGTAATTTTTCATAAAAATGCATTATTTTGGTTATTTAAGGAAAATATGAAAAAAAAAATACTTTTTGATAAATCTGGCAACAATGGCATAAGTTTTTAAAAAATTTAATCATTCGAAATTAAACTATAACGTATAGAAAATATATGTGTAAAACTTTATTGCCATTTTGTTTGGTAATGACGTCATCACTTATAGCAACTGTCACTTCCGGTTGTCCGATTAACTCCAAAATATATACAGGTCGTCTCCTTGCTACCCTAAATATGTATATAAAATTTCATCTGAATCGGTTCAGCCGTTTAGACGCTATCGTGTTCACACACACACACACACACACACACACACACACACACACACACACACACACACACACAGACACACAGACACACACACACACACAGACAGACATCATGCTAAAAATGGTATAAATGGATTCAGGTGACCTCAAAACGTAAAGATTCGTTAAAATCTGGGTATGGTCAAAATATCATGATCGCAATACTTTCCTTCTATACAACTCTGTTGTTCGGAAAGTAATAACACACTTTCAAGGTGTCATTTTATTAAAGCAGTTTCGTATCATTATAAAAATATAATATAATTTTTATTCCGTATTGGTATTTTATATGTTTTATGTTTTTTAGTGTTGTATTTTTGTAATACCTATAATTTTGAATCGGTATTTTATGTAGCTATTTTATATTTTTCTTAGTGTTGTATTTTTCGAATAGTATATTTTTTGTGATTTTTCATATTGTTTGGTAGAAATAATTGATACTTGGTAATGAATTGGATATTTTAAATTAAATCGCAATCGAGTGAAAACACTTCCACACTCAGTGGTTTCATATACAGTTTGTTTTGATTGATATATGTTGGAAAATTTCTTGATATAACTTGACAACTACTTTCGAGTTTGCACAGCAAAGAAAAAATTATGATTTTTATCATATACTGTAGCAAAATTTCTAAACTGGTTTTCAACTCAATCTTAAATATGAATTTATTTATTTTTTTAAGAAAGTTTCATATAATAAAATCACGATTTGTGATAAAATGGATCCAAATACGAAATAAATAAAGTTTTTTTCCACTACTAGTATTAGAATATATCATTATTTATGCCGTGTTCGAGTCGAGAAGTTAAATTTCTCACCTACAAGTAGATAATTTTTGATTATTGTCTGGTAGTAGATAATAAAAACAATTGAGGACTGAATGTGATGTCAGAGGTAGGCGATCTTAGAAAATCTTTCAAATTAATTATGCACAACTGTCATTGCATTTGTCAAAAGTTTTTTTCAAAATTATTATAAAAATAAGCACTTTCTTTTGAATTTCTATCATATCAAGTGAATTTTCGACCTAATCAAATAAAATAGAGGCAAGTAATTCTTTATCAGATATATTTTCGTTGAAAATAGTTTAAGGTTATGTAATAAATATTTTGATATTGATTAGTGCTATTCATGCAATAACATCTATACTAAAAGTAACCTAAAAATCAATTTAATAGTTTTTCAAATCTAAGTGACAACTGAAACGAATTCTTAACATCTCCATCGCTACTTGAAAGTTTCAAAATTCACAGTCCAATTAACATAATGAAATGTCAATTTAATTTATTGAATATTTTCATTCAATTGTTTTCACAAATTGCTTCTTTTCCATTAAATTCTTTTCAAATATATACCCAAAAAAACCAAAAAATATCATTGCAAAAAATGATTAATTGTTTTAGTAGTGAAAAAAATAGTATATAAACCACGGTAGAGAAGATTTTTCTCCACGACTATTACTGAATGTATGAATTTCGTAATCATTTTTAATAATAGAATGTAAACATTCATACTCTAGAGTCTGAATTTTTATTCTAAAACACTTGCTTCTTATGAATTTTGCATGTATTTTCATTCTTTATCAAGGTAAAGAATGGATATTCTGTAATCGTAATAAACGATATGGATTACCATGGATTTCAAAAGTGTCACTGTCAGATATAAAATGGCGACGGTAATAATCATTTTCAAACATGTCAACAAATAACTTTTGTTCAGAATTAATTTAATTTTGATTCATACTTTTTGATCGTGGATAAAATATAATCTGTTACTAGGTTAGAAAAAATTCGACACTCGTGGTTCCTCACGCTCGCTAACGCCCGCGTTCGGAATTTTCCACTCGTGTCGAATTTTTCATTCTAACCTTGCTACAGAATCTACTATTCTCGACCTTGGTGTATAATATACTATTTTAGAAAATAACGTCATAATTTAAAGTATTTAAAAAAATCCAATTTTATATTAAATTATTTTGGCTTCTGATAGCATAATGCATACCAAATTTTGTCAAAAAATATCGGAGTTTATCGACCAGTACATGCGCAATAGGAGGTCTTTATAATCATCCTGGTCAACTGGGCCACAGCGTTAGTGTCTGAAGATTAGGATTAATAGGTATATTTGGGTATGGTTATAAATTATTAAAAAACATTAATCACAATCTTATTGAAAATAAATTTAATTTCTAATTATACAATCATACAAATATTAACAAACAAATTACAATACCAACAAATTTTTCAAAAATAAAAGGACTGGATCAGGTCTGGAGTACACATTAAACGAATAAACGTAGAGAGGAGAGTACCTAGTGTGTGTGAAGTTAGCCCCCCATTTTTCGAATTTTAATATTCTGAAAGTTGTTCCAAATTCTTCTAGGTTTTTACCAAATTGTTCCAGAAAATTATTCCTTAAACTTAAAAACAAAGGCCGGAAAACTCAAAAAACCATTTTAGAGCTAGCCCCCCATTATTTTTGTTTCGATTTTTTTTCTGTTGCGCCAGATTGTTCTAGTTGTTCTGAACATTGTTAGAAATTTTCATGTTTTCAAAAAAATTATTTCAAGCCCAAAATCAATTAAAACCATTTGGGTCCAGCCCCCCATTATTTTTTATTCGAAGTTTTTTTTGTTGTACTAGAATGTTCTAGTTGGTCTTAGCATTGTTCCCAATTTTCATTTCTTAAAAAAATTATTTCGAGCTCAAAATCAATTAAAACCATTTATAGCTAATCGTCTATTATTTTTTTTCGAATTTTTTTATTAGACTAGATTGTTCTAGTTGTTCTTAGCATTGTTCCAAATTTTCATGACTTAAAAAAATATTTCAAGCCTAAAATGAATTTTTTTTTTTTTTTTTTTTTTTTTTTTTTGTGCTAGATTGTTATAGTTGTTCTTAGAATTGTTTCAAATTCTCATGTGTTAAAAAAATAATGTCAGGATAAATTAAGTAAAAACAATTGAAGTCTAACTTCAGTACATATTATTTAATTCTTTTTTTAGTGTTTACATTAATCGTTCCAAATATTTTTTTATTTTTTTTTATTGACAAAAGTTGTTTTTATTTAATTATTTATAAAAAATTGAAACCTTTGATATTAGAAAGTTACAAGCATAAAATGTTACTTTTTTATTTGGTTTTTGTATGACCTTTCAGAGGAAATATTTTAAATTAAGGTCCGAATTTAAAATATATTCCCTTCAAACCTTTAAATAGTATTTTTTTAAGACACAAAAATTTGGTACAATACTAAGAAAAACAACTAACCTAACCTAACCTAACCTAACCTAACCTAACCAACTAGAACAATCTAGTACAAGAAAAAAAATTTCGAAAAAAAAATATAGGGGCCTAGCTATAAATGGTTTTAATTGATTTTGAGCTTAAAATAATTTTTTTTAAGACATGAAAATTTGGAACAATGTTCAGAAATTATTTACATGAAAATAAATTTCAACGATATGTTTCTAATAGTCTTAATATATGCACCGGTGTCCCGCAGGGATCGGTACTCGGGCCTGTGTTATTCTTGCTTTATGTGAATAATCTAGAATACGTTTTAAAGAATAAGTATTACGCAGCATATGCTGATGATATCTCCATAATTGTTTCCTCAACTAAACTTGATGATTTAACCAAAAAAACGTCCGAAGTAAGCGAAACAGTTTCCAACTATTTTAATGGACTAGATTTATTTTTTAACGTTAATAAAACGGAATTAATGAGATTTCACAATAAACAAAAAATTCTGGATGATTTCCAAATTACTATTAATGGCGCTAATTTGGTTAATACACATAAAGACGTCAGATTTCTAGGAATATATATAGATGAGTATTGTTGTTGGAAGAGTCATTGTAGTAAACTTATTTCAAAGGTCAATTCACTCAAATTTCTCTTTATAAACTTGAGAACGGTATTGGAGATCAGTCAAATGTTACCTGTATATTTTGCATTAGTTGATAGTAGACTACGCTATGGTATCTGTTTATGGGGAAATAGTACAGGATCGGCGAAAGTATTCTTAGCCCAAAAAAGAATTATTAGGTCTATAGCAAATATTTCCCAAACGGAATCTTGCAAAGCATATTTTCAAAAATTTAGAATTCTTACATACATTGTTTACATATATTTGAAGTTTGCTTATATGTGTTTAACAACAAAGGAAAATTCAATTTAAATAAGGATATTCATAATTATAATACAAGACATTTGAATGATCTTGCTTTACCATTTTCAAAGTTTACAATAACATCGCGAGCACCCAACAATATTGGGCCACGTCTATTTAACAAATTGCCTGAGGAAATCAAATGGTGTAAAACGGTCCAAACGTTCAAATATAAATTGAAATATTATTTAAGAGGAGGATTTACCTTGCGACAAAATAGTATGTGCAAGGGTTTCGCTTTACTCGTCCTACGCGTTTGTTTTTTATTTTTAGTAAAAGAAAAAAATATATTTGTATTGGAGAAGATCTAATCTGTGCTCCTCTGCAGCTACATTTTGAAAATTTGGCTTCATTTTTTTTCAAAACAAATCCAAAAATTGTTCATTTTAGACATTTTTCTAAATTTTTTTTACAAAAAACGAAGTAAAATATTCAAAAAGTGGCTGCAGAGGAGCACAGATTAGATCTTCTCCAATACACCTATATTTTTTTCATTCATTAAAAATAAAAAACAAACGTATAGGACGAGTAAAGCGAAACCCTTGCAACTGAAGATTTTGCTCCAAGGAAGTGGCGCCACCGTTAGAATTTAGGGAACACAGCTTGTAAATTGAAATAAAATAAATTCTCTTGTTAGCAGAGTTTTACGAGGGTAAACAGTATGAAATAAATTTAAACTTAATTATAGAGTTTATAATTTTTCGGACAATATTTTTCTTTTAATTAATCAAAATAATTTTATTATTTGGATGACAATTTTTGTTTTTATGAACTACAATTTTCAACATGAAAATTACAATAAAACTAATTTCACTCATCATTTTTAAAATTTTACAGGAGTTTAACAACATATAATAAGTATTTAATTAATTTATTTAGTAAGTTAAAATTGAGATTTAATTTACAAATGTATTGGTACTTTTACACATCGCACGGTAATAAGTAGTAAAAAATAATAAGATATATTCTAGCTACCCAACATTGGCATATCGGCATCATTTGACGGTTTAATTACCAACAATCGGTATGTTTTGAATGCAAAGAACTTTGTCAGCAAAAATCAGTGGTGGTGGGGGTGTGATATTTTGTCGGTACTTACTTTGGGGATAAAAGTTTAAGTTAGACTATTTTTGACACATTTTGTTATTAGTTTGATCTTTCTTAGAGATAAGTGTGGTGATTTTAGTGTTCTGATTATTTCGATTCTTCAACTATTAATTATTGTTCTCGTGAAGTGAAGGGGCTATTATTAATATCAATTAGGATATTTAAAAATGCCCCGTAAAAGACTAAAAACTCGTTTATTCACATCGTCAAAGCGATTATCAAAACGAAATAGGATTTGCTGGATAAAAAAAGTAAGTGTAAAAATATTTATTAAATCAACGGATTTAATTACAAAAAAAATTAGTGGTCGTGTGAGATGAGGCCATTCCGAGATGCGGTCAGTGGGAGATGCGGTAACTTTTTTTTCATACCTGCACGGACTAGAAGATGCGTTCACATCAACCGCAGACAATAAAAATCAGATTAAAAATAATAAAGAGGGGGTGATCCCACCCAACTTTCCGAACACTCCTAGTAGAGTAATTATTTAATCAATTATTTTAGTTTTTAGGTACATTAATAAAGTTAGTTTAAAAAAAATTAAAAAAATCAAATTTTTTATCAATAATTACCCTTATCTTTGAGTTTTTTAACTATTTAAAAATTAAAATAAAAACTAGCGGCGAAATTCGAAAAAGTAAAAACAAAATTTGTAGGAAATTTTATGTTCTACAACTTTGATAACAAGTAATTTTTCATAAAAATGCATTTTAAAATAAATTCAAACTACCCCCTAATTCGCTTCGTGCATTTTAAACAGACCCCAATTTCTATTCGAAGCTTATGTTTCATTTTTAAATTCCTTTCACATTTTAATTGTTTATAAACAAAAACGGAAATACCTATAATACCATTATATGTATAACTGAAGATTTTATGATCCCATTATTTGTTACTATGCAGAAATATGAATTTTCACAAGAAAATTTTACTTTCACGTTATGTAACACTTTTTTGTTACTAAAATGTGACGGACATTAATTGTACAAATGAGGAGAAATTGATAATACGTTTTTTGTGTCTTCTTTTAGCCCCGGTGTTCGATATGTAAAGCAAATTGGTTCGTATCAATAAAAATTATAAGTTAGCAACAAAATGTTTATTCTGAGTGACTTTTGCAAATAAATATAAGGCGCTTCATTTTTCACAGAAAAATTATCACTTATTAATTCCATTAAGTTAATAGGAACTAACAAAATTATCGCGATAGTCTCCCGTTGCTATAAGCAACGTAAACAAAAAGGAGCCTTCTAATTGGTTGAAAATAAATTTATGAAATTCTCAGTGTAATGTTGACATGATTCGGTGAAATTGTTTCATATGACACAAAATGACAAAATTTGATTAGTTGTTAGAACTGCCAAAAAATTTTCATAAAAATTAACTGATTAATTTTTGTTTTTTGTAATTATGGACAATAATAGTGAAAATATTATAAGACTTAATACCTGCTTGATGAACTGGAGATAACCAAAGAAAAAGAATTAACAATTATTAAACGGAATTTTTTAAAATTTCATCAATATTAAAGAAAATACTAATTCACTAAATATTTTTAATAACTTTAAAAATATTTTCTCTTAAGAGCATGATTTACTTGACGAACAGATACACCTGAGGGGCAACGGTGTGGTGGGAAGAAAGCATATTTTATGATAGGGGGCGTGTCTTATCCCTTTTGACCACGTTTCTCGGTCTCTACCAGGGTAGCTATAAAAGTTGGTGGAATTGTATCGACTGGATTTATCACAATAGTTACATTTTTACGATAGTTTTGGCTTTAATATAAATAAGTAAATTAAATAAATAAAATATTTATTTATAAAAATAAATTTATACAATAAATTAATTATGAATGATAATTTTTACAAGATTTTGAGCCATAATTAATTACTTGTTTGGCTATAACTTCTACAAATATTATTTTTAAATTAGGAAATAATTCAAACACATAGTAGTTTTTACTCTTTCGGATCCTCTATTAGGGTACACATCGTTTGATCCGGTAAACCCCTAATAAAATAAAGGTAGTAATGATTGTTTACCTAATGAATAATTGGGTCGTCCGGAGGGCTCGATATTACATTTATCTTTGGGTCAAAATGTGTTTTTCAGAAAATAGGATTATTTTATTTAAAATTGTATTACGTACGTACTTTCTGTTTTGAAAATTATCAATGCGAGACATATATACAAATTCAGAATATTTGTAAACAAAAAATCTCGAATTCTAAAACCCAAAACGGGCAAATTATTTAATAAAAAATTAGGCAATTAGATAATAATGAAATACATTTATTGCACTATGTAAAATTGAGTTCCGAATATAATAGTTTTATGTAGTTACTTATAATAATGTTATCTAATTTTGTATTTGTGTCTCATTTAAAATATTTTTAAAGTTATTAAAAATATTTAGTGAATTAGTATTTTCTTTAATATTGACGAAATTTTAAAAAAATCCGTTTAATAATTGTTAATTCTTTTTCTTTGGTTATCTCCAGTTCATCAAGCAGGTATTAAGTCTTATAATATTTTCACTATTATTGTCCATAATTACAAAAAACAAAAATTAATCAGTTAATTTTTATGAAAATTTTTTGGCAGTTCTAACAACTAATCAAATTTTGTCATTTTGTGTCATATGAAACAATTTCACCGAATCATGTCAACATTACACTGAGAATTTCATAAATTTATTTTCAACCAATTAGAAGGCTCCTTTTTGTTTACGTTGCTTATAGCAACGGGAGACTATCGCGATAATTTTGTTAGTTCCTATTAACTTAATGGAATTAATAAGTGATAATTTTTCTGTGAAAAATGAAGCGCCTTATATTTATTTGCAAAAGTCACTCAGAATAAACATTTTGTTGCTAACTTATAATTTTTATTGATACGAACCAATTTGCTTTACATATCGAACACCGGAGCTAAGAGAAGACACAAAAACGTATTATCAATTTCTCCTCATTTGTACAATTAATGTCCGTCACATTTTAGTAACAAAAAAGTGTTACATAACGTGAAAGTAAAATTTTCTTGTGAAAATTCATATTTCTGCATAGTAACAAATAATGGGATCATAAAATCTTCAGTTATACATATAATGGTATTATAGGTATTTCCGTTTTTGTTTATAAACAATTAAAATGTGAAAGGAATTTAAAAATGAAACATAAGCTTCGAATAGAAATTGGGGTCTGTTTAAAATGCACGAAGCGAATTAGGGGGTAGTTTGAATTTATTTTAAAATGCATTTTTATGAAAAATTACTTGTTATCAAAGTTGTAGAACATAAAATTTCCTACAAATTTTGTTTTTACTTTTTCGAATTTCGCCGCTAGTTTTTATTTTAATTTTTAAATAACTTTTATGTTATTAAATTAATTTTTTAGTTAAATTTTAAATTAAAAAAATATTTGTAGAAGTTATATATCCAAAAATGTAAATAGGTAAAAAACTCAAAGATTAATTATTGATAAAAAATTTGATTTTTTTAATTTTTTTTAAACTAACTTTATTAATGTACCTAAAAACTAAAATAATTGATTAAATAATTACTCTACTAGGAGTGTTCGGAAAGTTGGGTGGGATCACCCCCTCTTTATTATTTTTAATCTGATTTTTATTGTCTGCGGTTGATGTGAACGCATCTTCTAGTCCGTGCAGGTATGAAAAAAAGTTACCGCATCTCCCACTGACCGCATCTCGGAATGGCCTCATCTCACACGACCACTAATTTTTTTTGTTATTAAATCCGTTGATTTAATAAATATTTTTACACTTACTTTTTTTATCCAGCAAATCCTATTTCGTTTTGATAATCGCTTTGACGATGTGAATAAACGAGTTTTTAGTCTTTTACGGGGCATTTTTAAATATCCTAATTGATATTAATAATAGTCCCTTCACTTCACGAGAACAATAATTAATAGTTGAAGAATCGAAATAATCAGAACACTAAAATCACCACACTTATCTCTAAGAAAGATCAAACTAATAACAAAATGTGTCAAAAATAGTCTAACTTAAACTTTTATCCCCAAAGTAAGTACCGACAAAATATCACACCCCCACCACCACTGATTTTTGCTGACAAAGTTCTTTGCATTCAAAACATACCGATTGTTGGTAATTAAACCGTCAAATGATGCCGATATGCCAATGTTGGGTAGCTAGAATATATCTTATTATTTTTTACTACTTATTAACCGTGCGATGTGTAAAAGTACCAATACATTTGTAAATTAAATCTCAATTTTAACTTACTAAATAAATTAATTAAATACTTATTATATGTTGTTAAACTCCTGTAAAATTTTAAAAATGATGAGTGAAATTAGTTTTATTGTAATTTTCATGTTGAAAATTGTAGTTCATAAAAACAAAAATTGTCATCCAAATAATAAAATTATTTTGATTAATTAAAAGAAAAATATTGTCCGAAAAATTATAAACTCTATAATTAAGCTTAAATTTATTTCATACTGTTTACCCTCGTAAAACTCTGCTAACAAGAGAATTTATTTTATTTCAATTTACAAGCTGTGTTCCCTAAATTCTAACGGTGGCGCCACTTCCTTGGAGCAAAATCTTCAGTTGCAAGGGTTTCGCTTTACTCGTCCTATACGTTTGTTTTTTATTTTTAATGAATGAAAAAAATATGGGTGTATTGGAGAAGATCTAATCTGTGCTCCTCTGCAGCTACTTTTTGAATATTTTACTTCGTTTTTTGTAAAAAAAATTTAGAAAAATGTCTAAAATGAACAATTTTTGGATTTTTTTTGAAAAAAAATGAAGCCAAATTTTCAAAATGTAGCTGCAGAGGAGCACAGATTAGATCTTCTCCAATACAAATATATTTTTTTCTTTTACTAAAAATAAAAAACAAACGCGTAGGACGAGTAAAGCGAAACCCTTGCACATACTATTTTGTCGCAAGGTAAATCCTCCTCTTAATAGACAAGTGTTTTTACAGTGTAGACGAATATTTGGAAGGATAATTTTATATTTATGCGTAATAATGTTTTTAATTGTATCTGTTTTATTGATGTAATGATGTTTCTTTTTTATTATTATTATTATTAATAAGTAGTACTAAAATTCTACTTTTTTTTCTGTAATTAAATAGACGACACCTATACATGTACAATGTCTTTGGTAAATAAATAAATAAATAAATAAAAAGAACAACTAGAACAATCCGGTGCAACAGAAAAAAAATCGAAATAAAAATAATGGGGCGCTAGCTCTAAATGTTTTTAATTTATTTTGAGCTTGAAATAAATTTTTTTAAGACATGAAAATTTGGAACAATGTTCAGAACAACTAGAACAATCCGGTGCAACAGAAAAAAAATCGAAACAAAAATATTGGGGGGCTAGCTCTAAAAATGTTTTTTTGAGTTTTTCGGCCTTTGTATTTAAGTTTAAGGAATAATTGTCTGGAACAATTTGGTACAAACCTAGAACAATTTGGAACTGAAATTGCTTTTTTAATGAAATTTGGCTGAGCGCTTTCGATCAACGACCATCATCAGAGCCTTCCTAAAATGTTTAGCTACATGTAAAATCTTAAAACTAAAAAAAAAGTGGTTGAACTTACGTCAACAGGGCGATACCTCCCATAAAAAAAACAAGTTAAAGAGAATTCGGTTGTTACATTAACAAGTCAAGTTATTAAAAAACAGTCCTTTAGCATTACAAGGGTTACAGAACACTTTTAAACAATTTAAAATCAAATAACTATTGTATTTTAATTTGATTTTAAATTGTTTAAAAATGTTCTGTAACCCTTGGAATGTTAAACCATTTCTAAAGTAATAACCGATGTCTCTTTAACTTGTGTTTTTTATGGGAGGTATAAGTTGACCTAAGTTAAACCACTTTTTTCCCATTTTTAAGTTTTTCCATATAACTGAATATTTTAGGAAGGCTCTAATGATGGTATTGACCGAAACTTACAAAAGTATCTATAAATGTATCTATTATATTGGGATGTGAATTGTAAAATTGGGCATTTAATCTGGAATGTGGGAGGCAATTATTTAGCTTCACTATCAATATAATCACAAAATTTTCTTATTTGTTCCTGATCTGGCATATTTTCAAATAAATATGAACAAAATAGTTCTTCACCCTATTCTGATTTTAAGTTCAAGTTGTTGGATTTTTCGGAGTCAAACCTGTCCCAAAAATCTACATCCCACTAGTTGTATTTATTTCCAAATCAATCTAACCGCATTGTGGATACTCCGTTCAAAATCTATGATGATTTTTTTGGTGAAAAATCTAAATTCAATCTCTTATTTCAAAGAACCCTTTCTTTTAAATAAAACAAATATTTTGTTTTCAAAGTCTCATGATTAAAATGTTACAGATAGTTAGGGATAATCGCAGGTATCGTGGCCCAGTTGAACAGGCCACGGGGGTGAGATAATCCAGAAACCTTCAAAAAAGGGGTGCATGTAATCTGAGGATCAAAATTCAGAACAAGCACATGTAAACTGAGGACTAACCGTTTTTGAAAAAACCGGTTAGCTGAGAAGAAGCCGAAAAAACCGCTAAAATGCAAGAAATCGAAAAATATTACAAATAATCGCAAAAAAAAACGAAAACAGAAAAAAAAACAAAAAAATCGTAGAAATGAGAAGAAGAAAACGAGAAACAATCGCAAAAAAAATTATAAAAACGAGAATAAAAAAACGAGAAAAATAATAAGAATCGAAAAAATAAGAAAAAAACAAATAACTTTGGAAAGAATTGAGGAAAATCACAAAATATTCGGAAAAAAATGAAAAATAAAATTGCAAATTACGGAAAAAACGAAAAAATTAAAAAATTGTAAAGAAGCCGAAAAAATCGCTAAAAAAAACCCTAAAATGCAAGACATCGAAAAATATTACAAAAAATCGCAAAAAAAACGAAAAAACAAAAAAAATGGTAAAACTGGGAAGAAGAAAACGAGAAACAATCGCAAAAAAAATCATAAAAATGAGAAGAAAAAAACGAGGAAAAATAAGAAGAACCGAAAAAATTGGAAAAAATAAGATTTATACTATTAAAATGTTATTATAATAATTTCAAGAAATTTGAAACATTGGGAAATTTCGTAATTTTTACCTGCTTTTATTTGGTCCTCAGATGGGCAACTACGAACTGCCCCACGCTACCTAAATTTTATTGGAATCAGTTTTAAAGTAGGATTAAGAGCAATTGCTTCGTGCACCGTATCTCAGATAAAGGGGAAATTTCTCCTGTGAGACCCCCACCACAAATTTTTAAGCTACCGAGGCGATTCACGTAAACATTTTATTTAACAGCGCTTCAACCACGGTGTTTTGTGTCGACTTTTAAAATACGGACTCAAGAAATTTTCAAGCCCAGTATTGTTGAGATTATTTTTAGTGCCATTAGTTTCGCGGTGTTATTTGTGGATTTTTTAAAAATTTTCTTTTTATCGGAAAGTATGGGGCTAAGGAATAAACGATATTTTCTTAAGAAAAGAGGGAAGAATATAAATAAAGAATAAAAATCGAACAATTTTTAATTTTTAGCGGCATACTGTATACAACTTGCAAGAATTTTCTTTTTTGAGACAAACTGTATATATTTGACAATAAATTTTTTTGGGACATACTGTAGGTAAAAATATCAATAGATTTTTGAAAAAGAAAAATCTTTTAACGACAAATAATATATACCTACTATTTAGAATATGTATTCCTAAAAAAACTCAACTGCAGACACACTGTATAGATCTTAAAAAACTTTTTATTTTTAGGACATTCTGTATATAAGAATTTTCATTTTTGGGACATACTGAATATATCTTACAAGAATTTTTATTTTTGGGACATGCTGTTATAAGAATTTTCATTTTTGTGGCATACTGTATACAACTTACAAGAATTTTCATTTTTGGGACATACTGTACGCATCTTACAAAAAATGTTATTTTTGGGACATGCTGTTATAAGAATTTTCATTTTTGTGGCATACTGTATACAACTTACAATAATTTTCATTTTTGGGACATGCTGTATACATCATACAAGAATTTTTATTATTGGGACATGCTGTTATAAGAATTTTAATTTTTGGGACATACTGTATATATCTTACAAGAATTTTTATTTTTGGGACATGCTTTTATAGGAATTTTCATTATTGTGGCATACCTGTATACAACTTACAAGAATCTTCATTTTTGGGACATACTGTACGCATCTTACAAAAATTGTTATTTTTGGGACATGTTGTTATAAGAATTTTCATTTTTGTGGCATCCTGTATACAACTAACAATAATTTTCATTTTTGGGACATGCTGTATACATCATTCAAGAATTGTTATTTTTGGGACATGCTGTTATAAGAATTTTCATTTTTGTGGCATACTGTATACAACTTTCAATAATTTTCATTTTTGGGACATAATGTACGCATCTTACAAAAATTGTTATTTTTGGGACATGCTGTTATAAGAATTTTTATTTTTGTGGCATCCTGTATACAACTTTCAATAATTTTCATTTTTTGGACATGCTGTATACATCATACAAGAATTTTTATTTTTGGGACATACTGTATTTATCTTACGACAATTTTTATTTTTGGGACATATGGTATACATCTTACAAAAATTTCTGTTTTTGGGACATGCTGTCATAGGAATTTTCGTTTTTGGTACATACTATATACATTTTACAAAAACTTGTATTTTTTTGACATGCTGTTATTAGAATTTTCAATTTTGGGGCATACTGTATACAACTTTCAATAATTTTCATTTTTGGGACATACTGTACGCATCTTACAAAAATTGTTATTTTTGGGACTTGCTGTTATAAGAATTTTTATTTTTGTGGCATCCTGTATACAACTTTCAATAATTTTCATTTTTGGGACATGCTGTATACATCATACAAGAATTTTTATTTTTGGGACATGCTGTTATAAGAATTTTAATTTTTGGAACATACTGTATATATCTTACAAGAATTTTTATTTTTGGGACATACTGTATACAACTTACAAGAATTTTCATTTTTGGGACATACTGTACGCATCTTACAAAAAATGTTATTTTTGGGACATGCTGTTATAAGAATTTTCATTTTTGTGGCATACTGTATACAACTTACAATAATTTTCATTTTTGGGACATGCTGTATACATCATACAAGAATTTTTATTATTGGGACATGCTGTTATAAGAATTTTAATTTTTGGGACATACTGTATATATCTTACAAGAATTTTTATTTTTGGGACATGCTTTTATAGGAATTTTCATTATTGTGGCATACCTGTATACAACTTACAAGAATCTTCATTTTTGGGACATACTGTACGCATCTTACAAAAATTGTTATTTTTGGGACATGTTGTTATAAGAATTTTCATTTTTGTGGCATCCTGTATACAACTAACAATAATTTTCATTTTTGGGACATGCTGTATACATCATTCAAGAATTGTTATTTTTGGGACATGCTGTTATAAGAATTTTCATTTTTGTGGCATACTGTATACAACTTTCAATAATTTTCATTTTTGGGACATAATGTACGCATCTTACAAAAATTGTTATTTTTGGGACATGCTGTTATAAGAATTTTTATTTTTGTGGCATCCTGTATACAACTTTCAATAATTTTCATTTTTTGGACATGCTGTATACATCATACAAGAATTTTTATTTTTGGGACATACTGTATTTATCTTACGACAATTTTTATTTTTGGGACATATGGTATACATCTTACAAAAATTTCTGTTTTTGGGACATGCTGTCATAGGAATTTTCGTTTTTGGTACATACTATATACATTTTACAAAAACTTGTATTTTTTTGACATGCTGTTATTAGAATTTTCAATTTTGGGGCATACTGTATACAACTTTCAATAATTTTCATTTTTGGGACATACTGTACGCATCTTACAAAAATTGTTATTTTTGGGACTTGCTGTTATAAGAATTTTTATTTTTGTGGCATCCTGTATACAACTTTCAATAATTTTCATTTTTGGGACATGCTGTATACATCATACAAGAATTTTTATTTTTGGGACATGCTGTTATAAGAATTTTAATTTTTGGAACATACTGTATATATCTTACAAGAATTTTTATTTTTGGGACATATTGTATACATCTTACAAAAATTTTACAAGAACTTGTATTTTTTTGACATGCTGTTATAAGAATTTTCATTTTTGTGACATACTATATACAACTTTGAAGAATTTTCATTTTTGGGACATACTGTATATATCTTACAAGAAGTTTTTTTGACATTTACTGGTATAAACTAAGAGATTTTCTGAAAACAAAAAATGTTTTAAAGACAAATATTATATACTAACTATTCAGAAAATGTATTCCTAAAAAAACCGGTTTGAGACATACCGCATACATCTTACAATAATTTTATTTTTGGGACACACTGTATACATTTCAAAATTTACAACTAATTCTAAAAATTACTTCGTTTGGTTTGAATTAAAATATTTAATTTAACTCTTGGAGTACGACTCTGTTCTTTAAATAACGTCCCCGACAAACCGATCGAAACCGAGACTCTACGAATGTCGGCTAACGAAAGAATTGCATTTTAAGTAGTAGGGATAATATTTGCCTTATTTATAATTATTTTAGAGACAGAACGATATCTAGTATTTTAGTAATTAGAAGCTCATGTCGAATTGAATATTTAATTTGTTTTTTGCATTATATTACGGAAAGATGAATCTGCAGATTGCTCGAATTCTTTTTTTTTAATAATACATTTTTAATATAGTAATTGTAAGGTAAAGTTTTATTATTTTTAATAATTTCACCAAACCTTACATTTTTTTCCAGGCGGAATGGTTGGTTTTTTGAAAAAAAAAATCGACGAAATTGTAGATTAATCCTTTTTCTTTTTTACAAAGCAAAAAGTAGTGAAATTTATTCAGTATTGTATTCTCTATCACTAAAACGAAATGCATGAAATTTAAAGGTTTTGACGGTGTTGGAGCGCGAAGCAATTGCTAGCGACTACGAACTGCCCCACGCTACCTGAGAGCGAAAATTTGAAATTATTAAATAATGAAACTATCACAATTTATTACAACAATAAAGTTTATTTATAAATCTAAATGAACTTATATACAATAACAATAATTACAATACAATAACTACCTAAAGAATAACAACGCTTAATTCTAATATCTGACTATAGTGATTCAAATAGTATGAATACAGTATACACTATATTTTTGTTCATTAAAACTTAGCTGCATAATAATTGCAAACTGACTTAATAAAGTCTAATTTACCAATGTTTTGATTAACGTAATATTCAATTAGCCTATTTTCAATAAAATCGACTTTTCTTTTTGCCGTTTTATCATGTTTTTTTTTCGAATCTATGTACAGTGTTAATTTTCACACATATATCAGCTTGAAAATTTAACAAAATGTCTGTAAATTTAAATATGTCTGGATGTGATTTATAAAAACATTCATTAAATTTCGAGTGAAATGATTCACATGCCTTTGTGGCATATACAAGAGATGATGAATTTGAAGCCCACATGTAAGGTGGAAATGTAGATTCCTCCGTTAAATAATTATCGACTAGATAATCACAAAATTGCAAAACTCTGTTATCTTCTGGCATAATATTAAAAAGTTCATCAGAAAAAAAGTCACCAACTTCATTTGGATCTAAATAAGGAATGCCGAAAAACAATTTTAAATATTTTCCAATGTCAGTTTGATTTTTATATTCCGAGTACAAACCTAAATTTTGAATTTTCCTAAACCAATTTTGTGTTAGATGAAATTTGCAACAAAAAATAATAATGACGGGCCACACTAACTTGGCTGCATTTTGAATGGCTATTTCAAAATCAGAAATGATTCGCTTCGGTTTGAAATTCAAATTAAAATTTGTACATATTGTTATTAATTTATCAAAAGTATTTTCGTACGATTTCTGTGATTTATTTTTTAACAAACAAAGCACTAGAGGAACATAAAATCCATTTTTGTAGCCATGTATAGTGAACATCTGACAAAAATATTTAGATGAATTAAAAATATTTGTTTTTAAATTTCCGGTCATTAAAACTTAATCCCCAACCTTCTTGCCGTTGGGGCAGTAAGTACTTGGGATTAAGGTGTACAGGTAGTTCCGTGGGGCAGCTAGTATAGGCCGCCTCAGGGCACATGTCATAAAGGGATTTAGTCCTGACTTTACATACTCCGCAAAAAAGATAATTTTCAGTTGACATGCGCCCAAAAATATTGAGAACTTTGATAGTTATTAAATAAAAGCCACCCATTAAATGTGTTAACATGGACATGGGGTAAACGTAAATTTGTTTTGTTATAAAGATGTATTCTATAAAAATTAAAAAATAATTTATCAGACTTACTAAAAACATCGGCAGGTATTTTGATAAGTACCTACAGTTTATTTGAAAATAGCACAGTTTTTATGGCATACAGAATTGTTCAAAGCAGAAAAAATACATTCTTATCTGAATTTTCACTAGATTTAAGTATGAACACCCCGAAAAACCTCGCCCCTCTTATTATTATTAGTTTTATGGGTAGAAATCATAAAAGTCTATGGTGTAAAAATTGAGGTAGGGAGACCTCAAAGTGTATGATAATGAATCAAGTATCGAAAAAAAATCATCAAATATGTCCTTAGATGCGAATTTCAATTCAATATGTTAATATGCTCTAGAGTTACTAGCCGTGTGTCTGATGGGATTTCTCTGAAGATGGGCTATAACAGAAAAGTAAATAAATTGAACCAACATAATCCTTATATTTCTTTTCCAATTTTACAAGACGTTATTTCCATACAAATGTCATAAGTGGCATTTAGAAACACCCTGTATAAGTTAATAGGGATAAATAAGTACATTTTTAATTTTCCCTTTCAAATATAATTAAAATAATGTTAATTATACCGTATTAAATTTTAATTACTATACTAATATCTTAATAATATTATAATTAGTTTTTTTAATTGTTTATTATAATAATAGCTTTTCCAGTACATTCATAGTTAAATTTCATTTAAGACAAATCTATTTTAAATTTTACGAGTGTCTACAATCGGCATTCCTCTGTTTTCACTTAAATGACTATTAATGTGGTCATTTTAATCCTGTTTTTATTACTAGTTTTGTAATTTTATTAGTTTATTTTTTCGAATTTCATTGCTCCTTCATTTTAATTTGATGTAACTGCAGATGTGAGAAAACAAAATAAATTTTAGCTCATTTGGATTTTTAATGTTACATGCGTTAGTTTTTATTTATTTTATAATTTTGAAAAAGTCATTTTGAAAAGATGAATAGTAGCAAAAATATTAAAACAAAAATAGAAAATCGAAATAAAATGAAAATATTTTTGCATAATAATATTGAAACCAGAACTGAGTAAACTAAAACGTTACTTGTCAGTAACGCGTTACTTGTAATTTCGTTACTTTTTAAAGTAGGCGAAAAGTAACGGTAATTGCGATACTTTGTAAAAAGTAACGCATTATTTTCAAACTAAGGTTTTTCTTTTTTGTAGCTGCTGTTAGTGTCGTTTAATGTGAAATAATCTGTTTTTATTACTTTTTTGTACCCCGTCGATATCGCGCGCCTCTGTGTTTTGGATACAGTTTAAAAAAATAAATCTTAACCATAACGGTGCTAAATGGTGAGATGGATAATAAAAGAACGAGAAGACATGGAACAAGAAGGCATAGAAAAGTAACGGGTTACTTTTTTTAGTAACTAGTTACTTTTTTTAGTAACGCGTTACTTTTGTAAAAAAGTAAAGTAACGGTAAAGTTTATCTAACGCGTTACTTTTTAGCAAAAGTAACGGTAAAGTAACGTATTACTTCTTTTTTAGTAACGCCCCAGTTCTAATTGAAACATAAATAAATTAAAAATTCTTAGGTCAAAATTGAGTTACGAAAAAGAACAAAACTAAAAAGAAAAATTTTGAATTTGAATAAAGATTCTGACTATATAGGCGTTTAAATGGTCCATACGAAATTGCATCCCGCGAGAGGTATATTGTTACCTGAATCCAAGAAGGTCACAACAAAATTGCTCAAGTTAATAATCAGAGTTTCTGTTCATTTCATTTTCATTTACCTTAGGGAGAGAAATATTATTTCTCATTAGAGAAATGAAGTAGGTAAATAATGATGATTTCTCAGCTTAGCAGTAAAAAAATTAATTAAATCAATTTATTTATTACTCCATGTTTACCTACTGCCTCTAATAACCTCTCATATTAATCTAGTGTGATGCAATGAATAGCAATAGGATCTTTCTCATTCAAAAATATATAATTCGGAAAATATTTGCTATATGCACCGTAACAGATGTTAATTGATGTTAACTTCCCTCTATTTTTATATTTATTAAACCCTGTTATAAAATATTTAAAAAAAACATGGCATATAAATAATATGACTGATAGAACTCATACTGTCAGTAGATAGAACGTCCTTTAACAAGGGTTCTGTAAGTAAAAGCAATGACGTTTAGAATAAAACTTTACAAGTTGATTTCTTGTAGAATTGTCACAATCTATACGTCATTGTCAGTAGTTACAGAACCGTTAAAGTTAAAGAACGTTCTATCTACTGAGTATGAATGTAATAAAAAAAAATCGGTTGTGTCGCCCCAAAACTTCCCCGACGAGTATCCACGAATACTTTTTTTGATATTTAATGTTAAAGTTTCAAATTTTGACATTTTTTTATTATTGACAGGTGACAGTTGACTGTTCTGATAGAGTTTTTCAAGGGCTTTTAAATGACATATTGCAAGTCAAATTCCGTGACATATTGCATCTGTCATTTTTTGATAGTGACACTTCCTAATGACAGATGTGCAGGACGGATAACCCAAACCCATATTCCAAATTTCAGCTTCATCGGATTAAACGTGTGGCCTCTATCGTGGAAGCATACACACAGACAGACAGTTGAAGAGATCTAAAATACAAACAAATGCGTTGACTAACTTTTGCAGGGGGTGTATTGTAGCAGTATGGAACTCCTTAACTCCCACTGCTTTGTACGACACTGTTTAAAATCTATATAGTAATACGCAAAGAGAAAACGTATAACGGAGGGGTGTGAGATTTTGCATGGTTAAAGTTTATATACAGGAGCAGTGCAGAAAGCTAAAATGAATTTATAATATGTGTTACAAATAAATTAAAAATAAAATATAATATATTAGATTATTATATAGGCTTAGATTTGAGTCCTAACCATCTCAATTTTTTAAAATTTTTTTTTGAAACAAGTTTTTACTTTTATTTATTGTGATTTTATTTTTGAAGCGAAAACACTGGGCGCTTTGGCCGATTTTTGGATAGCTTAATAATAGGAAAAATGGTCAAAATAGAAAAAATAGGAAAAACTGGAAAAACTAGTAAAA
This sequence comes from Neocrepidodera transversa, assembly GCA_963243735.1. Classification (NCBI taxonomy): domain Eukaryota; kingdom Metazoa; phylum Arthropoda; class Insecta; order Coleoptera; family Chrysomelidae; genus Neocrepidodera; species Neocrepidodera transversa. Next base: position 27,339,154 of record OY725343.1, on the reverse strand, counting down.
CCAGAAAGTAAGAAAAATAGGAAAAAATGGAAAACAATTGGAAATGGTGAAAAAATAAGAAAATGAGGAAAAAATAGAAAATAGGAAATAATAGGAAAAATAGATAAAAAATAGAACAAATAGAGAAAAATAGGAAAATGGGTAAAAATAGGCAAAAGTAGAAAAAAATAGGAAATAATAAGGAAAAATGGAGAAAATAGGAAAAATGGGAAAAATAAAATAGATGAAAACGTAAAAAATAGGAAAAATAGAGAAAATGGTCAAAAACAGGAGAAATAGAAAAACAGGAAAACATATAGAAATATAGGGGAAAATAGAAAAAAACAGAAAAAATATAAAAAATTGTAAAAAAAAATGGAAAAAGTAGAGAAAAATAACGAAAATGTGAAAAATATGAAAAATTTGGAAAAACAAAAAATGGTAAAAACAAAAAAAGAAGAAAAACAGACAAAAAACAAGAAAAAACGGGAAACAATACAAAAATAGGGGAAAAAGTAAAAAAATGGGAAATAATTGTGAAAAATAGAGAAAAACAAGAAAATTAGGAAAACGTAAAAAGTAGGGAAATATAGGAAAAATAGGAAAAAATATGGAAAAATATGAAAATACAGGATATCTGGAATTAGAAGGGATAACATTGCTATATCAAAAACCGAAAGAGATACAGAGGCGGTTAAATGGGAAAAAAGTTAACTATTTTAGAGAGTATTACATTGGTCAAAAATATCTACAGGGACTTTCGCCATTCTCGAGTTATACAGCGAAAACTAAAAATGCCACTTTTGGTTTTTTGTCATAGAATTTTTATTTGAAAAAATATCAAAAAATGGAAAAGGAATGTTTTATTGTATCTCAAATTTGCTACATAAATGTACTAATAAATCTTCGTTACGACGTTTCGTGTCTTAACAGCCACCATCAAGTTATTTTTTACTTTCCCGGACCCATCAAAGAGAAAGTAAGGTGAAATATCCATTTTGAGGTCCCCCAAGAAGATTAAAATCATTTCCAGCGTATGGTCTGTCTGTGTGTAATCTTCCACGGTAACTGCCGAACCGTTTGACCAATCAAGCTGAAATTTAGTATGGAGGGCCGGTGTATGCTTAGAATGCAACCATTAGATTTTGGTTTAAATTGGTACAGTAGAAGGTCCTCAAGACCGACATTGATTAAATACACAGGTAACAATTTTTTACTTTTTTTAAATTTCAAGGACAAACAATACACTTTAGTGCAAAATGTTGTAATACAAAGTTTTAGAGCATAAAATTCCCTATAACTTTTGTTTTAAACTTTTTTCAGAATTTCTAATAGTTGCGCCACTAGAAAAATGTGCATGTATGTTTTATCTAGTTTTTCTTGATTTTGAGGACAAACAATACATTTTAGTGCAAGATGTTGTAGTACAATATTTTAGAGAATAAAATTCCCAACAACTTTTGTCTTAAGCTTTTTCTAGAATTTTCAATAGTTGCACCACTAGGGCGCGTAAAAAATGCGCATGTATGTTTTTTTCTAGTTTTTCTTGACTTTTAGGACAAATAATACACTTTAGTGCAAAATTCCCTACAACTCTTGTCTCAAACTTTTTCTAGAATTTCCAAAAGTTACGCCACTAGATGGCGCGTAAAAAATCTGCATGTAGGTTTTCTCTAGTTTTTCTTGATTTTGAGGACAAACAATGCATTTTAGTGCAAAATGTTCTGGTGCAAAGTTGTAAAGCATCAAATTTTCTTTAACTTTTATGTTTAACTTTTGATCGAATTCCTCATAGTTTTGCCGCTAGATGGCGAGAAAAATACATATTTAGGAATTTCCATTTTTTTAAAATTTTAGGTAAATTATGCTCTTTAGTGCCAATTTGTTAAGCATAAAATTCCCTACAACTATTGTATGAAAATTTTTCCCGAATTCCCAATAGTTTTCACACATGATTTTAGGAGATCCTAATTGTAGCAGTGTGACATACAACGTGCGCATGCGCAGCTTATGTCATTATCAACATTGAAATATCAATTCGGTAGACGTATTTACCATCGGCTCGCTATTTTTTTATGTGTTCCATAAATTAATGTAATGCTTAGTATTTTGTAATTGAAATAATAATAATAAATAGCATATTCTCTACGGTCGAGCCGGGAAAGTTCTGGGGTGACACAGCCGATTTTTTTTAATGTGATTTAGTTTTAATGAAGACTTGTTAACCTAAATTGGTAAAATTTTAATATTTTAAGTATTTTTTTATTATTTGTGATAAATAATCCACAAAAAACATTCATCTTTAACGAATAATTAATAATAAATTTAAGAAAAATAAATAACTTTAATTAATGAAAAACAACAAAAAATATTAAAAAACAACTTGTATAAAACTTTTTTTTATCCGACCTACGTGGGTGAAACTGGGGGGAGTTGAAATATCAAAAAAAATTATATCTCCGCCATTTTTAAAGGTATTGAAACAGGTCATATCTTAAAAAATCGTAAGAAATCATAAAAAATCGTAAAAATCCATAAAAACTGTAAAAAACCGTAAAAACCCGTAAAAAACCGCGAATATCGTAAAAAATCGTTATGTCAATAAATTTCGCGTTGCGTATAGTTCTTATGTTTATTGTGAAAGTGAATTTTTCGGGTCGAAATACTAAAAACATCATATATTTTCACCCCGTGTAATATTTTTGAAGAGGCGTTTTTAAAATGTTTGCAATTCTTCACTAATTAAAGTTATTTATTTTTGGTAGATTCAATATTATTTAGAGAAAGATGAATGTTTTTTTGTGGATTATTTATCGGAAATAATAAAAAAATTATAATTTTACTAATTTAGGTTAACAAGTATTCATTAAAACTAAATCGCATTAAAAAAAAATAACTTTCGGTTTTGGGCTTTTCAGAATTCAAACTTAAAATTTTAAAAAGCCCAACATTTTGCCGAAAATGCAAAGTATATCAGTTAATTTATTTTTTCCTGCTCTTTCCAAATACGGAATCTATTATAGAAAAATCTGATATTTAGGGTGTTTTTTTATGGGTCGGAATATTTTATACTATTTTTTTTAAATCCGGACCTGGATTTCTTTTATTGTAAGTGTATTTATCGATTGGACACTTTAAACAAAATATGCACGTCAAATTTTGAACAAATATACAGTGTGGTTAGAAAGTTATGAACCATGCAAGAAATTGGCAAAATAGATAAAACACCCTGTATCTTGGTTATTAAATTAGTAAGACCATATAAGTATGGTGTTTTTGAGATCACCTAGGTGTCCCCTATCTGCAGTTAACTTTATGTCACTTTCCCAATGAAACACCCTATATATTAATATGTAATGCTTTTTAACATCTAACTGTATAGTTATAAAAAACCTAAAGATGGTCTAAGGACCGCATCTCGCACGACACCCAATATAAGTAACGTACATTTATAGTTAATTTAAGTTAAAATGTGCTCAAAGATTCAGATGTGAGAAAAGAAATATAAAAAAGATATAAAACTAAGTTTTTCTCCATTCAAACGATAATAAAATTGTATTCTATAAATATCGAAAATAAATCAATACTGAAAATTAGGAAGCTAACAAGAGGTCAAAAAACATTAAGAATTCTGGAATAAAATTAGAAAATTTGCCAATTTTCGATAAAATTTAAATTATCTTGAAAAATTCTGACGTTAAAAAATAAAAAAGTAACAGTTATTCAATAACACGAATTTTCACATAACTGCAAACTAAAATTCGTAATTGTTAGAAATATAATGCATAAATTAAGGGGGTAGATGAAATTGTTGGTTGTGTTGAGAGCGAAAAATATTAAAGCAAAATAGGTAAATTGAGAAATTAAAACATCCATTGAAAATTAAAAAAATAATTAACTAGTAAAAGAAAGTCAAGCAGTAAATAGATCGTTAACAAAACGCTAACGATTTAATAAGTAGTGATAATGATTAGAATAGAATTATATCCCTTCATTTCGTTTATCCATTGTCACAATCTAAACATCATTGCATTTACTTACTGACCCATTAGAGCTAATGAGCATTTTATGAAAGAAAGCTAAAATTAACTTAAATATTTCAATAATTTCTTAATTTTGAGCTATCAATGAATTAAGTTAGGAAAATTGTTATATTGGTACCAGATCACAACGTTAAACAGCTTGAACACTCAGTTTTTCAGGTCAGTGAAGTTGGCACCCACTTTTGCGAATTTCCCAAAGATTTTGTGTGCATTCGTTTGTCCATTATTGTCCACTAATTATTTTCTTTTGTCCACCCTTCGTTTCAAAATGGTGGCCCAAAAACTTTTTTATGCAAATTTTGCTCTTGGCACCCACAAATTGCACAAAAAAATCCAACCGCACAGCTCGTTTCTTCTTTGTTCGTCCACGTTTGTCCATCAATTAGTTTTGTTTGTCCACCCACCGATTAATTATAATTAATTATATAACTTTTAAAAAATTGTGATATTATGAAGTTGGTACACCCTTTTTTAAATTTTGAAATTTTTTTTCGTGCATTCGATTGTTCATCGATTGTCCACCTAAGATTTTTGTTTGTCTAATCACCATTTCAAAACGATGGGCAAAAAGCGAATTCTCATTTGGTTAAATTCTCTGGACGAGAACAAACAAATAAAATTCCAGTAGACAATCTTCAGCTTCTTTTGTTCAAAATTATAACACTATGCAACAAAATAAATATCTTTTTCACTGGGTTTAGAGTATACAGGATGGATCGAATTTAATTTGCGTATACAGAGATCTCATAAACCGAAATAGATCCAATATCGGTTAAATGGGGAAAAAGATGTGTATTTTCAAGACGAATTAATAGTTTTTTTCAAAATTAATATATCAGATCCGGTTTCCGAGATATTTAAGAAAAACCGAAATTGGCGATTCGTTTCGTCTTTGAAGGGCCATCCTCAACTATATTTTTTCTAAATACCTGTACTTGTACGTTTTATTTCATCTTTGAAATCCTCATTTTTTTCTTTATTCAACCATTTAGAACACTAAAGTTTTGACAATAAACTAAACTTAAAGAATTTTTCTATGTACGGTCCTTTTCATTATATTTATATTTTGAATGCAATAACTAGTATGAAATAAAAGTTTATAAAGATGTTTATACCTATGTTACATAAATAAATGTTATTTATAATTGTAGTTATTTAAGAAAATTTACATTCAATTATTTAATAGAAATTAAGCCCAAAGTATACTCAATTTTTAACTAATTTTATTTAAAATGATTTATAAATATTTTCAGTGAAAATGGAATGAAAATAGGGAGAGACCATAACTATATTTTTTCTCATTTTGGTCTCTCCCTTTTCTCAAGGTCACAATTTTTGCTTAAAAATTTTGAAAAAATTCCCATGTATAGAATTTTTTATTCTCTTTTTAATGGTATTAAGTAGATTTTAATAAAAAATTTTTTGTTTAACCACTGTAACAAGAAAACTATCGATACTATTAAAACGTGTTAAATGTTGATAGTAAGAAAAAAAAAATTCTATCTAAGTGAATGTTTTCAAAATTTTAGACAAAAATTTTGGTTGTGAAAATAGGGAGAGACCATAACTATATTTTTTCTCATTTCGGTCACTCCCTTTTCTCAAGGTCACAATTTTTGCTCAAAAATCTTGAAAATATTCCCATGTATAGAATTTTGTATTCTCTTTTTAATGGTATTAAATAGATTTTAATATATTTTTTAATTAAACAAAATAACTTAGATAATTGTAGATTTTAATAAATAATTTTTTGTTTTACCACTGTAACAAGAAAACTATCGATACTATTAAAACGTGTTAAATGTTGATAGTAAAAAAAAAAATATTCTAAGTGAATGTTTTCAAAATTTTAGACAAAAATTGTGGTTGTGAAAATAGGGAGAGACCATAACTATATTTTTTCTCATTTTGGTCACTCCCTTTTCTCAAGGTCACAATTTTTGCTCAAAAATTTTGAAAATACTCCCATTTATAGAATTTTTATTCTCTTTTTAATGGTATTAAATATATTTTAATATATTTTTTAATTAAACAAAATAACTTAGATAATTGTAGATTTTAATAAATAATTTTCTGTTTAACCACTGTAACAAGAAAACTATCGATACTATTAAAACGTGCTAAATGTTGATAGAAAGAGAAAAAAATATTCTATCAAAGTGAATTTTTCAAAATTTTAGATATAAAATTGTGGTTGTGAAAATGGGGAGAGACCATAACTATATTTTTTCTTATTTTGGTCACTCCCTTTTCTTAAGGTCACAATTTTTGCTTAAAAAGTTTGAAAAAAATCTCATTTATAGAATTTTTTACTCTCTTTTTAATGGTATTAAAATAATTTTAAGATATTTTTTATCAAAAAAAATAACATAGGTAGTTGTAGATTATAATAAATAATTTTTTGTTTAACCCCTGTAACAATACAGCTATAGATGCTATTAAAACGTACTAAGTGCAGATAGAGAGAGAAAAAAATATTCTAAATGTGTGAATTTTTTTAAAAATTTAAATAAAAAATTGTGGTTGTATGAAAAGGAACCACACTATAAGGATTTTTTTAATTTTCCTCCTTTTTGGTCTCTCCCCTTTCTCAAGGTCGCAATTCTAGCTCAAAAATTTTGGAAAAACTCCCACTTATAGAATTTTTTATTCACTTTTCACTGGTATGAAAATGATTTTAATATATTTTTTAATTGAAGAAAATAACATAGGTAATTGTAGATTTTAATAAATAATTTTTTGTTTAACCCCTGTAACAAGAAAACTATAGATGCTATTAAAACGTACTAAGTGTTTGGACAAACAAAAATTTTAGGTGAAAAATCTTGGACTAACGATTAACAAACGAATGCACGAAAAAAAATTTCAAAATTCAAAAAACGGTGAGCCAACTTCACAATATCACAATTTTTTAAAATGTATATAATTAACCGGTGGGTGGACAAACAAAACTAATTGGTGGACAAACGTGGACAAACAAAGAACAAACGCCCTGTGCGGTGAGATTTTTTTTTTGCAATTTGAAATTATTATAGTGGACAATAGTGGACAATCGATGGACAAATGAATGAACACAAAACTTTTGGAAAATTCGCTAGTAGGTGCCAACTTTACTGACCTACGTTTTCCTTCTATCAAATAATAATATATGAAGTTTTTGATACTGTAAGAAATTAAAACCACTTAAAAATATAAAAAAATATTTTTTCATGATTTTTTTTTATGTTGAAAATGTTAAAATTCTCGTATGCATTTTCATGAACTTTTTCAAGTTACAATAAAAAACCCGTTTTTAATTTAAAACTCTTGAAATATTGTTAAATTTATGAGCTATCTTTTTGTTACACCCGGTATATGAAAAAGTAGTACCTAAATCGGACTGGCGGGAAAAGATTGCGCAATAATATAAATATTAACGTAACGCAAGTGAATGATTTGTAATTGGAAAAAAAACAATTTTATCAGTAAAATAAAATGAAAGAAAACAATAAAAATCTTATTAAATTGTTTTTTTTTTTTTCAAAAAAAAATCATGAAAATAAAAAAAAATATTTTAAAACTCGTGTCAAATCAAATCAATCATAACATATTACCAATTTAAAAACTGAGATAAATAACTTTTACAGAACCAAGATATATTTCATATAAAATTTTCAAATCGCATATTTATTGTATTTGAACGTTAGTAAATTTTTCTAATTTAAGTATTAAATTCACAAACCTGCATTACATCCATAAAAAATCACAAAACTCACAAACAAAACCGTCTTAAAACAAACCGACATTGCGCACTACTTTATATCTATATCTATAACTAAGTACATGCACTCGGCTTTACTATTTCTAAAACTGTTCCAACACAAACTGCACAAACTTAAACTTAACTCCAAGAATTCCAAATTAATTTGAGAGCCCTCGGCATGCTTTAGGGAACATCAACATCTGATGGTTTTTGGTTACTGATTCATTTTTCGACTTTCGGCATTAGCGACAAATTTTAGTTGACTTAAGGGCACTCGTCACGGTTTTTCTTCAATAACTTTCTGTTGATTTGTTGGTAGGTTTATTAAAGGTAAGCGATTTGTCGTTAATGGACTATTAGTAATTACTGCAATAAAGTTTTAGTAATTAAGATGATTAGGTACGTGTTTGAAAAATGTAGTAAGAAAGTTATGATAGATATTATGTAAATTTTTACCGTCTTTGTACTCTTATTTATGATTACAAACCAATTTAATAATCATGTTTTTTTTAGTATAATAGATATATTAAAAATATTTTTTTTTCCCGGCTTTAGGCATTGAACTGGAGTTCTTTTGCCACACACAGATAGTTATTTTAATGCTATTTAATGATCTATCCATCTACATATACACCAAGCATGCGTAATCTAGATTTGAATATTGTTCTGTATAATAAAGTCTACCAGTAAATCATTAATTTTTTTCTCTCCGATTACAAGAAGACACGGAATATTTAGAGGAGGGTTGATATTATGTACCTGTAATTTTTCCAATAAGATATTTGTTTTAAGTGTGTATTTTCTGCAGTTAAAAAACATGTGGTTCATATCATCAATTTCTCCGTCTTCTGTGCAAATTTCTGAGTCAGTTAATCCGATCTTAAATAAGTGGGCTGGAAAGCTTCCGTGATTTATTTTTAATCTTGTTATTGTTTGTGCGTATTTTTTTGATGTGTTCCAGTGAAAAATATATAGCACCTTTTTTGGATTGGTTCTGTGATCGAGAACTTGTATCTTTCCACCAGGTTGCCTATTCCGTATACATCTTTTTTTTTGAAAATCGCGAATAAATCATGGTATAACGGGATCTCTTGAAAATGCCTGTCGTTCTTGCTTCTTTAGCAAGTAGATCTACCCTTTCGTTTCCTTTGACGTCTGAGTGGCCTTTGACCCAAACAAAAACAATTCGACAGCCGTTGTTTTCAAGTACATGAATCATGTGTTTAATTTTACAAATAATCCAACTTTGAAAATATTTGAAATTTTGGTTTTGAATGCTCTCTATAACAGATTTCTAGTCTGATATTATAATTACCTACTTTATGTCGTTGTCCGTGCACCAACAAAGACTTCGTTCTATGGCTACTGCCTCTGCCGTAAAAATGCTATAAATCTTGGGCAATTGGAATTTTGCTGTTACATGTTTTTCTGGTATATAGTAAGCACTACCTACGCCTTCTTTGTTTTTACTACCATCAGTATAGATTACTGTTGAAATGTTCAAGTAATCTATAATGTCGTGTATCAGATTTTTGTTATAAGCAGGTTGTTCGGCGAAAGATGGAAATATGACTGAGGGCTTGGTATTAATTATTTCATAGTTATATTGGAAAACAGGAATAACTTGTTGTTCTTTTAAATTAACAATGTATTTTTCTGTATGTCGGAAGCCAACTGTTAATGGAGGTGAGTTTTTTTGCCAGTAACGATTTGTAAGATCCTCAATGTTTAAAAAGCTTAATTTTTGTAATAACGACGAGTTATATATTCTTAGTTTAGTAATGTATTTGTTCGCTAAATATTGTCGTCTATATTTTAATGGTGGTCCATTAGCTTCAACCAGGATTACATTGCAAGGAGATGATTTTATTGCTCCAATACATAATCGTATCGATCTGTATTGAATTCTGTCTATTTTTTTAAAATGTGTGTTTGCAGCTGTTCCATATAGTATGCATCCGTAGTCAAGCACAGACCTTATGAACGATCTATAGAATAGCAGTGGGATATTTGGTGCCGAACCCCATGCATTTCTGCATACACATCTTAAAATATTTAGACCTTTTTCACACCTACTTTTTATGTATTCGATGTGCAGCGTCCACAGCAATTTAGGATCGAGCACCATGCCCAAATACTTATATTTTTTAACAATGGGTATTGTCACTTCTGCTATAACAACCTGTGCATCTAATTTAATTCTATGTCTAGTGAAACACATAATAGGAGATTTGTCTGGCGACATAGTAAGGCCCATTATAAATAACCAATTTTCAATACTTTCAAAATATCTCTGTAAATCGTCCAAACACTGTCTGTAACTATCGTGGCTCACATATATACAAATATCATCTGCATACTGAACTACTTTTACGTTGTTATTTATTAGTTGATGTAATCCTGACGTGTATATATTGAAAAGAATGGAGCTAAGTATATATTTTTTTATTAAAAATATTAACAACAGAATTCGATTTAAATTACATGCGCTGATTTGATGAGTAAAGTATTAGTATCAGTACCATCTATGATTTGATAAATCCTTCTAAACTGTTTGTTAGATCAGTTCTTCTATTATTATGTTCTTTAAGAAGATTGTGTTAATACATCATCAGAATACTTTAATTCTAGGCTACTAAAATTGAATTGTCGGTTACACAATATTATATTGTGCAACAAGTGCAAACAATAAACTATTCCATATAATGTATGAAATAGGTCCGGCATGAGTAGCACACGGTGACCGGACACTTCCCCACTAGAATAATCCCCACATGATAAATCCCCACAGAAAATTGCCCACACGAAATTTGCCCACATAGAAATTTTCTCACACAGATAATTCCTCACAATAAATTTGCGCACAATGATATTTGTTCACAATGATATTTGCTCACAGAGAAAATTTATTTGTAATTATTCAATAGTTATTTAAAATTGGTGCTCATTTTGAAAAATAAAATTAGAAATGTAAGAAACGTTTAGAATGGAAAGTTAATTAATTAATCTTTGTAAAAAATATTTCTATAATTGCTTTTGTATAAACTCAATAACTATTGAATAATTACCAATAAATTTTCTCTGTGAGCAAATATCATTGTGCGCAAATTTATTGTGAGAAATTATCCGTGTGAGCAAATTTCTATGTGGGCAAATTGCGTGTGGGCCTTTCTACTTGTGGGCAATTGTCTGTGAGGAATTATCATGTGCGGATTATTCTAGTGGGCAACTGTCATTGAACCGTAGCACTCTATAGTTTTTCGACATTTACACATATTTAGAGTTTTCGAACAAGAAAACTCTTATAAAACGGTTTTATCCGCCCGTCCGTCTGTTAGCCTGATTAAACACTTATACCATATACAGGGTGGTGAAAATTTCATTGAAATCTCGGAAACGGTAAGAGATACGAAATCGGTTAAATACAACAAAAGTTTCTTAATTTTAAGGCTAATCGACTGGTGTTTTGCACCCAAAGATATCATGCAGCGACGGTTTTCATAATAATTGAGAAAAACCAAAATTGCACATTTTCTGTTTTTTGCTCGAGTGCTTTTATTTTGAACAATAGAAAAAAAGTGCATGAAACTGTTTTATCTGAAAATATTATATTTTGAATCTGGCGTTTAGTTACTTTTCGATTCTTGGGGTAAATATATGTGAACGAAAAATTTTGTCTGAATAGTCCTTCCATTTTTCTATGTAATTAGCTAGTTTTTGTTCATGGCCGCCTATTCTCAACCCCTGAAAAAAAATATTGAAACTTGTTCGACCGCTACGAAAATCTACTTTTCGATTCTTGGAGCTGGCCTTTTGGGGTAGATATATGTGAACGAAAATTTTTTTCTAAATAGTCCTTCCATTTCTCTATGTAATCAACCAATTTTTGTTCGTGGCCCCCTACTTTTAACGCCACAAAAAATATAAATAAATTAATAAAACGAGAAAATTTGTATGACCAACCAAATCGGCTGAATGAATTTGTGAAAGTATTTGACCGTGGTGGAAAAGTGCCGCTTCACATTGGCAGGCCGGGAGCCAAGATTACCTCGGTATAAACTTGGAGCTGGCCGGTCGGGAGGTAAGATCACCGACCGAGGTCGTTTAGTTCCCGCCCAACTATCCTGAACTTTTTTTCTCAAATACGGACCTGCACTTTTTATATGATTTTTTTACAGCATTTCGTCTCCTGAATTTATCCACACCTAATTCATTTTTAATTATTTAAATGAATTATCATTCAGTATAACAACTTTTATTTACAAACATTAACGACAAAGGAACGTATAAAGAAGCAAATTATTTTATTTCATAATAAATTTGTTAAATCACAGAAACTGTTCAAAATAGTTACCACTATGAGTTATGCATAACTCAAACCTTCTGGTCGTTTGGGCTGTTGCGGAAGTAACGTGATCTGTATCGATCTCGTCAAAAGCAGTTCTATTTCTTTGACGTATCTCGTTAAAATTAACTCCAGTATCGTAATAGTATATTGTGTCACAAGGGCAGAAAATGAGCTTTAGCAGCCCGCGTCTAGTAGATGCACGAGCGAGTGTAGCGAAGCGAGGGCAGCTAATAGCTAAGGGCTCCTAAAGCGTTTTATGCAAGTATGACACACAACTGTTTTTCGCCTACCAAAAAAAAAACAAAAGAAAAAAGGAAAATATAACACAAATATTTTACAGAATTGTTTTCTTGATTTCAGACTGTAATTTACACTGACGTTTAATGAAAATTTATGTGAAACGTCAAAGTACACGAGTGACAGTTAAAGGTGTCGAGATATAGCGAAAAACTCCAAAATCTTTTCATCCGTATTTCTAGGATTGATATGATTCATTTTCACATCAGGTAGGCGAAAAATAATCTTTTTGAGGTAGCCCCACATGAAATAATTCATTTGATTCAATTCTGGAGTTCATGGTGGCCATCGTACAGGTTCATTGGTTCCCATCCGTCGTCTGTGAAATCTACGATTTAAATAGTTTCTGACTCGTCTTGCATAAAATACTCAATTTTTCTTATGACATTTAAAGGAATATCATCTACAACCTCTTCCAAATTTTTAAATACTTTCCACTACTTAGAGAACCATCTATAAATATTTTACTAATTACCTTATTACCTATTATCGCACTGCATACATTAACTGAATATCTTAATTGTGATCGCACTTCTCGTATAAGATGGGAATGTTCTTTTGCATATAAATGTTTGTTTCTTCTATTAAACATGCCACAATTTCTAAGTGTGGTCTCATCTGTCCACCAAATTTTGAGAGCCACATTTGTGAATTAGAAGTAGGAGCAAACATGTCTAAGCAAGAGAAAATATCCGTTCTGTACATTGGCCACCAAGAACTTGAGTTTAATCTGATGGATTTCTGCTTGTGGGGTGGGGCCACTTCAAAAAAATAATTTAAGATACAGGAGTTCCTCAAAATATTGATGACTTACGTCGAAAACTTATAGAACTGCTTTCGATGAGATCGATCCAGATCCGGTTACTTTCGCAGCAGCAAAAATGACCAATAGAATAGAGTTAGCATAACTTATTTGGAATAGTTTTTGTGAATTAATGAATTTATTATGAAATAAAATGATTTGTTTCCTTTACTTACTGTTGTATTATTGACTGCAAATAATATACAGGACCGTATTTAAAAGCTGTTATACTAAATATTTATTTAAATAATTAAAAATAAATAAGGTGTAATACATGGGTGAATTCAATAGATGAAATGCTATAAAAAAATACATAAAAAGTGCAGGTCCGTATTTGAAAAATAAGTTGAGGATGGCTGGGCGAAAACCAAACGACAGATTCAAAATCTAATAATATTATCAGACGACGGGTAACACGTATTAAGACAAAAAGGTTTCATTCATTTTTTTCTATTGTTCAAAATAAAAGCACTGGAGCAAAAAATAGAAAATGTGCAATTTTTGTTTTTATCAATTATTATGAAAAGAGTTCCTGATATCTTTGGGTCTAAAGCTCCAGTCGATTAGCCTTCAAATTGAGAAACTTTTGTTCCATTTAACCGACTCCGCATGTTTGCTGACCGTTTCCGAGATTACAATACATTGCAATGAAATTTTCACTACCCTGTATACTGTAGTATATAAAGTATATACCTATATAGAAATTTTCGAAAACGGCGAAAATACCGCAAAAATATTGCGGTTTTCACTTGTTTATACTTATACTAATTGACATTAACGGCCGCAGTCGTAGGAAAAGACAAGTCAAACTCCATTTATTTTGCAATAATTGCAAACTTTAGCTAAAATTTGAAGCGGCTTAAAGAATTTCCTACTGTACGTATGCTGTATCCATTAAAAATAATAATATAGTTTTAGAATCATCTCAATAGAATCTGACGTTCGTTAGATTTAAAGACTGACCAGTTTAGGAACTCCAGCATATAGCTGATTCGTAAGAAGCAAATAAAGGTTTCTTTTCCATATCCCCTTCGTTTTTTGCTTCAGATTTATTTTAATACAAAGGCATTTATAAAAAATCTGATGTGGCCAGCACATGACCTCTCGCCATTTTTGAATCAAAAATTTACAGGTTGACACAAAAAAGTATGAAAAAAAATTATTTTTTTGTAAATCTGGCAACAATGGCAAAAGTTTAGAAAATTTTAATGAGATGAAAATAAACTATAGGGTATACAAAATATATGTGTAAAACTTTATTGCCGTTTTGTATAATAATGGCGTCATCACCCATAGCAACTGCCACTTCCGGTTGTGCGATTGGCACCAAAATCTAATCAGATCTAATCTAGGGTATTAGAATCCTGTATGCAAAATTTCAAATTTTTTTATTTAGTAGTTTTTGAGTTATCGTTACTACAACATCCATCCAAACACACACACACACACACACTAACACACTAACACACACACACACACACTAACACACACACACACAGACATCATCGCGAAAATATTAAAATCGTATTCTAGGGACCCCAAAACGTGTTTATCAATTGAAAACTCACTACCCAATTTTTAGCATGATTCCTATACCTCTCTTATCTGAAGGGCGAGAGGTAAAAATATGATGCGCTAAGCACATGACCTCTGGCCATTTTTTAATCAAAAATCTACACAAAAAAAAATCTGATGTGGCCAGCACATGACCTCTCGCCATTTTTGAATCAAAAATTTACAGGTTGACACAAAAAAGTATGAAAAAAAATTATATTTTTGTAAATCTGGCAACAATGGCAAAAGTTTCGAAAATTTTAATGAGATGAAAATAAACTATAGGGTGTACAAAATATATGTGTAAAACTTAATTGCCGTTTTGTATAATAATGGCGTCATCACCCATAGCAACTGCCACTTCCTGTTGTGCGATTGGCACCAAAATCTAATCAGATCTAAGTTAGGGTATCAGAATCCTGTATGCAAAATTTCAATTTTTTTTATTCAGTAGTTTTTGAGTTATCGTTACTACAACATCCATCCAAACACACACACACACACACACACACTAACACACTAACACACACACACACACACACACTAACACACACACACACAGACATCATCGCGAAAATATTAAAATCGTATTCTAGGGACCCTAAAACGTGTTTATTCATTGAAAACTCACTACCCATTTTTTAGCATGATTCCTATACCTCTCTTATCTGAAGGGCGAGAGGTAATACGGAAAAAATTGACTTTTTTGTAAATCTGGCAACAATGTCAAAAGTTTTGAAAATTTAATGATAAGAAAATAAACTACAGTGTTTACAAAATAAATGTGTAACACTTTATTGCCATCTTGTTTAGTAATTACGTCATCACTCATAGCAACTGCCACTTCCGGTTATCCGATTAATACCAAAATCTAATCAAATCTAACCTGGGTTATAAGAATCGTGTATGATAAATTTCAAATTTTTTAATTGAGCAGTTTTTGAGTTATCGTTACTACAACATCCTTCCTAACGCACACACACACAGACATCATCGGGAAAATTTCAAAATCGTATTCTAGGAACCTTAAAATGTGTTTATCTATTAAAAACTCACTACCCATTTTTTAGCATATGTCTCTTCTCTGAAGGTTGAGAGGTAAAAACGGCTGACTACCATTAGACCGAACACCATTAGACCTAACTTCTCTCAATAAACCGAACGCGCTCTCAGAATAGACCGAACTTTTAAATCACTATTTTTATCTATTTAATAAACAAGGTCTTTACTAGTCTAATCTAACCTGTGTATTAAAAAAAGAATAGATAACATGCATTTATAATTTAACTGTTTTAGGCGAAGACGACAACAATGGACAGCTATTTAGTATCCATCGATCATTAATTGTTCGGTCTATTAGCGTTCGGTCTAATGGGAATATTCCATAAAAACAAAGCCAAAACAAAAAAAATGAGTTGCCAGTTGTTGATACAGCAATCACTATACATAGTGTTAAGTTTAAATTAAAATAAAAAAAATGTTTATAAAACCAACTACTGAAGAAAAATTTTAAGATACAAGAATATTTAGAATAATTTCCGGTGTAACCGGAAGTAATCTGTATGAGATAATCGTTTCCCAAAACACACAATATTAAAGAATATTTGACATATATTAAAAGCTCTAATCATACGTATAAACAAAAACAAATAATTTAAAAAAGGAAATAGTGAAAACTAAAATTATAATAGCCGAATGCTCTTAATATTTGGGCAATTTCAAGACAATATGGAAGCAATTAGTCTTGGCTCCTGTTAAAAGCATCAAATTGCAAATTTGAAGTAGGCATTAATACGTATTGTTTTCACCTATTGGATATTATATAAGTTTGTAAACATTATTTTATGACATAGCTTGAAAAAGGTTAATTGTTCTAAGCAAATAGAAAAGGTATGTAGAATAGTTTCTTTAATAGAAACTATATTAATGTGTGTTTGAGATATTAAAATTTTATTTGCAATAAAGTGAATAAAAATGGTTTAGGTACGTGGTGCATAGAGTGTGTTAAATAAGATTAAAAAAATTATCAGTAGCGTTTCTTTAGTTTATGTATACTTTAAAAAAGGGTACATATTTTTAAAAAGATTTTTCCTATAAAAATGCCATAAGTTCAAGTTGAAGAACGGTGAAAATTAATATTAACAGAAGTGGTATGGAAGAAATAACTAAATAGTCCAGGGCAAAAGCCTTTTTGGAAAAAAATTCTCTACAAGATAGGTATAGCGAGAATCGTTGCTAAAAATGATTACAAAAAGAGAAAAAAAGATGCACCCCAGCACATGTGGCGGTTTCGAATGGGGTGAGTTTTAAGGGCTAAAAATAGTTTTTTCGGCGAAGTGTGACTTCCAATCAAAAAATGGTCAAGAGTAAATAAATCTATAATTTTATTTTATACTATTTTTCAAATATCCACAAAATTTTCCGAGATAATTGCGTTTTTTGAGTATCTACTTGAAATTTTGATGAAATATATGTTTTGAAGTATTTTAAATTTACCGATTTATCCGAAATTTCAATTTACTAACCACGTTAAAAATGAAAAAAACCAAAAATTGGGATTTGTAAAAAACGCAATTTTTATACCACCCTAAAAAGTTTCAATTAATCATGAAATTTCAATTAAATTATCACTTTTTTCACAAATGATGTAAGTAGGTTCCTTCATTTTAGATTTCTAAACAAAGGTCAAAGTCTCATATTATGAATTTGTTCGACCGTCTGTTGGGGTGTACCGAGCTTTCGCGGACGTATGGTAAGAGCTAAGAGCTATAGCTAAACAACAACGGTATTAGATTCAGCATGATCTGAAATCACAATGGAAAAAAATTGACCGTTGACATTCAGGGGAGAACGTGACCGTAGTATTTTAAAAACTATATGCTCTTGAGCAAAAAAGATTTATTTTTAGAAAGCTTATCAAACATATAATCTCATGACATACATCCGGTGGTAATGGGACTTCCTATTCAGAAATAAACTGCGAAAAACTCTTGAATTGTTTAGAAGTCTACGTATACGACACACTGTGGCGCTTCGCTAATATTTTGAAATTTGTAAAGTTTAATCTAATAAAATTTTATAAATTTTTGCGAAATTCTTAATAATTTATGAATTCAAATCTGTAATATAAGTGGCAAAGTCCTGACTGACTGACTGATAGAATCAACGTAGAGCAAAATCTACTTAACCCGGAGACTTGAAACTTTGATAATACGTTCTGTTCATAACATAAAAAGTCACTAAGAAAGGATTTTGCGAAATTTAGATTTTAAGAGGTAGAAAATGGCGAAAAACGGTGGCTTACATAGAATAAGTATACATATTGTAATTGAATTATATTTTAAAAAATCTTGAAATTTTGGGATGGGTTCTATTAAATTAAAAAAAATAATAAACATTGCAAATTAAGCAAAATAAAAAAATATGTATCCTTATTCTCCCATTCTCTTCTAATTACAATAAATTGAATTTTATAATTTGATATATCTTCCTTCTTATTTAAATTTCTCTAAATTGAATTTTCTCACTAAATATCTTCCTTTGTTTTATATTTTCTATACTGAATTTTCTAATTTGATTTTTCTTCTTTAAATATCTTCCCGCCTTTATATAATTTCCATATTGTTACCTTTTTTAGATCACAATCTTAGCTTGTAATGATAAATTTGATGGTGGCCCCAAAGAGACAAAACGTCGCGAAATAATCTAGTTATATCGTTGAATTTAGTATTCGAAGCGATTTAATGATATTAAATAAAATAGACAGGTCCGTATTTAAAAAAGAAAGTTGATAGTGGCCCCGAAGAGACAAAACGTCACGGAATAATCAAGTGTGATATATCATTTAATTTAGTATTCGAAGCGATTTAATAATGTGAAATAAAATAGACAGGTCCGTATTTAAAAAGATAAAGTTGATGGTGGCCCCGAAGAGACAAAACGTCTTCTTCTTCTTCTTTACGTTTATTTGGGCTTAACCTTCAGGTTATCTACCCAGTTCAATTTTCAATGTTCTATTATTTTAAATGAAAAGAGCTGTGCTTCGCACGAGACAAAACGTCACGGAAAAATCAAGTGTGATATATCATTGAATTTAGTATTCGAAGCGATTTAATAATGTGAAATAAAATAGACGGGTCCGAATTTAAAAAGATAAAGTTGATGGTGGCCCCGAAGAGACGAAACGTCAGATTTAAAATTTAACTATGGCAATTTATAAAGATGTTAGAATACAACAAAAACTTTTAATAAAGCTATCCAAAATTTTGTATAATAACAGAGCTTTGGCAAAAAAACGTTTTTCCGCAAATTCGGATTTTGTCGTATAACGCCGGAACCAATAGGAATATTTTAGGTTTCAAAAAATCTTTTTGTCTATTTTTATATTTCGCACATTTTTCTCCATTTAACCGTCTTTATAGCGTCTACCGTTTACGAGATAGCAATACTGTCCTTATTAAAAAGTAGCCACCCTGTATATAGGACAGTATATTTTTGTACCTATAGCTATAGAGACTGTTCTATCTTTGACATTATCGGATCTTCTCTCATTTGATTTTTTTTATAAAAAAAGGGAAAAATGAAAAAAAATAGAAAAAATGAAAATAGGAAATACTGAAAAATAAGGAAAAATAGAGAAATATAGTGAAAATAGGAAAAATATGGAAAATGGGGGCAAAAGAAGAAAAAAGGGTAAGAGGCGAAAAAATAGGGGGAAAATAGGAAAAAAATTTTAAGATGAACCTAAAATTGTACTTAATTGGCAATTGTTTTTTACGACATATATTTATTTCTTGGGGTCACGGAATTTCACTTGCAATATGTCATTTCAAAGCACTTGAAAAACTCTATTCAGAACAATCAAAATTATTTCTTCAACTGTCGCCTGTCAAAAATAAAAAATGTCAAAATTCGAAACTGTAACATTAAATATCTGAAAAAGTATTTGTGGATACTCGTCAGGAAAGTTTTCAGGCGACACAACCGATTTTTTCTAAATGTTGTGACGAAATCGATACAATGTAAATTGTTTTCTGTGGAGAATAAAGATATTACTATTATTATTATTAAATAGGGAAACATAGGGAGAAATAGGAAAAAATAGGGACAACTAGACAAAATTATTTAAAAATAGGGAAAAATATGGAAAATAAGAAAAAGTAGAGAAAACAGGGAAAATAGAAAAATAGGACAAACTAGGAAAAATAGGAAAAATAAGAAAAATAGGAAAAATAGGAAAAATAGGAAAAATAGGAAAAATAGGAAAAATAGGAAAAATAGGAAAAATAGGAAAAATAGGAAAAATAGGAAAAATAGGAAAAATAGGAAAAATAGGAAAAATAGGAAAAATAGGAAAAATAGGAAAAATAGGAAAAATAGGAAAAATAGGAAAAATAGGAAAAATAGGAAAAATAGGAAAAATAGGAAAAATAGGAAAAATAGGAAAAATAGGAAAAATAGGAAAAATAGGAAAAATAGGAAAAATAGGAAAAATAGGAAAAATAGGAAAAATAGGAAAAATAGGAAAAATAGGAAAAATAGGAAAAATAGGAAAAATAGGAAAAATAAGAAAAAATATGAAAACGGGAAAAATAAACAAAATAAGAAAATAAAAAAATATATGGAAAAATAGGGAAAAAGCAGGCAAAAATAGGGAAAAAGTATGAAAAAAATAAAGTAAAATGGGGAAAAATATGGAAAAATGGGAAAAAATATTAATGAAATGGGAGAAAATGGACAAAAAATGATGAAAAATAGGAGAAAATAGGAAAAAAATATGAAAGCATACGCAAATTTTTTCATATTTAGGGAAAAAATATAAAAAAATAGCTAAAATTTGGGAAAAAACAAAAAATTAGTGGGGAAAAATAAGGAAAAAATAGGAAGAAATATCAGCAAGTGGGAAAAGAAAAAAAATAAAAAAGATAGGAAAAAGCAAGTGGTCTAATCTTAAAGAGACTTTGTAGCAAAGCACGGGTGTTCAGCTAGTTGTCTATAAATCATATTTAAAAGTATGATATCTAAACTTAACTGGTAATGGCTACTTTATCCACCGCTTTCTGAAGTGAGCTATGTTACAAACCTGATACAGAAAATTACCAAATCTTTTACTATAAAATTATAAAGGGGTAAAAATCCACCGATAAAATACACTAGACACACACAATATAAACATCAAAATATTGACTGTACAAGCATCCATTAGACGAATATAAAAAAGTGTTTGTCGTCGTATCTTTATAACACAACATTAACGATTAAAGTACTTGATGCATCCGTTAGGGCACTAAATTTTGAGTCACTTTTAATCTTAATAATAAAATTAAAGTCAAGGACTTCTAAGAGGGATCTGGCACTAGTTTTTAACGATTGTTCTGTGAGAATTTCCAGCAATGTCAGTTCGAACAACCCTTAAAGGACAAGGCATACTTTTAATGTAATCTCGAGATCGATACTTTTTTTTGAAGTTTTAGTATGTTATTTTGCATATAAAAGTATTTTTTACCGTTGCGCTAAACCTGTAGGTATACTGGGTCTACCAGAAAATTGGGACTAAATATTGCCTGTCCCCTAAATGCTCTTCGGAAAAGAATACATATGCAGGATGCTAAAGATTAGTTGGCTGAAAGAATGTTGGATATTGTTTCACAAGGTGATAATCCACTTCAGAGCAGAATTGAAAGAGGTAATCTTCAATTAATACATTGCGAGGGTCCATGGATTGACTTAGAAAATAATAATATATAATTTCCTGTTTTGACAGTAGGTTATATTAAAACAAAAAAGTTGCCACATATTACGTAAAACTTTCGCCGTCATACTTTCCAGATAGAGAAGTGTGACTTGTTCTTTCCTATACACCTTATTATTTATTATGCCACATTTAGTAAATTAAAAGAATTTTTTGGAAAGTGTATAGTTTTTACTTGGAAAACTTAATAAACTTATCTTTTATTACATAAAATCGACATATTATATTTTTCGAATAATCCTATATTATTAAAAACTGATTTTTTTGATATATCAACATTTAAAATACGGTAACACTAAACTATATAAAGTAGAACAAAATCAATTTTGATTATACAATATTGGCGCACCCTGTATACTTCAAAATGTCATCAAATCATACTGTTTATGAATACTTGATAGAATTAATTTAACACTTTTATCAAAAAAAGTATTTCTAGTCACTATGAAATACGCTGTAAAGACAGTTCTATACCTAATATACACGGTGTTTCATTGGTAAACGGACATACGTCAAGGGTGGATAGAGGTCATCGAGGTGGTTCTAAATAACATATATGTAATGGGTTTTGCAATCTTTATGAATCGTTTATCTCATTATAAAATTATTTTTACTTGTTTAGGGCAGGTACCTTGTTTTTAAAATTTCAATTTGGATTCAGTGCAATACTTTCCTTGCTGTGTGAAAGTGAAAATGGAATTTGTGACTGGTCAAAAAGGCAAATCTCTCTTAGTTATTAATTGATATAAATTTCGATTTCATAAATATTTAGCGAATAATGCTCAGAGATGGGCCTGCGCCAAAAAAACCTGCAAGTGTTTTATCAAACTCGATGAGGGACATAGAATTCTGCAAGCAGAGACCAACCATAATCATAACAGAGAAGAGGAATCTGCCTTAGCAAGGCAACATATGAACAACACTTTAAAAAGGAAAGCTGTGGAGGACATCTCTTCCCAACCATCCAAATTGATTCACATAGAGTTATGTAAGTTTACACTTCATGATGTTAATTTATTCCGGAAAAACATGAACCATGCCCGATTAGCGCTGTATCCGAAGTTACCAAGAACCGTCGAAGAATTCCACGACCACGACGCCTTGGATGCTATGGAGATAAAAACAAGTACTGGTAAACTTTTTTTGCATATAAATAATCGTACTGATAATATTGTGTGTTTTACTACTAAAACAAATTTGGCCGGAATGTGCAGTGTAAAAAACATTTTTGTTGACGGAACTTTTTACAGTGCTCCGAAAGCTTTCACGCAAATGTTTGTGATTCACGGTTTTCATCAAAACGTTTATGTACCATTAGTATTTTTTCTTTTGCCGAATAATAAGTCTAAAATCTCATATGAAAAATCATTTCTTTAACTATTAGACCTTTGTAAAACTTTAAAAGTCAAATTTGATCCTGAATTTATCTTTGTAGATTTTGAATGGTGATTTTTTTTTATATTTTTATTTTATAATTTTGGCCTACCATAACATATTGCACATCTGAGACCGATCTTGCGGCTGTAATTAATTATTAAAATTTAAAAATTGGGGCTATAGTGGCTTGTGACGTGGCCCAATTGAAACAGATTATATTTGGCTTTGTTGTCATATCGATAAAACTGGCAACTGTCGTTCTCATTTGTTATGATTAAAAGAAGGAAAGAAGTATGTCAAATGTGTCTACAAACGAACAAAGCTAGAATCTTGGCAATGCTGTAGAAAGTAAAACGTTAATTATTGGTCAAAAAACGGCGTCACTTTCAAAATATATTAATTACTTTTTATTGATTTTTATTAATTAATGAATATTATAAGAACAATGAAAATCAACATAAGCAACTAGGATCTTTAAGCAATTCATTCGTTAATATAAAACCAATAAATTCGTTCCTACTGGATAAGTCCATTTTAGCCATACACTCAGCCATTAAAAAAGTTTTACCTAATGTTCATATTCGATGATGTAGGTTTCATTTAGGACAAAGTTTTTTAAAAAAAATTCGAACTGTTGGTCTGACATGCGAATACAAAAAACCTGATTCGGAATTAGGTAATTTTTTTAAATTATTTTTTGGTTTACCATTTTTGGATCCGTCTAAAATTGACGACTGGTTTACAGACGATTTAATGCAAGTTCAACCGCAGGACGAGCGGGTCCAAACTTTTTGTGATTATTTTTTAAACAATTATCTGGAACGAACTTCCCCATTTCCTCCCCAAATTTGGGCAAAATTTTCCAATTCCGTAATGCGAACGACAAATAGTTGTGAGTCATTTCATTCTAAATTTAATGCAATGTTTTATACTTCTCGGCCAAAGGAGGGTATCGTTTTTTGGGTTTTTTGCGACCCCGTACGAAATTTTTCTCACTAAAAGATATTAAAAAAAAAATGGATTTCCCAAAATTTTTTTTTTTAAACGCCCCGGAACATACTTTTTTTTAATTTCGAAATTTTGAAATCACAAGGACTGACAAGGAGGATTTGGCAACATGGCGGCCAGCTGTCATACTTCGTTATTAGGGATCATGCGATTTTTTTAAAAAAAAAAAGTGGATCTTACGTATTTTGGTCTCCTGAACACGAATCCGAAATCAAAACGTGGCGCTCTCAAGTAGTTTCGGAGATACAGCCCTATTTTGTTCACTATTTGGCAGCTCAAATTTCTGTTATTAGAAAGACACAAATTTCTTCCTTATTATTATCAAAACACTACAAATGCTTTTATTTACTTGTTTTCGGCACTTTGTAGCGGAAAAAACTAACATTTTTCAAAAAATTCACTAATTTGAATTTTAGACAGATCACTAAAGTTGGGTTAATCAGCTGACAATTATGTCTATTATTTTTTATTTATAGAATGTTGGCAAACGTGACTACGTGATTGTTCGTTTGACTCCTGTCGGTTCTTGCTGGGATTTTTGATTTCCATTATCAAATGAAATACTTACCATTCTGTTGGTAACTTTTTTAATTGTATTTCTGAACGAAATCATAAAAAAGGGATCTCACAAAAATTAAGGAACGCAAATTTTTATTCTTTTTTTTTTGGGTAATGCAAGATATAGTTGGATACTTTGATGAAAATATAATAAATGTAAGGTTAAAATTGGCTTAGAGAAAATCAGTTATGGGACACTATTGTCATGATAACCATTACCATGCTAACCTCTAAACAAAAATCCTAGTTCAAGTTATTTTCAGAAATAGTGGATAAGGTAGTAAAATAAATGCGCGCGTCCGGCCGACATTTGGCAAACCCGCGCGCGCGCGGGTTTGCCAAATGTCGGCCGGACGCGCTCGCTTCGCTCGCATGTCTTGTGTCGTCGACATAAAATTTCAGATTACAAATCATAATTATTAATTGATGGAAACGATGAACTCGTCTCTTCCGAATTCATTTCAGTAAGAATGAAAATCTGCTGAGAACTAGTTGCAGATGCATATATTCAAAAATGTGCAGACAAACTGACGGATCTAGAGTCATCCCAATTTTTTTATGTCAAATTTTAATAGATGATTAGATTCTAAAAATGACAATGTATGTCACTAAAGTTAACACTTTTTGAAATAAGTTTCAGTTCACAGCGTTTAATTTTAAAGAGAGAAATTTAAGTATGATTTATTTTATAGAAAAAAGGTATAAATTAAGTGCTTCAATCGAAATCCTTTCATTTCTCCACAATCAGCCATATCCTTTGGGGCGATTTCCGATGTTGTCCAGCGCCCATTACTTGGCAACAGCGCATTTCCGCAAAGTTTCAATATTATAACGAGACTTGCATTGAATAGCACAGAAACGTCTTTGAACCATTCTCATATCAGAATTCCAGTAATCCGAAGTGATCAACTTGGCAACAGCGCATTTACAAATATTGAAAACCATACCAGGTAATGAAAATGCAAATTTATATTGATATTTTCTTACTAAAATTTCCATAAATGTCTCAATAATAACTATCGTCTATAACTTGGCAACAGCGCATTTTTGCAAAACAACAGTTTCACATAACTGATTTCCGCTAAGCCAAATTTTAACCTTATATTTATTATATATTTAGGTCACAGCTCAAAATATTCAACTATATATCTTGCATTACCCACGAGGTATCATCTACAGTTTTTCGTTACAAAAAAAGGAATAAAAATTTGCCGTCTTTCATTTTATTGTGAAATCCATTTTTTTATGATTTCGTTCAGAAATACAAATAAAAAATTTACCTAGAGAATCGTAGCTATTTCATTTGATAATGGAAATTAAAAATCCAGCAAGAACCGACAGGAGTCAAACGAACAATCACGTAGTCACGTTTGCCAACATTCTATAAATAAAAAATAATAGACATAATTGTCAGCTGATTAACCCAACTTTAGTGATCTGTCTAAAATTCAAATTATAGTGAATTTTTTGAAAAATGTTAGTTTTTTCCGCTACAAAGTGCCGAAAACAAGTAAATAAAAGCATTTGTAGTGTTTTGATAATAAAAAGGAAGAAATTTGTGTTTTTCTAATAACAGAAATTTGAGCTGCAAAATAGTGAACAAAATAGGGCTGTATCTCCGAAACTACTTGAGAGCGCCACGTTTTGATTTCGGATTCGTGTTCAGGAGACCAAAATACGTAAGATCCACTTTTTTTTTTTAAAAAAATCGCATGATCCCTAATAACGAAGTATTACCAAAGCTTTTAAAAAATGTGTTAGTAATATTTTATTTGACGTTATAGTGTAATCCTATGTAGATCAATAAAAAGATTAACATTTAAACTTCTTACACGAATGGGGTGTTTGCTTGATTTTAGGTTAATGGGCCATTAAAAACCTGAGTAATAAAAATTTAACCCTTATTTTTTATTATTTTTTAAACCTATATTCAACCTATAATTAAAAAAAAATCTGTCACTTAAGGTAGATCAGTTAAACAAATATGAGAAAGATGGTGCCACTCGGATTTATTTAAATTCGGTTTACAGTCGACAGTTTTCTCTGTAGTACCGGCAATACTACACCTCAATACTATAAATAACCAAGGGGTAGTTGGCGTCGAAATTACGTTTTTATTCTAGTTTTTGAATCACTACTAAAAATACTATTCTTGAATATTGCGACACAATAATCATAGGGCATTTTGTAGCAGAAGGTAAGCATATAATTAAATAAATAACTTCGATTGTAACGCCATCGTTGCTTAAATAGATAATTCAAACTTAAATTGACGACTGGCGCCATCTTTCGCTTATTTGTTAAACTGATCTACCTTAAGACGTCTCAAAAATATTAAATATTTGAAATTAAACGTTTGATCGTAAAAAAATCTGCTAAATCCTGGTCTTTGCTTATCAATACGGGTAATAAACATATTAAAGTCAAAAAAAAAACATAAAAGTCCTAGTTCTGTCCCAGCTTATAGTAGGAGGAGCTATTTCTGTCACAGTATTGGGAGACAAATATTCCATAAAAAAATTTTTTTTGTGAAATGCAAAATAAATGCAATTTTGTATTACTGATTAACCCCAGTTAAATCCAAATAATAGTTTTTTTTATTTGTAATCTAAATAATCAGAAAAAACCTAATCTAACATTAACGACGCATGCTCACAATAATGAGTATTTGTCTCCCAAAAGCTCCAACTCATATAGGAGCTTCTGTGGTTCTGTGTTAAAATATGCGATGTTGCCATATTTAAAAATTGGTTTAACAACTTGGATATTAATAATAAATGTCAAACTTTTCCAGTTCTTAGATTTTTTAATTAACAATTATTAAATATTTGGGCTTTTTTAGACAGATGTAATAGTTTTAAAAATATTAGTGATTCATTCTACGTATTTTTTTTTCATTTCAAAGAGATTTCTTCCATTAAATGTTTTATTTATTAATAATTTTAGCCGTCCGTATACACCCTAAAAATCAGATAATTTAGAATTTCTCGCAATGGAAATTCATTTTAAGCTTATAGTTTTATACAAAACAAATTTTTTCGTTTTCCTCTCTTTTATTTTCAAGTTTTTGAAACATAAAAATTTTTTTCATGAGAAACCCAAAGCACCCATTTAAAACGATACACTCCTTTTTTCGTTTTCCTCTCTTGGATTTTCAAGTTTTTGAAACATAAAAATTTTTTTCATGAGAAACCTAAAGCATCCATTTAAAACGATACACTCCTTTGCCTCAGTTCTTAGAAGCTCTCAAAAATGTTCAATGCGAAGTAAGTATATATAAAACTGCGTAGTACTAAAATAAAAAGAGGGGAAGTTTTGGAAAAGGAGCAGTTTCTACAGGAGAAAATGATTTTATACAAAAATGGCACACTAAATAGATTTCAGTTTGTGAAAAATGTATCACAAAAATTTTTACCAAAAAATGGTTTATAATTCACTAATTTTTTTATTTACATCGATACATTTTTTGTAGTTAATGTAGTACATTTATTTTTAGTTTCTAGTTATACATATTGTACATTAATCTATGTATACATCTTATTTTGTTATTGTTAGATACATAGGTAGGTAAACTTTATGCTGTCTGTTTTTTGATAATTTGAAACCTACTACTTTGATAATTATAAGTATATCTTTTATATTGAAAGTGTTTTATTTCAATGCCCAATTGTTCATTTTTATACGACGTTAGACAAACAGAAGACGGACGCACCTAGGCTATTCTTCGGCATTACCGTTCCGACCGCCGGACGTACCAGGGCAGGTAAAGGGTCATTTTACTGACCACCGGATGCACCTCGGATGCAGCCAAAATAAGCATAAGAAAAATTAGTAATGCCTTAGTGCCACATGTCACTGTTTGGCGAAGATTAACAAAAATCGTCTTTACCCATTCCACGTACAACAAGTGCAAAGGTTACAAGCAGATGAAATTCCTAGAATAAATTTCAGCAGGTGGATTATCCGAATCCGAAGAATTTTAAACCAATGTTTATTTACGGATGAGGCCCAATTTACACGAGATGGTGTTTTTAATTTAAGAAATACTCATGTTTGGGCAGAACAAAATCCGTTTTCGACAAAACAGACAAATTCGCAAATTCAGTTTTCTTATAAAATTTGGTGCGGTGTATTAAATAATAGCTTCATTGGTCTGCATGTCTTGCCACAAAGACTTACTGGTGAAGTCTATCTGGACTTTATCCAAAATATTTAGCCAGTATTACTAAATGATGTATATGTAGATGCAGGGGGAATGTATTTCCAACATAATGGCGCCCAATATCATTTTATAGCAATAGTAACAAATTTTTTAAATGACAATTTCCCAAATTTGTGGATAGGCAGCTGTGGACCTCATAGGTGGTCTTCAAGGTCATCAGATTTTAATCCCTGTGACTACCACATTGGGGGATATTTAAAACCCGTAGTACATTCGAGTGAAATAAATTCTAAAGAAGAACTTCTTCAAAAGATTGAAGCTGCCTGCGAGGAAGTTAGAAATAATCCAGAGATGATAAGAAGATCAATAAGTGACATTATAAAACGAGCACGAAAATGCATCGAAAAAAATGGAGGCCATTTTGAGTAATTTTTATAATTTTGTTTTGTTTGTAACTAATTTATTTTATTGTTTTCAATGTTTTGTTTAGATAAAAATTACCTTGAATAATAAACAAAATTGTAGCCTTTGTTTGTAACGAAATAAAATAGACCAGTGTAGCGACGGATATACTTTTTTCCAATCTAGTCTTAATTATTCAACAGGCGAATAATTAACAGTTTTAAATTTTGCTATACAGGACGAAATATTTATAAAGTCACCATTTTGTTCTAAGTACGACTCTGTAATTATACTTTTTATTCTTTTAATAACAAAATATGATTATTTTTAAGGTTTCAATAATTTAAATTAAATGAATCTTTTAATTTTTTTAGAACAACGCTTTGTTTTTAAGTGTATACCATGAAATTCCTAAAACCTTAAAACATTAAATTAAAATTTTTCTAGGTGGAATTAAATGCGCAAATAGAAAAACTATACAGAATGACTCCATTTTTATTGTCTTTTTAAATCTATAAACAAATTAAAAAATTTTGATATACAAGGTGTTGTTTTGTGGGTACAAGAAATTGTTAATTTATCGTGAAGCCGGACCTGGATTTATTCAACGATTAATGTGTTGATTGATTTGTCAAATGTGCCCCGAATATAAAAAAATATACCGGGTGGTTTGTAACTTATGGCCCATTGAATAATTAATAAAAATTGATAAAACGCCCTATATCTGCTTTATAAAGATTGCAAGACCCGTTACATATATATTATTTAGAACCACCTCGATGACCTCTATCCACCCTTGACGTATGTCCGTTTACCAATGAAACACCCTGTATAAAACTGTTAGTCCCAATTTTCTGCTACACCCAGTATAAATGCAGACCAGTAAAAAATACTTACTTTTATATGCCCAATAACATACTACAATTTCAAAAAAATCTATCGATCCCGAAATTATATTAAAAGTGTGCCTTGTCCTTTAATAATTAATAATTTACTATACTAGGCTAGAACCGTTTCAGATCTGACTTTTTGTTTCTAAAATGAGACATGTGTGTCGCTCTTCTTATGTACTGAAAATATGAGAGAAAATAATATTTGATTTTTATTAATTAAGGTTTATACAAATAGAATAGTAGAATACAAATTCAAAAATAAGAAAAAAAGTATTGAATATATGTATATGATATCTAGATATATTCCTGAATTTTCATCAAATTCGGCAATGTGGTTTTAGACAAATTAAGAAAAATACTTTTTCCCAAGGATAAGTACTTTCTCGATAGTGATAGAGATGCCAAAAGTCGTACATGGACAGATATTGCAAATATCATTCCAGATAATTGGAACCTATTGGATGAAAAGGAAAGGAATGTAATTAGTAAGAAAAATTTATTTAAAAAAAAAGAAACATGGTATGTCGAAGATAAATAAATAGTTTTAGCAAATAGATTATTCTCATATCAACTATTTTCTGTGAAGTAATATATTTTGTTGAAATAAACATCCACATTTTTTTAAAAAAATTTTAAATTTAAGGTTTTGGTCCAAAAGAAAAAAAATCATTTAAATCTTTTATTTCTTTGTACAACTATTTAATAAAAAAATATACGACTCAGTTAAGTTTGTTTAAAAAAAAGTCGAATAAAACAGTAATATTATTTCAAATTCTCAGGCTAGATTTATTTGTCTGTGGAGTGCCCTCTAGCTGAGATACAGGAACTTTTTAAAACACTTCGGCTATGTAAACACAGATGCCACTAATGTTTAGTCAACGGACTGTTCAACGTTGCCGGTTCGATGTTATTTGGATTTTCATTAAAAATTTTAACATCCTGAAACGTTACTTTATTTTTGTTGATAAAAGTGATTTAGTAATAAATGTGACTAAACTATATTCTTTTTATTATGGGTTCGTTCCACGAATAGATTTTGATATACATCGAAAAGAAAAATATTAAATAAAAAAAAAATTGGACGAAAGTCTAATTGATTTTTTGATGTATTTAGAAACAATTGACAAAAAACTATGATATATTTCAAAATCCGTCTTTTTTTGTGGGTTTACGGAAATTAAATTCAGAGAAAAAAAATATCTTCAGAGACTTTTCTTTTGATTTTTTTGGGGAAAATCTAACTTAGCTTTGTTTTGTCCAAAAACAACTCCCTGGATCCGGCGATAAAAAGATTCAGCCCACAAGCAAATTATGATCCAGATAAGCTCAGTCCAGGAAAAAAAACTGGATCCAGGAAATGACTTGTTCCAAAAAATTTGTTAAAAAAAAACTCGTTCCAAAAAGGAACTTTTTCCAAAAATGTACTTGTTCCAAAAAAACAACTTATCCCAAAAAGCAACTTATTCCAAAAAACAACTTGTTCCAAAAAGCAACTTGTTCCAAAAAATAACTTGTTTCAAAAAGCAACTTTTACCAAAAACTACTTGTTGAAAAAAACAATTTGTTCCAAAAAGCAACTTGTTCCAAAAAACAACTTGTTCCAAAAAACCCTAAAAGTTCACATAAAGTAAACATAAGACAAGAATCTTATAAATTACCAGATTTCGTGGTCTATATTAAAAATATAAAACAATGATAATATTAATACGAAATACATGAATTTTTAGATCAAAATATGAAATATAAAATAATCAAAGTGAATTAAATTTTAAGACAATCTGTAAAAACAAATTTAAAATAGATTCTCATTTTGTAATGGAGACTGAAAGAGCACCACAAACATCAGATATTTTATATTATTATAAAAGATAAGATATGAACTTTTAAGTAAATAAAATATATATATACCGGCATAAAAAAAGAGTTAAAAATAACGTAAATAAATGTTAAAGCGTCGAAATAATTAATAATGATAACAGAGGACATAAGTGAAAATATAATATAATATAATAAAAACTTACCCTATATTTTGAGGGGAAGAAAAGAAATTTTCAATTACGATATAAACTTTTATAAAACCAATTTTAAGCGAATAACCAACAGCGTCAGGTATTTACCATTTGAGATCGGTAATTAACACAACATTCAAGCGGCTTTGGTTATTAATTTGGTCATATATCCGTGACGTCATTAATCAGCTGTTTTCCGTCAAAGTTATAACAAAAATTTTGTCGTATTTACCTACCTGTGGAGTTGTTCTTACTTCTTGGTTGAAGTTGACAGTCATAAAACTACAAAAAATTGAATGTTTTGCTCCTAAAAGTTCATGATGACAAAATTTTCTGTTTGTCACTGCTTCCCACTAATTTCACTAATTTCTTAAATGATTCCTTTCCCATACGAAATAACTGGAAAAACTGGAGATTGTTGTGCTCTACAATGCACGACTCGGTGGTTATTACTTTTGGGGTCATATCAAGTAATTAAATAAAGCATAATAGCATTTGTATAACTCTTCCAATAACAGTACAAAATCAATAACAAATTGTCCAACGACAATAACAGTCTTTCCTTTACGTCCATTCTTTCTTTCAAGACGATAAATAATACAGTATAAATGAAAATCGATAAACAAACGTTAAACACAGCGAAAAAGAGAGGTTAAATCAATAGACATTTGAAAATAGGCCGAGACTACCCACACGTTAACCTGTGGATAATTTCAGAAATTACCCACACGTTAAAATATTAAACTTGGTTATCTGACCTAAAAGAAATATTTAATTTATTAAAAGAAGTCTTTACTATCTAAATCTAGCCTGTGTAGTTAAAAAAAAAATATTAAAAGAAGTCTTGACTACCTAAATCTAGCCTGCGTAAATACCACTTCATTCAAGTGATTAGAACATGTGACGTTAGTATTCGCTTCGTGCAGAGTGCATGGTGGTGACAACTGAAACGATCCCAGCGCTCGTAGTGGTCAAAATTTCGTGAAATTATACTCTTGTCATAAGTAAACACATCCAAATTAAATATAAAAATGGTTCATAATAGTTGTTGTGTTGTAATTGCAAAAATACAGGGAGAAATATCAAGTGCAGATTTTACACATTTTCAAGAGCTAGTTGGAAATTAGAGAAAAGAAAGAACTGTATAAATGTAGTTCGGAGAAAAAAGTAAGTAATGTATAACCTACTTCTGTAGCATGCTTACTTAGATGAATGTGTGTTTTATTCTACAATTATTCGATGTGATTAAATAACTTTTGCCACTATGTCTCAATTCTTTCACATCTCTAACGTGACCAGCCCCGAAAAGTTGCTTCCCTTTGCCCATCGTTTGGGGTTGAAATGATATTTGATGAGTAATTGACTCCAATCCGGTTTGATTAAATAGACTAAAATCCGGTTTGATTGATTGCGTAATTACATTCATCATCGCCTAAAAATTATTTAAAAAAAATTATGATAAATTATTGTGACTGAAAATCTAGCAAATATTCTTAAATTTTTATTATTCTAGCTGTCATGTATTTGTTTGGATGTCACTGATTAACCTTACCTAAGAATCATAGTTTTTGATATTTATTTACATGTTTTATACTTACTTGGTTCATCACAATACGTTTTACTGCATTTTGTCTTTCAAAAATGTAAGAACATTTTTTATTTATATGCTTATAAATTCTAATGAGATCTTTTTATAACGAATTTTTATTTTTTATACACAACTTACATACTTCTCACAATTGTCGAGCATGATTTTATGCAACCATCAGATGGCGTTTTCGTTGCCTTCCCTAACCCCTTCCATAATCGCACGCGATAACCAAGAAATTTTGTGGTAAATACCAAAAAATATTGGTAGTTCACTTAAAATTGCTTTAAGTTGATTGTTCTGACTGATGAGGTAAAGAGAAGAATAGTTATGATGGGACAGACATTTTAAAGCCATATAAAGAGGAGAGGGAAATTAAGATAAGTTGAGAAGCGACGCGACGCGACGAAATTAAGAAGAGATATCAAACGAGTCTGAAATTAAAATATACTGAGAAGAGGAATAATGAAAATACAAGATGGCACAGAAGAAAAACGTAACAATCCACCTTCAAAACGTAAAAATTAATCAAAATTTTTGAAATTGTAATTTTGGGCGATACCAATTAACACTTTACTTGCACGAACTATAAATTCAGGAAAGTAAAAATATTTAAAAAAAATTATTTCATTATTTTACTTTCCCGGACCCATCAAAGGGAAAGTAAGGTGAACGAGCAAAAAAAAAATCCAGATATCGATGGAAATATCCATTTTGAGGTCCCCCAAGAAGATTGAAACCATTTCCAGCGTATGGTCTGTCTGTGTGTCTGTGTGTCTGTGTGTAATCTTCCACGATAACTGCCGAACCGTTTGACCAATCAAGTTGAAATTTGGTATGGAGGGTCGGTGTGTGCCTGGAATGCGACCATTAGTTTTTGGTTTAAATTGGTACAGTGGAGGGTCCTCAAGACCGACATTGGTTAAATTTTAAGGACAAACAATACATTTTAGTGCAAAATGTTGTAGTACAAAGTTTTAGAGCATAAAATTACCTACAATTATTGTCTTAAGCCTTTTCCAAAATTTCCAATAGTTGCGCCACTAGAGGGCGCGTAAAAAATGTGCATGTATGTTTTCTATAGTTTTTCTTGATTTTGAGGACAAACAATACATTTTAGTGCAAAATGTTGTAGTACAAAGTTTTAGAGCATAAAATTCTCTATAACTTCTGTTTCAAACTTTTTCCAGAATTTTCAATAGTTGCGCCACTAGAGGGCGCGTAAAAAATGTGCATGTAGGTTTTCTCTAGTTTTTATTGATTTTGAGGACAAAAATATACTTTAGTGCAAAATTTTGTAGTACAAAGTTTTAGAGCATAAAATTCTCTATAACTTTTGTCTCAAACTTTTTCTGAAATCTCCAATAGTTGCGCCACTAGAGGGCGCGTAAAAAATGTGCATGTATGTTTTCTCTAGTTTTTCTTGATTTTGAGGATAAACAATGTATTTAGTGCAAAATTTTCTTGTGCAAAGTTGTAAAGCATCAAATTTTCTTTAACTTTTATGTTTAACTTTTATCGAATTCCTCATAGTTTTGCCGCTAGATGGCGAGAAAAATACACATTTAAAATTTCCTACAACTATTGTATGAAAAATTTTCATAAATTCCCAATAGTTTTCACACATGATTTTAGGAGATCCTAATTGTAGCAGTCTGATATACAACGTGCGCATGCGCAGCTTATGTCATTATCAACATTGAAATATTAATTCACCATCAGCTCGCTATTTTTAATGTGTTCCATAAATCAATGTAATGCTTAGTATTTTGTAATTAAAATAATAATAATAAATAAGATATTCTCTACGGTTGAGCCGGGAAAGTCCTGGGATGACACAGCCGATTTTTTTAATATTATCTTGACGAACTCCAAAATGACGCAAATTATTAAACTATGGATAACGATCAGGAGTCAAAATTTAAAGAGCCAAAATATTTTTTTAAAAGGGCATGTTCAAGGGATAATGATCCCAAATATGTTTATAAAAATAAACTTAAACTTACATTACTAAATTGGCACGCATACGTGGTAAAAGGAACAAATATTTTTACATGAACAGGTACTACATATGTTTACATAGACCAGCTAAAGTGATAAAGAGCCCAAATATTTTACATAGACAGGCTTAAGGGGTAAAATGGTTATTATTATTATTATCTATTACAGTTTTTGAAATAGTAATATTATCTCTTCGCATATGAAAAAACATAATAAAATAAACAATAATTAATCTACAAAACCCCTTTATACCTCTAAAGATCGTGGTAGCACTCAATTTTTTATTAAAAACTAAAAACTTTTTTAATTTATACTTTTCAAATAGTTACTTACTTTTTAAGGTGTAATCCTCTTTTGTCGTTTTACTTAAACTCACAAAACCAACACTATTAGGTAGTAACGCAGACAAAAACAATTTCCAATAATATGAAATTTAAACGTGTCAATGCGGCATAACGAGAATTTTTCTTTGGGTTCACCATCTAGTGAGCAATAGCGAAAGATTTTAGGATCTAGAAGTTATGTCAACAGTACTAAAAGTCAAACGAAATCTCTCGTAGAACTCTCTTGCGTACAAAAACCTAATAATTTTAGGTCAACTTAAACGTTAAGTAAAATGAACTAAAACATTCCAGAAACATAATTAATAACAAAATGTTTAATAACATTTTAACTTATATGGAAGTCCAAGGCTAGATCTTTAAAAAAATCTGATGTGGCCAGCACATGACCTCTCGCCATTTTTGAATCAAAAATTTACTGGTTGACACAAAAAAGTATGAAAAAAAATTATTTTTTTGTAAATCTGGCAACAATGGCAAAAGTTTCGAAAATTTTAATGAGATCAAAATAAACTATAGGGTATACAAAATATATGTGTAAAACTTTATTGCCGTTTTGTATAATAATGGCGTCATCACCCATAGCAACTGCCACTTCCGGTTGTGCGATTGGCACCAAAATCTAATCAGATCTAATCTAGGGTATCAGAATCCTGCATGCAAAATTTCAAATTTTTTTATAGAGTAGTTTTTGAGTTATCGTTACTACAACATCCATCCAAACACACACACACACACACACTAACACACACACACACACTCACAGACATCATCGCGAAAATATTAAAATCGTATTCTAGGGACCCTAAAACGTGTTTATTCATTAAAAACTCACTACCCAATTTTTAGCATGATTCCTATACCTCTCTTATCTGAAGGGCGAGAGGAAAAAAATGATTTCTTAATGAAAATTACAATATGTTTTTCTTATATTTACATACTTTTAGTTAAAATAAATTCTTCTTCGAGTGTATTTTATATTTTTATTTGCACCTAAATTCCATAAAATTATATTATTTCATAAGAAGTAACTAATTTATTTTTTAATAAGAGTTGTTATAAACCACAATAAACACAATAGTAATTCATTCAATCATATATACAGCTGTGCTTCAACCAGTAAACCATTAAAATCTAAATTTTTATTTGAAAATGATACGGTGCGTGCCTAATAAAGCCCCCGCAGTGCGGGGGTGGTCTATACCCTTTAAATTACATATCATTAATTGATATAAAAACTGTTATTATTGGAAGTTTGTACAAAAAATTCAATAGATCAGTAGCGTAGCACACGATAAATGTCTGCTTGAATTAAATCGTTTCAAGATTTACAAATACTTTGTAAACTATAAATTAGAAAATTTGACAAAAGTTTCATAATTTAAAGACGAATTTAAGACACCTTTTTGCCTGTTTAATTTGTTTGAAATTATTTCATTTCCTTACGCCACTGATAAAGATCGCGTGCCCCAACTGCAGTTTTTTTATTGCATTGTGGTACTAAACCACTAATTATTTTTTACCAAGCTGGATACAAGGGCGGTTTTAAGTTTTCGATGCACGTGTGCATTGTCAATACCTTCAAAAGAGGGTGGTATTGCTTTTTGTACAAAGTTATTTAAAAAAAATCACTTAGAACTCTACAGGAGGTGATTTCAGTTAGCTATATAGTTTTTTCCTGATTTTTTAAAGGATTCCGTTAATTTTTACCTTTCGATCTTCAGAGAAGAGAGGTATAGTAATCATGCTAAAATTTGGGTAGTTAATTTTCTCAATGAATAAATACATTTTAAGGTGAAAACGGCGCTATAAGGTCCCTAAAATACTATTTTGATATTTTCACGATGATGTCTGTGTGTGTTAGGATGGATGTTGTAGTAACAATTACTCAAAAACTACTGCATTAAAAAAATTGAAATTTTGCATACAAAATTCTGATAGAATACCCTAGGTTAGATCTGATTAGATTTTGGTGTTAATCGGACAACCGGAAGTGGTAGTTGCTATGAGTGATGACGCCGTTACAAAACAAAATGGCAATAAAGTTTTACATATTATATTTTGTATACACTATAGTTTATTTCGTATCATTAAAATTTTCAAAACTTTTTCCATTGTTACCAGATTTACAAAAAAGTCAATTTTTTTCATACTTTTTTGTGCTACCGTGTAAATTTTTGATTCAAAACTGGCGAGAGGTCATGTGCTGGCCACATCAGATTTTTCTTTACGTATTTATTCTAAGTCACATTTTAAATACAGTGACGTTTTCCGCATTCGAAACCGACCAATAGTAACGGAGATAGACCTTAATGCCCTTTTGTCTTTTGGTTCTGCTTATGATTTTTGTTTATATATTTTTTCTAAGTCACATTTTAAATACATTGGAAAAATGTTTGTGTGCTGAATGAAACATCAATATTTTATATAATTGGCTGTATTATATTATATTACCTATATGATTAATAAAAATGCTTATTTGTATATGATGAGTTTTATTATTATTGAAATACCGCTGTACATTTTTTTCCTACTATCAACAAAGTTAGACCATAACGCTTGTTTGACAATCGCGTGGCCCAACTTTACAATACACGTATATCCTTATGTTCCAATCCAAATATAGTGCCGTTATAATTCAACGACGATTATTAATGAAGTTAGACCATAATGACCTTTTGGGAATCACGTGAACCGACTTTTCGACACAATCTGTATATCATTATGCCTCAATTCAAATATAGCGCCGTTTTCACCTTTCAATTAAGAACATAACAACGAAGATAAACGTTAAATATTAACAGCTAATAAATCTTTGACAGTCTAGAGAAAGCATGATGTCTTGTTAGCGAGAGAGTAAAAATTAATGATTTTATTTTTGTTTACGTATTTATAATACAGGGTAGTTTTTTTCCATTAAAATCTGATTATTATTAACGAAGTTAGAACTTAATGCCCTTTTGGGCAATCACGTGACCCGACTTTTCGACACACTCCATATATCTTTATGCCTCAATTCAAATATAGCGTCGTTTCTCCGGTCAATTTAGACCAATTGTAACGAAGATATAACGTTTGTGCCTTTTTGACGTTCAATTTCGATCAATTATAATGAAGATATACCATAATGCCCATTGCGTCGTTTTCTCCGTTCAATTTAGACCAATAATAACGTAGATAGACCATAATATACATAGCGCCGTTTGATCTGCGCATGATTTTTTCTTACGTATTTATTCCACTTCACATTTTAAATATAGCGCTAATAAGGAAGATAGGCGTTGGTGCCTTTTTGGCGTCGTTTGCGCATGATTTTTTTTTGTGTATTTATTCTTCGTTACATTTCAATTAATGCCCTTTCGTCTTTGGTGTCTGGCATAATTCGTCTTTATATATGTAGTATACGTCACCTTTAAAATACATTGGTATTTTCCGCGTTCAATTTAGACCAATAGTAACGGAGATAAACCTTAATGCCCTTTCGTCTTTGGTGTCTGACATAATTTTTCTTTACGTATTTAGTATACGTTACATTTAAAATACATCGGTGTTTTTTCTAAGTTGTCTAAAAACTCTGGTGTATCCACTGATTAGATTTTGTTTCGAACTCATTGGGAGTACCACCTGTTGCGTTCAATAGAACTTACCAGAATTTTGTAAGATGGCGCTGTTTAGAATTGTGTGTATCCTAACTGAGTTTGTCACAGATCACTTAAAACAGATGAGATGTAAAATAAATTATTTTGTGTCAATGTCAATGCAGATTTTTTATGTATGTGTTTAGTATTTTCTATAATCAGTGTGTTTTTAAAGTGCAGCAGTGGGTGCGATCATTTCTCCCCCTTGAATAGATACATTTATACGTTTTTTGGGCTAAAAATTGAAATATAGATATTTTGGTAAAATCTCTGCCGAATCGGATGAAATTTGGTGAAAGTGAGTCATGATGACCACTATAGGTGGTCCAAAGATGCAATATTTTTGGTTAAAATCTAAATTTGGCCGATTCACCCCCTAATTTTGAAGTGGACCCCCATTATAACCAACGAGTCGTAGAGTACTCTGCTTGGGCTTAAATTAATTTATTTATTTTATATAGTTTCATATGGTTTAGGTCCATATAACATGACTTTTAAGTTTTGCCCATTTTTTGGACATTTACGGTATATATACTTACAGGTCGTTTCTTTTATCATATGCTAACATTGGCATCTTCTAAACCATAAGAGATACGAAGATGATTAACAAAGCAAAAAGTTAACTGTTTTAAAGAACATTACACTGGTCGAAAAAAATCTACAGTTACACTCGCCCTTCTCGTGTTATAAAGGGAAAACTAAAAATGCGATCTTTGGTTTTCTGCGCATAAAATTTTTATTTAAAAAAATATCAAAAAATAGAAAAGGAAAGTTTTATTGTATCTAAAATTTTCTACAAAAGTGCACTAATAAATCTGTGATACGACGTTTCGTGTCTTAACAGTCACCATCAAGTTTTTTTTTTAAATGCGGACCTGTCTTTTTTATTACAAATATTTATAAACCGTTAAATTCCAAATTTAGTGATATATCACACTTGATTTTAACGACGTTTTATCTAAAATAACTAACATCATCAGTGATAATAATTTGTAATTACGGTCCTGTCGTAGTTATTTTGTAAATTTGTTTTAATTTTGTCAAAATGAATGTAACATTACCTTACAATTTCATAACGAATACGACAATGGGCATATAAAGATAATAAAACAATGAAGATTTAAGATTTGGAATCTGATATTACCTGAATCCAATATTTAATGTCAATTTTTATTAAAAATTCATTTCATAAGTCTAGTAAATACCAATTTTGTTCAAAGAAACGGTAAAAGAACTGAGATGCTATTTAATTGCTCCAAATGGACAAAATTGTTATTTACTACAATAAGGATTTGAGAATTTTGAAAAGAATTTTTAATGAAAATTGACATTAAACATTGGATTCAGGTAATATCAGATTTCAAATCTTAAATCTTCGTTGTTTTATTATCTTTATCATGCCCATTGTCATATTCGTTTTAAAATTGTTAGGTAATGTTACATTAATTTTGACAAAATTAAAACAAATTTACCAAATAACTACGACTGGATCATAATTAAATAGTATATTACATAACGAGTGAGGAAAGTGGCATATTTCGCACGAGTGCGGAACGTAACGAGTGCATTAAATCCACTTTCCAACGAGTTTTGTACACTATTTTTCCTACGACCAACAATATTTTAAGAATAGTCTATTTGGTTTTCTCATATGACACGATTATTTCTGGTGATATACATTCACATTCGCTATCACTATCAACTTCCATTTTTTATGTAAGAAATCGAAATTTAAATTTTTTGTTTATTTGCTATAAAGTAGAATAATTTAAACTTTAAAATTATCTTTTATAAAAGTACCTAATTATTCTGTTCAGAATTCACAAAACATAGAAACAATAATTTCCTTAAAATTTTGACATAAGCCTACTTTATTATATTTCACTTTTATAAAAAAATAACCTTAGCATCAAGCCAATTAAAAAAAATATTTTAAATAATTTTTATACATTTTTTACTTTAATAACTTGAAAAATTTGCAATTTTAAACCTAAAATTAATTTTGAATTACAAACTATTAATAAATTTAAGAATCGGGTTAGAAGATGTATGCAACACACAATACAAAAACGTCTGTCTTATGTGTTGCATACATTCGTTTACACTGAAGTTGTTTCATAATTCATATGGACACTTATATAACCTTAAAATAATATTTCAAAACATTTTAGTTATTAGGTGGTCGTAGGAAAATAACAAGCAACTATTAGATCAGTTTTAAAATGGTAAGTAAAATTTATTATGTATGTACATAAGTAGCATATTTCATCCTGTTTTTAATAATTCATTCAAGTGTGCGTTATAATAACACGCAGCGCGCTATTATAACACACGACTGGTATGCGTCTATGTTGATATGAGACACTTTCCAAATATCAAAACAGTTGTGCTATTTGTAGTTTTCATAGGTGGTCGTAGGAAAAATTATTATCACTGATGATGTTAGTTATTTTAGATAAAATTTCGTTAAAATGACAAGTGTGATATATCACTGAATTTAGAATTTAACGGTTTATAAATATTTGTAATAAAAAAGACAGGTTCCCGTTTAAAAAAAAACTTGACGGTGGCTGTTAAGACACGAAACGTCGTATCAAAGACTTATTAGTGCGCTTCTGTAAAAAATTTCAGATACAAGAAAACTTTTCTTTTCTATTTTTTGATATTTTTTTAAATAAAAATTTTATGCGCAGAAAAAAAAATATCGCATTTTTAGTTTTCCCTGTATAACTCGAGAAGGGCGAGAGTAACTGTAGATTATTTTCGACCAGTGTAATGTTCTTTAAAATAGTTAACTTTTTGCTCATTTAATCATCTTCGTATGACTTATGGTTTAGAAGATTGCAATGTTAGCATATGATAAAAAGAAACGGCCTGTAAATATATAAACCGTAAATGTAAAAAAAAATGGGCAAAAATCAAAAGTAATGTTATATGGACCTAAACCACATGAAACTGTATAAAATAACCTTTAATTTAAGCCCAAGCAGAGTACTCTAGACTCGTTGGTTATAACGGGGGTTCACTTCAAAATCAGGGGGTTAATCGGCCAAATTTAGATATTAACCAGAAATATTGCACATTTTGACTTCATCTTTGGACCACCTATTATGGTCATCATGACTCACTTTTTCAAAAAATTTCATCCGATTCGGCAGAGATTTAACCAAAATATCCATATTTCAATTTTTAGCCTAAAAAACGTATAAATGTATCTATTCAAAGTTGAGAAATGATCGCACCCACTCCAAAGGACCCCGCACTAATCTTATGAGAAATGGCTTATTGTGAGATTATTTTTAAATTCACATATGTTATAGAGGTCGATATCCTGTGTAAAAAATACCATTGCCTCAACTTTCTATCATCAACCGTTTAGATAATACAGGGTGTTGAATGTGAGCTTTTTGATATTGGACTCAAATCGGTGTACGCCTCTCTTATAGTGTCCAATTAAAGAAGGCCATGCTTTTTTGTAATTATAAATATCCAAATGTATTCTCTTTAATATCTGGTACTTATTTTTTCAAAACTATTATTTTCTTGTATACAGAGTGCTAAAATATACCTTGTCTAACTTAAAAAAAATCCATTTCTATTCAAAATGAAATTCTAAAGAACGTGTCGTCAATTTTTTTTAAATTTTTTTATGAATTGTATAAAAGACCGTCTTTTTTCAGATTGTGTAGAAAAAATATCTTTTCTTGATACAGGGTGGTCAACTTAGAGAAAAGTATTTTGTCACATATCTATTTTAGTTCTCCTTCCAATTTTACTAATAAACAAAAAACCAAATACATTGCCAATATACAGAGTGTTTTTTATTTAGCATTAAAAATAATAACATTTGTTTAATTGCTCAGCTCATATTTTCAACATTGCTAAAATTAGGGTGCTCTCCTGTATTTATGTATTTACGGAATATTTTTAACTGAGATTTTAATTAATTGTGAAATGCCTGCTAATTTACCTCGTGGCCAAATGCAATTAACAACCGAGGAGGCCAACAAATCACGATTGGTTACAAAGACCAGGTGGATTATTGAATCCCGCAACGGCTATCTGAAAACAATTTTTAAATTTTTTGACAAGAATATTGAGAGTGCTCACATTTACCATCTTAAAAGTTTCTTGTTGATCGCTGGAGCTATTATAAACAAATACCATTAACCCATCGAAATGGTTGGAGCGAATGAACAAGAAGCCAGACGATTGCTTCAAAAAGCTCAGGAGGTTAACGTTGTTCAAGCTCGGGTTGAAGCTGAGCTAGAGATGGTAGATGGGAGAGGATTAATAGTCAACAGGTATTGAATTTTCCACGTCTTACCATAAAAAACTTCAAAGACATTACCGTCATAATTTATCAGTTCAGTTTATTACCTGGATATATCCAGGACAAATTACAAAGAGAAGAGGACGAAGAACTTCAACTAGACTTATTTTTAAACGAACCGGGTTTTATGAGACTGCGTTTATTTTCGCGTTTTAGGAATGCTGCTAAATACCTGTGCTATATATCATACAACAATGAAATACAAATAAATAATGAAATTCCTATATTTGGATACTATTGTACTTCCAAATGAGGTGTAAGAAAATTGGGATCGTGTGGTCACGTAGCCAGTATATTATGGTTCTTTGGTTATGCTTGATCTTTATGATCGGCCACCTCAGATCAACATCGAAGTACTATAAATAAGTTGTTTTGTATGTTTAATCTAGATAATTGTATATTTACGAATAATATTTTATTTTGATTTTTCTTAATTTACGTGTACTTTTGATAGCTCTTTTGCCCGAAGACCTGTCTTATGATGGCTGAGATTGAACAGTGTTTCGAGTTGTTTTTTGTTAATAATAATAAACACTTTTCATTCTTTTTACTATTTATGATTTGGGTAGATCTTCGAAACCGGTCTGGGCTGCACTTGATTCTTGTTTCATTTAATTTTGGATATTTAAATGTTGATAGGTAAAGGTATAGAAAACAAACGAATCTAAAATAAAAAATTCTATGTTCAAAATAAGTTTAAAGAATACGTGTATTTTATTGTTATATTGTAATAGCAACAAAAATATTCCGTAA
This sequence comes from Neocrepidodera transversa, assembly GCA_963243735.1. Taxonomy (NCBI): domain Eukaryota; kingdom Metazoa; phylum Arthropoda; class Insecta; order Coleoptera; family Chrysomelidae; genus Neocrepidodera; species Neocrepidodera transversa. The sequence continues at coordinate 27,294,575 of OY725343.1, read as the reverse complement.
ATACATAAATAAAGTGGTGCACCCTAATTTTAGAAGTGTTGAAAAATGAGCTTAATAATTAAACAAATGTTATTATTTTTAATGCCAAATAAAAAACACTCTGTATATTGGCAATGTATTTGTTATTTTGTTTGGAAGGAGAACTAAAATAGATATGTGACAAAATAATTTTCTCTATGTTGACCACCCTGTATCAAGAAAAGATAAAGATATTTTTTTCTACACAATCTGAAAAAAGACGGTCTTTTATACAATTCATAAAAAAAAAATAAAAAAAAAATGGCGACACGTTCTTTGGAATTTCATTTTGAATAGAAATGGAATTTTTTTAAGTTTGACAAAATATATTCTAGCACTCTGTATACAAGAAAATGATAGTTGTGAAAAAATAAGTACCAGATATTAAAGAGAATACATTTGGATATTTATAATTGCAAAAAGCATGGTCTTCTTTAATTGGACACTATAAGAGAGGCGTACACCGATTTGAATCCAATATCAAAAATCTGATGTGGCCAGCACATGACCTCTCGCCATTTTTGAATCAAAAATTTACAGGTTGACACAAAAAGTATGAAAAAAAATTATTTTTTTGTAAATCTGGCAACAATGGCAAAAGTTTCGAAAATTTTAATGAGATGAAAATAAACTATAGGGTATACAAAATATATGTGTAAAACTTTATTGCCGTTTTGTATAATAATGGCGTCATCACCCATAGCAACTGCCACTTCCGGTTGTGCGATTGGCACCAAAATCTAATCAGATCTAATCTAGGGTATCAGAATCCTGTGTGCAAAATTTCAAAATTTTTTATTCAGTAGTTTTTGAGTTATCGTTTGGTAAACAAACTGCAAAGATAAAAAATTTTGATGACAGTTTCGTCTCTGCTTTGAACTCAGAGGTAGCAGGGCCATCTGAAAGTATTGAATCTAAGACAGTAGCTACAAAGGGAGCTAACCTACTTCATCAATTAAGAAAAGGAGAATGAATCCTTAACATCAGATGATAAACAACCAAGTACTTCGTAAGTAATGTTACCAAATCAATGAAAATTGGTTAAGTCCATTCATTTAGTTTATACCGATATTCAATTAAGAGGTAGAGCTCAGACATGACCTAATAGAAGCCTCTCACTGCCTGTCTCATTTTGAACAAGAAAAAATAAAGTGGAATAAGTAGTTTGCAGCTTATTTCAGTTCTTAATTGAATATCGGTGTAAACTAAATGAATGGACTTTATTGTTGTATTTTGTCTTTTAGTTATTGTTTAACGAGTGAAGATGTACAAGATGCAGAAGTTCCATAAACTTTGAAAGAACCAACATATCTTAGGGAAATTCTTAAGTCAAAAACTAAATTACTTTTTAAAAACAACTAACTTGGAAATATTCAACAAAACATAAGACTACATTTTGATTATGATTTTATAAAAGATGATAACGATAATACAGGTTTACCCGATCCAAAAGTGTTTGATGTCTTATGTAATTTATTAAGTGACCTAAAAATTAAGTATTATTTTAACTGTTTATTTATTTCAACTTAACTGTTTTTTATTGTGTCAATAAATAATATTTGTAACAAATTTCCATTAATGTATACAATTAACAATAAAAAAAATAAATAGGTTGTTGAGACTAACAAATAATATAAAGTCCTTTTCAATTTTATTTCATTTAATTTCTAATTGGAACTTTTATTAATTGCCGAACCCCACAAAGTTTTATCGAAGGAAAGTATTGCAATCATGATTTTTTAGCCATACCCAGATTTTAACGGATCTTTACGTTTTGAGGTCACCTGAATCCATTTATACCATTTTTAGCATGATGTCTGTCTGTGTCAAATTTTTAATTTTTAAATATTTTTATACTATTAAATTATTTTTTTGTTTAGGTAAATTTTAATATTAAAATAAAAAAAATACCATTAAATTTGTAAGAAAAACTTTATATAATTAAGATTTTTTTTTTTCAAAATTTTATTAAAAAAATTGTAGGATTTTTAAAAAAAAATTTATATTGTATTACGATTTTAAACTAAATTGAATAACTTTAAAAACATTAAAGATATTAAAATGGGATTCTCACCTTTCAAAAAATGTTTTTTTTTAAATTTTTGTAATTTTGTTTTATCAAAAAGTATAAAACAAATAATTTTTTTTCATAATTTAAAATATTATTTGTAGAAGTTAAAGTCAAAAATTTAAAAAGTTTTGACAAAAAATTAACTTTTTTTAGTTTTTTAAACTAACTTAATTTATGCATTTTGATCCAGAAAATCTTAAAAAAATCTGATGTGGCCAGCACATGACCTCTCGCCATTTTTGAATCAAAAATTTACAGGTTGACACGAAAAAGTATGAAAAAAAATTATATTTTTGTAAATCTGGCAACAATGGCAAAAGTTTCGAAAATTTTAATGAGATGAAAATAAACTATAGGGTATACAAAATATATGTGTAAAACTTTATTGCCGTTTTGTATAATAATGGCGTCATCACCCATAGCAACTGCCACTTCCGGTTGTGCGATTGGCACCAAAATCTAATCAGATCTAATCTAGGGTATTAGAATCCTGTATGCAAAATTTCAAATTTTTTTATTCAGTAGTTTTTGAGTTATCGTTACTACAACATCCATCCAAACACACACACTAACACACACACACACACACACACTAACACACACACACAGACATCATCGCGAAAATATGAAAATCGTATTCTAGGGACCCCAAAACGTGTTTATCAATTGAAAACTCACTACCCAATTTTTAGCATGATTCCTATACCTCTCTTATCTGAAGGGCGAGAGGTAAAAAGCTCTGCTCGCATTTTGAATAAAATTGAATGAAATATGAATTACTTATTGATTTTAAAATCATTCAAAAAATTTTTTATACCTTGTGTAAATGGGTCATGGGCCACCCCCTATAACATTTAAACGTGTTAATAGATTTATAGCAAATTTTTGTCATAATAGAGTTATTTTTGGATGTGTATGAAATGTCATAATTTTAAATTATAAAATAACTGTTGTTATCTTATACTATTAATTTTACAGAAAATTTCACACTTGATAAAAGTTTCTAAATCTAATAAACTTAATAAATTGATATCAAAGATATACAGGATGAAATTAAGAGTATGTATGATTTCAAAATAACTTTTTTGTTTGTATCTCATATACTATTAATTTTAGAGAATATTGAAAATATTCATTAAAATTTTTATCAGAATTGATTAAACAATTACTTTACTAGGAGTGTTCAAATAGTTGGGTGGGATTACCCCCTTTTTATTTTGTTATTGCATTTACTAATAAAACGTCTCTTTCAGATTCTTATATTTTAAGCCTTCAATTTTATTAATACAAAGTTATTTTAGTATCTTTCAGATTTTTAGTATTGGATCATAAATTCCCTTAATCACTTTCTTGTTCATATTTTGAAATATTGTTACTATTTTATTGTATATATTTTTCTTAACATTAGCATGATTGTAAAATTAGTATTTGTAAAAAAATAAATTTAATAATTAACTTTAAACCAATACTTTTATTTCTTTTCAGTACATACAAAATATTTATTTTAACAATTAATATAAGATTTGTATCACTAATTACCTTTATTACAGTCTTTTTCGGCGTTTTTGAGTTTTTCATTCACATATTCATACAAGATAAGTAGGCAGAAGTGAAATACCAGTGACAGGGCTGCTCAGTACTGTTGTGAGTTATACCCGAATTTAAAATCACTTATATTATCAGTCTTTCTTTTGAGTACATTGTGCGACTGGACATTCATTACAATTTCTGTTACCGTAGTACTTTCTTGTTTTATTCGCTTAAAACTACGAACACTAATTTTTAATGCATCTGATACGGCATATAAGGGTTCGTTGTTCTCTTTCTCCTTGGTGACATATTTAATGTAATAAGTATATGATGAAAAATTCAAGGAAATTATGCCAAATGTTAATATAAGATCGCCAATACATATTGTTTAAAAGATAAGATTTTTCTAGTAATGTAGTAAGAAACACCTCTTCTGTAGTTTATTAGTAAGAATCGATTTTCATACACTACACAATACACATCACAATATGTATTATTATTATTTGAACTGCACATTTTCATAAGATTATTGTAACAATCACCAAAGTCCCACTTGTCAAAACGTATTTTGATCACGTTTGTTTTAATTCGCACTATTCAACTTAATAAAAATGCTTGAAACTGAAGAACTGGTTTTAGTTAATTCTAATTTGTTTTGTTTAAATAGTTTAAAATATGTTGCAAAATAAACGACATGATTCTATAACCTAACAAAACAGTCAGCTGATAATGACAATAACACTAATGGCAGGTCATATTTTTAATAAATTTCATTTGTAATCTTGGTTGTATAAATTGTTAAAAATGCTAACCAAAACGCGCCACTTTTCACGCAGAAAATGCCTGAACTTGTGTACCTCAAGTTGCATAAGTTTTTTTTTCTACAATACAAATCTCGAGAAATATAAATTTTTGAGATTTAATATTTTCAGAAATTAATACTGGATGCGTCATTTAGGACATCTCCTTTTCACGTTAAAATTGGTGATCACAAATTGTCAAAAATGTCAAAAACACACCTTCACTAAATGATTGATATCTTCTTTATTACTGCTTAGATTTAGTTCAAAAAAGGAGATGTCCTATTCCAATGTGTAAGCTATTATTGGTATAAATATTTCTACAAACAAAACTTTCGTTCTCGAGATTTGTATTCTACAAAATCGTCAATTTTTCTCGTCAATTTCAGTATTGCCAACTGAAATCGTGACAGCCCGTTTCGACGCCCCTCTTAAGCGAGTTTTGACATTTCCTTTGACTTTTTTAAATAATAATTTTAATTCATTACGTAAACTTTTAAAGATATGTATTTTATAAAAATTGGGTGGCTCATTAAATAAAAAGCGTTATTTGAGATTATGGATCTATTCAATCTAGAAGATCTAATGTTCATTGAAAATGATGCATGCTGACATTTTAGATATTATAAATCGAGAAGAATTTATGATTGTTCAAATTATTTTCAAGAATTAGATAAATTATCCGTTTTCCGAAGATTCCGTCTTACAAGCCAAACTATATATACCTGTACAGTACTAAAACATATCGAAGATGAGTTAAAGTTTAATAATTTGTAAGTACATATTAATACTATTACAATTTTTGATTAAAAAATTTCTTGAAGAAACAACAGCTTAACTGTTATGAATCAACTATTAGGAATTCTTAGATTTTATTTATATGCTTAAATTTTTTAATTCAAATAGCAAATGTACTTGTTGCCAAATTTGTACATCTTTTGGCGAACCACTTACACAGTTGACAATATATAAGTTTTTGTCATTTTTTTTTTTATATTTCGACTCACCAGTTATTTGAATATTCCGTTTATTTATTCAAATTATATTCAAATCTGAAGTTACGTCAATATACAATAACAAGTGGAACTAACTTCAAATAGCAACTAACTTCAAACAGTTTGTCAACATGCGATCGTCAGCGCCACGTCGGTTATTTTATGTACCTTTAGTTGCGTATAAAATTTTGACCATATTTTAAACATGTCGTCCATTAGAGATTGCCCTCCTTTTATACGCTCTATAGTTGAGACTATGGAGAGATCCATAGTTGAGACCAACACTTTAAAGAATGAGGTTTGACAGAACTAGATATGGGACTACTAGACAGCTATAGCGATGGGAGACGCTTCGTTGTTATTTTGGAACTCCATCTGGTTAATTTTAGTTTTAAAAATTGCGTGCTTACTCACGGGAAATAGTGGTTACTACATTTGATCATCTCGAACAAGGTGGCTCATATAATTAAGATCGAACTTCACTTAAGGTAAGTTCGTTTGATCTTATAATTATAAAAAAAATGTTACAAAAACCTTTAGTTTACTAGGAATTCACAAGACCTTGGCAAACAAGTCGTTCCGTTGGCAAGTGTCCAAATTTCAAGTTCGCCGAAACCTAACCTATGTATTAAAAAAATATTGATTTTATTAAAAGCAGTCATGACTATCTAAGTCTAACCTGTGTTTAAAAAAAATAAAAAAAATATTTCCTGGGGATTTGAACCGAACTTTAACATATAAAGCATATACTCTACCACTGGACCACACACCGTACACAATGATAAATAATCAAACTTAAAAGTTAACGTATAATAACTAGCACATGCGCTAATAAACGCAACAAACCATCGAAGATGTTCGAGAGTCTTCCAAGGGCAACGACTAGACTAATAATAGATCTCCTCTCCGTAAAGTCACTGCGCATATCGCGGGTCAACTGATTTTGATTAATAGCGAATTTTATTGGTAAAACTGGTGCGCACTGAGTGCATAATTTGTATTCTATTGGGAAAACTGGTGGCGGGTTTTGAATTCCATTGGGAACTGGTGCATTCCAATTCGAACTCATTGCAACATTTTCAGTACGAGCTCTATGAGTTCGTGCGAAGTTAGTGCAATGAGGGAGTTCCCTCAATGTTGCCAACCTAGAAAATGGTCTACCAACGAGGAAGTATTATTTTCAGTCAAAATCTACCTATTGGCTATAATTCACCATACAATCCACACCTTCTTACGAAGTCTATGGTTGATTTAGGTGAAGCTTCCTTGAAGTTGGTAGGCTTCAGCTGTACAAAACTAAACGTACGAAGCCGATTAATTTCCAGGGCAGGGCAGGAGCATAAAATATGCTCCGCCGTTTCGTCTTCCACACTGCAGAAGCGACAGTCCGATGTTTGACTCAGACCTAGCTTCTTCAGATGGTACTGCAGACGACAGTGCCCTGTCAGCAGTCCAATTAGGATGCGTAGATCACTTCTACTCCATTCTAGGATCTGCGATAGGGTGCTACCTGAGGGTTTGACTATAAACGCCTTAGAGTGAGCTAACCCAGGAATATCTTTCCAGTGCTGGAGAGTTTTCCTCTCGGTCCATTTCCAGATAGTGTCTTTGGCACTACTTTTGGCTATGCCAAAAAATGGTTCCGGTCCAATGAACTCGGATTCTGCACCTCTTTTCGCAAGGGTGTCGGCTTTCTCATTGCCCTCCACCCCTTCATGCCCAGGTACCCAGAGTAGGGTTACTCTGTTACTGGTAGCAATGCGATCCAGGGATTCGATGCAGTTCCATACCAGCTTCGAGTCCAGCCGGCTGGAGCTCAGTGCTTTTAAAGCTGCCTGGCTGTCTGATAAAATATAAATACTTTTGTTGACAAGATGATGGTTTACCAACTCTCTTGCACACAATTCTATAGCAAAAACCTCCGCCTGAAAGATGGTAGCATACTTGCCAAGGCTTACTGTGATGTCAACTCTCGGTTTTCTGCTGTACACTCCGGCTCCAACACCACTTGGGGTCTTTGAACCATCTGTGTACAGTACATAAGCCGTCCCTGGAAAGAGGATCTCCCCCCTTTAACATTCGTCTCTTCTCGGAAGAAGGACGTTGAAGGACTTCTGTATGTGAGTTCTGGGAGAGAGCACATCCGAAACCATTCCGAGAGTGTGGTGAGTACTCATCTCTCGCAGCAGTCCAGAGTGGTCCCATAGCCTCTCCCCCTCGATTTGACCTGCCACCGACATGGCTCTATAGGAGGTGATTCTGGCCTCCTGCTCCAGTAATATATGGAGAGGAGTAAGACCAAGAAATCTTTCCATTGCCGCTGTCGGGGTAGATGACATAGCGCCTGTAATAGCCACACATGCTAATCTCTGTAGTCCAGATAATCTAGCCGCCGCAATAGACTGGAGCCCCTTCGTCCACCAGGCCATTGCGCCATATGTGACCATTGGTTTTATCACCGTTTGATAAATTAAGTAAATCTGTTTAGGGTTCATTCCCCACGACTTGCCGCATACCCTTCTGATATTCCAGAGCGATGCCCTGGCTTTATTGATTGTTATTTCCAGATGGGAGTTCCAGGTAAGTTTTCTATCAAGGATAATCCCCAGATATTTTACCTCCTCCGCAAACGGAATGGTTACGCCCTCCAGAATTGGATGACGTAGCTTATCAAGCTTCCTCCTTTTTGTAAAAGAAACTACTACCGTTTTGTGGGAGTTCACAGACATCTGTTCCTCCTCACACCATCTGTATATGATGTTAAGAGCTTCCTGAAGGATATTGGAAATAATCTCTTCAAATAAGCCTCTAACCATTATTAAAAGGTCATCGGCATAGCATTGAACATCCACCCCCAGCTGGGAGAGCCTGTCCAGTAGGGGGTCGACCAAGAGTGACCAAAGAAGTGGAGAAAGCACTCCACCTTGAGGACACCCCTTCGCCGCCCTAAATCTGACAGTCTCCTCCTGCAGTGATGATGTGACAAAACGATTTTCAAGCATGCATTTAATCCAATTGCAGATTAGTCTGCGTATTCCCCTTCGCAGAAGTGCAGCGTAAAGGGATTGAGGCAGGGCATTGTTGAACGCCCCTTCAATGTCGAGGAAAGCTGTCAGCGCAATCTCTTTATGCTGTAAAGAGTGGGTTATCTTTCCTACGAGGTTATTTAGCGCCAAATCTGTAGATTTGCCAACCTGGTAGGCATATTGTCTGGGGTTGAGGGGAATTTCCCTGCAGTTCCCGTCTCTAATATGCCTATCTAGAATTCTCTCTAGAGTTTTTAGTACGAACGAGGTAAGGCTGATCGGTCTAAAGGATTTAGGCGAAAATCTACTTAGTTATTTTCGTAATGTGAAATATGTGTACAAAATTCTATTGAGCTTTCCAGAATATATCGTTAGCGAAATATAATGATTTTAATAAATTCTTGCTTCTGATTGGTTGAAACTTCGTTGTCAAATGTCATTCGTCATATAGTAAAGTATAACAGAGCGACATATTTCATTTTCAGCGACAGCCTTGAAGGATTGATGGAACTAAACTGAATTTGGCGAGTAGTTTGAATATTCTATAATCTGAAAATGAAACTTGTCGCTCTGGTATACTTACTCTATGATGAATGACGTTTGACAACGAAATTTCACCCAATCAGAAGTAAGATTTGATTAAAATCATTATATTTCGCTAACGATATATTCTGGAAAGCTCAATAGTTTTTGGTACACATATTTTATCATTGCGAAAATAATGAAGTAGATTTTGATCAAAAATAGTCCTTCCTCGTTGGTAGACCTTTTTCTAGGTTGGCAACACTGAGGAAACTCCCCCATTGTGAATATGGCGGGATTATCAAAAGGTTCAAAATTGCTAGTGGCATTATCTTTCATCTTCAAGTAGGGATGAGGAAATTATATACGAAGTAATTCAGTACAGCAGAATTAAATATCAAAATGTTTTCAATAATGTGAAAAATTTACATACTTGTTAATTTAAATATTTCATCACTATCATCAAGTGGTAATGTTAAGTTAATGATTTCATTATTCAGTTGAAATGCAATCTCATATATTTCTGGTATAGAATCATTCACTTCTAAAATGTAAATAAAAATAACAGCAACCTTATATCCTTTTCGCACGAAAATAAATCAACCCAACCTAAAATTTTGTATTTCATTGGAAATGAACTAGTTCACATTTTTCATGAACTTCTTTAGGTTTCAGTGCAACACTGGTGCAAAACCAGTGCAAAACTAGTTTTACCAATGGAATTGGTACGTTTATTGAGACGAAAGTGCTCCATAAAATTATTTTTTTTTGGAGAAATAAATGCAATTTTTTATTAATGATTTATTCCGATTAAATTTTTTTTTTATTCTAAATAATCAGAAAACATAATCTAGCATTAACAACGCATGCGCACAATGTGGAGTACTTTCCACCCAATAGTCCCTCCTACTTTAACAAGAAATTATTAGATAGTAGCGCCATCTATCTCAGCATCTAAATATAATGTCTTTCGAACGTTTTTAACAGTGATTCTAAAAACAACTTACAAAAACATTTAAAAAACATCACTGTCGGAGCTTTGTCGAAAACATTTTTTATATCTAAAAAACAGGTTTTGATAAAATGGCACGTTAAAGAGCCTATTTTTAACAGTGTAGACAAAATAATACTTTATTCATTTTATGACAAAACGCAACGTAAAAAATAGGTTACACCGAATAGTATATGGTGTTGCATAAACTAATTATTAAAAATGCAGTGCCGCCATCTACTAACCAAAAGCTTAACTAATAGCGTTTTGTTAAATATACTGTAAAGTCAAATTTACTCATTAAAAGAAAACTTTTTTTATTACTTGAATTATTTTATAAACTTGAATTGATATATTTTAATTTAATTTTTAATAAATAATCGAAAAATCGCTTATTTACATAATATTATAATTTATTGGGAAGATGTCTCAAATACCTGGCTACTTCGATTAATTAAATATTAACTTCAAAAATATAATTTTTAACCGATAATTTTAAAAATTTAATATCTACAAAATAACGACAAATTAAAAAAAATTTTTTTTCAATTCCTGCATAAGAAAATAATGATTTTTCCACATGTGATAATTTTTTACTCTGGAGATGAAAATATTGTCACTTCTAGAGGTGGAAAGTCGAGAAGTAGGTACTTATATTTTTTTCGTTCGTAAAAATGCCCCACTCGCTTCTCGTGTACACATTTTCACCTCACGAAAACAATAGAATTTTCATCTCTTGTAAAAAATACTATTTGTTGCTATAAAAAATCTCAGTTTTTCACCTCATTAATTCCTGTATTACGTAGTACATTCTAGTTGTGACCTTACACAAGGTTAAGAGAAGTTTCCAAGTATGGAATAATTCAGGGAAGTCTAGTAAAGAGAATGGGAAATACTTTAATGAATCACGCCGGGTGATGACATCACTGTAAAATCCTACAGCCTTAGTGCGTAGGCAACTTACTACTGATTAATCATATGTGCAATGCTGGTTATCTACTGTTTGGCGTAAACCCATTCAGTCGAATGAATTTTTATGTCCTATTTTCTTTATTTAAACCAGATAAAAATGTGATATATTTATTTGCTAAACGGACTTTATTTACTTAGTGACGATGCACCAATTTTGTAAAGTGATATTAATGTATCTACTGCAATATGCCAACGACCTATTTTTAATATTGAGCCTCAAATTAAATTATTAAACGAAATCAGCCGTTGATCATCGATATCTACAGGAAATAATGATTATGAAATATAAACCAACCAAGTATAACATTATAATCGCAAACGAAATATTTTGTAACGTGTCAAATCGCTAAATTCTACACAAGGCAATAGAAAAAAGTAAATTTAGTTGCGGCGCGGCGCACTTGTTGCTTGTTGTGTGAAGTGGATACTCTTTACGTAAACGACAAATATATATCGATTTTCAATGTGAATACATATATATTCTTCCGTTATTAATTCCATCTATAACGTTAATAATATAATTGTTAATCAGTATTGCGTAAAAAACTGTTTTTGAAAATATCCAGAAGAGCCCGTCTCCGATTCGATTTTCGTCACCAATTTTAATACCGTACAAGTAGCGACGTCGTGCGAGTGTCTCGAGAAACATCGCGAATACGTTGTACGAACACCTCGAAACTGGACGTGTGTGGATCAGCATGAAGAAATAACGTCAAAAATGGAGTAAATTCGAAGTTAAAGTGCAAAAGTTTAATAATATTTGTGTGTAATTATGTGTGGTAACGTGTGTATGTGTAAATAATGCCTTTGGTTACGTGTAGAACTTGAAAATCTTTTGTAAACAAACTGCAAGTTTCGTTCAAGATGGCTGGACTTTGAAGATACTCTTTGTCCGCATGTCATTATGAAAGTTGAGCTATTTCCCCAGGATAGGAGGATAGAGAGGTGAGAAAATGCTTCTATAATATTTGGAATTATTAAAAGTTGGTTTTGTAATAAGCCAACAATATGCTGCCGTGCCGACATTTTGTTCGTCGCCTCCCAACGTACAGGCGGCCCTGATTTCTGTGTGGCCTCGTCTGTTACCCAGATTATTACGTTTTCTTTTTTCTTTTTATATGTATTCATTATAAGGTAACACACTTTTCACTACACGTCTCTCTCTTTTATATTGTTTTCATAATTATCATTGTTTTAATAAGCAAAACGGTGGTTATGAGGTCAGAAGTCAGGTCATGTATTGCGTAGGTAGATAACATGATAATAAAAACAAACCGTTTTCGAAATAACTTTTTTGCAATATGCTCTACTTTTACAATATCACATTTTTAGGAACTTAATACTCCTATACCTACTTGCCTTATTATAAAAAAATGTTATTTAATCAGGAAAAGTTCCTCCTTAATATAAAATAATCAGTATTTAGTATCAATCTATGTGATAACAAAGTTAACTTTATATCTACCTATAGATATTTCACATGTCTTAAAAAACCTAAAATGTGTTTTTTTTTGACAACATATTTATATTTCTTAATTCAGTTGCATTTGCCAAATCTACACATGTATCTGCAAGGGCGTAGATAACTTTTTCCTGGGGGGGTAATCAAAATTTTAGACAAATGATACATTTGTCTGTTTTGACATTTCTTATATTTTATTTCTTCTTTTCGTGCTATTTTTTGGTAACTGGGGGGGTTATTACACCCTTTACCCCTCTCATATCTACGCCATTGTGTATCTGTCGTAGTAGAAACAAAATATTACAAATTATATTAACTACTAAAAGTAAAGACTACAAATATGTTTGTAAAATATAACTTAAGTAAATAAGGCAGAAGTTAAAAATGTTATAATTTAGTTAATAGTTAAACAAGTTTGCAATAAACATGTACACCACATTAGGAATGTCTTTTAAGACTATAAACATTAGATAAGAACTAATATTTACCTAAAAACTAAGAATGCATGATAGGAATTTTTTAGTTTATAACAAAATCACAATTATTCTGCTTTTTGTGAATAAAAGTTAATTTTTTTAAATTGTGATTAATATATAAAATTCCAGCCAAAGTTTGTATTAAATTAAATAGTTATTTAAGGGTTAAGCTAGGAATCTCCATCAAGTTGGCAGTGAAAGGTTAGCGGAATCAAAAGAAAAAAATACACTCGAATTAGTTGCTAGTTAGTGGTCAAAGAAACGATTTAGTTGCTCATACCGGTCACGAGAAATCGCGAATACCGCTTGCTTTATACAATAAATCGATAACAATATTTTTGCTCCTGCCATCTTGATGCCCGGTTTCTTACACCCGTATGCATAGTCGTTCGCTCGCGATACGCCGAAGGCTTATCCCAGCGAGTGCTCCAGCGACGCGCTGGCCAAAGTACGACGCATGGTTTACTGTGCATAGTCGATCTCTCTCCGGTCTCCTCTCTGGCAAAGCTCCTACGAGTCTCCGACCGTCCTTGGGTGCTTAAGCATGCGTAATTCATCTGTTTACAGTAAACACGTGGGTATTACTACGTGCATTTGAGGAATTTAGATGACACGGTGCATTTTTTTCTTATTGAAAAGTTAAAATTCGGTGGTTCGGTTGCGGTTGAAGACCATTAAATTAAAAATGGCAGTGAAGTATTCAGCGGGCGAGAAAGAAATATTATTACAGATTCTTGGACGATATCCTGTTATTGAAAATAGAACGGATGATAATATAGAAAAAAAAGAAAGCATGGGAAAAATTTGTAGCCGAATTTAATGTGGCAACGAATACGCAGGTAATTATAATAACGATGGATTAATAACGAAAAAAAAATTACATGTAGTATCGTTTTTGTATATCGTCTGTTATACTAAATGCAATTTTTTTTTCATAGATAAAAACCGTCCAAAAATTTACGCATGTACGTCCAACGTAAATATTGAAGGAGACACAGTGGTGGAAACGATATTGAATTCGGAAAAAGGTAATTTTTTTTTTAATAATTTACAAGTTCTTAAAAAGATATGGTGTATTTTTTATAAAAATTGTTACAAAAAAAGGTTTCCCTTTTATTTTAAACACACCTTCAACTTCTCTATCACCTCTGAAGCACGGGTAAATGAAGTAGTACTCCCAGTAATAGGTACATATTATTTTTTTTAATTATTTACGTTTAAATCGTAAAACGTGTCAACAAAAGAATTAAATTTGTACTTTTCAAATTATGTATTTTTTATGAATATGTGCTACTTCATACATCATGTGAAAATTGTACTGAAAAGTATAATTTCTTTTTGTTCTTGTTCGTACTGTAATGTCCAACATTTTTTATTTATTTCAGCTACACCATCTAATCTAGTGTGTCTTCTTAAAAAAAATAAAAATTGCAAAAAAGTCACCTAGACGAAATAACGCAAGTTAGGTTGCAGCTCATAAATAGGTAACGATAAAAGCTTGAGGAATTATATAAAGTAAGAATGGATGAGGCATGTTATAAAACTGGTTATGCAGCAATAACAGGCTAAATTAATAAAAATAGAAAATTTAAAAAATTGTATCATCCTGTATATATTGTAATAAAACACTGTGTAGAAACTATTAAAAATTTATAATTATTATTTAATTATTAAAAAAAGTTTAATATCAATTTTGTTTGTGATAATGTATTTAGATGTTAGTTTTATATTTAAAATTAGAAAATTAAAAAAAAAATATTCCATCCTGTTTATATGAAATACTTTGTATGAATTATTAAAAATATATAATTATAATTTAATTGTTAAACAAAGTTTAATATTATCAAATTTGTTTGTAATGATAATGTATTTAAATGTTAGTTTTATATGTAAAATTCGAAAATTAAAAAAAATATTTAATCCTGTATATATTATAATAAAACACTTTGTAAGAATTATTAAAAAAAATATAATTATAACTTAAAAACTGCATTACTACAACTGTTCCCTCGTTCCCTGAAATGAAATAGTTTTGAAAGTGTGCGAGAGAATTGGCGGAGATGCTACTGACCATCTCCCGTATTTCGCCACCGCTTCGCCGAAATATAAACTAGTGCGCAGTCGTTACTGTTCTGGCGTTTGACTATGCATTACAATTCTTGGGTAGCGAGCGGCGAAACTTTGGCGAGTGGCTGGCGAACGACTATGCATACGGGTGTTAGTGTTCAGCACAGTGCTGCCGATGCAAAAATAAACTTTATTTGAATGTTGAACTCAAATTATCTGAAATTATCCGACCAAGCATCACATTGAACTCAATCCTGAAAAGATCGAAACAGAAGAGAATAATCATGATTAATGACAGTAATGACATGACAGAATTGACATTGACGATTTGACAAATGACAAGAATACAAAAAATCAAAATTATGGAGTATAGACTGTAGAGTCCACTAGAGTTTAGTGTAGGGTCCATACAAAATATGAATGGTTAAACAAACTACTGTCCTACCCACTATAGGTATATCTAATACCTACTGTCGGAGGAATCTATATTACTTTCGAGAAATCCCCTAATTCAGATTCGCTGGTTAGTCTCTACAGATAAAGATCACCGTGTTGTTATACAATTCTGTGTACAAGAACTGTTTTAAAAAGTAGTATAACTCTGCCGTAAATAAAAAAAAATATATAGACAATTTAATTCATGTATAAAAAATCCCATAAGCTGCGTGATTTTGTCATTATGACTGCGAAAAAAGTTTGCCCTAACTTTTCCAGCGACAATAACGGAACCTAACTTTTGAAAGCATGACAACCAGCATTGTAAACAAATTTTTAATGACGTTACGTCAATTTTTCTCAAACTTGTCAGAAAAGTTTTCATTTTCCGACTCAAGCTATTTTTAGTAATTGTGTTTTTAACAATTGTACTTTTCCTTTAAATTAAATAAACTAATTTACATCTAATTTTTTAATTTATTGATTTACATATTCATTAAATTGTCTTACCGAATTACACTCTAGCTTTTTTTTTGAGTCGAAGTAAACTTGACATTTATAATTCGAATTTTGTTGCCATTAGGTAACTCAACTCAAAAAACTGCCAGAAAAAATTACTCGTCCTAAGGACTCGTAATTTTTTCAGAGGTAGTTTTTTTCGATAAATTGCCAGACAACAAAATTCTTATTGATACATGTCAGTGAAAATAAGTATATTTATGTATTTAATTTTAAAATATTTCATACTTTTATACATCATACATTCATGTTATTAGTATTATAAAATATACATCCATTCAGAAAACTGATTTATCCAAAATTATCCCAAAAATTGTTCAATCCGAAAATTATCCCAAGATAGACGACATTATTATTCAGACATTGGCAGCACTGGTTCAGCACGTGAATAGAATTTGTTGCTCGGGATATTGATACATAAGGTCCACTGAGCAGCAAAATTTCAATTGAAAATTGGTCAGTTTTTTAACCTTCTACGATTTTTCTCGTTACTGCTATCTTAACACATGGTTTCTCTGTTTTAAGAGGGTGAATGATATTCGTTGCTGTTCAGAATATTGATAAAGAGGTTAGAACGAGTTAGCAACAAAATGGCAATTAGAAATTGATACTTGATGTTATCGTTTTCAATGCATGGATGTACATTGATGTTGTCCAAGTACAATAAAGGGGATATAATTTTTTTTTACTATTCTTGCAATCTTACCACCTAATTATTTTGTCTTTAACTGGTTTAGAGAATCTGCCACTGAACAGTGTTTTGAGTATTCATTGCTCGTAATTAATAATTATCAAGTGTAATACCACAAAAGGTGAGAATTTTTTCAAAACATTTTGTTGTTTCCTCGGAAATTATGTGTCTCAATTTCACGAAACCAAATCCTCCTTAAAATATTTCAGGTGGATTTTGTTGAGTGCAATTTGCATAATTTGTAAGAAAACAACAAATGTTTTCAAAAAATTCTTTCCTGGCGTGGTATTTGGACGTCTGTGTAGCTGGAATACCCCCTACGGCAGAATTTAATGGGACATGCGCAGGAATTTTGTGCTATTTATGTGCTAATTTCATATGCCAATAAAAAATTTTGTTCTCTTTTCTTTTGAAAATTACAAGTGGTTCTGCTGGCTTCAGACCAAGCTGGAATACCCCAGGTCAAATATATTGGAAAACAAAAATTGAAAAACATTTTTGTTATCTCCTATTTATGTGCTAATTTCGGACACCAATAAAAAATTTGGTGCTTTTCTTTTCTAAAAAATACAAGGGCTTCTGCTGCCCAAGCTGGAGTAACCTAGGCCTTTAGTGAAAAATAAAAATTGAAATATATTTTTTTGTTATTTCCTATATGTGCTAATTTTGAACACAGAACAGAAATCAGAAATTACCATATGTTACACTGACTTTGAAGGAAGCAGGAGTGTTTCTTTTAAATGCATAAAGCAAATATACTTAGATATCTTTTTATAAGCTAAGTTTACAACAACAACAAAATAAAATCCAATATTGGAATACCTACTCTGTTGCCCATAGCTGTGTCAACTAAATAACACGGGATTAAGTTATTTGTAATTTAAAATTCATTCTCAGTTATAAATTTTCAGTTTGTTTACTTTTTACAGGTACTTTCATTATATTTGAGGTGGCCTATTTAAGTCACGATGACCACTAATCTTCAATTCCCTTGGAGAAAATTCCTGAGCATGTTAGCTGTCCAAAAACATAAAAAATGAAACTTAATGGGGTTGTAACATATAAAGGACCACCATTGTCTCAGAGCAATTTAAGGCTAAATTGTGGCCATTATATGGGACTTGCCTTTGGACAAGGAAAAAATGGATTAACAACGATGACTAATAAAAACTCAAATATAGTAAAAAAGAGAATAAAGTACTGCCACATATTTTAATTTATAAAAATATATAATCAACACCAATTTATACCTTTGTATTATTAATTCGAGCTCTACTATTTAAAAAAGGAGCACATGAGATAACAAAAATGTACAATTTTTATTTTCCACTATTTGGCCTGGGCTACTCTAGCTTGGTCTGGAGCCAGCAGAACCCCTTATATTTTTTAAAAAAGAAAAGCAAAACATTTTTTTATTTTTGTCCGAAATTAGCACATGAGATAACAAAACCTCTTGTATTTTTTAAAAAAGAAAAGCACAAATTTTTTTATTGGCGTTCGAAATTAGTACATAAATAGGAGATTACAAAAATATATCTCAATTTTTATTTTAAAAAAATATTTAGCCTGGGCTATTCCAGCTTGGTCTGAAGCCAGCATAACCACTTGTAATTTTTTAAATAAAAGAGCGCAAAACTTTTTATTGGCGTCCAAAATTAGAACATAAATAGCACATAAATCCTGCGCATGTTCCATTAAATTCTGCCGTAGGGGTTATTCCAGCTACATACACGTGGTATTTGGAAAGATTATTGAACAATATGAACAGACATTTTAAGTACAATTTAATGTTTTACCGTGTTCGACGGTACACTTTGAATTATTGAGTTAATATTTGAACTAAACCCATTTTTGTCCATTTTTTGTCAACTTTTTGAAACATGGCAGGAGCAAAAAAATTGTTATCAGTTTATTATATAAAGCTAGCGGTTTTCTCGATTTCTGGTGACCGGTATGAACAACTAAATCGTTTCTTTGGCAACTAATTAGCAACTAAATCTAGTCTATTTTTTATTGATTCCGTTAACATTTCATGCCAGCTTGATAAAGCTAAGCTAGGACCTGAGTTTTTACAGTGGGATCATGTATTTTTCAGAAAGCTTGCATGCTTTCGATGTACATGATCATTTGCGCATCAAGTATTAAGTGTGGAACAAACGAAAATCAGTCTAATTCAACATGATAATAAACGTCATTTATTGCCAGGCATGTTCGATACCACTCCTTACAGCATATAAGAGTTTTTTACTATTTTTACTGTTTGCTCAAAATAAGTTGAACCGCAATATGCACAGTGATTTTACAATTTCACGAGCTTGTCAACCCAATGTTTTTTTTTCACTTTGGAATTCATGTTGACAACACAGCTCTAAATTCTTACGAAACAAACAGCTTGAATAATTAGGTTAAATGAGCTCCATGATGGGGTGAAGCTAGATGCACACCCATGACTCATAGCTCAACTTATATTATCCAAATGGTACTATCATGTTAATAGTTTACAAAATGAAGTTGGCTTCTCTCTCTCTCTCTCTCTCTCTCTGTGTGTATTTTTATGTTGTAAAAATGTTTAGTCTTTAAGTGTTAATTTTTATTAATATGACATATTATTATTAAATATGTCAATTTTCCCATCTAGTCCGACAAAGACTTACTTTCCGAGCTAAAAAAATGATGGGAGAAACGCATTTTCTGAAGTGGCAGCACAAAAACTTTTTTTCACTACTTTGGCTTTGTTTTCGTTTTCAAAATATCTTACAGACCCATAGCCATTTTCTTTTTGTGAAAAGTGTTTTACTAATACGACATATTTATTGGGTAGAATTAACTTTATTTATATTATTAATACAACATGTTAAAAACAGATAAAAAATTAATGTTTAATATTTTTGGCAATACCTGAGCAAGTTGGACACCAAGCTTGAAGATGAGTTGGGCAAATAAATCTATGACATTTTTGACAATATTATTTGGTTTTTGAGTGTTTATTATTACAAAAAATACACTGTTTTGTTCCCTGTTAAGGGTCAATATCTTCTCATATTTAGTATACCTGCAGTTTCTTGTCTTCCCTCTTTCACAGTTGGTCTTTGGTTAGAGATAGTGCAAATTCTCTAAGGAAAGATCTTACAACATCATACTTTTTTGTTATTGAAAGAGTATATATTCTGAGAGTTAACAGCCGCCATATTCATCAAGGAATAAAACACTACCATGGGCCATCGTTTTGTGTTTCCAGCTACATAGTAAGTAGCACATAACTTATCTAAATTATCCACACCACCTTTTGAATGATTATAATAAGTGATAATTTTTGGTTCGCATTTCGCATTCGTAACCTTGATATAAGAACATTTCGATACTTTTTAGGTACATATTATTCTCTTCTCTTTTGTTTTTTTATTAGTGCCAACATACGTAATTTTGTGATATACAAACACTTTGTTTACTAGATCTAAACTTGTGAACCAATTGTCGCATGTTAAGTTTCTGTTCGTTCTCGAAATTGGTTCTATCAGTCGTAAAACTACACTAGATGGATCGTTGGGAAGTTCATATCGACTTGGTGGCTGCATGCCAACATAAACTTCAAGATTTACAGCATATGATGTAGCAGAGTCAACCAATGCAAATATTTTTATTCCGTATTTATTGGGTTTGCTGGGAATATATTGTCAGAAAGAACACCTTCCTCTGAAGGGCTCCAGTTTTTCGTCTATTATGGGTATACGTTTTCTTACAATTTTCAACGAAACTGTCAAATAAACTTCGAATTATCGATAACTTGTCAAACTGTTCTCTTTTTTCTCTACATAACTAACCAAAATCGCTCAATTCCCACTCCACTCCTTTCCCATAATTCCTTGGTATTTAGATTAGCACTTTTCAGGGTTCCAGCTAGATATAACAAACCAAAAAGAGCTTTTATTTCGCATATGTCAGTGGATTTAGCTCTTCTATCTCTGGAATAATTTTCAGAAATCATAGCAATATATAAATTTGTATTTGTAACAATACTGTTCAACATTTCATTTGTAAAGTAGAGAGAGCAACATTCCAGGATTGTTTTACAATTTTTGCTATATTCTTTGACGCCAGGTAAATGCAGAATAATATTTTCTTTCCTTGTCCGAACGGCCTTATTGGGACAATGTTTTTTTCATCGACTAGTTCCATTTTCACCGCAAAAACTTGGCACTCTTGACATTTTCTGGGGAGGAGCAACAAAATCTTCGCATTGGCAATCTTGCTCTGATTCACTGTCGGAACTTCTCTCTTCTAGAACATCTTCCTCAGAAGCCAGCTACGCTTGTTCATCATCAGGTTCTTCATCCGTTCCCAACTCATCACCTAAAACAATAATTAAAATATTGTACACATTCGTGAAAAATATACAAAATAAAGATCTAGGTACAAAATATAAATTGTATAAATTGTGCATAATTTTACAAAAAAATATACAATATTGTAGGCAATGGACTCGGCATATCTTGAATATCTGCCCAAGCGAGTTTCAAGTTTCTGCGACTTCTGGTTTCAAAACTGGAGAATTATAAGATATATGATTTTTTAGAAGTCTAATTTGCCTGCTTACCAGCGGGCGCTTCTCACATATTAAATTCAAGATTATATGGATTGGAAATAGCGGACCAGATCTTGACACCCCTAGATTTTTTCTATGATGCCATATAAAATAGTGATCGGCCGATACCGATATGTATCGGCATATCGGCAAATTTTTCCGATAATCGGTATCGATAAAATTTATTATTTTAAATCAGTATTATTAGATTGTAAATAAAAAAAAATTGTTTTAATAAAACAACGAAATTATTTCGAACATGTTATTTTTTATTAATTTTATATTATTTACTAATTAGATGAAAAATCAAATAAGGCATTTCGTAAAACGGGTAATCATTCGGGAGGCCGGCGAATTACCGAAATTTGTTTACAATACGTCCGCGTCGATGTTAGGAAAATATTTGATTTTCCGATACTACTGACAATTTTTACTTATATCATCGTATATTGCTTAGTTACAGGTCTTTTAAAAATGTGGTGCCGATACCGATATTTTATCGGTGTCGGCAACTAAAATGTGTGTCGGCAAAAAGTCTGTATTGGCCGATCACTAATATAAAAAATAACCCATAACAAACAGATGAGCTAAAAAAAATAATAGAAATAAAATTTGCCTAGATTTTAATGCTCTTCAAGAATGTGCAGTGAGAATGTAAAAAATGTTAACAGACATCCATACAGACCGATACACTTGGAGAAATCATATGATAAACTTTTATTCATCAAAAACCATTGCATTTGAAATTAAAATCAAATAGGTGTGTACACACTGGATGATTATGAAGGAAAAAGAAAATTTATATTTTCAAGTGTGTAAAGTTTAATAAGTTAAAATTAGTCAAGCGCTTTCGGCTGTATTGCCATCTTCAAGACTCTAAAATACATAAAAATAACTACATATTGTTAATTATATTGAATAACTAAAAGAACTTACTTGCGTTTGTAGTCATGTAGTTAGGTAGGTTACTCAGTTTTCTTCATTTTATTTAAATATTGTCATTCTCTTCATTAATCAATTGTCTCACTTCAATGTTCAGTGTTTTGTCAACCTCAAAAATTTGTGCTAACCGCATGTGGTTAAAAAAAAATAAATTTTAACATAATTTTTATTTCATCAATGCGAAAGTTCACCAAATTCGCTTTACCATTACCTTTTCTCATCAAGTTTTGTAACCCTTTTTGACGAGTAAGTTCTTTTCGTTATTTAATATAATTAACAATGTGTAGTTATTTTTTATCAATAAGTACAGCCAAAAGCGCTCGACTTATTTTAACTTAAACTTTTTTGGTGCTTTGATGCCAGACGCAGATGATAATTGACAGGAACGGAATGACAACGTTAGGTGCTTTGATTAGGCGCGTTTTATTTATATTTTAGCGTAGTCAGTTTTGACCCGTTCAAAAGTGATCCAAGTGAACTGATCCAAGTGCAAAAGAAATACAATTATTGTAATAACTACATAAATGTCAACGCGACGTGTCGTGCTTTTTTTTTTAGAGAAATCGGATTCTACTTGTTGCAGAATCGATGAAGCCCCTAGTATAGAAGCGTTTTAAACTAGGCGAGGTTTTGAACATATCAAGATATAAGTGTTCAAATAAAAAATATGCTAACAAATAGATATTAAAAGTGTTCAAATTAAATACAAATACTGACTAATTAAATTAAATAAACACTAATAAGAAAATGTCAGTTTCGACAATTTACAATTTAAATAATTATTGAAAAACAATGTTGTCACTTTGCGTTTTTTAAAAATAATTGATCGCAAGTTATTATTTTTTTATACATAAGGTAAAATTATTCTAAATTGAAAAAAATGAAAATTATTACTATATTACTCATTTATAAGCATTTAAAAGCATTTAATTTTTTTATCAGAAATAGCCCAAATTGCCCTATCAAAAGCATACCCTCCTTTCAGGTTTGTTAGTGCTTCTTGGTGCTTTAACTATTTTCGTTAGTGCTTTTTCCGTTTTCTACATATTATGGATTTTTTAATTTCAAGGTCAGCCCTGGACATCTACCAAAATGGACGAAATTTGGTACTTTCATTTAGTGTTTCGTTAGTGCATCTTAGTGCTTTAAATAGTTTCGAAAGCGCTTGTCTATTTTTTTTAGATATTTTCGATTATAACTTCAACGTCAACCCCAAAACATTTTCCCATTGACTCAATTTTGGTATCAGTTTTTAGTGCTTCGTTAGTGATTCTTAGTGCTTCAAATAATTTCGAAAGTGCTTGTCTATTTTTTTAGATATTTTAGATTTTAACTTCAACGTCAACCCCAAAACATTTTCCTATTGGCTCAATTTTGACATCAGTTTTTAGTGCTTCCTTAGTGCTTCTTAGTGCTTTAACTATTTTCGTTAGTGAGAAGTATTCTGGGGATAAATAATATCAAATTAGTACTTTTAATACTCTATTTCACAACAAGCTACTTAAAAAGTAACCTCTCTTTTATTTTGTATTACTTGTAGTCTGTTAATTTCTTCTTTTGTGCAAGAAAGTAAAAGTGAAATGCGGTAATTAAAATCGGGGGAGATAATTGTGTTAAAAATAAGTCTTATCCAATGGAAATCCAACATTACAGTAATATTTGGTCTATTAAATATTTCCATGACCATTTGAAAAATATAAAATTTATTTATTTGGACAATTGCTTACTAGTAAACGTCAACACAATATTGTTAAAGACGTACCGAAATTGCATTTTAATAGTTGTACATGTTAAATATAATTTAAAATATATATAAATTAAAAAAAAATCTTAAATTTTGGTTCCTTTTGTCAAACTTGATTTTTTAAGCCACTTCTGGGTTTTGTTTGTGATATATTTTTTGAACTCATAGTTCCATTAAAAAGTATTGAAAATGAAGTACTTGTTTTTCACTATTATGAGTGGTCGTAGAAAAAAAGTGTATGCAACTCATATTTATTAACTATAAAGACTTTCATTAAGTAGCGAAGGTACTGTCTGTCTGTCTCAGCGGTAACTCGAGAACGGTTTCGAATTTTGGAACTCTGTTTTCAGCAATCAATAGCTGGTCACCTTAGCTCACCGACATACTATTTTCAGTGACATAAGTCAACTACAACACTTTGAAATCGCAACGAAGTAGCTGAGCTACTTGGATACTGTTAGCTTTCTGGGTTTATTCATTATTGCACTTTGTACTGCACCCCTTAATTTTTTTATATTCTAGTTTTATAATAGTCATATTCACTTCTCTAAATGTATCTAAATTAATGAAAATGTTTATTAATTATTTACACACACTTAAGTTTAATATTAAAAATATATTATTTTAATTACTTTTAATAACTAGATTACATTCATTAAGTATAAATACTGTATATATTAAATTGGTATATTATTTTCACACTAACAAAAAATTAATCAATTTAGTCAAGAAATAATTAATTAAATTTCAAATGTTGAAAAGAAAACTTCTCAGGGTAAGTTCAATTTAAATCATATTATTTGAAAAAAAATTATAATCAATATTAATTCTTTAATACAAAAAAAATAACCAAAAATTAAATTATATTCAAATTCAATTTTATGATATACGTACTATAATAATTATGTTTTAATCAATTTTGACAAAAAAAAATCAGATCTGTGATTCCTTTTTGTTTACAAAGAATAACGTCCAAAAATAAAAAAAATAACTTATCTTTCTAAATATTTTCTGTTTCGTGTTATAAAAAATTGAATTTTTAATAAGTTCCAAAAATTTTATATTTTTCTATTTTTAATTTCTATATCCTGTTCCCTTGACTATTTCCTTTTACTCCTCCATTTTTACCATTAAATATTCATTCCTCTCCATCTATTCTCCTTATATTTTTATATTCCATATTTTATTAAATAATTTCTTAATTTATATAATTTTTTTATATGTTTTTTTATATAGGTAAGTAATGACTTATCAAAATTCTATTTCAAAAAATTTTTTCTTTATCTAACAAAAGAAAATCGCCACCTACTTAATTTTGATCTCCAAGACAAAATAGAATCTATACTCAAACTATTATGCATACACACCATAAATTTTATTTTATAATCTTATTTTCATTCCTGTCATACTTACATATGACAATTACTTGTCAGCTTTCATTTTCACTCAACCATACAATACATAAAACAGCACCAAAATTATGCATAAGAACAAACCATTTTAATATATATGGCTTAACACCTCATGTGAGGTAGCGCCGCTTTCCCTTTCTAAATTCATTTAACGGCGTGGATCAGTCCCCATATTCGATTGTTTTCTCTTTTCACCTCGGCCAACCATTTCTATCTGGTTCCTTCCACGTCTTCTTTTTCCTCCTGGCTGCCATTGTAGCATAGCCTTTGTTACTATTTCTGGTTCTTGTTTCCATGTATGTCCTAGCCATTTGATTCTTTGAGCTTTACTTTTTTTTTACTTTATCTTCTCCATTCAGTTCTTCTAATATTTCTTGATTCGTCCATTAATAGCACCATTAAGATTGACCATGCTGCTTGGTATAAAGGTACATGTACGGCCTATGAAAAATCTGTTAATAAATTAAAGTCGCAAATATTTATAATTAAATAGCAATTACGGGGTAATTTTTCTCCGCCACCTGTAAGTCAAAATATCCATAGTGGGCCAATAATAATCAATGAACCTGTTGCTAATATTTCCGTTTTTTATCAAAATACAAGAGTTTTGCGCACAAAAACTAGACAGGTCTACAATAACATTTCTCAGAGTGACTATCAAGTTTTTGCGTTAAACCGAAACTTGGCTTGACACATTGATTAAAGATTCTGAAGTATTTCTTGCAAATTTCAATATTTACAGGATAGATCGAAATACTCTCACGAGAGGTGGAGGTGTACTTATAGGAGTTTGTGATGAAATAAATTCTAATGACATCAGTGTGGCAGATCACGCTTTTCGGGCGCAATTGATATTGTTATTGTTAGGTTAGTCTTTAAATTTGAAACCATACATATTGCCAATGCATATATTCTTCCTAAAATTATTTATGAACGCTTCTTTGAACCTCTTGAACATTTAAATTTTTTTGTATGACTTTAATATTGCAGAATATGCTAATTACCTTCTTAACGCTTGTGTTAGCAGACTTGTATCGTTCCTTCATAATTTTCTATGATTCTACACCCTCTCACAGAACTATTTCGTTTATAATGAATACTAAAAAATTCTTGATATTATGCTGTACAATACTTAAGACCAACATCATTTAGCGCTTGACATAACGGTCAATTTGAACACCACATCTGATATAAAATATAAATTTGAGACCTTTTTTCAAAATTCTTATAATTTTTGTAAACCCCACTTTCTACTTTTATGCAAAATGTTATCTGAGACTAATTGGCAATTTTTAGAGGTATTTTATGATGCCAATGATGCTTGCTCTTATTTTTATGCTAAAATTTATAATATATTTGATAGATGTGTTCCCTTTGTCTGTGTCAAGCCAATAATAAATGGTTTAATGAAAATATTATTAGTGATCTATGTTAGACAGGGAAATATTGGCGTAATTATAAACCTGAAAGTTATATTATTGCTTATGAGGAATTTAAAAAACTTAGGGCAAGTATAAAAAGAGACATTAACACAGCTTATAAAAAATATGTACAGAATTCCGAAGATAGAATATCATCCGATCCCAATAAGTTTTGATCGTTTATCATAAACAAGAAACATTCTTCTAGGATACTGAATAGAATGTGATATGCTAAAGATTGCTTAGAGAATTCTCTTGAAATTCTGAATGGGTTTGCGGATCACTTCTGCAATTCTTACACCAAACCTAAAATGACTGTGGGTCCGGATGGCATTCCTTCCTTTCTCTTTAGAGTATATGCTTTGTCCCTTCCTCATCCATTAACTGTCGTCTTAAATATATGCCTAAACTCATTCACCTTTCCCTCTTCCTGAAAGTGCTCCAAGGTTTTTCCATTCTACAAACAGGTAGATAGACTGAATATTGAGAACTATTGACCAATTTCTTTAATCAATAATTTTGCCAAGGTATTTGAAATAATTCTGCAAAACAATATATATATCATCACGTTAGCCAAACCATATCTGTCCATTAACATGGCTTTATGAAGGGTCGCTCCACGATTACAAATCTCATTAACATCACACAGTTTATTGCAGAAAGTATTGGTAGAAAGTCTCAACTGGTGTCATTTACACTGACTTTTCAGAAGCATTTTCCAGACTTGATCACAGTATGATGTTAAATAAGCTTACTAAATCTGGTCTCTCTAAGCCCCTGCTTGATTTACTTAA
The DNA here is from genome assembly GCA_963243735.1 of Neocrepidodera transversa. Taxonomy (NCBI): domain Eukaryota; kingdom Metazoa; phylum Arthropoda; class Insecta; order Coleoptera; family Chrysomelidae; genus Neocrepidodera; species Neocrepidodera transversa. The sequence continues at coordinate 27,267,105 of OY725343.1, read as the reverse complement.
GTCATATTTCAGTAGTAGGAAATAGTATGTTCACGTTAACGGGTTTCAGTCTGTTCAATATATGGCAAGTTTAGGCGTTCCGCAAGGGTCCAACCTTGGGCCTTTACTATTTAACATATTCATCAATGACATTAGTGAAATAATAGATGTGAATTTTCTGCTGTATGCTGATGATCTAAAACTATTTTGTTGTGTTGTGATAATAACAATCTTTCTCTTAATCCAGCAAAGTGCAACATAGACACAATAATTGCAGCATTTTTTGCGTACATTTTTTTTACGTATATTTTTTGTTAATGTCTGTTAGGTTACAATTTTGTTACGAGTTATTTTTTATATAATTCATGTACCTATTCTTACTCTGTAATTGGATTTTGATCTGTATAGAGTATAGTACCAAATAAAATAAAATTAATAACATACTATATTTTCATTATAACATCAAAATATTAATTGGACTGACTGCGGTAAAGCAGACTAAACATAATTAGATATTAATAAATAAAGAAAAGTTATTTATTTATAATTTGAAAAGAATTATACCAGGATTAAAAATACTTTGGGCAATTAAACAGTATTTGAAAATAAATCTCAGATTTGACTAATAGGCATATCCTACTGACTGTGCCAATTAGCTATAATTGATATAAAAAGTATAGTAAACATTTTTTTTTAGTAAATGTTCATTTTTTTTTCAGGGAATGCATGACATGTTCATCCAATCCCAACAGTCGGCAGTACAACCAAAAAAGCGTAAGGCAGAACATTATAACGGTAACGGTATCGTTAACGGGAACAGCACTTCAGGTGGAGGCACAGAACTATCTTTCATCGAACAGGTTTTCTGTGTGAACGGCGGTACACAAAATTTCGGATCAGCTACGATATCAACGCAAACCAATAATCATAATGCCAGTAATAGTCCTAGTCGCGGTACAAATCAACAACCATTCGTTCGTGCATCAACCATCAAATTGTTAGATACTTATCAGCGCTGCGGCCAAAAAGTAAGTTTTTTCAATATCTTTAAGTATCCATCACCAGTTAGTGTAAACATTATATCTACTCATTGTTATTTTACAATTCAAGTGTTCTTGATTCAAACTGAAAGAAGTTATTCTTATAATATCAGAAAATTTCAGGTAAACATCAACTTTGACTCTTCAATATTTGTCTTGTGTAGAGGAATGGTTAGAAATAAACCCATATTATTCAGGTGTTATTATAGGTTTGCAGAAGTTGTTTAGGTAATTCGGAAGTTTTGAAATATCAGAATTGAACTAAAAAGCTTTCAACTCCAGATTTTGTTTTCTATTACTGAAAATACAGGTTTTCTTCTTATTACAAATAAAATTTGTTGGGATCAGCCCCTTTAAGATATAAAAAATACACAAAGTTTTCAGTTATGTTAAAAGAAATGTCATAAATTCTAATTTCTATTAACCTTAAACATTTATTTGACAAATATGGATTATAGTTAGATTGGTTGAACAGAATATAAAGTATTAGAGTACATACATTTTCCTGGAATATGAAAAGATGAAATGCATACCCAATTCAGCCCAAAATCAAAGATAGTCATTGTCATAATAAGACATACTAATAATAAGTAAAGAGTTACATAAAAAATATATAAAATCTTACAACTGACACAGTAAAATATACTATAGGTATAACAATAAATTAAAATTAGGACTATTTGATATGATATGTGATATGCCACACCTATGTGGCATATCAAATAAAAACTGTTGGAAAAACTCATCAATGCTATAAGGGAATGTTTGGGATAAATAGCTTTTTAATTTGTTTATAAATAACCCCAGACTATTCATTTGTTCTAAGGAGGTGGGTAGATGATTATAAAGAGTCTGTCCAATATTTCTTTTTTCTTAAAATGACAGACTTCAGGATGACTAGTAATTTTGTGTTAAAATATTTAGTGGTGCTAATCTGTTTGGATGTGTCTACTGGGCCAGTAGCAAGTTTAAAATCTAGTGGATAATGCTATGGCGTTTTGTTTTTGATAGAATCTGCAGTTGGTCAATCTTTAAATGTCCTCACATAATATGGAGAGATTTGAAGACACATTGACGTCATATAAAATATGTAGATATTAAATTAATAAAACTAACACTATTTCTCTTTTACCTCTACAGAATTCCCTTTGGAAAAACGAGAATTAAAAAAATCAATCCAAACTTAAAATAGTATCAATAGACACTTCCAGTTCTATCGGATGATTGACAGAATTTGTGCTTTAGGGATTTTTTTGTTCGCCAACTCAGCTGGGGATTTTCAAAAAAATAAAATAAATATTGGATGGACTATAGCCTATGTACTATGAACTTTTTTCAAACATAGTTGAGACAGGCAGTAAATTTGGAGATGTTTGTTTTTACATATCATATAAGTATAACACATTTGAGAATATATTGAAATAATAATCCACATACATCAAGAATTTTATTTTTATTAAGCAGACGGTCTCTCACCTGGGCTGGGTTCAATATACCTACATAACATAAAAAAAGTTTTTTCTTTTTCTTCTATTGTCTCTGCTACTATTTCTGTTATTACATCTGCTACTTTTAATTGATGATTCTTACGATCCTTTTCTACAATTTTTATTTATAAATCTATTCCATTCAATCTTAATATTCTCTAACAAAATTCTTTCCCCTTTGACAATCTAAATTCTTTGACACAAAAACCTTTTTTAATCAATAAGTATTCATTTTTTTTAAATAAAACATCTAACTTTTATTGACACGACCCAAATGACAAACAATCCACCTAAGGCCCCTATTTTTGACGGCGATGATAGAATAGAATTGTCGAAAGAAAATGGACGTGTCTCTACTGACAGCCAAACGCTATTCTTGAATTCTCTTCTACTGAGGAGTGTTAGAGCGGCGATAGAACATGCTTCCCTATTTATTCTATTCATGGTTATGAAGTGAATGATATGGTAGCCATTTTTGCCTATATAACCTTAAAAATAAAAATATTGTCGAGTTGTTAATTATTATTTGTCTTGTGTTTTAAGATGGATCTTCCCCAACTCTTATTATGAGACAATATATTAGGTGATATTGATGGTGCTGTGTAATTCTTTGCCATTGTTTCCATTTTTTGGAAGGGCCTAAGACGGAACACTTCAATAAATTAGTTAATTTCATTCATTTTTTTTCCATTTTTTCCTTGGTATAGCTTGTCGTTAATTTTCCTGTGTTCATATCTTTCCTGTTTGAAATAAATTCAACTAGCATTTCTTTTTGCCGAGATATCCGATTTGATTTTTAAAACAATTTTAAAAACACTGCAAAATGCGATGCTAAAACCCCAATTAAATAGTGCCGCAACAGAAACGTCAAACGTTAGTCACGTGTCCAAAGGTACATTTGTGATTGGTAGACAATTCTGGCAACGCTCTCTTTATTCCTTGCGTTTTCATTTAGTCCCCAACGTTCAATACAAATTTATACTTCCGATAGAATAGTAGTATAATCGAACCATGGAACGCTCCCTGCGGGAATGTTCTATTCTATCGAAGTCAAGAATAGGGGCCGATGAAAAATATCACTCAAAAGGAATTTTATACTTCAAATGGATTAAGCCGTATTCTCATTACCAAAAATTAGTTTATATTTTAATACCATTAACTAAAATTTCTTTCAATTCATATTTTTCTTTTTTATGATACAAACAAGGAAAACTGTTAATTTTACTTTTAAATCCTATTCATTTTCTTTTATTTAAACCAACCCCTACTTACTATTATATTTTATAACACATTAATTCTGTCCTATACAGAGTATAACAAATTTCGTAACAATATATTGCCGAAGACGTGTGTCTTTTGAAGTGATCTTTTTTGACGTACAAAGATTCTTGATTAACCGGTTGCATATTCCCAAAGTAATATGTTGTATTCTAAATGTGAATATGCCATCGCATAGTAAACTTGAAGAAGGTCTCTTGTGTCAAATATATTTTTTAATTGTAGAATTGCATAAAATGCACTATTTATTTTTTACAACCGAAATTAATATGGGAAACCAGCACATATCTATTAGAAAGAACTCATAGGAATTTTGATTTTGTAAACATCATTATTTATTTGTATTAAAAATCTGCATTTATTATTGTTCTAAAATGGAACTGAATGATTACAGTTTTGTTGGATTTGACTGCAACACTTTTTTTTATGTGATGTTAATTACAATGAAAAAGTTGATTGTGTTGACATGCGAACGGCTGCTGTTCACCGGTAGAGCGGTCGTGAATTCTTTTTGATATTATTGAAAAATTAAAGTCAAATTGTGGGCGCCACGAGGCTTAATAATTAAACTTTCAAACAACAAAACGTAACTTTACATAGCCCCGAAAAGTAGAGAATTACAAAAAGATCTTACATAATTAGTTTGAATGTTTTAGTAAATATATGCATAAGAAATCAAACACAAACCTAAAAGTGTAAATGTTTAATAAAATAAAAAAATATGGTATATATGAGAGTACAAGTAGATGATGGTATAGTTGAGTATACAAATATCAATATTTTGATAACTTTACAAGTTTATATCATGAGGCGTAACATGATAGCTTATTCGACTAACGAATATATATTTTTGACAATACAGATTATGTCAAACTATATTAAAATTATTAAATTTATATTTTCACCAATGTGGTGACCCAACCATAGCTATGTTTAGTTTACAGTAGGTAATTGAAAGAATGTTGTACACATACATATTGTAAAATTTGGAAAATTAAATTCTTAATTGAAAAGTTAAATAAATGTTAAATTTAATATTAAACCGCTTAAATTTTGTCAAAACTAAGTGACATTAAACTCAAAATGAAATGAAATAAAACCAAAGTTAAATTTTAAATAAAAACACCTTACTTGGTACACTGTAGAGATAGTTACTCTGAATGTTTCATAATCTTCAGCTCCAAAAAGGAATGTTGAAAAGGTCTCGTTGATCAACATAAACGAATACGATAGACGATGATTCAAGTTCTTGAATCCAGAAAATGAAGTTCACAAAGTTGGTTTCAACGGACATAACCCATGGTTACAACTAACAGTTGTACAGAAGAACGATGTGGTAAAACGTAATGAAACGATCCCAAAGGAACTGCTATCCTGCCACCAGTGATATTGGTGCACAAGGGGGTTTCAGAACATCAAAAAAAAACCAAAAGCCGGCATCGACAAGATGGCTGACGACATCAAAAAAAAATCGGAGGTCCAGAAACGTCCCTAATAAGAACAAATAAAATTGGTAAAACATCACGAAAATATTTCTACCAAAAGCTACAAATTAGCGAAATTAAATTAACATACCTTTTTTTAAAAGGGAATCATCAAAACCATGGACACAACGAATAAAAAAGTCGCGAAGACTCTTCGACCTGCACTTGTTGCCGATCAAACGCCAAAAAGGAACGTTTGTCGTTCAAAGACAGAAAATCTGACCTAAATGGCCTTACACATCAAAGGTAGTGAGGTAATTTAAGTGGATTACCTCTAAGAAAAAGACCAAACTTTTATTAATGGGAAAGAAGAATGTAAACAAACTTACGGATTCGACCTTCGACAACAATTTGGCATTAATCATAACCTAAGTTATTAAAAATCAAAATAAACATATTTATACCTGGAAATCTAAGGACATAAAATATTGAGATGGTTTGGATAGTAAGAAATATATTAGTTTACAAGTACAAAGACTTATCAATCGATATTAAGGTTTGAATGGTATAATTAAATCATTTTCATACGATACCAACAGGTGTTTATTACAAAAATAAGCAACGATCCTAATAAATGTTTACCAAAGTTGAAATTAAGGGAAGATAGTGTAACAGGTTAGTACTATATTATACTATTGAGTATAAATATTCCCGTTTACATGGACTGCTAATTTTTAAATGCTACATGACAACTAATGCATTTGTCATACATTCCGAATTTCCCAGAACATTCCCTGTCCCGATTTTTCACAACTAGTTTTTTGGTCCCAAATTTATAACATTTTTCACGAATTGTTTCGAAAAACAGTAGCCTGAGAACGTAAAAGTTTAAATGCAAAATTGTTTTTTTTTGTCTGACTGGCACTAATGCTGCAACTGAGCGAGTATTTAGCATTATGAACAGTTTTTGGACTAGTGACACATCTTAAAGGATATGTTACTCATCAAAATAAATTTTGATAAAAATTGACTTTTATAAGAAGATCAAAAAATAAAAGATGTTCAGAAAAATATAAGAATCATCACTACTTAGTGAACAACGTTGTAGTCTCTATTTTAGTATTGTATTATCTTTTGTGTTTGAATTTTTCACAATATTTCTCTGATAAAATGAATTACCCTTCCCACCATTATAACGTCTATTTTGGCCTTTGTCGGCTTTTATGAAACCTGTTTCCATGGTTAACAGAAATGTTCTTCATTAAATAAACTCGTCTAGAACTGGCTAAATAAAACTAAATATCTAGAAAACTACAAGAAAGTTATTTATTCTAAACATACAATACTGTCACATACCCCATTGTCTACATCTGACCATTAGGAAAGATTCATACACAACGATTATCGCTCTATATGATCTGTCAGTGTATTAATAAGAGAAGGTAAATAATTTCTATAGGAATAAAAAAATCAATGATTATGAGACATAGTAAAGACATTTCCTCTTTCGGACTGACAGTTAACCTTGATTGAAGATATAGGCTGAAGATAAATAAAACATTAAAAGTAATGCCTGAAAATAGTAAATCCTGACTGAATTTATTGGTCTGCTCATTAAATTGTAACTTTCATCCACAATAGCGCCAAACAACATAATTTAATTTTAACAACAATTATTCATCATTGATATAATACAATGGGGTCATTTACAAAAATTTTTAAATCGCTCTTAACTTCCGTAGAACAAAGTACTAAGGATAAAAATATGATTCTGAAAATTTCATGTCAATAGAACATGTCGTTCTCCTAATACAACCAATTAAACAAGCGTACCGAGAGCGCGGCGAAGACTACCATGTGACGTCACCGCATCATGAATCTATTGCAATAGAAGAATTTCAAAATAAATATGGAAAAACGGTACAAGAATGTGGATTATTTATTTCTGAAAAGCATTCATACTTGGGAGCAAGTCCAGATGGCATTATTAATAATAATGAAATCATTGAAATTAAATGTCCACATTCTTGTTCCAAATTGACACCGGAATTGGGATTTCGAGAAAAAAAATTAAATATCTAACCATTACAGATTTTAAATTAAAAAAAAATGATAATTATTATTATCAGATACAAGGGCAATTGGCTATAACAAAAGCAAAATATTGTTATTTTATCGTTTGGACCCCAATAGGAATGTTCGTTGAGAAAATTGAGAGAGACGACAATTTTTGGTTAAGTGTTGAACCAAAATTAGTAGATTTTATCAAAAATATTTATTAAAAGAAATTGTAAAACGTATCTAATTTAGTTTCTTTATGTGAAATAAAATGGTTTTTTTTTTCATTAAAAATAGTAAAGGTTTTTTTTATTTAAAAGTATTTAATTTATTTCGACCTATTTTTATCTGCAGTGAACGAAGAAAAAATATTCCTGTAAAACCAATTTAATACCACAAAAACCCAAAAAATAAACAAATTACATTTATAAATAATTTACGCTTACTTCTTCCAAGCTACGACCTTTCCTTAAATTTTATAAAATGTTTCAAAAGGAAGAAAACACAGCGAATCGATTTCTAATAATAGTTTCACGAGTTAGAAAATAAAAATATTTTTGGAAAACGCCTGCCCACAAAACTCCATTCATTTTTGATTTTAGGAAAAAAATTGTAAATAAAAAAAAAATTAGAAAAAAAATTAGTTACCATCTCTAGTTTTCCAAAATTTGATATCTGCAAATTGATAAAATTTATTATTAATTTTTAATTGTTATTAAAAAAACTAGGATGTTAAAAAAAATTTTAAAAGCTAGAGATTGTTAGGGTTTTTATTTTGAATCTCTCAGCAAAAAATGAAATGTTACCGATGATAAATAACTAAGATATAAGGGAAGAGCTAAAATAGTGAGTTTCAAATAAAAATATTTTTGGAAAACGCCTGCCACAAAACTCCATTCATTTTTGATTTTAGGAAAAAATTTGTAAATAAAAAAAAATTAGAAAAAAAATTAGCTACCATCTCTAGTTTTCCAAAATTTGATATCTGCAAATTGATAAAATTTATTATTAATTTTTAATTTTTATTTAAAAAACTAGGATGTTAAAAAAAAATTTAAAAACTAGAGATTGTTAGGGTTTTTATTTTGAATCTCTCAGCAAAAAGTGAAATGTTACCGATGATAAATAACTAAGATATAAAGGAAGAGCTAAAATAGTGTACCCGCGCGAAAACAGCCTTAAATTTTATAAAATGTTTCAAAAGGAAGAAAATACAGCGAATCGATTTCTAATAATATTGAAATTGCAAAACGCATTTTATTCCATATATGAATTAAGGTATAGCACTGACAAATATTACAATTTGGCAACTCCGCTTCCCATTGGTTTGATGAGACGCGACGATTGAGAGCTGCAACTTGGGGCCTGAGCTGAGAAGAAGGTACTTTTGTTGCCAAGTCGTATTTACAAAAATTTAAATTAAACATTCATTCAATGCAATATACAAATTTGGCCAGTCCGTATCGACCGTATCTTAAGGGTACATAAATAACGAGAGAGAAAGATGTTTCATTTGCACTTTGCGAAAAAAGAAGAGGGAATTACTATCACGTACAATCGTCGTTACAGGCAACAAGGAGAGGTTACGTGCAGAGTTATTTTATGAAATGGATGAGGTACCTCTCAACTTTGATATAACGAAAAGCGGTAGAACAGCCTTAAATCTAGGATCCTACTCTCGAAATTTTTTGAAAATATGTTTTAATTTTTTCTGAAAAAAAAAATTGTGAAAATCGTTAAAAACCTAAAAATGTTTAACAAGTTTGCGAATTTTTTTGAATAAAAGCAGACAAAATTCTTCAAATTTGGGAGAGTAGATTTAACATTTATCTATACATAAATATTTTTTTTATGTTTTTTACCTCTCGCCCTTCAGGTAAGAGAGGTATAGGAATCATGCTAAAAATTGGGTAGTGAGTTTTCAATGAATAAACACGTTTTAGGGTCCCTAGAATACGATTTTAATATTTTCGCGATGATGTCTGTGTGTGTGTGTGTGTTAGTGTGTGTGTTTGTGTGTGTGTGTTTGTGTGTGTGTGTGTGTGTTTGGATGGATGTTGTAGTAACGATAACCCAAAAACTACTGAATAAAAAAATTTGAAATTTTGCATACAGGATTCTGATACCCTAGATTAGATCTGATTAGATTTTGGTGCCAATCGGACAACCGGAAGTGGCAGTTGCTATGGGTGATGACGCCATTATTATACAAAACGGCAATAAAGTTTTACACATATATTTTGTATACCCTATAGTTTATTTTCATCTCATTAAAATTTTTGAAACTTTTGCCATTGTTGCCAGATTTACAAAAAAATAATTTTTTTTCATACTTTTTTGTGTCAACCTGTAAATTTTTGATTCAAAAATGGCGAGAGGTCATGTGCTGACCACATCAGATTTTTTAAATTAAATATAAGAAAAAAAATTAGGGTACTACGAAACCCTTACATTTTCTAGAATGAGTCTCTGTTTAGGAAGTGTCTCTCTCACGGAATATTAAAAAAATCGAATTTTATGAGTGAAAATAAAGTCTATTTTACTTTTATTTTACGAGGGACATACAAAATGTATTTAAAAAATCGCTTCAGGTCTTATAATTTATTGTCCTTATAACATTAATTTTATATTGAATTTATACCCTGTTGTTTTTTTTTCAATTTTATGTTATAATGTTTAACACATATATCGGTACTTTGAATTTGTGCATAAATTTCAATTTGAAATCGTTTTAACACATCTATAAATTTAAATAGATTTGGATGATGCTTATAAAAATGGCGATTTTAAATGTGAATGGAAGGATTCACATAAATTGGTTGTTCTTAAAACCGATTCACTTACTTGAACCCACAAGGAAGGTGGAAAAAAAGCCTCATCACTAATATAGTTTTCTACTAAATAATCAGAATATTTTTGTAATTTTTTGGTAATTTCTAAAATAAATCAAATGTTAAACAATCACCAATTAATAAGGGATTTCCTAGTTACCTGGCAGTTAGGGCCGAAGCACAAAATGTACACAGGATTAAATAAAAATAACCTTCAGATTTTAAAGGGGATTAGTAGAGGTTAATATTGTATCTGCCGCTTTGGGGCATAAGATATTGGTCTGTGTTTGTGTTAGTCATTGTTCTGTATTTGTATCAACAGTTATTGTTGTGTGTCAGTTTAATGATTCTTCTGTGTGTTTTGTTTTACTTGAGATTGACAATTTTAATAAACGAAATAAGTTATTTCTTGAACAATGCCAAATAAACGTAAAGGTGAAAAAACCCGTTTATGGGGATCAATAAAAAGAAATTTGCGATCATATACATCGAGGATTTGCCGTTCTCAAAAAGTAAGTTAAACGATAATAACTAAAAATTAGATATTGATTTTATTAAAAAAACTATTTTCGGAATGAGAATAACTACATGTGCAAGATTTTTATTTTTCCATCTTTTTTGAGTGAAAAATTAAAATTGAAAACAGTTAAAAAAAACGAATTAAATTGCGTGATTTATTTCCGGGTTTTTAAGATTTTTTTCTTTTTGAATAAATACGAAAAATTGATAATTATTCCAATTATAAAATGTACTAGTAGTCTAGCTGCCTCTGTTGTCGACGGACATCATCAGGTAGACCGGAGTGTGTATGTCAAAAAACTGCACAGGTTTCACTTGGTAAAGATAAATTACATATTTAATCCTTTTTACATGAGTTAATTCCGGAGGGGTGCAGCCCATTTCGGCACAAATAACATAATTATAATTGCCTCGATATAAATAAATAATCTTAACTTTATTCATGTATTTTGAGGGAGAAAAAATAAAAATGTAACCATTTTAGTAGTAAAATCAGATATTTATTATATGGTTATGGTTAAAATGAGAAATATTGTACAATGTATTTCATCATTAGAAAATACAGTAGAACGTCGATAATTCGGACGTCAAAAATCCGGACCGTCAATAATCCGGATTCGTCTCTAGCAAGAAATTTTAATTTATAGACCTTATACTCTACCTACCAATAATAGAAAACATACAATTTTAAAAACTTTTTTTCTCAAATAGTGCGTGCTGGCCGGTTTTTAATGTAGTTTCGATAATCCGGATAATTTGATAATCCGGATGGGGTCCGGTCCCAATTAATCCGGATTATCGACGTTCTACTGTACCTATTTTTAGTAGAGCTTGATGTTACCAATTTATTAAAATGAAATTATTACCTAAACTCAAATTGTGATAAATCAAGTCGATACAATTCTACCAACTTTTATAGCTACAACGGAAGAGACCGAGAAACGTGGTCAAAAGGAATAAGCCACGCCCCGAAACATAAAATTTGATTCCTCTGACCATACCATTACCCTTCAAGTGTATCTGTTCGTCAAGTAAATCATGTTCTTAACGTTTCTTGGTGTACACCAAAAACTAAATCAGTTCTAAGTTAGAACCAAAACAATTTTTAACGAAAGTTTGGTAAAAATTGGTTTAGTAGTTAAAAAAAAACGTTTTTGAAAAATTTGGCCACAGAAACATAAATACATTTTCCAAAAATGTGTTTTTTTAACTCGAAGACCTGAAAATGTAAAGAAAACTCAAAACCTCGAGATCAGTTTTTTTATCTGATACTTTCCCTTTATATATGGTATATGTAGTGTAAAAATAAAAAAAATCAAAAACTGTAGGGTATAATTACAGGCTTATATTTTTCAATGTTGGTTTTTTAAAACATTTAAAAAATCGGTTTTTCTCAACTTTTATCTGTGTTAAATTAAATTATATTTTAATCAGTAAAAAATGTCTTTTTCAGCGAAAAACTTGGTCGCCAGAGGGTAATGGTAATAGCTGCGGGGAAGCGGTCATCCCCAATACAGATTGTCCAATATCAACAACCACGACGGCCCACAGCAAGGTTACAGCGGCTCCGGGGGGCACCAACCCCCAGCCGCAAGGTAAGCAAAAAAGTAATGCCAACCTTTTTACTTTCTTTTACCTCTCTTTTTACCACAGTTCAAAAAAGGATTATAAATCAAAGAAAATCGATTCACGTTTAAAAGTTGCAATAGATCTTTTTTAACTTAAAATTAAAATTATGTACTTCTTTATGTAAAACAAAAATATTGACGTAGATTGCATAAGTTCGACTATAATAAGAGACAATATTTTCTTGTAAATTTTATAATAGAATATTATTAAATAAAAAAAACCTCAATATTTTATATTGGTAATTTAATTTTTTAATTTAAAACAATGTCCTCATACGACGCTACTGAACCTACTTTGTAACTTTTGAAAGTTATTTGAAATTTAAATTCTTTTTTAAATATTTTATAAATAATACGATTTTAAAATACACCTTCAAAGTTCTAAAAATATTAATAGTACATAGGATTCTAAATGTAGAAAACCATAAAATTTTCAAAAAAGTGTAGAAAGTTTTCTGAAAGAAGTAATCGATAAAAAAATATATCGTAGCTAATTATAAATTGACCATTGACCAAAATATTTCAGCGTATAACATTACATACCTGATATGTAACAAATAAAAAATTAAATCAATAATGATCTCACATTTTAAAAAGTAAACGAATTTCATCTCTATTCATAAATGATTAATTCCTTTGAATTCTGATAGCGGCGCCATTCTCCAGATATAAAATGTTGTAATGTAAGGGTTTCGTAGTCCCTAACTTTTAAAGTTTAATTTTTATTATTAGTGGATTAAAAAATTTGTACGTATTAGTAAAGATCTGATCTATGTTCCTTACCTCTCAATTTTTGGAAATTTGATTTAGATCTTTTCTAAAAAAAAATGTGAAAATAGTCAAAAAACATGGAATTTTGCGTTTTTTTTTTTTTGAAAAAACTAAATCAAATTTAGAAAAGGTGAGGGGCAAGGAACATAGATCAGATCTTTACTAATACGTACAAATTTTTTAATCCACTAATAATAAAAATTAAACTTTAAAAGTTAGGGACTACCAAACCTTTGCATCCACTGCTTTATAGTATAGTACAACTTCCTCTTAACAGAAAATCAAAACGGTTTTTCGGCATGGCGCATCTAAAGATGGGGATACCGAATTTTTCAGACCATACATCTGCAAAATAATAAGCCGAAAATAGTTAGCAGCTCACTTCTATTTGTTTTCTGAACATAATATTTTTCGGTGGTAAATCTTGCTGCGCGAACTTCAATTTCTTTATATGTATGAATTATTTCGATAAGCGAGTCAAGAAAAAAGGGGTGCCACAATTCTTTTACGCTGGTTTTATTCCTAGCTTCTCCCTTCGGTGCGGTCTTTTTCTACATCATGATGGTGTTTTGATCAATATCAATATTAATCTGTGCATCAACGTCTTACAGTTCTCTCACTTCAAACTCGTCGGGCAGTAAAGAGTCTTCATCTTCACTTTCATCTAGAGGATTTTTTTTATCACTGGAATCACTCTCATATAGGGCTTTCCCACAGTTCTTCATTTGTAAAAGGACATTTATTTTCATTCATAGGTGCTATAATTAAAAAAAAACTTAATAAGATAGTATAAGATTCATACTTTAAAAAACTTACCGACGTAAAAGTTATTGCGCCAATCACAAGGTGGGGTCAAAATCCAGAAATGAACAAAAAACACGAATAAACGTGAACTAACATAAAAACGCTCACGATCAGTTTCAAATACCACTGAGTACTGAAGGTAGGCGGAAGGATAACCCTACAGTACAGTACATATATTCTACCAGTATGGCGAATCTCAGGCGGCCCTTTTGATCTTTTTAGGCACAGAAATTTAACCTTGACGCCATTTTGCCCGTACTGTTTTTCAGGGTTGTCAAATGTAGCATAAAGTGGCACCAGCACACGCACTATTGAAAAATAGACAAAACGAGCACTATTTAGTTCTATAACGTTTTGTTTGCTTATTGAATATATTTCTTGATTTAAGGAAGTCCAGAAAATAATTTATTTAAAACAAAAACTCAAAAATTATAAATAAATAATTATTGGATATAGCAATGGCGAAAATAAATTAATTATAAACTATAACTTATATCTTATATGTGACTGGTCGGTCACACCATTGGAGAGAACATGATTAGTACAGAGAAGAAAAAACGCGAACTTTCTTATTTTCTGCCTTATAATTAACTCTTTATATTTTTCGTACTGGGATTCCTCTCCCAGGTTAATCTAGATCCCTTTTTTGTATGTATATTTATTTGGATACCGATCCAGTTCTAAGTGTAAGATTTATATCAAAATACTTAATTCATTTATCTAATTTTATCCATCATTTTAGCAGTGTTGCCAATCTGCGGGTAATTACCCGATTTTCGGGTATTTTCCTGCTTTGTGGGTATTCTTGGGGGTATTTCAATTTTGCCGGTAAAATTCGGGTATTTCCAACTTCATCTCATGTCAATTATTCACTGTTTTGATGTTTTGTGGGAGTGAGGCCACTTCTACTAAACATAAATATTACCGCTACAGCTATTTTATTTCTCAAAAAATACATAAAAAGAGTAATTGGTTTGCATTGAACACACTAGGCAACACTTCCACATAATTCGCATCAGATGTCATAGTCCCATAGAAAATAACCCTGGCAGCTGATGCCTCAAAAAGGAAAAAGAAGAAGATTATTTATTCTTAATTTAAGCTCTAGTTTGACGAGTCGGTCAATCCAGGACGGCACACGAAACACTATTTATATTTATTTTATTAAAAGCAGTCTTGACTATCTAAATCTAGCCTGTGTATTAAAAAAAAAGAAGAAAATACAACTTCCATTTATTTCGTAAAAAAAATATCAGGATTCGAACCTGGAACTTTCATTTGTAACGTCTACATTCTAAACTGATAATCAAAGTTTCAAGTTAACGTACAATAGGCTAGATTTAGAAGACTTCTTTTAATAAAGTAAATATAATTAGTGTTTCGCGTGCCGTCCTGGATTGACCGCCTCGTCTTCGGTTGTATTTGAATGTTACAATTTGAGGTGTAGCTATTAGACAAGTGCTCCAGATTGTGCGCATGCGTTGTTAATGTTAGATTATGTTTTTTCCGATAATTTGGAATAAAAAAAAAACAAAACTGCTATTGGAATCTAGCCGGGGTTAATCATTAATAAAAGAATGCATTTATTTTTGCATTTATTTCTTAAAATTAATATTTGTATGGAGTATTTGTTTCCAAATTGCGAGCATTTGTCGCTCAATAGCTCCTCCTTGCAATTTGTGTTGTAATCTGTTGTATACGTATATTAAAAAAAAACCGTTGTAACTAACTGATAAACACTTCAAGTGGTTAAAATGCGAGTATTTTGGAATTCCACGCCTGTAAAATCGGGTATTTTGGGGCAAAGTTGCGTGTATTTTGGTGATTTGTCATTGGCAACACTGAATTTTAGGTTCAGGTAGCCTCCGATATACAAAATTGATAGAATGTAGGCCTTGGATTGAGCTAATTCATGTATAATATTTGCGAATTAACTTTTCTATAGACTTGTGATTCTCACAAATCTGATTTTTCATTAATCTTTACCGATTTATTTTTAGTAAAGTTGCTGACAATTTTTAATTTATTTTCAAACCGTTTGTTCTTCATAGTGCTATTTTTTCATTAATTCTCTAACTGCTTTTAATAAGAAAAAAGTTAACGGAAATTTTGTTTGTCTATTCATTTATTTTTAACGAATTATAAATTGGTACATTAAATAAAACAAGGTAAATTAGTTTTTCTTGAATCTTTATTATGTTGAAAAGAGCTGTTGATTTTTTTTATGATTGTCTTGATTCATTCAGAAGTTATAAACTCAAAAATGTGAATAAATATTGTAACAGACGCTGTATATTATTGATCATTAAATAATTCGTTGGGTCTCATAATAGGAGTTGGCCAATCGCGTATTCTATCATTACTTATATTAAGTCATCTAATTCCAAACTTGGTTTAGTTGTTATTAAATATTTCGTATTCCAATAACATGTTTTCGAATATGAAACGATAATAATTATTAAAAATTGAATTAAATATATATTATTTTGTTTCATTTTCAGGCAAAAGAATGTTATTGTATTTCATTTTTTTATCAGAAAATTCTTGTAATCAGGAACTTGTTTTGATTAAATAGTAGTAGTAGTAGTAAAGATATATTTGTATCGATAATATAGTCCGTACAGAATTAAAAGAATCTGACTATAAAATTGTAAATACTGACCGAATTATAAGTACTTCAAATTTATCAGGTTGTACATCAACAATTTGTTGCATCATAATAAATAATTAGTGTACCACACAATGATTGACTAAAATTACAATTGTTATTGGTTGAAATAAAAGAAATGTCAGTTTTGACAGTTTAAAACAATCATCATGTATAAATCATTTATTTTTATGTGATTATTCACCTACAAAGGATATTAGGACTGTATTTTTTTATTTATTGGAGAAATATTACCAATACTTAATTTTCGGAAAATCGTTAATAAGACAAAATTAAGATTGTGAAATTAAATACTATAGGTTGTCTTATCTTTCCTCCTTGGTCTTTCAAAGTATGACAACTGCATGCCCTTTCATAACTAAAAAATAGTTAATACATCGTCGAGATTTTAATAGTAACATCATAAATTCGTTTCTGTATATTTCTGCAGAATACAAATGTTATTCAGAACATTACAGAGAACACAATAGACAGCAGAGCTGTGACGAGCACTGACAAAAATGCTCGCGAGTACTAAGCACTCAAAAAAGTGCTTAAAAATTACGAGCACTAAGCACAAGAAAGTGCTGGTAAGCACTCTAAAAAATGCTTTAAATTCACAAGCACTACCATTTTTTGAAAATTTAAATTATTTAAATGAAAGTGTCTGTTGACTTATTTATAAAAATGTCTAACAAATTTACCTAGAATTGGAATATAGGAATCAATATCAAAAATATAAAAAAAAATTATTGCTGAACTCTTTAAATAGTAAAACAAAGCAATTTTTATTATTTTTGAATATATAAGAACAAAAAATCCATATACACGGTTTATAGGGACCTAAGAACGTAACCGACTCGTTTTCTAAATATGGGTGCCTGGACTAAATTAATGTCTTATAAAACTTGTCTTTTAATATACTAATAAAACGGGTTTTTTTTAAAGAATTTTTACACGAGTTTTATATCATGGTTGCATAATATCTTTTTTGTCATAATATATTTTTTTTTCAAAATAGTCAATCGGGTTTAGTGCTTGGTGCTCGCGAGCCTTTTCGAGTGTTCTCGAGCACTTTTAACGAGCACTAAGCACAGTGCTTAGGGACAGCTCTGATGGGCAACTCATACAACATTTGCGTACATTAATATGTCCTAGATTATATCATTATTTCTATGCTCTTTTATATTACAATGCATAAGCATTTTTAACAGAAATCTGTTAATCTTAATGTATTTATAATTTGCAGGAGAGATAACAGTACGTAATTTTTTAAAACCAAAATAAAGTGACGTGCAAGAAATATCTCCTTAGCTGATTCGTATCTGGTTAATATATTATGCCCACATAATTTTGTGTGATTCATTAATGTTTCGGGCGTTCGTCGCTTTTTGTGGGGAACAATAAAAACTTCTCGTTTGGCTTTTCTGCCAAAAAGTCCATACAATCTCGTTTCGTGTCGTTTAAAGTTTTGAATCAAAAAAGTGTTAAATCTTGGGTTTTTATTTTCATGAAGACTCTCAGACCAAATAAAATGACAAATAAAAACAAGATTTATTATTATTCAATGCAAATCGACACTATATTTAACTGAATTCTATTTTACTAGAATATATTATACTAATAAAACAAGAGTATGCAAATTAACTACTTATTTTTATTTAAATTTCACTACATAGGACAAACTTTGTCAGCGCACCAAACGAGAAGTGATAAATGCCAGACTTTATTCCGCCAGAAACAAGAACGTTTCGGTAAATTTTTCTTTACGCACGAAAATGTAAAGCCCGAATTCAGAACACACCTTTCTCCACCACGGCCATTGGTGAATATAATAATTTCGAGATTATAATGTACACATTCTCGCTCCAGAGTTAGAATATTTATTTTGACATACTTGCTCCTTATGTGTTTTGCATGTATTTTCGTTCTAGAACTAAACGGCATAGATTACCGTGGATTTCAAAACTGTCAGTGTAATATTTATTTTCAAACAAGTTTTAATTTAGACAAAATATTGAGTGAAAAATCGAGTATAGTAGATATGAAATTTAATAATACTCCACCTAAAATTGCAAATTACGAAATTACACCAATGCACCAGTTTTTAATTTCAGTCAGTTTACCATCACTATAAATATTAATACAATGTACAAGTATGTCAACAAATAACTTGTGTTTAATTTTGATTTATGCTTTCTGGTCGTGGAGAAAAAACAATCTGTTGCTGGGTTCGAATATACTATTTGTATTTAATTTCTAATATCTAGTAGTCCATCCTTTAGATAATGGCGTTTAAGTCTCCTAATTGGTTGGACAAGTTTTCTCTTTATGTACTTCACATAATGTGCTGCATTCCAGCCAAATCCTTCTTTAACCGTAACCAAGAAAATTCTATATTTTAATACTTAGACTAACTGGAGTCACCTCATACATTATCAAATCTATTTGAAATGCTACTGAAAAATGAATCCAATTATAAAAAAACTGAATAATTCACAATCATTTTATATTCAGGTGTATTTGCTTTGCTAAACGGTTGTCTGAATATAAACTGATTGTAAATTATTCGGTGTTTTTTAGGGTTCCGTACCTCAAAAGAAAAAATTCTTATAGGATCCCTTGGCTGTCCGTATGTCTGTGTGTCAAGACCCTATTATTAATTAACTCGTGGAGGGATCCAGTTGAAATTAATATCAAATGTTAATGTCCTTGGAGCTCTAAAAACTGAAGCCATTAAGTTAACGCAATAAAAAAATACGGCCATTGTAACCTCCCATCCCCCTGGCCATTTATCTCATGAAAAAGGCGAGTACAAAGTAACAAACCGATGGCCATTTCGGTAAGAAACTTTTATACTCAAATTTATCATAAAATATACTTGATCGTCTAGTATTGTTAAAGGACCCAGTTGTGCTGTATTTTTATTCGTTATAGTAAAGTTTGCTGCAAGTAAAAAAAATAAAACACTGAAAAACCCCTCACAGAGACCCGCCACTGGGTGGACGAAAGAGAAGACATTTGCCACATTTTACCAATTTGTATTTTGTGTTTGTGTAATTATTTTTATATTTCTGTTTGTTTCTATTTTATAACCTTTTTAATTGAGTGATTTGAAATCACGTGTATTTACTATGGTCAATAATGTCCTAATCATTCAGGTAGGAAGATGGAATGCCCGCGGGTCTATTGCCGTCTGCGACATCCCTCATTGGGAAAATTTCACGGGGAGGGGAGATCACATTGCCTCCTACCGTCTCAAAATAATTAATTCTTTTTTTGTTTAAAACGGACCGTACCTTAATAGACAGTAACAATTTTGACCAACTTATAAAAACACAAGATTTTCTGTGTAATGTATTGTGTATTGTTGTAATTGGTAAATGAGACTCCTGACTTAACCCTTCCGTACACACAACGGCGCGCCGCTGTGAACGGTCAATTAAACAAATGGTTTACTTGTCCGGATGCAAATTAAATATTTTCTTCCCCGGATTTTGAATTGGGGGTGTTTTTGAGACATTTTATTTAGATAGATATTTTCATTTTGTAAAGAATTTTGGATTATTTTTCTTTACTTATTTTCTCTTTGGTTTTATGGGCAGTTATTTTCTATATGTAGGCAAAGGCCTACAAATATTTATTACGGGGTCGAAGTTGGCGGTAGACACAGGTCTACAAAATAATTATTGTTTTCGTCGATGGGTATTTTTAAAGGAACTGTTTTTTTCTCTCTGGCTGGTTTTTTTTATTTATTTATTTTTATACCCAGAAATTATCTCATTTCGTGACGTAGGCATTGTAACTGCGTAGTGAAAATCTACCCTCTTGCGACTCGTAATCGCCAATTTGTTTATGTTATCGTAGATAATTGCATTCCAGAGGACAACTTTTTAGGTATTTTGAGTCTTTTACGAATTTTAAGAGAAATATTTGAAGCGTAAATTTTATACAGGGAAAAATAAAATTAGAATTTATAAGTAAAATAATTCTACGGAAATAGAAAAATATAGGAAAATAGTAATTAAAAATGGGAATTAATAAGAGATTAAGTGACCTAGGGTAGGAACGTTTCACCATTTATGCCGCATATTTTGGAACTGGGAAATAAATCAAAACCCCTTTTACTTGACATAGTATGTTTTTTAAATTTCCCTAAGTTGTAATATATGAGTAGGATGTGTTTTCTAAAGCCCTATCTAAGTGGACTGTTTACTGGTATATCCTCCCTAATTTATCTATTATTAAGACTTATTGGTCTTAAGTACTATGACGTTTCCGATTCAATTTTCCTAAATATCTGAATAAAGGTTAACCTTATGTTTATTTTCTCTTTCTGTATGTACCAGAGTAAGTTCTATGAATTTTACGTTAAAAAAATTTTTTTACACGATACCCAATGGCGAGACTTTCTTTGGGAACTTCGCATAGCCTTCTGTAGGAAAGTTCTGTAGCAACACCAGATAACTTTCGACCAGACCCGGAGATTCATATGGTTCAAATAATTTTGTTGCTCATTTTAGTTTGTCATAGCTTGCTAATGTCCCTGAAAACGTTAACCCATTTATCCAATCCTATTAGATAAAAACAGTTGTATAATAAACTAAACTATAAAACACTCCTATATTTCATGTAGTAACCTTTTTTTGTAAAAACAATAGTTTTTGCGTACGAGCGCCGCAAAGTCTACTTCAACATG
Source organism: Neocrepidodera transversa (assembly GCA_963243735.1). NCBI lineage: Eukaryota > Metazoa > Arthropoda > Insecta > Coleoptera > Chrysomelidae > Neocrepidodera > Neocrepidodera transversa. The sequence continues at coordinate 27,245,940 of OY725343.1, read as the reverse complement.
CGTTTTGGCCAAAAAACTCATTTCCACACAATCATGAGTTACTTCCCATTGAGCTAGAATCATGAAATTTAACAAAAAGCAAGTTCTCACAGTAAAAGTAAAGGAAATAATCGGAAAATCAATAATTTGTAATTGTATCATACAATTTTTTTTCTACTACCACACATAAATTACTTGCTTATGCTTTGTAATTACATCTTATTTTAAAACCATTAAAAATAGTATTTATGTATTCAAAAATATACGTATTTTTCTTCGTTCTTTAATAATAATGAGTGAATTACTTAAAATGTTTATAATATTAGGATTATCATTTCATAAGACCTAGCGGGGTAAAACTGTAACTCATAGTAATTGTTTTTGTTGTAACTTAATCGGAAAATGTATTATTCCTGTTTTAGTTATTTTATATTCAATTATTTTAGCTATTAATTAATTTGCCATTTTTTATTTACGACATAATTATAGTGTCAAAATTACATCATACGTTTCAGGGACTGACTTTGGAGGGAAACAAACTATCTACATATAGATTGTGCAAAAACTAAACAGACAGCTTCAGCGTCCTTACTTCTCTAATTTTCAATTTGTTCATTCGTTCCCCACTTCTGTAATGTTTAATGTAGCGGTCGGTTTAGTAATTGGATAAACCCTACAAGCAGTTCTGCCAGAGTGGTACTATTGATCATCAAAAAGTACGGTGGTACTTCTTTGATAAATATTGTACCTAAATTAGTTTCTAGATACAATGAAAAAGGTCAACTTGTTTTTCTCGATTATTCCATCTATCAATTACAATGAGCCCTAGAATGAAGAATAATTCATCAGTGATTTTGATGTAAAATCCCTGAATCCCCTGGAGTACGTCCACTACATTGGTTCGCTATAGTGAGCGCTGCCGGAGTGATATAAACACCAGTCTAGAGACTGGTCAATATCTCCTCTCTCCTTTATTGCTATATTCCAAGCAAAAGGGCATTGGTGAATTCCTGGTGTGTCTCCTGGACTATATTTTTAGGGACGACCGAAGCCTTTATCACTTAATGTAGTCCATGCGGGCCTCTCTCCAATAGAAGACTTGTCATGTGTCGATTATTTCAAACAACAAATAATCAGCAGATGCTGCTTGCAAATTTGTACTAGAAATGACACTCTGCATTTAGTGGTGTACTTTATTTCCCGCGCGGGCATAAAGTGCACTTTACAGCCGCAAGGTGTACTTTATAACCCGCAAAGCGCACTTTATGGCCCGCGATTTTTTTAAATATTCATTTTGTGTACGCAATATTGAACTAGTATGACAAAAGTTTGTATGCACTGCGGGTATAAACAGATGATTATGCCCTCGGGCGACTTACAAACCCTCGGGCCAGAGGCCCTCGTGTGTGTAAGATCGTCGCCCTCCGGGCACAAAGATCTATTCAGACTGACAGAAAGTGAACATAGGTTAGACTAGATTCCAAATAATTTGAGAATATACTTTGGCATAAAGTTGTTACTGACTTTTATTCACACATGTTTGGAACAAATTATCCGTTTTTATTCAACTACAACTGACTATATTCTTTAAAAACCGTGAGTTTGAGCATTCACTATACTGATTGCATCACTATATTTTACTATCTACATATATCAAGACACAAGTGTAAACTTGAATTTTAAGACCATTCAATGACTATGTTTGAAATTGCGTGTAGTTTCTATAGATAATAATGGTTTATTTCTAACTTTAACTTTATTTATGTTATGAGTTCGAAACGAGACATTGTTTTCCTTAAAACAAGACAACATTCCAAACATATTGATGTAAAAATCTCAAAATACACTTTTTAGCACTTTTGTGAGTATTTTTCCGTGCCGATGATATATGTTCTATTTGTCTTATTTTATTTCTGAATGCGATAAATTCGTGTCAAAATTACTTTTTCTATATTATTCACTTTTACATATGTCGTGTTGTAAATCATGATACAGATAAAATCATTAAAGTATGATAATATTATAAACTAATTTACAATTTTGATGTCTGTGATTGATTTTCAAGTACTTTCATCATTTTCAAACCAGTTACAATGATAAAATTTGTTATTAAAAGTAGAAACGAGAGTTACGTTAGAATTTTTTTAAATTAGCAAAAAAAAATCTACTATAAAAGGAAAATAAATGTAAAATATTTGGTTTTTATAAAAAAATCGAATTTAAAAATATTTCTCAATTTTTCTCCTAAAATTTTAGTTTTTTTTTTGGTCAAATCGTTCTGTAGGGAAAAATCTAATTTTCGAATTAATGGTTTTCCCATTGCTGCTTTTTCCTAAATACAGTACATATTTGATATCTTGTTAGTTGTGCTGAAGATTTTTGTTTTTTTATTACAATACCCTATTTTCCATAAATTTCCCTTTCTATGATTTTTACCAACTTGGTTGCTACTAATTGTCTATAAATGCATTTACAGCAGCATCCATAAAATTAAAAAATATTCTATGCCACCATTTTCCCGACTCTATTTTAGCTTTTATTTATAATCCAGTAAAACTTTCAAGCAGGTCACTAAATCGATCGGTTCATGTTTATTTTTTGTAATACCTGCTTTTTATTAAGCAGACAACCAAATATTTTTATAAGGATAAAAGAACAAATACAATTATAATGAAGATCTCAGCACTACCCCAGTAATCTGGGTAGATGCTTTAAACGCTATAATACATTAAACCTAAGAACGTTCTCATTTAAGCATATGTTTGAAGGATTTATCTTTTTGTTCTGCGTATAAATTTGTTTGAAACACAATTTAAAAAGAACAAATAAATTAGATGGAGTCATCAGAGTTAACCGAATATGGAACTCATACATTATTAATATAATCTTCATACGGAATACGAACGTTAACATACTATCAGTTTATTGCATCCTTCGTTAATTAATCGGAATCGCAATATTCTTTACTACAAAAGCAACAGCCTTTTTACGACATATTTTACATAGAGGGTAAATACTATTTTGGGCGTTACGACGTTGTTCCAGATGGTACTTCATCATCAGACTTATCTTTTACAAAATCGTTGACAATTGAATAGTTTTCAAAAAACCCATTCACGTCAACTTAACGTTCTGTCTAAAATAGAAAGCAACTGACTGTCAAACTTGTTTCTGAAATAAATAACAAATGGATACAAAAATTATAAAGTTTTTTTGAATGGTTCCTTTGACACTGCCAAGCTTATGGCAAGTGTCAATTAATCTAAATAAGAAGTTCTTATGATTCTGCGCGGATTCTAACTATAAAGTCTTTGTTGTTTTACCAACAACTTAAGATAACTTACTGACCCGTAGACATAAAAACCAATTTCATTATATTTACTTAAATAAAAAAAACATGCGTATATTTGTTCAAGGTAAAAATAACAAAGTTGTAGTAAATAAGATGATAATTCTTGGCGCATAAATACATTGTTTATCATTAATTAATATATATCCATTTCAAAAATTTGTATAAATTCAATTTAATAAGCAGTCATGTTAACTGGTAAGAAATACTAAAAAATTCTTACATTACTGAATTTATAATTATAAACCCTTTTAAATAAGGTAATGATCACTATTGGTATTTTGTGTGGTAGCTGTCACTTCAATGGAGATAGTATTCCAATAATTTTTCGTCTAGATATAAAATGTATTCGCATAGTTTATATTCACGAATAATATGTTATCCGATTTTGCGAATTAAATAACACAAATAATAACATTTGGCGTGTTACAAATTCGAGTTATTGTGTGGGTACAGTTACTATACCTAAAAACTATTTATTCTATGTATATGCTTTACGAATATTGACTACTGATTTTGTGTTACAAAGTAAAATAGGTACATAGATTTGCCAACATAAGATTCAGAATCCATCCGTTCATTCAAGGTCATCTTCAAGTCTTCAATTGTAATAGTAAATTATTTAACATATTAAAATCAGTCTACAACATCAAATGTGTCCAAGGAAACAACAGCGGGAGGCAATGCCAATACCTCCACGGCTACTGCAAGTAATCGTACACTTACTTTACTGGATGGATTTTTTTCGATTCATTCAAATGATTTAAATGAAAAAAATCTACCAACTGTGTGTTTGAAATGCTTAACCCAAAATCATCAAAGTCAAGGGAGCTACAAACTCGATGTCAATTAAGTTAAGTCATTTAAAAAGAACACATGGACAGGAAAGCAGTTCAAGAGTATAATGAATATGACAACAACCAACCAACATTAGCGATCATCCTCAAAACATTATAATGATTTTTAAAGACGTGGAATTTGTATATAGTCGTTAATATTTGGTCCAGTCTAAAGAGAAGTGTTCTGGGGGGTTACAAAACACTGGATTGATAGCAACATAAAAAGACAAATTAGGACAACGGCTTGCCGAAGATTTTCTGGTGTTTATAGCATAGCTACACTTGACGAAATACACTCAGAATTTGGTTTAAACACATCAACAGTAGTAACAGCAGTGACCGATAAGTAATTTCAAAGAATTCGGTGTATAAATAAACTCTATCAGTGAAGGTACTGATGGATTGACACCACAACAGGGTCCTTAGATGATCGGAGTTGATTATAGCCTTGAGGACACAGCATTACTAGATATTGAATTGTCCACTCATTTGAGATGCGCAAAACACGCATTAAATTTCTGTGCTACAACTGATGCTATTTGCGTCCTTGACAAAAAAAAGAAAGATGTTGAAACTCCCACTATCAGATATCCACAGTATGGTAAATATAATATTGTGCAAAGCTGCTGGCGCCCAAAATCAGCAGAGATATTAGGACACATGGCGTTATCAGGTGGAATAGCTGATATGGTTCCTTGAAACCTAATTTCGATTTGGCGCTTTGGGCTTTGGGGCTGCGACATTTTTTGAGAGAAAATGAGTTTCAATACATCAGGGAATTTGTGAGGTGAAACGTCCTTTTAAAAAATTTGAAAAAAAACTCCAATTATGTATTTTTGAGTACAGAAATATCAAATTTTGTGCTCCACTGCAACAGTGTTTAAAAGATTAAAATTACGGGGTGTAGCATGATATCGATTCTGACCCCGCACAGACATAGAATAGCAACAAAGTCTGAAATAATAGTATCATAATTATGGGCATTTTAGGTGCTTTTTGTGTACTAAATTTTGAAAATTTATCCAGTGGCGTAAAAAATTGGGAGCAAAATATTCGGCTATACCCAACTGGAACGCAAACTGGTAAAAGGTTTCGAAAGAAAAGCCAATTCACAATGAAGGTCATTAGTCTAGTAACTCAGCTGCAAATTTTCATTAAAAATATTTGTTTTTCCAAAAGTTACAGCGAAAAAAAAGCTTTTATTTATTAACGTTAACACTCTGTATTTCGAAAAGTAACAATTTTTGAGTATTGGTTCCTGACCAAATATTCTTTATTAAATTAATAGAGCATCTTACAGAGATAAAAGTTCTGTTGATGCAAAAACGTTTTAAAATGATAAAAATGATAGATAGTCACGGCAAAGGACCACTGATGATTCCTATAAGGATGAAACGTATATGGTAATGGTCGGAGTGTATTGTTTCAAAAACTTTCTCTGTTTTTGGTATGAAAATGAATTCTTTAACCCCAAAAACCGTGAACAACCAGTTTTTCCGTTGAAGTGGACGACATCATTGAAGTGGACGACATCCTTAAAGTGGACGAAATCCTTAAAGTGGACGAAATCCTTGAAGTGGACGAAATCCATTATAAGGGATTAATTTTCAAATAATTCAATATTGACTCATGATAATTGTGTGTGAATACGAGTGAAATTGCTAATAGTTAAGATGAAACAAAAATTAGGCAAAATTCAATTTAAGTTGCATTGTTTATGCAATAAAAAGCACATAATTATGACGCTGTTATCTCAGGATGTCTGCGATTCTATGTCCGTGCAGTGTCGGGATCGTGCTGCAACCCGTAATTTTGATTTATTTAAAAACATTGTTGCGGTCGAGCACAAAATTTGATTTTTCGGTACATAAAAAGAACATAATTGAACATTTTTATTTTAAAATTTTTGAATTTGTGGCTTGTTCAGGTCCTATCGCAGAGGCGTTGGACATATTGCGGGACAAAAAGAATGTATTATAGCGTTTTGAGTCCCTGTTTAATGGCTTTGCGAAAAAAGTTGAGAAAACTAGAAAGCAGCCCTTTAATATACTGCTCTGAATTGGCAGCGACATATTTACAAAGTGTAGAAAACAGATTTAAAGAGTTTTTTCTTGTTTCAACATCAAAAGACGAAAATGCATAAGATGACTAATGCATTTTTTAATAAAACTAATACGATTGCACACATAAAAATAATAAAATATCGAATATCACAATTCGCATATATACGAAAGTGCGGAACCCTAAAAATGAGGGAAGCTTAATGAAAAAATCATATTTAATATGATATATTTAATATAATAATATATTGGTATTTGTTGGTAAAATATACGTAACAATAAACATTATCACCAAATTTCAAGTTTATAGGTCAATGGAAAGTTAAAAAATTCTTCGGAACAAAATTTTGTAAAAAATGCTGACTTTGGCGGCTTCTCCTGCCTACGTTTTGCAATATTTTTTAAAATAAAAAATATGCCTTTTATCTACCCAATGAGCTCTGTTCAACGATACCTCACTCGATGGGGTAGGCCAAATTTTTTTCTCAGCGCTCCCCTTTAGTTGTATGGGAGCCCCCCTTGAAAACATTTAAAAACATTTTTTACAATTTATATGGCTTTGGGTCAACCAGACGCATAAACTGTGAAAATTTGAAGACTCGATCTCCAACGGTTTAGCTGCTAGACCGGTGTGGCAGACGGACGGACGGACACGCGAGTGAGAGCAATAGGGTTCCGTTTCGACACTTTGGGGTACGGAACCCTAAAAACGAAATCATTGCTGGCGAAGATAATGAAAAAGAACTCGTTCATTGATTTTAAATCTGACTGAATGCGAGACAGACGCAAAGCAAACACAACGAAATATTTCACCGGGACACAGAGCAGATTTACTGATTTCACAATTTTTTGCAGAATCTGAAAGAGATATGCTAATTTTAGATCCATATCCGGAAATCGATTTTTATTACATATAATACGCCCTTACCTTCTGCCTCTGGAACGCGTATTTTGTTACGCAACTATGAATACAAACTTAAAATTTTATTTTTTTTATTTACACCAAATACACACCCCAATAAATAGTCCATGCGATCTGATATTATTCGCAATTTTTTATTCAAATAACGAATTCGAATAAAAATAATTAATACATCAGAGCGAATAAATTTTACGGATGAATTGGTTTTATTAGTTATAAGTGGATGACGAATATTTTTATTCTCATTCGTTATCGAATAAATTTTGCCCAACTCTGATATACAATTTGCTCATTTTAAAATTAAAAATTGATAAAATAGAAAATGAAATTATCCGCTATTTATGTACCAAACTCCCTATCCAAATTGATGCTAAAATTAACAACTAAATCCCACTTAACTATAAAAATTATTGACAAAAATAGTTACAATTGTTTTTATAAGGAATTTAAATTTCAATAACGTTGAGACATGGCAAGGAAAGCAAAGGTCAAAAGTATGAGCCTTGAGGTACAGTTAAATTTAAAATAAAGTATAATGAGTTAAATAATGTTTTAATAAAGAAGTATGTTTTTAAAATTGTATGAACTTTTGGGTGAAAGGGAGGAAGCCAAAGTTAATTAACTTTAATAAACAGGACATTTTGAGAACAATGACAATCCAACTTTTAAGAAAAACAGAAACTTTTAAACATTAAAATTTTTGTGTAATTAATAAAATATTCAGATTTAAACGAAATAATATAAAATTAATTAATGTTTTTCAAAGCTTAGAAAAAATATAATTAGAAGTAAAACACAAGAAGAAGTGTTTTTATAAAATGTTTTATATATTTTTATTTAATCATGTTTTTACCCAATATAATATCAATATTTTTGTGGATCAATCTATTAATTTCATAAAACTAGTTCGTTTTCATGGTTCAACAAAACCAGACTTTGTTACTACATTCTAATATCTAGCAACGCATTACATAACCAACGTTAAAACTAAACTACGTTTTTAATTCAATACTGTTCCACATGTTGAACTAAGCCATTGTTATCTAATCTGCTTTCAATTGTGCAATCTACCGTAACATTTTGGTTTTTTTTTTAAATTAATTGGTACACTTTTAATTAGCAGTTTTTAAATATTCTACTAAACACTGTGGTAAAAAGAGGAGGTGTTACTTTGTTTCTTATTTTGTTTTGTTCTTTAAGATTCATGTCGTGTTTTTTGAAATATTGATCTTTTCATCAAAAACAGGTTATCTTATATAAAGTTTTAATAAATGATAATAAATATAAACAGGGTGGGCCGCCGCGCTGGTAACGCCTCGGTCTGTAGGTCTCAAACATTTTTTTAAATCTGTTTTCACTGCAATATACTAAAAATATTTTTAATTATATAGGGTGCTTCAGGAAAGTGATGCATATGGAAGTTGTTGTTTTTTTTTAATGGAACACCCTGTATTTTTTACATTTTTAGATTCGTTCTGAGAAGCTGTTTAGTTTTAGTTAGCTTTGCAGACCGAGGCGTCACCGGTTGACCATCTTGTATATACGGGTGTTTCATTGGGAAAGGGTCAAATGTTAACTGCATAGATAAAGGTTTCCGAGGCGGTTCTAAAGAACCCTACTATATGGCTCTGTTGTCTCTTATAACCATGTTATAGCAATTTTTATAAATTCTTTCTAAGCTCATAACATATTAACCACTCTGTATATTTGTTTGATATTTGGGATAAAGATACCACCTAAGTAAATTGTCAAGTCCTTACCACGTACTGATAAATAAGAAAATCAAAGTCTGGCTTAGCAAAAAAATTACAAATTCTTCAACCCTTAAAACAACACCATGTATATCAAAATTTAAAAAAAAATTGTGTATGTATTTGAAAAGACCGAAAAACATAGAATATGACGATGTACTTTTATTTTTTCGCAGACAATTTCACTGTTGAAATGTTAAGTTGAGGTTTTTTTTGACAATTTTAGGTATACAAAATGCCACCATACGAATAATATATTATTTTATTGGGGTCTAATGAAAATTGTTAATTGGATTAAGTAATTTTCCGAAATCTATACACTTTACTAATATATTATAGGCCATTACAATTTATGTACAGGTTGTGCTAATTACCAAAAAATTAAAACAAAAATTAAAAACCTAATTACGACCTAATTAGATCTTCTAAAAACTACAAGAACTGTCCAAAAAGGTCTAAAAACGTTGTAAACCCTAAACAATCATTACAAGAAATACTTAATACTAATCTGTGAAATTAACTGTTAATATAGTTTAAATTGCGTTTGCACTGTCAACGGGGCTTGATAGATTATGCTAATTAATTATTATTAGTTTCCAATCAAGAATGCTTAGGCTATGGGTTTTACGACAGCAAAAATGAAATTAGGTTTCGTGAGCGAAGAATACCAAACTATTCTAGGTTAGGCTCAATGTGAGTTTGACGTTAGCTCGCCCCTCCATACCGCGGCTAGCAGTGGCATATTGTGGTTCACCCCTACGGGCTAAAATTCACCATATAATCCACACCTTCTCACGAAGTGTATGGTTGATTTAGGTGAAGCTTCCTTGAAGTCTTCAGCGTACGACGTTGGTAGGCTCCAGCTGTACGAGACCAAACGTACGAAGCCTATTCATTCCCAGTGCAGGACAGAAGCATAGAATCTGCTCCGCCGTTTCGTTTTCCACACTGCACAAGCGACAGTCCGATGTTTAGCTCAGACCTAGCTTCTTCAGATGGTGACGCAGACGACACTGCCTGTAAACAGTTCAATTAAGATGTGTAGATCTGCGATAGGGTGCTACCTGGTGTTTTTACTATAAACGCCTTAGAATGAACTAACCCAGGAATATCTTTCCAGTGCTGGAGAGTTTTCCTATCGGCGCCAACTTCCCGATATTCTCTTTGTCACTGCTTTTGGCTATGCCAAAGAATGGTTCCGGCCCAATGAACTCGGATTCTGCACCTTTTCTTCCAAGAATGTCGGCTTTCTCAGTCGGGTTACTCTGTTACTGGTAGCAATGGCATCCAAGGATTCAATGCGGTTCCACGCCAGCTTCGAGTCCAGCCAGTGGGAACTAAGTGCTTTTAAAGCTGCCTGGCTGTTCGACAAAATGTAAATACTTTTGTTGACAAGAGGATGGATTGCCAACTCTCTTGCGCACAATTCTATCGCGAAGCCCTCCGCCTGAAAGATGGTAGCATACTTGCCGAGACTTACTAACTGTGATCTCAACTCTCGGTTTTCTGCTGTACACTCCGGCTCCCGCACCACTTGGGGTCTTTGAATCATCTGTGTACAGTACATAAGCCGTCCCTGGAAAGAGGATCTCCCCCTTTTCATATTCGTCTCTACCTGCAAAAAGGATGTTACGTAAAGGACTTCTGTATGTAAGTTCTGGAGGAGAGCACATCTGAAACCATTCTGAGGGTATGTTGAGTATTCATCTCTTGCAGTAGTCGAGATTGGTCCCATAGCGGCTCTCCCTCGTTTTGATACGGCTCTGTAAGAGGTCATTCTGATCTGTTTCAACATTATATGGAGAGGAGTAAGATCCAGAGTTCTTTCCATTACCGCTGTCGGGGTAGATGACAGGGCGCCTGTAATGGCCACACAAGTTAGTCTCTGAAGTCCAGACAACTTAGCCGGCGCAATAGAATGGAGCCCCTTCGTCCACCAAGCTACTCCGCCATATGTGACCATTGGTTTTATCACTGTTTGATAAATCCAGTAAATCAGCTTAAAGTTAATTCCTCATGATTTGCCGCACCCCATTATAATGTTCTAGAGGGTTGCCCTGGCTTTATTGATTGCTGTTTCCATATGGGAGTTCCAAGTATGTTTTCTATCTAGGATAATCCCCAGATATTTTACCTCCTCCGCAAACGGAATGGTTAAGCCTTCCAAAAATTGGATGACGTAGCTTATCAAGCTTCCTCCTTGTTATAAATAGAACTATCACTGTTTTGTGGGGTTCACAGGCATCTGTTCCTCCCCACACCAACTTTATACGATGTTAAGGCCTTCCTGGAGGATATTGTATATAATCTCTTCAAACAAACCTCTAACCATTATTAAAAGATCATCGGCATAGCACTGATAATCCACCCCCACCGAACTAAAACCTGTTTTAGATGTTTTAGTTAGGAGAAAAAGAAAAATGTGGTTCACAATAATCCAGAAATTAGTACCAGAAGAATTGGCCATGTCCATGTAACAGTTTGGCGATGTTTAAAATGCACTGTCTTCACAAATTCCACGCACTGTCTTCACAAATTCCACGTGCAGACAGAACAGAGTTTGGAAGCAGGATGCGAAGTCCATAGAATAAATTTTAGTAGGTAGATTATCAGACAACAAAGTTAACATATCTTTCTTAACAGACTTGTGGTGAGTTGTACATGGATTTTCTACAGATTGTGTTGTCAGCATTATTAGATGATGCAGGTGGTGTAAATATAGCTGGTATGTATTTTTAACATGATGGAGATGCACCACATTACAGGCAAATTGTAAGAGATTTAACGAAAATATTGCTAATACATGGATAGGTAGAGGTGGTCCTAATCACAGGCCCGTGGGTTATTTTTTCTAGGGTTATCTAAAATCAAAGTTTATTTCACTGGGATAAATAATAGACCAGAACTTCTTCAATGGATAGAACATGCTTTTAAATAAATAAGATTAGAAAATCGGTCAATAATATTATAGAAGTCCGGAAATATTACCTCGCCCATAATTTCGGATCTGTAAAATTTTTATAGTGACCTACATACATAGGTTTCAGTAGTACTTATTACTAGGTTTCTGTACTTAAGGGCGTACTATCGACCTACAAATACTAAATTCCTTATAACTTTTTTACGGAGTTACAAATTTTATTGTAGTTTACACCAAAATATGGGGAAAATATCTATTATTGTGGCTACGAAGTACATTTTTTTAAATCAATTTATATTTTTTTTCAAGCTCTTTAATTTTTTTTTGAATATTTTTTTAGCTTTCCACAATTCCCTATAATATTTTAAGATATTTGGTAAAAGAAAAAAAAGAAAATTTAATGGTAGTTAAATTTTAAGAGCGATTTAAGATATATGCATTTAATTGTTTGGTAAGTGCTGCCACCTATTAGATGGACCTAATTCGTTACGTTTTTATCATTATTGCATTTTAAGTCTTCATAGGTGGCCCATTGCTTCAATCAGAAAGTAGAGGGTCGATGCAACTAGAATTTAGTTTACAACGATAGAGCGCTCTTAATCAAATTAATAATTTTCATTACAACCTAAAAAATTATAAATTATTCGTACGATCCTATACTCAAAATACTCAAAAAAGCAAATTTCAATAGTCAAATTGTGTGCGGAAAAATAACAAACACACGGTCAGATTCTATTTTTTTCACTTTTTTTACGTACATAAACAGAGTGCTTAAATTTTAATATATTATGTTTTAGGGACTGAAAACATTATTCATTTTTTGCAAAGCCTAACCTGGTTTTTCTTTTTATCAGACTGAACAAGTTAGGTGGTAACTGTATCCCAAATATCATTGAAATATACAGAGTGATTCATAAGTTATGAGCGTTGAAAGAATTTGGCCTCCGTGACTTCTATCCTCGTATGATCCTCTCCCAATGAAACACCACCTGTATATTATAAAAATGAAATATATTCAGTATGACACAAAAACTTTGTACCGTATGAAATTTAAAAAACCATTTTTGATAAAAGTTAGTAGCATCGTCTAAAACCCAAATTTCAGTAAAACAATTTTAAAAAGATTTATATATATGAGATATGATTAAAAATTAGAATTAAGTTCAAGATGAAGTACTCTTATCTGTTGATATTTTAGGTTTTAGACCATGCAGAATTTTTTATAAAATTAATGATTTTAAATATGATCTGATTCCAATGCAGTGTTACACCGTCTAATAAATAGAGTTATTCCCATTACAAATGTTTCGTCTGGTTCTATTAACTCACAACAGTTTTTTTAACGTGGATTATATGAAGGCTTTACTGGGTTTTAAATGCTCAAAAAATGAAAATAAAGTTTGATTCTTTATTTAATATTTTATCAAATAAAAGTTAAAAATTACTATTTTGTCCAAAATTTTCAGGATGTAGAAAATTAAAAAAATATGAAATGTTCATAGACTATTCAAAAAATTCCCATTTGAGCAATTGCTTTTACTAATGGTTTAATTTTAATTAGGGTCATACTGTATATTTATTTTTCTACAAATAATTATTCTTATATTAAAATTATAAAAATACTATAAATACGCGTATAAAGCATTTTTAGAATTATTTAATATTGTCAATTGTCTATAAAGTGAACCTCATTTTTGGATAAAATCAAAATTTAAATAAAGTCTTTTGTTAGAGATGAAAGTATAGGAGCCGTCCCCGGCAATAATTATATTACTTATTTGTTATTACCAAGAACCTGATTCACAGAAAACGAATCCCAATCTGACGTTTATAAATAGACCTTAGAAAGGCAAATGTTCGTGTCAGACCGTAAAAATTAGTCAACTAAAATTATTCACCGCTGGGACTCCTACGAAAATAATTTTCAAATATTTTGGCGCCAATATTGTTCATCGAAATGTATTGCCAAGGATCTAAATTGAATTGCAAAATGTGTTTTTAAAAATAGATATGAAATTGTTTTAAAGAAAACTGAAATTCAACTGGTTTTTGGCAAAAATATTTATTTCGAGTATATTATTTTTGTTTGGTACAAAATACATGCTTTTTTTGTAAACAACTCCTGTATTTCAGATTTTGTTCGATTTTTACAATGCATTGTCTAATACTACCACGTTTTTTATTCTTAATATCTAAAATAAAATAGTTTCAAACAAACTATTTCTTTATGATAATTTCCAGTACCTTTTTTAGCGACAAATGTCATGTCAATAACTTCAATGAAACTATTCTTGTTTCTCGCATAATCGAGGATAAATTGTCTTTTTCCTCTTATAGACTTTGGTATATCTTTTAACAAAAGTATTTCGTATGCATTTATTATGGTATCTTTATACTTTTCTGAAGGTTGTGCCAATTTTAAATTATGATCCAGTTTTCTTACATGCCAAGGATACTTGTTTTTCAAATTAAATTCAAATAAAAGTAACCTCCTTAATGGCTAAAATTTGCAAAACGTTATTTTAATTTCTTGTCATTATTATCGCACGTATGACCTAGTATATTACCCATTTTTTGCTAAAGCAGTACCAATAAAATTTTAATCCCACATGATCAACTTATGAAAGTTAATTTTATGTAACGTGTTGTACTACAGGCCTGATGATGGCGAGTATCGTCGAAACTAGTTGCCGACTCCTTTTTTATTAATTTCGTATATACATATATTGTGGTACTGACTACGAGTTTTATTACCTCTTATGAAAGTAGATATTGCCATTTTGTTATAAATATCCAAAGTGTAAGGTTTATTTGTTGGTTAATATGGCAACAGCTTCTTTCTCAATTGGACAAACAAATATTGCACAAGAAATTTCCTGATTAATAATTATTGTTTAACAGAGCTACTAGGTAAAGAGTTTTTGACAAATGTCACGTGGGAAAACTACTATACGGTGGTTTAATTTATGGTACAGTTGAATTTTTGTCTTCCGTAATTTTCTACACCTACTTATTATAGCTCGTATAAATCGAAATCGGAATGACAATATGACTCTACCAATTGAGCCACGTAGAAATTATTACTCTATAGCATCCAGTGGAGATTGACGCAAAATTTTGCAGTTTACTACATTTTGAGGATATCTAAAATTCGTTGCAATATACAATTTGAAGGCGTAAAACATAAAAAAGTCTTTGGCAAAATGTGAAATTGTATTTAGTACAAAATTTAAATACTTTGAGCCTAAACATGAAAGTATTTCTCACCAGCTCCAGATGAGACTTCAAATGGCCAATCAGGATCTTATTACGTCAATTGAATAGGGCATTTGACCAAATGGTTAAAAATATTTTGAATTGTGCATAAGTATGTGATATATGCTATCGGTATTTTTCTTTTTCCAAAAATAATCTTAACAAGTTTAGAATGGTCATTTTTTATTTTAATTTAAATTTATCTCTAAAATACTCATTCGTAGCACGTGTACTTTCTGACACCACTACATATTTCGTGGTTTTATATGAAAAAGATGCTCTTACGACAAGAAAGGCCATTCATTCATTTTCATTATAAAATGTTAAACAGTTCATAAAATATTGGAAAACATTGATTTTCATATTTTACCTTCCAAGGGCCGTAACTTTTTTTGTGTGCACATTTGCATTAAGGCAATTTATGTTCAATATATTTATTTTTGACACCAGAATATGTGGTTCAATTTATGACCTACCTATTTGAATCACTCTGTACACTTAGGAAACAAAGTTGTATCGCCTTTACTTGGTATCGATTTGTATATATTATCTTTCGCGCTATTCTGTTTTATTTTTTGATGATATTTCTATGATATAATACAAAACTTAAAAATGTATTGTATTGTATTAAAATGCTCCCATTAACTTAAACAAATACAGGGCGATTCAATGGGAAACGGGCGATTCAATGGGAAACGGACATATGTTAACTGTGGATGGGGGTCACCGAGGTGATTCTAAAAAACCCCCATACAATGGGTGTTGCGCTCTTTATAACCGAGATACAGGGTGTTTTATCCATTTTGCCCATGTCTTTCCTTGCTCATAACATTTGAAAAACCCTGCAGATTTTTTTGACATTTTGCACACATGACCTGCATATCTTATTGAATGTACTACGGCTGTATTAAAATGTAACGAAATCCAGCTGAGGCTTGGCAAAAAATTCACAAATTGTTCCACCCTCAAAACAACACCCTGTATATGTGATTTTTTTAATTCGTTTCCATTTTTGGAAAGAGCACAAAAAACTGAATTCTGTGATGTATTTTTATTTGAGAATTTTCGGGGTACAAAATTGAATAGGACGAGTTTTTATTAATTTTTTTATGTTATCGTCAAGCTTGCTTAATCTAACGAATTAAGTTCTTACTTGCTTGTATTTAGACCACTACACGATGTAATTACAGGTTCGCATTTAGGACCAAATACCGCAAATATTGGTCTTTCGAACACTCTGTATATTGATTGTTAAAAATTTCATTTCAAAATTTATTGTGCTCCTTTCAAATATGGAAACGAATTTTAAAAACTCACATATAGAAGGTGTTGTTTTGAGGGTTGAACAATTTGTGAATTTTTTGCCAAGCCTGACCTGGATTTCGTCACATTTTAATACTGCCGTACATTCAACAAGATATGCAGGTCATGTGTGCCAAATGTCAAAAAAATCTACAGGTTGGTTCAAATGTTATGAGCAAGGAAAGAAATTGTCATAATGGATAAAACACACTGTATCTCGGTTATAAAGAGCGCTGTACCCATTGTATGTGGTTTTTTTAGAATCACCTCGGTGACCCCATCCACAGTTGGACGTATGTCCCTTTCCCAGTGAATCACCCTGTATAATAATATTTTATTTACACAGAAGTTTTACCTTATTCTGGTCAAATTTACACTGTCTGCTTTTATGTAACCTGCTTCCATTGTTAGCAGAAATGTTCTTCATCCAATAAATTAGGCTAGAATTCACCAAATAAAACAAATACCTACAAAATCCCAAGTAAGTTATTTATTCTACATATGCCAAACTAATACTTGACGTCACGTATTGGCGCCCACAATCACGTGACAAGCTGCTTAAAATTGATTTCTAAATTAATTATTTGAATGTTCAGCTATTTCATGCAAAAAGAAAATTAAGGTATCATATTCACAATATATAAGAAGGTATTATCACTATTGTAAAATACCCTATTGGTAGAGCTATATTGTCATTGCGATTTCCAATTACACGAGTCAAAAATGGGCAGGTATAAGAAATTTGCGAAAAAATAAATGCAACTGTCCAAAGAATTGGACTCGCATAGTAATAAGTGATATCCTAGATAATTTTTGCAATAATGACGACGAAAAATTGAAAATTTATCAAACTAATTATAGACTAAAATTATAGTTATCAGACGTCTGGAAGTAGGTGAAAATTAATTTTAAAGATTCCGTTACATAGCATACATACATGCTAAGCTAATAAAAGCGTGTTAAGAACGGAATACCTATGTATTCTGTTTATTATTTTTACTCGATACTACTCCCACGGTTATTAAAACATGTAACACTATAAGTATTTCGTCCTCGTTTTTACATTTTTATATGTCTACTAACTTCATGATAGTATATTATATACCAAGAGACTAAAATGCATCTTTTAATACCGAGGGTGAAGATGGTTTCCCGAGCGTAGCGTGGTATATATGCTATTTTTTACACCGCGGTGCCCAAGCCCCCTTAAAATTCAAATAATTATTTACCTGTTAATTTTGTTAATATTTAAACGTAATCAATTCTACTCTTACAAGAATTAAAAAAAAAACGCGGTTCTCGGATGGAGCTCCAACTCTGATCAATTGCGATCCGCATTCAAGTCACCGTTGCGTGAACCAAATGAGCTAATTCTAACAATAACAACTATTTGCAAACCTTATCTTATACCAATATATTATTAAAATAATGACAGAATATTGCGACTTTGTCCTATTTAAGATATTTTACATTTTTCGTGGTTTTCAATGAATAATGTAATTCCAACAAAATCGTAAAAAATATATGAAAAAGCTTACGACGATCTCGTAAAATGGTGTTAGAGAAAAGAAAATTGAAGAATGTACTACCGAAAATTGTCTCCTATACTCCTTTGTTTTGAATTAAATTATAATAAACAGGTGGCTGGTTTCAATTGTTTTTTATTTGCGATTTGCGGGACTAAAAAAATTTATTCCCTTGGGATTATTAATCCTAAGGGAGTAAAAGTGGCAATTTAGTCCCGCAAATGCGGGACTTAACTACTTAAGTTTTACTACCTGTGGTGTAAAAAAGTTTTTAATATTGCAGTTATATAACACAACAATAGCACAACAATTCAAGCGCAATCTACCCGGACCTTTTTCATATTTTTGTTCAATTTTTTTGCGCTATTCACGATTTTTATGCATTTTCCTTTTTTTATTATCACAGTTGTGCCAGTTTAATTGAAAACTACTTTTTGTTAATTATCATGTGATTTTTTTCAAATTACCACCATAATTTTGTGCGTTTTTTGTACAAACTATGTGTGAAATGAAGAATTAATTTGACCAATAGTTTTTTTCAATGATATATTATTCTCTTTCACGTAAAGCTAGCACAACTCTGTTATTTATTATACGTTTTTATTAAAGTTACCTCCATAATTTTGTTCATTTTTTGTGCAAATTATATGTGAAACCAAAAATAAATTCCGTCAAATAGTTTTTATACATCTTAAACAAGCTTTTAGTAGAATTAATCGCCTTGCGAAAAAAAAAGGTGAAAACAACAAAGAAAGTCGGCAATGAACCAAATGTTAATACATTTGGACACAGTTGTCCATTTTAATCTTGATAACACATTCACTGTCCCTGTTTATTAAAATAAAATAATATTTTTTCTATTAGGGTCACTCTGCATATATAACTATACTGATAAGCCCGTATTCTTAGAAAATAAATAGGGGTGATGTAAGCAACATTTAACAGTTATTTAGAAATAAAATTAGTAGGTTTATATGTTTTTTAAAATTAAATTAGTTTCAAAATATTAGCGAATCCCAAAAATATATTGGAAATTCAAATTGAACACCCGGTACATTTCTTAAATATGTTAAACTATAACGGGGTTTCCATTTGACTTTCCAATTTTCATGTCATTTAAAGTCAAACTGGATGTATGCCGTTTTGGATTTTTATTTAAAAAAATAAAATAATAGCTCTATAACAATCGACCAAATTTTGGTATAAATACATTAATCCATTTAAAAATTATAGGGGTGGCCCATGACCCATTTACGTATTATAAAAAAACCCACAAAATTATGGTGCTAATTAAAAAAACATAGCATGCTCATTAACAAAAGTTATGCTCTTTTAATAAAACTGGCACAACTTTTAAAATGAAAAAAAAAGTATAAATGCACAAAAATCGCGAATGGCGCTTAAAATTCCACGTATAATTTGCACAAAATTATGAAAAAGGTCCGGATATATCGTGCTATAATTGTGCTAACGAAGTAGGCAAGTATTTTAACAACTGTCAAAATATTTCGAATTGTTTAATATAAAAAAAAATATTATCTAATTAAAAAAAGAGCGTATGCACCTCCCATGTAATGGCCATTACATTATCGTTGGAATAACGAATTTTCTAATCAAGTAAACCGTGCTTAACGAGCATTTGAATTACAAGAGTAGAAAAAATATTTAAATTTTAAGTAATTTAGTACTATAATAAAACTATTTCACAATTTTGAAGTTATTCCCAAAGAGATAAAAAACAAATAAATTTTGTCCGCGATTTAGAAGAGATTCGATGGCGCCAAAAATATATTAGATTTTCATGCTGTACTCGAATTACAATAACTGAAATTCAAAATTTCGTGCCATGACCTCATACCGTGCATCTCGCTCACTATTTCGTTTATTATTCACCTCTATATCGTACTTACTCTCTTCATACGGTACAACGTCACGACTCTTTGGCTCGTTTGATTAAATCGTTGGCTGGTGAAACTTTGGTTATTTATTTCCAAGTAATTACTGATATTTAATATATCATATTTTTCAAATTATGTTTTAAAAAAAAATTAATATTTTTATGTAGCTAAAAAATATTCAATATTCATTCAGGGAGTGGGTTAGCGAGAATCTTCTCCAAACAATCATGAACACTTAGACACCAGCAAACATGCAGCGATGCCATATTTCTATAAGGTATATCTTCCCTTCTTAAAACGCCGTTACTATTTTTAAAAACCATGACACCACAATCTATATATTTTCGCGATAATATTGAAAATAATAACACTCATAAAAACAGTGTTCCGGATGTGGTTGCCTTATTAAAATCCAACACTATCAAAAAATGGAGATGTAATTGCTCACTTTTCTGTTCCACTTTATTTAATCAGTATACTAAAAAACAAAATCACACTCGTTTAAAAATCATATAAAATTAAATTTTTGATTATTTTATTCAAAAAGATATTTTCAGTGAAAACGGAACAGGACCGTACTTGGCAAAATTCCTAAAGTGTAAAGATTTTTGATAAAAAAGTTTTATAAACATTTTTCTATGGAAAATACACATCTTTTTTCCCGCTTAATCAATTTTGTATCTATAACGGTTTGCGAAATCCCAATAGTGTTCAATTAAATTTGCGCCATCCTGTATACGGTATAAGTAGCGGAAAAGTAAAAATAGGCCAAAGATTAATATCATTTTTGGTGTTTTTAACGATGCTGAATCGATTGCCGTTGTCCGTTTATCTATATCTGTCACCGTTCTCGAGTTGATTCAGGCTAACAGACGGACGGACGGACAAAACCCTTTTTTTTCCAAAATTAAAAGCAAAAGTGTACCCAAAACACCCAGGGTTAGGTGAAAAAAATCGTTCGTTTTTGTGTTTTTTCCATCTTTGACTTTTATAACTTCTTGGTATTTTCCATAAAATTTTCACCGAACTGAAAGGTTTCTTTAGTTTTATTTTTAGTTATATGAATTCTAAATGCGTGCGTGCGTAAGTAGGTATGTATCTACATTTTTTGTATTAAGGAATTTTTAATGTTTGACTTCGGATTGGGGTAGAGCATGAAAATCCAAGAATATACATTTGTGTCGCATTGATATCTCTACGGGAACGAACACCTTCAAAGTCACGGTCAAAATTTTCAATTTTTTAAAAATAGTTACTTAATTTTAGGATCAGATTCGTCTATAACATCGAAAAATAAGAGAAATGTGTAAATGTGTTGAATGATTATTTTTCATTCTTCAGTAAGGTATTAAGTCTATATTGAGGAGGTATTAGGTAAAGCAGATGACAGCTATATCGAAAGGCTTCTTTTATTATACTGATGTTCAAAATCGAATCACTTGTTGCTTCGATTTTTTAATTTTAAAAATACAAATTAAGAATTTTAGGGACGCTCAAACGGTGGTACACCGTTTCTGAACTTCGGCCTATCGAGCTAACACTTTTAATGCTGTGAAACATGTGCGATCCTAGCCAAACTTCTCACAAACATGTGAGTTAAAATTATACATGATGTGACGTTGAAAATATTCTAAAAATTTGAACTGAAATTTTTTTCCTACCAAAACACTTTAGTTTGTATTGCCGGTACCGGAAGGGTCAGTCCGATCCCATTCAAATTCCATAGGGTTCTTATCTGGAGAAAATCCAAACTTTCGAACTCTGGGAACTACTAAAAGTCATAAAAAGTCTCGATAACAAGTTTTTTCGCCGTTACGAAATTAATATTGGCATTTTGCAGTTTAGTAATTAGCGATTTCATTGCTTGTACAAATTTGATGTATATTATTATTCTCTATGTACCGGATTCTCTTAGATCGTCTGGTCTGCGGTATCTTTCTAGCTTTCACTTTTTTTTAGTATCAGTAATGTATGCATCTTATTTCTTTTTATTTCGTAATCTTGCAATATATTCCTTTTTGATTTAAGTTTGAATTTTCTATATGCCGAATCCTTAGTTCCTTTAGTTTTAATTGTTTGAATAAACCATTTATTATTTTTATATTCACTTTTGATGACCAAAGGAGATATTTTAGTGACATTTCTCTAAACTAGTTTGTATATTTGCACTATCACAGTTCCATTCTTTATTTTTTAATATGTTGTAATTTTGGTATGATCTGATATTTGACTGCATTTTCTAGTTAAAAACCTTTGGTTTCACCTTTTGCTTTATTGTTGATTTGAGCAACTCTATGTAACGATGTATTACCACTTCTCACCAAATCTATTGTGATATCTATCACCCTGTAAATAATGATACCTACCAAGCGTAGTTCCCGATATACGCAGTCACTCCATAAGATATGGGTGACTGTTTGAATTTTTTTATATTTGATCCATCAGAATTTAAAAATGACACAGAAGTCTTAAAAAATCTCACTTGAACAAAAGAATTTTAAAACTGTTATTAAAATATCGTGTCATCGTCTCTTATCAACAATTGTACACTCGTTAAAAATGTTTTTTTACAAAATTAGACAAACATCACAAAAACACTCGTTATCGCAAACCGATAATCAATAATCGCTATAAACGCTGTTGGTAGCCTTGAATAAAGAAATATTTTTCATTCGTTTAAATTTCTTTTATTGACCTAAAATCGAAGTTTAGATCACGATCATTTTGATCGATTCGCTAATATAAAAAAAACTATAGCATTTCTTTTGTCTGAAAATCACGCTTAAATGTTGAAAATGATGATTTGAGTCACGAGAAAAATGACGGATTTTTTCTTTACGATAATTTTTTTCAGTAGTATTAGTAGCTTAAATGGTATTTTAGTTAACGGTTTTTTCTCGATGTTACGCATAGAAAAACTAAGGTATTTAATTTTTTTTTAATTTTACAATTATCTAAAAATACAAAAAAAAAACACTAAAGTGACATTCCTTGTCGAAATTTGAGTTTTGAAATAAAATATTTACAAATTTGTTGTCATTGGTATGGTACATTGGTACAAAAGTTTATTTCGTTAAATTAAACAACGTTCTATGGTTTTCACAAAAATACAAAAATTATTATTTGATTGGTGACATCTTTCCATATACATATACATATACAGTAACTTCGTCATTATTTCCAAAAAAAATTTATGTTTAGTACAGAAACTAATCCTAAGACGTATATACCTGTAAAGTATATTAAAAAAGTTATCAAGAAGCCATTAAAGAATTACAAAAATATTTAAGAGATGAAATATTAAGATTAACTTGGTCATTTAGTAAAATAGGTCGGATTGTTTTTTAATGATTTCGTAGTGCCTAAAATATGAATATTATAATTTACTAAATCATAATTATGGAATTAAATATATACTAAATTAAAAATAATAAAATAAAAATATATTAACATAGATCTTAAAATTATGTATGATAATCTTGTACAAGTGACTCCTTATCAGGTCTCTCTGAACGATATTCAAGACAATGTAAGCTGGTCAAAATCTCTTAAATTTCAGAATATTTATAAAAAAACTTTGTTCAAAAATAATAATAACCCTTATATAGAAGGAAAACACAAAAACGAAATTACATTCTCTTCTCATCAATTTCATGAATGAATTAAGAACTTAACTGATGTTTTCTTTGATACCGAAGAACTTAATTTTCTTTCCTTTGGTCTTAAATTCTCCATTACCCCTAACATTAATAAGAAATTAATTAAAGAACTCTCCATTGACATTGACTTTATAATTAATCATTTTTCCAATGACATAGACCTTGTGAATCCTTTAAAATCTCAATGTCTTAACATTCCGAACAGAACCTTCATTCTAGCCATTCTCCTTCAAATAATCATAAACTTTTAAAACATTTAACTATTTTAAAAAACATTAAAAACAAACTTGTTCTTTTTTATCATAATTATTACCAAAGCTGACAAAGGCAATTGCTTAGTCATAATGTTCAAAGCTGATTATTCAGAAAACTGAATCTTAAGGAACAATAATTTCATTATCCTCAATTGTAACTCTTACAATAAATATAATAAAGATCTAAAAACTACTTTACTTAAATTCAAGGATTTTTTCTCAAATTTAAATTTAAACCCTTCCTCCTTTTTACTAAATAGTCCTTATATAGTGTATCCACGGATGGGGTATCCTATAGATGAAAAATTTTAAAATTTTAGTTTCAGTGAAAAATGTCATTCTTGATAAAAAGTTTTGCTTGTTCTGAAATCTAAAATAGAATCATCAAATATAAAATTTTTCCAGTAGTATACGAGGTTTGTCAAAAAATATGAATTTTAACAACATCGAATTTAAATTTCAAAATTGTTAGAAAATATTAAGAAACGAGAAGGTTATCATGACTTTTATAATAACAAGAGATAAATGTTCATTCAAAATAAAAATAATATTAAACAAGCACAAAACTTATTTTTTCAAGGTAAATGAATGTAATTGCATAGTTGAACTTGGTTTTTAGTTCTGATCAACTTTTTTCAATAACATTTTTCGATGTTGGCAAATTTAAAGGTACTTTACTCTTGAGTAAAATTCATATTTTTTGACAAACCTCGTATACTACTGGAAAAATTTTATATTTGATAATTCTGTTTTAGATTTTAAAACAAGCAAAACTTTTTATCAAGAATGACATTTTTCGCTTATTCTAAAATTTAAAAATTTTTCACCTATAGGATACCCCATCCATGGTTTGTTTAAGATACATAAAATTGATTTTCCTATGAGGCCGGTAGTTAGTTTTTTCAATTCTCCTGCATCTTCTTCAGCTAAATTTCTCAATAACTTTTTGAACAAATTTCAAAGTTATAAACCTAAATACACTGTCATTAATTTTCTTGATTTTAATAATAAACTAAAAGAACTTGTTGTTCCAAACAATGTTAAATTAATTTCTTTTGATGTTTCTAACCTTTTTACTAATGCCCCTAGAATTGAATCAACCAGAATTGTCGAATAAAAATTAACATTATATTGTCTTAGAACTTCTTAACCTTAATTAGGATTTTTTCTCTTTCAACTACAAAATCTATCATCAACCTAATGGTTTCAGTATGGGTAACGCTCTTAGCTGTCTTATGGATGACCTCTGCCTTAATCATCTTGAACAAACCAAAATTTTAACTCCTACAAATCAGAAATTAATCTTACATTGGTACTGATATGTAGAAGACATCCTTGTTATATTTAATGGTAATTGTTCTGATTTACACTATTTTCTGCAAAATCTATGAAAATATTTCTTTTACTATTGAAATTGAAGTTGAAAAAGTCTCACAAGAGCTTTTTTATCGGATAAATTTCTCTTTGTAACGAAAAATTTTGCCAATCAGCAATTTTACGAGAAAAACTAACATGGAAAAATCGCGAGACCGGAGGTCGAGCGATTTTGCCAAATGCTTCGAGGAAAATTACTGATGGAAAAATTTTGAGTTTAAAAGAAATTTATCAACAATAAACTTTCTTTCAATATCCACAGAAAACCTACTCATCTTTTAAATTTTTCACTCTAACCATTCCTTTCAATGTAAGATGTCAGTTATTTATTATTATGTACATGGACTACTCAGCATTCCTCTCTCTCCTTCTAATTTTATTAAAGAAGTCAATGTTTTAAAATAGTTAGCTATAAATAATGATCTTCACCCCAACATCATTGATAAAGTCATCAATAAATTATTATTAAATCGTAACACTCAGCTAGCCTACAAAGCTAACTCTACTCTTTCTGTTAACTATAAATATTTATCTCTGCCTTATCTAGGTAAGCTTTCATTAGAATTTCAAAAGTTTTTCGCAATTTCGACAATCTGAAAATTTCTTTCAAAAATGATTTCTCGATCAAATCCCCCCCTTAGCCCTACTAAAGATCGTCTACCTATGCTTGAAAAAAGTGGGATTTACAAATTGTTTTGTTCTGATTGTAATTCCACTTATGTTGGGAAAACTATTAGAAAACTCGACACTCGTATCAAGGAACATATTAGATATCCTGATAAGTCCACATTTGGACATCATTTAATATTCAATAATCATAAATTTACCAGTTCCGATCGTGTTAAAATTTTGCATAATATTTTTGATTGTAATTTTAAACACCACCTTTTAGAAGATTTTTCGTGTACTAGACAATCCTTCTTCAAATTGTGTTAACACCCAAATTAATTTAAACAATAATAAACTTAACCTTTATTTAGGAGCCTCGGAGGTGTGATTATTAGTCACTTCAATCTCAAGTTGATTTCCGTAGTTTGGCTAGCCACTTGTACATATTTAACTCTTCTTCTTCGTTTTTCTCTCCAACTAACGCCTTAAAGATGAACATTCGTTTGTCAATTTCCTCTTTTTCTCTTGTTTTTTTCTCTCTTCTTCTTTTTTGTAAATCTTACTTCATTTTCTTTTGTTTTTTATTAAAAAATAAAGTCACTTTTATTTTTATCGATATGGTATAAACTACGATTTTTTTGCCTTTTTAAATTTTTTAAGAAAAACTCATAATATTCTCGATGTAATCCTTTATTGAGATAACTTTGATTGCATGGACCGACCTACTGAACAGCATGGATTTGACATCTCCTGTTGTTGCTTTTGAGTCTATTTGTATGATATACTTATTGCTTTTTCGCACTTCATTTAAGTTTTACTTGTTAGCATTTAACCTCTATAATTTTCATTGTTACTATCCCTTTATATTATTAATTTTAGTTGTCCTGAAGATGGCCAATTTCTGGTCGAAAGCGCTCGACATTATTTTTTAATATGACTAGAAAGACATAGATATATAGTTTTCTTATTCTTTATTACACACTTAAAAGTACGAATCTTCGTTTTTATTCACCCTTATTAAATTTTTTTTTTGATTATCTGTGTGTATATTATGTTTGGTTCTAATATTATATTCGTGAATATTTGATTATTGAAGTAGGTAACAGACCATGTATCATTTTGTAAATATAAATGATTGTCAAATAATTGAACCTCTTTTCAAGTGATGCCCACTCTAATGGGTGAAGCATTAAACTTATCGGAGTGGACCTGTTATACGTTAAAATAATTCTCATTGCACAGTTTTCGAGAATGCTTAATTGTGGAACTTTATATCTAACGTCAATAATGAGGAATTCAAATTAATAATTTTTGTTACTTGTTTTCTGTCACTGAGATAATCGTTTAGCCAAGCAATTACATTACTCCATATTTTTATAGTTTTATAATTAATATATTTTTTTTGCCAGTTTCAAAAAGCTGCTTCAAATTTACAGCTCATATTTATCAGTGACTGTTAATTGAATTGCTGATTCACAAGAATGTTTAGATTTAATACCAGACTGTAATGGCAAACTTTAAGTTTTGCAAAGTATCACTAAAAATATAATTTTCCCTAATTAAATAGTTAGAATAATACTTTGAATCTGATTTATTGTGCCGAATAGATATTTTATGTTCACTAAACTTTTTAACAAATATTTAAGCCGTTTGACCTATTTACATTTTTGAACAAGACTCGGAACTGTATGTGTAAATAAATTGGCGGATTTACAAAAGGATTAATAACCATGAAAATCTTTTCTGCACAATAAAACCGATTTCAATTATTCTATTTACAGTAAAAATCATATTTTTAATGATACTTTTAAATTACAACATATTCCAAGAAAAATTAAAGACTTCTATCGGTTGACATAACCTTAAAAATAATTTCCAGCAACTTCTTTGGACTTTTTTTTTTTAATTTTTTAGTTAAATGGTTTTTATTAGTTTTATATCCGGTAGGTATTTGTATGTGTGCACGAATTTTTCGACAATTTGCAAAAAACTATTGAAACTATTTTAAACAAATTCTCACCAAAAATTGTTTTGGTTCTATCTTTAAACTGATTAGTTTTTAGTGGCCATCGAAAAACGTTAATGGCAATTACAACATTGTCAAAGTTTTGAATAATTCCTAAAAAGAAAATGGGACGAAACAGAAAAATGGACATGCCAAAGTAGAAGAAGAAGAAGACTGACATTTATTGTCATTGTGCTGTCAAATTGTCTATAAGGTGTGTTCAGTATACTGTTTTATTAATTATAATAAACCGTTCTGAAAATAAAATAATATACTACATATTAATAGCGGGAAATTATGATGCTACAATAATTTTTTTGTACCAAATTTAATAAAACAGAATATATTTCAGTTCACATTTCTATAATTACCTACAATGTGTGTACAATGAAATTAGAAATCGGTAAAATATGCGGTGATACCACATTCGGTTTTTTATTATTTTAGGTCAAAAAATTCTATTTAAATCTTAATTAACACATACAAACTGTAAATTTTTCACGATATGGGCAATTTGTTTTTATCTCTAACAGTACTTTAAAAATAACGTTTTACCTTCTAAAGAATATATTGATTTTATTTATCAAATCCATTACATCGTGTTCGGTTTGAGGATTGTAAACAAGTTATTTGTGTCTGCACTTATATACTCATGGAAATATTTACAAAGCTGTTCACTTTGCCGTGCTCAGACATCGAAATTAAAATATGAGATACAGCGTGGCCCATTTTGGATATAAAAGTCAATATCTTAAAGCTCGTTGAAGATATTGGGGGTAGCTTTTCAAATATGATTGATCCCCGTTTTTAACTTTATTTTATGATTTATCACTTGAACATAAAAATGATTCGCGTGTGGTACTCCCACTTTCTAGCTGGGTACTGTCATGTCATGTCTCCCCCTTCTCCAGCTCTTCCACTATTTCAGATAAAAGTTTGTTCGCTAGTTAATTTACCTTTGGTGCTGTGTATAATTTGTTAAAATTGTATAAAAATTCACTCAATGTTGAAAATTTTTTATTCTCACCTTTACATCTTTATTAATAATTTTAAGGAATTATTACATTTGCTCAAATGAAATCTTTCAATTTTTTGTTAATTTCTAATTCAAAGTAATTCCACATCTTCAAATCTTCAGGTATTTTTCTTTTAGAAATTACCCCGCACCATTTACATTGAAATGTTGTCTACAGTGAAATATTGTGAAAATCTAGGATTAGATAGATTAAATAATGCTAGACAAGAAATGTCCTTTGGTCCAAAGCCCTTCACGCCCGTTAAAAAAGTTTTAAGATCTTGAAGCCAAACGAGATAACCTCTACCAAAACAGAAGAAATTCTCGAGGGACTTTGTACCTATAGGTTATGATTGTATGTGTGAGGGTAAAAATTGTTAACCATAAAAATTCTGATTTCTGTTGATTATTTCCCTCGTAACAAATAAAACCAATGAGATACCTCCAAATTGCACCACGTGACTTGTATTGATAAATGATTATATTGCTACAGGTCGTTTAATCGCGATTAAACGACTTCTAGCTTTGATTAAACGTCACCTAGCTTTGACAAATATGCATGTTAATAAACAATAAAGATAAAATGTAAATACTACGTTCCCAATTTGGGAAATAATCTTAACATATACCCCTCGATCTGTAAATTTAACCCCATAAACTGCGGCTGGTCAATTTTTTTCAAAAGTTTGCATTGAAGCAAATGTTTTCGACTGAATAATCCACCTAATGGTGGATTATTCAGTCTCAAACATTTTCCAAGCAAAATTTTTCAAAAAAAGCTAGCCGCAGTTTATCCGGTTAAATTTGCAGTTCTCGGGATATAACCTTTGAATATTTGAGTAGCCTTTACTAGTTTTATTTTGTTTCAATTCGACATTTGTTTACAATATAATTAAAAAAAATAATTTTCGAATCACCATTATCTTTGGGTGGCAAAGAGTGTTAAAGTGAAGTGTATTTTTGGTAACTTTTCCCCGATGTCTAGAGTAACTTTTTCCGGATGCCTAAAGTAACTCTCTCCCCATATTTGTAAACAACAAATGTCGAATTGAATCCGTTCAACTAAAATGCGCTGAGAAGTCACTAAAACTTCCAAAAAGAAACTAAAACCAGTAAAGGCTACTCAAATATTGAACAGAAATCAGTCTCTAGAATTTCTTCTGTTCTGGTAGAAATGATCTCGTTTGGCTTCAAGAACTTATAATTTTTTTAACGAGCATGACGGGCCTTGGACCAAAGGACATTTCTTGTTTAGCATGATTTAATGTGTCTCGAGTGAATTCTAAATAGAATAACACCAGAAATGTATTTGAAAATTAGTTTTGTTAGAAAAATCATTCTTTGGAATCGTTAGTACCAGTGTCAGATCGGTGAGAGCTACGCCTTCTTGTTCCTCTTCGTGTCCATTCTTTCCTGTCTGTCGTCATTATTATTAATTCCTGTATCGTATTTCCTTACTTCTTCTTCCTACGTGTCTTAATCTTTTCGTCAGGGTCAATTTGAATGGACTTTTTGGATCGGAAATGGAGCGACAACTAATTTACTTCTACCTCTAGCGGTCAGGGTGTGAAGTTCTCAATAGACATGACCTGCGTAACAGCAGTTGAATTTATCGCTATCTATTCGCTCCAATATTTCTCGATTTTATTGCAACGAGAGTTAAAATTTAAGGAAGGTATCAGATGCAATCAGTATACAAATTGATAAGTACATTTTTCAAGAAGGGCTTGACACTATTTTACTTCCCCAAATATTTTACACTTTTAAATTCAAGCATAGTAATCAATCGATGTTCAAGATTAAAAATTTTGTTTTAGGAGTTACCAAAAGAGAAATAAAATATATCATTCTCAAGTTTATAATTGTAACTAAACAGTTATATTTTTAACATTTTTTTATATACGATACTTTTTAAAATGTCCTTGATAAACGTAAAAAAATACAGTGTCGCCATCTACATAACGAATCGCGAGACGCGCCCTCCTAAGTTTGTTTCGTTTATCTCTTTTTATCCAAACATTGTAAATATTTACCAAATGTTTGTTTTCTTATTTTTATTCGTTAGTATGAGGTCAATTTTTCTGTCATTCTCTACATCTTAAAAAATTCTGGTGTCGCTACTCCTAAATGTTTGGTTTTTATATTTTATGTGTGTCTCATCTTGCTGTCTGCTTTTTTTATTAATATACATTACTTGACGTTTCTTTTTAATGACCCTCAATTTTAGCTTATATATTTCTTCCAATCACGTGTTAAGTATCTTTTGCATTTATTTTAATTATCTACTATAAACACCAGCATATAATATGCTGTCTGTCCTAATTTGTATCATATTTGTATTCCACTGTAGACTGCAACTTTGGTGCTGTTTGTCTTCTATTTTTAAGCCACTACGGTTATAAACTTGTTTCATTCCTTATTTCGTATTAAATGAATTTTACCTATAGTTTGTACATCCAACAAACAGAGTAATCACGTGAACACCCGATGTCCAGTTACTCTAAAAGTTATAACCCGAATAAAGAAATATGGTCCGAAACCAGTGGAGTTACACAAAAATCAATTAAAAAATTGAAATATAAACTTTAAATTAAATTAAATCTTTTTAAATCTGTATCGATAAAATAAACCAATTAAGAAGTAAAAAAAATACGAATCAACTACTTTGAGTTTGGGATTTTCTGCTTATTTAAAAATAAATAGAAATCAACTACTTAATTGATACAAAATATATAATTTTATACGTTTGTATAGAGATATACATTTATTTGCTATCAAAATCATCGTTTAAATTGATAATGAGAGGTTCGACTATATTTTCCATCAGTCTGTCCGTTTTCCACATTTTCCATATTACTCTATTGCCTTAATTTTTTATATACTATTTTAAAAGACCATTTAATTACTGTTTATTATAATAGAAAATAATATCTTGTATTGGATTATAAACGTTAATAACGCGATTAAATAAACCGTCAACAAATCTCTTAAAAATGATATCAATAAATAATATTTATTTGTAGATATGTACCAGATTTCCAAAACAACACAGAAAAAGTAAAATACAAAATAAAACACAAAATAAAATACAAAATACAATCTCTTAACAAACAGTAACAAATAAGTGTTAAAATTACCCCGGTCAAGCCAAACTTCCCTGAAACCAAACTAAAAAAGGTTAAACATGTGCTGATCACGCACTTTTATTACTCCGTTTGCTGGATGTACAGACTTTGGTCCCTTTTTACTTGCCCGATTTATATTAATTTCCTCGGTGTTTCTATTAGTACTAGGTAATTTTCGATATGAAAAGTAATTTTACAAAGAAACAGGCCACAAAATAGAAGAAATCCGGAAGATAGAAACCAACACGAAATGGTCAAAGAACTAAAGGCACACTGGAACATCTTGATCAATGAATTGGACCCACAAAAACCAGGAATATGGAATCTACAAAAACTCCTACAGACAAACAACCATCATACATGGAACTACAGGATTAAATCCGGTTCTCACTTAAGCTTCGGCGTTGTCTGAATAAAGAATAGTCATGTAACCTTATGGACCAAAAATTTAACACTTTTTTGTAGTGTTGGATCAAACGTATAGATGGCAAATACATGTTTTGGACCAAACGTTCAGATGGCGCTGCCCGCTGGTGTTTTTGATGAAATTTAAGAAGAAAACTGTTTTTGCTCAAATTTAAAAAGAAGAAAACTGTTTTCGAGACAATTTTTAGCATTTTGTTGGTTGGCTGGCTGTTTTCTGATGACTAACAAGGTTGCCAAAATATAAAAAAATTCCCATTTTATATGGATTATCTGTGAAATTGGGCAATTTTTTACAAACGAGAAGACGTTAAATAAATGAGACTTTGTAGGTAATATATATATGAGAAATTTTCATTTTACATTTGCATCTACTCAGGATCTAATAAAATGAAATTTAAAACTGTTTTGTGAGGATTTTAAAGATTTTGTTAAAAAAACATTGAATTTGACAAATGAGAGTTGACAACCTTGTTAAACTTTGTCCAACTACTAAACCGACCGCTTGGTTAAAAATTTGAGAAGTGGGGAACGAACCAACAAAGGGAAAATTAGAGAAGTGGGGACGCTGGAGGTGTCGTTTTAGTTGTTGGACAATCTATACCTGGTTTTTGTTTTTAAAAGAACTATTTTTAGAATAAATACATAAACAAAAAACTTGGTATCTACAGATTTTATAAACAAACATGATTTTTAGTTTTTTAGAGTCTGCATATATATTTTAGATTATTTAATAAATTATCGGCTTCAATTTACTGAAATTATATTCACCAAACAAAAAAAATGTGGTAGGTAATTTCGAGGGTTATTTTTAAGAAAAATTCTACTTCTAGCTTTTTTATTTATTATATTTTCTGATTTCTTCTGAACCTTCTGATATTTTCTCATTTTTTCCGATTTTTTCTGATTTTTTAGGTTTTTATTTTTTTTTTCGTTACGTGATTCTTCCAATATTTCTCATTTTTTCTGATTTATCTCCTTTCTATGTATAATTATTTCGTAGTTTTACCACTTGAGTTTGTTTTTACTACAATACTTCACCTTGGGTGGCAAACAGTGTAGTATTGAAATCGTGCAAAAATCTCAAAAAATTTTTTTGCTCCAAATGACTTAAAATGTCATGAAACGTGGAAAAAATTGATTTTCCGCGAAAAAAAGTCTGTCTGTGTGGATGTGACGATGTCAGTGCGCACGATAACTCGAGAACGGTACGACCGATCCGGAAAATTCTTTCGGCCATCGGTTTTTATTCAAAAAAGAAAGGGGCTATCAGAAGATGAGCAATTTCGGGTCCGAGGATCCCGGTCCCGCCTTAAGTGAAACAACTATCCGAGATATCTCGATAATATTGGAAAAATTCCAATTTTTTCGAATCGGACTTTCTTCCACTGATGGAAACGGGCCGTAGTCTTGAAAAATCACGCAGAGATTATCCTCTTACTAGTTTTTTATTATTTTTTTTGCCTGCTCATTTAACAAAATATTTTTTCTATTTACGGTTTTGATCCTGATCCCCATACCTTATTTTTAGACTCTAAACCCTAAAGTCTTATAATACGGCTCTGTCTGTCCGCCTGCCCGCATTTATAACTCGGAAACGAAAAGAGATAGAGACCAACGGTAAACGGTAATAACCTCATCATACCTTGATTAGCTCCCAAATGGATTTTCAGATTTTTCTGACTAGTTTTATAAACCAGAACCGGAAGTGATACTACCGGTTTCAAAAATAGCATTATGACGTGAAATTTATCGCTGAATCGATATTTAAAAACAGATTTTAGACAACTTTTATGCTTCATTAGATAATTGCATTTTTGTTTCAAAGTCGTCACGTGCCTGCTAACGCGCAGGCGCTTCTGTTTGACTTGTTATGTACTTGATTATAAATTAAAACAAGTCAGAAGCGCCTGCGGGTTAGCAGGCACGTAACGACTTCTAAACATTACCTTGGATCATATATATATATATATATGACAAGATACGGCATCATGTAATATTTGTTTGGTAGAAGAGGGGTAAAGTTTGAAAGCGTACTCTGAGTCAAGTACTGATTTGAAATTGGTCAAAATACGTGGATTCTGATTTCTCATTGGTCAAACCATGTCGAAATTTTAAAACGACCAATCACTGACTGAGTACACGGTAGACCCCCCCCGGGACCTACCAAACAAGTAACTATAATAACACAAGTACATCCCCTGTACATTCCAGGGACGTCCATCATTTGCTATTGGGACATCCCTGGGATATCCTTCATTGGGACATGATACGTACTAGGGACATCCCAGGGATATCTCCTTTCCAAAAAAGGGACACATTGGGATGTTTTTCTGGTACGTCCCAGGGATGTACCAAGTTCCAACAAAGGACATCAAAGGGACACTCTAGGGATGTTCCAGGGACATCACTGGGATATATGAGGACTTCCTCGAATGTTCTGTTTTTTTTTCATGAAATATTGCATGGAAAATGTGGAAAAATAAATAAATCCAAAGATGTTCAATACAAAACAACTTTACTGCAAATATGAAATCACTGGTTTTAGTTTACTTTTCCTTTCAAGCCTTTGAGGATAAAATTACAGAACGAAATTTTATTGAGATTTGTGTATAATTTGTATCATCCTTGGAGATTCAGATTAAGGGTATTATGCATTAATAATATTTGCTCATGCGAAACAATCACATCCCAGAAATTCTTGAACAATTTTTTTCAATTTCTTGATAAAAACAAGATTTTTAAACAGTTTCGATGATATTTCTTATGTGAATGGATATCAGAAATACCAGGAACATGAAAGGGACAACCTATGGATATACCAGATGGGTCATCCACTGGATGTCCCAATCATGTCCTTGTACCGCGGTACATAAAAATGACATACCTCTAGGATATCCCTGTGTTGTTAGGGAACCTATATGTCGCTTTCTAGCGTAGCGTATATGATCTAAAGCGCATTATCTCAGGAACCATGAATGTATCTCAAATGTGTTTTCAAATATCGATTCACGTCTGAATGCTATTTTTGAAACCGATAGTATCACTTACGATTCTGTTTTGTAAAACCTTGAGCAGTTTTGAAACCGGAAGTCATAAAAAGCTGAAAATTTATTTGGGAGCTATTCAAGGTATGCTGAGTTTATTATCTTGACCATTTGTCTTTTTCTCTTTTCGGTTTTGAGTTATAAACGCGGACAGACAGACCAGACAGAGTCGTATTATAAGGCTTCTCTCTATAAACTTTAGGGTTTAGGAAGTCTAAAATTTACCACCACCAATAAAGCGTTTTCTGTTATTTTGCAAACTGTATATTTTAAAAATATTTTAAGGATTGAAAAATTATTCGCAAAGTTTATATTTATAATTATAAACTTATTTTTGGAAGAATAATATCTGAAGCGCATTCTGTTCACTAGATTTTTTTGTTATTTCGTTTTTGTGTACATATTCAATTCCAACTATATACAGATTTTTTCCTCTTGCAAAAAAAATTAAGTTTAAAAAGTGAATGTTTTTTCAAACAATGTTCAAACATGACAAATACCTCAACCATTGTATATAGACTTCTTTATACAATGCCTCAACCAATACACCTTTTCAGAGTAAGACATCTTGCGGTATTTTTTTGTTTTACGAATTACTTGCTAGAGAGCCATCTAGTGTTTACTAGAAAGAAAAAATAATCTACCTGAGAAGTTGCAAATATTGCCGCCATAAATCTGGTGTGTCGCCACGTACCGATATATGTCCGTCTCATCTTTTACTTCTCTGTTTTACTCATGAGGTTGGAAGACTATTCTTTATTCAGACAACGGCTTCGGCTAGCTTTATTCCGCTTCACTTTATCGAGCGTTAAAATGTCTTACTTACACTACGCGTAGCTGAACTTCAAGTAGCTTGACTCGTCGAATTGTCGGCAGACTTCAAAACTACGGAATGAAGTGTAACGGCGTTAGATAAAGTATTTATATAAGTATGTGATTCCCCGGAGCGTGATATTTTTATTATGGCACATATGGATGACAGAAAAATTGAAAGGTTAATTTTATTAATCCGTGAATACCATGAGCTCTATGACATGGGTAACAAAAGTTATAGTAACCAATTGAGAAAGGACAACATTTGGAACGATATCGGAAAAAAAATTGAAGAATGTAGTAAATTAGATTATTATTAATTTTGCACAAACTGTTGCCCACGCTTCGATTTGAAGCTTATATGTGAATTGGACTGGCAATTTTGTCGCTTTGTCAATGAAGTGCAGTAAAGCATATATGAGAACCGGCCTTTGGCATCCACCACAGAAGAAAAAATGGAAGCTTTCCTAAGAAGAATGGAAAGGCAATTTATATCATCATGAAGATAACGGTATGGATTTTGAATAAGTAGAAGTGGAATATATATGAAGAAGGCTAATGAAACGTAGGATGCACAACTCCAGGAGGAGTCAAGAATATATTTAAGCACATTTTGCAAAAATGGCACCAGAATGACATAATTACAAACAGTAGAACTGAAGACAGAAACTACCTTTCCCCAGAACTACAGACCAGCAATTAGCAAAATAACAGAACGAACTATACTTACTCAGAAAAGTAAACGAAGAAACAAAAAACAAAGGTCCTAGTATCATTGGCAAAAGAATAATTTGGATTTAGAAAATATAATGGTGAAGGGCAACAAATAATACTATTGGAATATATCAGCCAAAAATTTAACAAAAGACAATCTACAGGAGCCATATTTTGGAAATCAGCAAGGCATTTGACAGAGCGTGGTACCAAGGACTAATATATAAAATGGGAGAACTTTGATACTCCATCTGCTGATAAAACTACTGTACCTAAAAAAAGAACCTTCTAAATTAGACAAGGAGACGTATTATTAGAAGTAGAACATCAAGAAGCTGGATGCACACAATGCGCAGTATTCTCGCGTATACCAAACCATACTAGCCCTTTACGTTAACGATAGCCAGAAGTCTTCAAATGGAAGATCAAAATTGAAAAACCAAGCAAAATACTTTGTTATATCTTAAGCCCTTTTGTAATTATCGATGATTCATTACAAGTTTTAGTAATTTTTTAGGATCCTAAATTTAGGACACTAAACATTGAAACTATAAAATCAAGTGTATGCAACGCTCAACGTTTTAATAATTTATTTAGGATGTGATCAAGCGCACTGCAATTGGCGCGAAAATCCTTAACTTTTAAATGTAGGTTTGTTAGATATTTTTATACAGTCTACAGTTCTAAATATAAAGATGGATATTCAATTTTTGTTATTAATAGTAACAGCTGTTACAATTTAGTAATAATGAATGTTGCAAGAAAGAGAAAAGCTATAAACAATAAGAGTCATACGGAAACCATGGTTAAAAAAAAGGAGAGAAAAGGCTAGAAACACTTAAAATGCTAAATGAAGAACTGGCAGTAGAAGATGCAGATTCTTATAAAAAAAATTTACGTGTATCAGAGTAACACTTTAATTATTTGTTTTGCTTGGTTAAAAATGACATTGAAAAAGAGGAATCTCTGATGCAAGGAACTATTTCTGCAAGCAGTAGGTTGGTACATAGAAGTCGTTTTTAATGTACATACTTCACCTTAATTCTTCAGAATTATATTTTGGTAGGTTACAAATTACTTTACGATTCTTAGCAACCAAAGAATCTTTTCGATCAATAAGAGTTCATGAAAGTAGTATTTCTAGATTTATTCCTGTTTCTTTTCACTTTTATAAAATTGGTGTGGAAATAAATAAATGGAAAACGATACAAGGGACTAGAGGTTAGGTTGCAGAATCAATGATACCAATCACTTTGAAACTTCAAAAATAAAGAACGTTAAAGTAAATATTACCCTATATTTTTGCCCTAAGCTGTCAATTAATTGATAGAAAATAGGACCGGTTA
This sequence comes from Neocrepidodera transversa, assembly GCA_963243735.1. Classification (NCBI taxonomy): domain Eukaryota; kingdom Metazoa; phylum Arthropoda; class Insecta; order Coleoptera; family Chrysomelidae; genus Neocrepidodera; species Neocrepidodera transversa. The sequence continues at coordinate 27,207,755 of OY725343.1, read as the reverse complement.
TATAAATATATCACGTCAATTAAATTTGAACAGAAATAGGTACAAGTTTTGATGGTTTGAAAATTGATAAAAAAATTGATACAAAATGTGTATGTATTTATTAATTACTTAGGATCCTAAAAAATTGACTAATTGTAATGAATCATTGATAATTACAAACGGGCTTTAGGTAACAAACTATTATTTACAAAACACATAACAGCATGTATAAATAAAGCTTTGCGAGAAAAAGTATAATCTACGTGGAAATGACAAGATTAACGCAAATAAGTAAAAACTACAAGGAAAGAAGACCAAGTGGCCAATCAAGAGAAGGCAAAGAGAAGAAAAATGAGAAAAAAAAGATGACAAATTCAGAAACTTTATCATTAGAACAGAATTTGCTAGTGTATATTTTAAATTAATTTGCACACCTAAAATTAATTGTGAATATTGCACAGTCAGGGCCAAAAAACACACATTAAAAACAGAATGCTAAATAGATGACGAGAGTGCTCAACACAATTCAAGTCAACACAGCTGTGCTTAAATAATGACATTTTTACCTTTTCAATGTTCACAATCGAAAGCGATGGGGGCGTTAGTAAGCTCTCCCCACCTTTCGATTTATTTCGAGAGGAGCTTGCGCCTGATCCTGCGTGGGTGTGTGAGTACCGCTAGTGAGTTGTTAGACATATTATTACTCTAAAACCGGACGATAGCCTAATGAGCCACCTTTATTTAGATGATATAAACTGAAGAAACTAACCCATTGATATGTATTCAGACTATTCAGAAAAGCATTTTTGAATAAACAAACGGAAATAAAAATTTGCCTAACATACGTTTTTGGCGTTTAGAAGTCCGCTCAATTGATCATGACTGGTAGAAATATGCAGACATTAAGTGACGGGGGAGTTATTAACCCCGTCAAGATGCTTGAGGTATAAATTTTCCTGATCGGTCACATAATAGTTATATCAGTGTAAACCGTTGGTTATATTATGAAGTCATCTCATTCGTCGTTTTTATACATTTACCTGTAATGAAGTTCTTGGTTTATATTATGCAAAAATATTTTTTTTTCCGTGTTTTCTAGATTATAAATTATACGTTACACAACTTTCATTTTGTTAATGGAAACTTCAGAACTTTTTCCTTATATAACTTCGTTAGAATTATTGATCATTTTCGGCGATCCTACCTTTTCACGTGCCTGGTTCATATAACGTTTGTTTTACGAGCAAAATATTGATAAATATTTGTAAACTGACGCATTGTTAGAATAAAAGAAAAGAATTTTTTATATACATTAGAATGTTTAAACATATCGGATTTGAGTAAGAAAATACGATATTATTAGATTGTACAAGAACCCTCGTTTATACATCTCATTTCCCTCTATTTGTTGTAGATTGTAGCAAATTATAAACAGTCGAATGAAATTAACATGGCTACGATAATGTTTAACATTTAATGCGTTAATGACTATAATAAACAAATATCTCACAAAGATAACGGCCTGAGACATGTCTATAAAAAACTTGTTAAATCGTTTTAGTTTAATTGTTCTGTGTATTTAATTGTTTTTTTGTTCAATCATTATCACCGACAAAATTCCGGTACCTAATCTGTCTCCATTTATAAAACGAATTTGAATCTTAATGGTCCCGTAATACAATTATGATAACTGAAAATGACAGCACATCTGCTTGATACAGGTTTAGATTTTATAGAATTTATTAGTATTTGTCTGGGAAATTTTCTGAAATCAATATTTTATAGAATACAGGGTATTTTAAAGTTAACTGTGGATGTGAGGCACTACATAATCACCCATTATTAATGGATGAGTCCGTATTAATTAACTTCGTATCATTATCAGAGTCATCCAAGAGTACAATAGAAAGTAAATCCTCCAATCTTTTCATCCTTATCCGTTTCCGTATCATCCTGTGATTGGGGTATGGTTTTCAGTTTTATCACTTTTAAAGTTTATTTGTGTAATCTCGATTCAAATAGTATTGTTATTAAATAAAAAAGTAAACTTGCTAGTCTTTTCCAATAAATTTATTAATTTCTAGAAACTGGAAAACAATCAATTTGATAGTCAGGTCAGTCAAAATATTATTCTGAATTTTCTAGTATGATTAACTTCGATCATGTCATTATGAGAATATTTTAAATAGAACTCCTTATCGTCTCAAAAATGCGTAAGCAAATTGTTTCTTTTAATCTTTTATAGATTACAACCTGTAAACTTACTGTCATATAAATTTTCTAAATAATGTGCAATTTTAATTTTTCTTCGATTATTGAAATATTTTACTCAGGTCATTCTATAATTAGTTCTACAACAACAGCGATATAGGAACCATCGCGCTGCATTCTAGTAAGTACTATAGCAATCAATATATTTTTTTTGTTAAAAAAGCTTTGCATTTATGTTTATATCTGTATATTATATCGCGTATAAATCCCTGGTTTAGTATCAGTTTATGCATAATACCATATTATAAAAAAATTAAGAGCTTTGATAGAATAACTGACTAGTAGTATGACCTGTGGGACGGCGGTGTGAGTAGAGGTAAAAATTGTTATCTTCGATGAAATAGTTTATCACCTTTGAACATCGTTTCTCGGAGTTTTTACGGGGGTAGCTACAAATGTTGGTAGAAATTGTATCAACGGGATTTATTACAATTCGATGTTTAATTTGGTCTATAATATATTGTAATTAAAACACTTTGTATGACTGTTTTAAAGTTAATTGTTTTTATTGGTATTATAATTAAAATTTATCATTAGTCTTAATGGTAATTAATGTTATAATAGAATGGTGAAAATTAATATTTTTTTTAATTACTTTGAGTTCATTGATATATAAATGTACGTAGGGACGGTAATATATCAACAATTCTGGTAGAAAAGGAATCTTATTATAATTAATTTTTAAAGAAATTTGTTTAACATAGAATAATTTGTTAAATTGTGTATAAATTCTAGTTAAAAGCAAATTATTAAAAACATCAATTTAAAGTAAAAAGGAATGTTATTAGGAATAATCAATGCTTTAAAATTTTATTAATCATGATGAACTGGTAAGAAAGTGTAAAAATTGTTTATGATCTAATGAAGAAAAATAACCCCAGCAAGCTAATAGTATCCAAATAGCTCAGCAAGAGAATATATTTACAGCAAGAGAATATATTTACAGCAAGAGAATATATTTCATTTTCTTTCATAAATGATACATTCTTCAAATTCTACGATGCAGTGACATCACTTCATTGAGGAAAAATTTTCTTTTTATTTGTATAAGTAATAATGAGTAAAAATAGTTTTTTTTCGAAATTTTCAATTTGAAGATTTTAGTTAATACAAACAAAAATTGGCATTCAAATAAATGATTTGTATAAAATCTTAAATTCAAATTATATTCAGAAAAATTGTAATCTCTATGTTATGTTTCTATTCACAAACTATGTTCGCCTTAAATTCCAACGGTGGCGCCACTTCTTTGGAGCAAAATCTTCAACTGCAAGGGTTTCGCTTTACTCGTCCAACGTGTTTGTCTTTTATTTTTAATGAACGGAAAAAATATATGTCTATAACGGAGAAGATCTAATTGATCTAATTTGTGCTCCCCTATGCAGCTACTTTTTGAAAATTTGACTTGGTTTTTTGTATTTTTTTTTATAGAAAAATTAATAAAATAGACATTTGTTATAAAAAAAGTCAAAATTGTCAAAAATTAGCACATATTAGATCTTCTCCAATATAGACATATTTTTCTGTTCATTAAAAATAAAAAACAAAAGCGTCGGACGAGTAATGCGAAACCCGTGCACATAATATTTCGTCGCAAGGAAAATCCTAATCTTCAGACAAGTAATATTTATTCAAGAAATGATGTACCTAATAATATCGATTTCGTCTGATTTTTTTTTATATTGTTACCAGATAGAATATTCTTATTATATCGGAGTCCAAAATTAAAATTCAGGTCCGGTTATCATAATTTTTCTGATCTAATAAAATAATTGAAATGAAAAATCAACGAAAAACAATGTTTTTAGAAGTTAAGGAAGGACACATAAGTTAATTACACACACATCACATAAATCCATAGAAATTGACTGCTCTGATTTTCATGCTTTTATGGTATTGTACTCTGTACTGACCCTTCGCCATCTCAAAGTATTGGGATCAAGCGACCAAACTAAATTTATGGCCCTAATAGAAAAAAAAAGCAATTTTTTAACCTATTTTACTTAATTAACATAAAATTGAAGTAGTTGAGAGTTGTTAAGTAAATATTTTAAAACGACTTGTTAATATTTTTAATAAAATCTAATTTATGGATTTTAAAAGTAAAATACTTTTAAAAAAATGTTGTGTCTTTATCACTGTTTCCACTGATTTCAAATATTTCACTGGATTAGATTTACTATCATAAGTATCTTCTTGCTAAATATAATATTTGCATACTGAGTGATTTGTTAAGCTTTGACAATAAACAAACGCTTCAGGCAAAATTCATAAAACGTATTTCGTTAACGAGTTACTTGTTAAAAAGTATCTCACGTCCACAGTTAGTACATTTTACCGTGATACTCTTTATATATAGACATGGTCAACAAAACTTGAGATCGAAATAGTATATTGTTTAACGAGCAAGGAATGATAGTTATTTCCCACGGCTCATGCTGCAAATCATACGAGTGGGAAATTAGCATTCCATGCGAGTTGAACACTATACTTTTTCTACGGCTGTAATAGATAATAGCGAAATGATTTAACAAATAACATGAATTTCAAATTTAACGTCATTCAAAATTTCTATTTAGGTACAATTAAAATATCAATTACACTTAGTATAAATGAGAAGTTTTGAAAAAATTATTTAATTATTCACAATATTTATGGTTACATTGTTACAGTGATGAAACGTAATGTTTGAAAGACCTGATTTATTGAAATAATTACACAATGAATTATTGTGTTATCAAGAACAGTTAAGAAAGAGCAGTTTTGTATTATAGCCGTAGAAAAACTATACAATCACACACTTAATGTAATAATATACGACTTGTTAAGATGTATGTAGTTTTTGTAAAATTTACGATTTTATTGTTAAAAAACAGTACATTTTCTCTACAACCCTCTAAAGGAAAAACCAAAAAACATGAAAAAAAAGATTAACAGTCACAGGGTATGAACCGAGAACCTTCGTATCCAAAAGCGAGAACTTTAGCACTGCGCTATCATGGGTTGTCACGAATTTATTATACAATCATATAAAACTATTCTATTTTTAAGTATCCCATATTCATATTTAGTTTTTGATTTTTGGGGTAATAATATTATTATAGTAGGGGAGCCCAAGCGGGGATTTGTGGATTTACTGAAGCTCGGCAGATTAATATGTGGAGGGATATCTGGCACCCAGTTGAGTACCTTTACCGGATATGAGCTCTTAATATATATCCGCTCGTCTGGGATAAAGGATCAGCATAGTAAAAAAAAGTTGATCATTAGAAATTCTCGAGCGCGTCAGATTAAGGTAGGGTGAGTTAATTACATTCTAAAAGGTGTACATTCCAATAATCTGACGATTTCAGTGTGATGTAAGGAAGTGGGGGAGATACAAATTTGTAAAAAAAAGTCACCTTGAAATACTCGAGCGCGGTTAATTTTTTTTTCATTTTGAGGGAAATAATTTAAGGATCATGAAAATAATATAATCTGCCGATTTCCTCAAGCCGGAGTACTTAATCAATAAAGTGTAGTGTGTGCAGCTCTCTTCCCTTCTCACTCTTTTCTATGTCATCACTGCAATTACTCATTTTTACAAATATGTTTCTCTATTAGTATAAAAAATTCTGACAGTTGTTTTGACAGGTGTAGAAAAAAAGTAATAATTAATTAATTAATTTAGTTCTTTTATTTTTGATACTTACAAATTATTTCGAAAAATGAAGATTCCCAAAAATATTCAATCACAATTATTACTTTTTGTTTGATGTTTTCTATTGGCACGGTAGTATATACTGGATGTCTTATAATGAATTGTACACAGAGTGAGAGTAAATTTCTTACAAAATATTGCCATTCAACTCAACTTACATATTAAAATAGATACAAGCTACAAAACCTGTGTCACACCCCAGATTTGAGTATTCTAAACACGATGTTGACCGGGGGCAATAGTCTCGTTAAGCTCTGAAATATTTACATGTCTGTCCGACTCACAGAATCTACTACTTGTAATAAATTGCTCGCCAAGTTTAATAAAGATCTAGTAATAATTTTTAAAGTTATAGGTAAAAATCATTTTTCAATTTTGAACATTCTTGGATATATTTTAATATCTGTAATTGGACATCGTTAAAATAAGTGACCGCCAGAATTTTTTTTTTAAATGAAAAAAAAAACATTAGATGTGCTACCAATAACCATATTTTGCAGCTCACTATTTTTGTATTTTTGGAGAAAAATAAAATAAAAAAATGTCTTTTACACTTGTCGATGCTAACTCACTATTTTTTGTATCTTGAGGAAAAATGAAAAAATCCCTTAGCTATGCTAATCGGTAAATATATTTTGCAGTTCACTATTTTTTGTATTTTTGTACAAAAAATCTTATTTAGTGATGCTAACTGGTAACAATATTTTTTAAGATATACTATTTTTGTACTTTTTTAAAAAAAACTTTACGTAGCTGTTCTAACCGGTTACTATATTTTGCATCTCACTATTTTTTGTATTTTTGGGGAAAAAATTAAAAAAAACTTATACTTGGTTATTCTGACGAGTAACTATATTTTGCAACTCACTATTTTTTTGTATTTTTGGAGAGCAAACAACCTTTACTTAAGGATGTTACCGATAACAATATTTTGCAGCTCACTATTTATTATATAATACATAACGGCACATACAATCAAAGTTGAAAATTTTAAAAATACAAAATTTCGTTAAAATGATTGGATGTCGGAGATTTTTTTTAATTTTAAAGTTTTTAGATACGTAAACTATCAGATATAAAAAACATTTGATTATGCCCGGATTCGCTCTAACCTGCATTTGTACCGAATTCTGAATTTTTAAGCACGATGAGTTTAAACTATAATGTATATTGAAAACTGCTTACACGATATTTATGAAAATTTGTATACAAGAGTTTGTCGTTGTGTCACATCTAAATAAAATATTTTAACTTTCGGTCTGTACAGGGTGTTTCGAAAGTAACTACCAACTTTGTTATTTTAAATAGAACATCCTGTATTTTTTTACATTTTTAGATTTGGCCTTAGAAGGTGATTTCAAAAACCTGTTACACTTATAAAATAAATAGTTTTGAAGTTCTAAACAATTCGCATTTTGTCAGGTTCAAGTGATTGCTCCGGCCAAACGACATAAGATCGGATAAAACGACATAAAATCGGATAAAACGACTTACGTGTCTCTATCTTATCTTTTTGTGTTCTAGTTGGTGACATAAGAACACAATGTATACAGGGTGATCAGAGTTTGCGTACTTTTGATAACCTTGTATACACAAAAAGTTAAGATAGGAACATTTAAGCCGTTTTATCTGATTTTATGTCGTTTGGTCGGAGCAATGACTAAAAGTTGAAAAAATGCGATTTTCAATGATCTATAACTTCAAAACTATTTAGTTTATATTATATGTATAATAGGTTTTTGAAATCAGATTCTCAAAATGAATCTAAAAATGTAAAAAACTATCCTGAAGGCCCATTCTAAATGTTGGCCAAAGGCTTTTTAAATGGGATGAGTAGCTTCGGAGATTACCTTCCTACATGCAAACTTTACCCTCTTTATAATTTATAATATTAGTATAGATTGATATTTTATAATAAATACTGAAGATATGTATGCTTAAAATACTGATAAATCCCATAATAAATCATTAAAAAACACAACAACACGACACCTCCTTATTTAAAAAATGAAAACATCTTAAAAATGGATCTATGCGGGAGATTTCAAAAACAAATATTTTCGTAATTTTGTTTGCATTTTGCCCAAACACATAGTACAAAACAATAATAAACAAGATAAAACCATAAATTTTGCCGGTTGACGTAAATAAATATGATGTCATTTTTAATTATTTTTCCAATTATAGCAAGAATTTTTAGCTAATTAAGATATACTTATTTTATTTGAACTTTTTATATATTATAGAAAAATTTTAAATACGTTTTTAAACAAATTTACTCATTTATCTAAAACTTGAAAATAATTCTGAAAATGCTTATTCCGCGACATCATTGTTACATTTCAATTAAACCAAATTTATAGATGTTAGACCTTCCATATCGCAAACTTATTATCTAATTAAAACAATTTTACTAATGTAAACGTAAATAGTTCCATATTGAAAACAGTTGATAGGATAAAAGTCAAGGTCGAACAAAAATGTCGCAGTTTGCTTCTAGATTAAACAGATGGTTATGCTATTAAAAAATATATATTAAATCAACGAATTAATTTAGTTCTAAAAATTAGTCACGATCAGAAAGAAAACATTGTAATTATATTTGTCAGTACTAGCACAGAAGATAAACTAATATTATCTTCTGTCGTACTAGGTTTGTTCTGGTTTCGAAAAATATCTGTCCGAGCGCATGTGCAGTATAAAATTCGTGTTCTGATTTGTCTATCGCGTGACCTACTGCACATGTTCCTGATTCCTGACTTTCTGGCACCGATACTTTTCGAAACCAGAAGGCTGGAATTTTCTGCCAATAATGAGAATAATCCAAAATAATGTCTTTTTAATTTTAAAATATTTTAAAAACCGTACTCCTCAATATCCAACCAGTGAAAAGCGCTTTGAAAATCACATTGCCAAGTCGATAACAATATAACCTCGTGTTAATAAAGTAACACCGTAGTAAACTGACCATATTACAACATTGCAACGGATAAAGCGGTCTTATTGATGTTACGTCACTTACCATTTTAACTACTTTTTCAAAGGACCACGCACTTTTCTTATGGAAACGGAAGCACCGTCAAATTGTCTGAATTTTTAATATGTTGTAGTATTTGATGTTCTGATCAAAAGTTTCCATGGGCCCAATTCCATCCTATGGCTAGTTTTCGATATACAGGGCGTTGAAGTTCAATATCCCAATTTTTTTAAAATGCGTACCAAAAAGTCCCTTTTGAATATTTTGTTTGATTCAAAACAGCAGGATAGTCACTCTGAGGCTCTTATGTGTCTGTATCTCCACCTTCACATTCGAATATCACGTAAGAGGCTGATTCGTCCGCCTCGTTACAAAATCTACAAAAAGGTTCTTCTTGGATGAAGATTTCCCTTCCTTCGTATTTACTTTTTGACTATAAAAATTGCTATATTATAGACTAAACGTCTAATATTTCGAAAAGTAGCCATAGGATATAATTTTACCATTAGGAATTTTTAAAGAGAAGATCAAGATGTATCCTATGTCAAATATTAGGAAACTTTGACGGAGATTTTTTTTTAATGTTATTTTGCCCTATATTTGTAATGTAAAAATACATATTTTATCCAAAAGAGGTCTGTGACAGCTTGAATCGCCCTATATCAGCCAAAAACTTTAAAAAATATTCCAAAGGGACTTTTTGGTACGCATTATAAAAAAAATCGGTTGTGTCGCCCCAAAACTTTCCCGACGAGTATCTACGAATACTTTATCAGATATTTAATGTTAAAGTTTCAACTTTTGACATTTTTTAATTTTTGACAGGTGACAGTTGGAGAAATAATTTTGACTGTTCTGAATAGAGTTTTTCAAGGGCTTTCAAACGACATATTGCATGTCTAATTCTGTGACATATTGCATCTTTCATTTTTTGATAGTGATACTTCCGTTTGACAGATCTCGTACAAAAACTAACTGATTCTTCCGACAGATACCCAAACCCATATACCAAATTTCAGGTCAATCGGATTAATACTTCTTCAGATATTTAATGCTGAAGTTTCAAATTTTGACATTTTTTTATTTTTGACAGGTGACAGTTGGAGAAATAATTTTAACTGTTCTGAATAGAGTTTTTCTAGGACTTTCAAATGACATATTGCAAGTCCAATTTCGTGACATATTGTATCTGTCATTTTTTGATAGTGGTACTTCCGTTTGACAGATGTCGTACAAAAACTAATGGGTTCTTCCGACGGGTAACCCAAACCCCTATACCAAATTTCAACTGAATCGGATTAAACGTGTGGCCTCTATCGTGGAAGAATACGCACACCGACAGACAGACTTCCATCTGGAAATGGTCTTAATCGTCTCAGGGGACCCGAAAATGGATATTTATGTTTTTATCTCGAATTTTTTTTTTTAGCTCGTTCATAATACTTTCGCTTCTAGGAGGTGAGTCGGGAAAGTAAATTTGGGATATTGAACTCTAGCCATAGGATGGAATTGGGCCCATAGAGATTTTTGATCAGAACATCAAATACTACAACATATTAAAAATTCAGACCATTTGACGGTGCTCCCGTTTCCATAAGAAAAGTGCGTGGTCCTTTCAATATTGAGTTAAATCACATTTTAGTAACAACGATTTTGCTTAAAGTACATTTATTTCGACCTTTGAAACTATTATTTCATTATCATTTAACTGTTTACTTTTGTTAAAGAAACATTTATCTTAAACAACTTAAAAAGTAAATATAGCTCGGAACTCCTTATATTTACTGCACTTACTATACTGGTATTTTTGAAGTACCAAATCAAAAGTCACCCAAACCCCTATTGCTAGATTCTGGATTTATAATATGAAAAACTATTTTATTGTAAATAATTTTTTTTCTTCGCGAAAATTCATGAAAATCGCGAAAAAGATATGTAGGTGGGCCACCCGTAGCGCCTCGGTCTGTAATATAAAAACTAAACATTTTTTTTTAATCTGTATTCATAGCAAGATTAATATAAGAAAAAACAACGATATATAAAAATAATTTTAACTTTATTAACTTTAAATGATTACTCCGGCCAAACGACATAAAATCGGATAAAACGGCTTATCCTGTCCCTATCTTAACTTTTTGAGTTCCACTTGATGGCATAAAAACACAATGTATACATGGTGATCGAAGTTTGCATACTTTTGATAACCTTGTATATATTTTTCTGATATGCACCAAGTAGTACTTAAAAAGTTAAGATGTAAGCCTTTTTGTCAGATTCTATGTTGGTTAGCCGGAGGAATCACTGAAATTTGAGAAAATGCGATTTTCAATTGTCTGCATAAATTCAAAATTATTTAATTTATAATATAGGTGTAATATGTCTTTGAAATTAGCTTCTCAAGGCGAATCTAACAAAAAATACAGGGTGTTTCATTAAAAAAAAAATCAACTCTCACAGGTATCACTTTCCTGGAGCAACCTGTATAATTAAAATTATGTTTATACTGTCCTTTAGTGTAATTAAATAATATTCAGCGTCATCTATGCAAAACCACAAATACAAATCAAATTTCTGGTAAATAATATAAGTAGATGTTATAATTCATGTGAATGTATCGATTTAATGAGATTTCAGTTTACTTTATTCAATAATTTCAGTGCTACAATGAGTTTAGTTTATTAGTTTATTAGATATTTAATTACTTCGGAATACCATTATTTTTTTAGGGTTTTTCTGATTTAACTTATATAAATCCTTATTTCTATGGCTCATTTAAGTTTTTGAAGTTTTGTGTTAAACAAACGTTATAGGTTATGTTGTTTCATATAAACGTTGTCAGTCACTCATATAATTATTATTTATATGAGAAAGTCTGTACGTCCTCTAAGATCGTGCCAAAAAAAAATTGTCAAATCATACGACTCTGTAACTCATCAATTACAAGATGAAGCGTCGGTTGATTATCTGATGAATTTGAGTCTGATATCGAGTTATGGCGATGGCTTCGATATTAATTTCGATTATTTTGGGTCGGCAGGGTCGGCGGCGACTAGCGGAGCCGACGGCGATTACCAGCTGGTCCAGCATGAGGTGCTGTATTCCATGACCAACCAGTACGAGGTGCTCGAATTCTTGGGCAGGGGCACCTTCGGCCAGGTAGTCAAATGTTGGAAGAAGGGCACCAACGAGATCGTCGCCATCAAGATTCTCAAGAATCATCCTTCTTATGCCAGACAAGTAAGTACCGATTTAATGATATTAGTCTTTTTTCCCTGAAATATGATTAATTAGATTAAATATAAGAGCAAACTCGAAGACCAGTTATAAAAAATTATTTTTAGTAGTAAAGATATTCAATTTGTCACTAACTTTCTTCCACATTTTTCACAGGCTTAAGACTGTCTGTGTGTTTTATAATTTATTCATTGAATGGATTCGTTATTTACTTTTTTAGTTCTTAAATTAAATACATGTAACAGGAAAAATGTAACACCTCATACTTTTAAACACATTTAGTTATAGACCGAGAGCACACTGTACAAAAAACCGTAAGCAAAAGAAGATGCAGCAACGTCGATAGAATGGTAGAAAGGAGCATATAATAAAATATGACATCAAAATGCCTATTTTTTCGCTCTAGGTGGGGGTTGAGAGGCTGTCTTAAAGACCCTATATACTCCAAATTTGGTGCGATCGAACGTAGGAAGCCCCTGGTGGCCAAAAATGCGATTTGCTGCATGTAATAGTGCACGGGCAAAAAAGGGGCGACGATTTTTTTTTAAACTTGGCCGCATCGCTAGAAACTGAAGGCCCTTGCTGCAAGAAAGAGCATTTATAGTAATTTTCCATAAATGTGGATCCCAAATGTGATACAAAATACGTCACTTTGCGAGAAGGGATAAAATTGGTGGTAGCTAAGCCAGAGGGCGCTCTTGAAAGGGATTTTTGTTAGTTTATAACCCAATTAATGTGGATACAAAAATAATCTTTTATATTTTTTCAACTACCGATGCACCACGTGACATTTTTGTGATCATGTGGTACAGAGAACCCATTTCTATTACTTGCTGCATCTGTTTCCCTGACGGGTTTGGCCACTTCCGGCTGCGCGCAATCTACGATGCAGCTCTGCGTATATAGGGTCTTTAAGACATCCTTAGCCCTTTCCCCGGACTCGCCGCAGCTTCTTTCCATGGAAAGGCCGAACAAAATTCCCCTACTACCGTTCCACTTAGGTATAGACATCTTGATGCCATATTCTATTATATGCTCCACTACCGGTCTATCCGAGTTGCCGCATCTTCTTTTGCTTACGGTTTTTTTTGGAGTGGGCTCTTGTCTATTATATGTGGTATGACCTGCTTTTCCTAGAAATAATTAAGTTTGGGAACAAAGGCAAAAGACAATTTGACATTTGGAAAAATTTATATTATTAAAAAATGTTGATAAAAAAATTTTGGGTCCCTGTTGATATTTCGAAAACAAGAATTTCGAATTTTTTTTTCGAAGTATTTTATTTCGAAAATTCTTATTTCGAATAACTGTTATTTCGAATTCTTTTATTTCGAATTACATTTTTTTCGAAAAACTTTGATTTCGAAAAATATATTTCGAATACCTAAAATACTACTTTTTTATTTCGAATGTTGTTTATTCAAAAGACAGTATTGTCGAAATTATTTTGTTCAAACTTTTATATGCGAAAAGCTTTTATTCCGAATTAAACATTTATTTTTTTTTTACTTTATCGACCTAGCTCAGTCTTGTATATCTTATATCAAACATATTGGATGCTACTTCCATTTTTCTCAATGTCTCTACAGGAAACTGCAGTCTGTGGGACATAAAAATAAATTGATAGTAACCTTGGCATTTATTCCTCCAAACAGTGTTCTAAGATGATTCGATATTAATTTGAGAGAACATCTTTTCCCAGAACAACTAAAGGAATTCATACAGTATTTGGAAAATACTTGGGTGGGTTCTGTGCATTGGAGCACAAGAAAAGAATGAATGTTTCCAATATCTATGTGGAATTATTATCCGGAATTTTTAAAAAGCAATCACATTACCATTAACGTAGTTGAAGTGTTACACAGAGGTTTATATTCACAAATTTCGGCAAAGTAAACCAAATGTATGGAATTTTATAAATGGAATTAAGAAAGAGCAAAACATGATCGAAGCCAAAATTTTGAAAAGTCAGATGGGCGAAACAACCTACCATAAGAAACCATCATCATTAAGTAGCAGATTAGATGAAATATGCAATACATTGCAGGAAAGATTTCCTTAAAATGGAGAAATACCGGATAATGAGCTCCTTTTACATATAAAAAGGTTGGCCCATATTTTGTAATTTATATCGTTTAACGTTTAATTCTTATTTTAGTTGAAAATAAATATATAAAATAATTTCATTAATCAAAAAGTATTTAATAATAATAACCTAGATTTTGGAAAGCGTTAAAAATAGTCTTAAAATAATGAGTTTCAATTAAAAAAGTATAAAAAAAATAAAACAAAACTTTTATTGCTGTTTTGAGAAAAAAATTATTCGAAAATTAGTTTTTCGAAATTTAAGTGATTCAAAATGTAAGTTTTCGAAAAAAAACCGTTCGAAATAAAAAATTCGAAATGTAGCTTTTCGATTAAAATGTGTTCGAAATTAAAGAGTTCGAACAAAAAAATTCGAACATAACGTGATTCGAACAAAAAGATTTCGAAACTATTACCATTCGAAATAAAATACTTCGAAAAAAAAAAATTCGAAATTCTTGTTTTCGAAATATCAACAGGGACCCAAAATGTTATATGAGAAATGAGAAATAAGATACATTCATAATAGCTTTTTCTGAAATCACTCAAGAATACCTACTTTCTCGGAGCAAATTCAGACCCCAAAATAGGCTATTCCAGTATTTTAGCCCGTTGTTAAGCAATGAACTTTCCCGGACCGACAAGAGTCCGGAAAAGTTTTTGCCTGCGTATAAGCAGTGAATCTCTGACTTTTGTCAATAATCGAACAGTGGTTGTCAAGGAAATGATTTCATAGAGAGTAAGATGGTAATCAAAAATTATTATGTATTTATAAAAAATCCTTAATTTATGAAAATGATAATTGCGATTTCAGAAAAAATAGGATGTTTACCTCGTAGTAAAAGCACATTCCCAGACTCCAATGCTTGTTGGCATCGGCTTAACGCCTCGGCCTACAATTTACATTGTCGTCCGGGAATGTATCGCTTTTACTACCAGATAAACAATGTACTATTTTCATTATTAGTATTACAATATATTTATGGTGTTTTCGAGTCGAGAAAATAAATTTCTCTCCTAGTAGGAGCTAATTTTTCATCATCTCCTACTAGGAGAGATAAATGAAAAGGCATTGGGAAATGTCGAATTATTGTGAAAATGATTAAATGTTCCTAGTAGTGGAGAAATTAATTTTTCAACTCGTTACTAAGGGTACGAAATTTTGTAATTTGTGTTATTTCCTTAATACCACATTAACATTTGCCAAACTTTTTTAGGGTCAAATAGAAGTGAGCATATTATCCAGATTGAGTCAAGAAAATGCGGACGAATTCAATTTCGTTCGCGCCTATGAGTGTTTCCAGCACAAGAACCACACGTGTCTTGTGTTCGAAATGCTCGAACAAAACCTATACGACTTCTTGAAACAGAATAAATTCAGCCCACTACCTCTTAAATACATCAGGCCGATATTGCAGCAGGTTTTGACTGCTTTGCTCAAACTTAAGGTAAGTGTTTATTTAAAAACATATCCTCAAAATAAAAATACTAACATGGCAATGAACATGTTAAATCTTTGAATATACCACTTTTATATACGAATTTTTTTTTTTGTTTATTAAATATTTTATCAGTCGCGTACATATATTTTTAATTTCACTTTTTCCTAGTAATAATTGTTTAAAGGTGTTTGGCAGTGAGGATCGTTGCCAAAAATTCGTTTGTTTTTGGAGGCATTCAAAAATAGAATAAGAAATATTTCGTCTGCAAATTTTTTGTTTTTCTTGCGTGTTTATATTGAGATTTTTATTGTGTTTAAAATGTATTACGAATGTACAAGGTATACAAGGTATTCATTTTTTTAGTACACAGAAGAAATAAGGTCAACTATTATAAACTCTTCCTTGTGTCAAATTATGCCCATTGAGGTAGGGAACTTATGTCCGTAAATGCACCCTTTCAAAAATACAGGGTGTTTAAGAGTTTTAAAAATAAAATAGTATATTATCAATAAATTTCAAATGATGCTATCGATTATAATGAAACTTTAGGATTATGAGGTTACTAAACTACTTGTTTAACGTGAGTAGATAATTTCAGGATTTTTCCAGAGGCTTACAGCAGTGATCAAGCACCCTTTTTCCACCAATCAATGATTACATTTTTAGATTTTTGAATTCTGTTAACTTTCTTTAGTAAAAAAGTAATAATATTTTACTATGCTAAAATTACACCTTAGATATAATTAATTAGAAAATAAACTGTTTCGCATTTTTACTAAGTAACTAAATTAACGTTCAAACCATTAATTTTAGCATAATAAAATGTTATTACTTTTTTACCAAGGAAAGTTGTTCAAAAAATTTAAATTTTAGTCATTTTAACCAGTGGCGGAAAATTCACGAGTTGGAAAAAATCGTCATAAAGTTTTATTACATTTGATCGTACCATTTGAATTTTATTTATAATAAACTACTTTATTATTAAACTTTAACACCCTGTATATTTAAATCGGTGCATTTACGGGCATAAGTTCTCTACCTCAATGGGCATAATTTTAGATAAGGAATTTGTCCTAGAGCGTTGGCAGTCGAATTTATTAACACCCTGTATGTTTAACTTAGACTTACTTCCTGGTAAACAATACGATTTTCTGTATTTCAGTTGTAATAATAATGGCATTTAGGGTCAGTTTAATTCCCCAACGTCATAGTCTAACTATAACTATTGACCTGCTCCACATTTCCTGTCGATTTCTTTTTTTGCCTACTGCCAAGATCGCAGTAGGGACCGCCAGCTGTATGTTTTCTCCTTACGTCTTGGACATCATTGTTTAAAAATTAGGATGATTCCAAAATATTATACAGGGTGTTTCATAGGTAAACCGACATATGTTATCCACAAATGGGTACTTAAGTGATGGGTCTAACCCGCCTCTGAGTTACAGGGTGTTTTGTCAATATTGCTCATTTCTCCCAACCCTCGCATCTTTGTTTCATATTTAACAAGCTTGTTCTAGTCATTTGGGACATTCAACTGATATAGTAATCAAAATAAAAATCCAGGTCCGGCTTCAAAAAAAAAATAACCAAATATTATTTTCATGATGGTCAACACCATGTATATTAGAATTTAAACATTTGTTTGCATATTCAGGGTGTATCATTGGGAAATTGACATACGTTAACTGCATATAGGGGACATCTATGCGATCTCAAAAACCCCATATTTAATGGGTCTAACTACTTTAATAAACAAGATATAGGGTGCTTTATCTATTTTGCCAATTTCTTGCATGGTTCATAACTTTCTAACCACACTGTATATTTTCATGATATTTGGCGGGCATATTATGTTTAACGTGCCCAATCGATCAATAAATTTACAATAAAAGAAATCCAGGTGCTCTTTGCAAATACAGAATCTATTTTAGGAAAATCTGATATACAGGGTGTTGTTTTTGTGTTGGAATATTTTATATTTTTTTTAATCCGAACCTGGATTTATTTTATTGTAAATTTATTGATCGATTGGACAGTTTAAACAAAATATGCCCGCCAAATATCATTAAAATATACAATGTGGTTAGAAAGTTATGAACCATGCAAGAAATTGGCAAAATAGATAAAACACCCTGTATCTTGGTTATTAAAGTAGTTAGACCCATTAAGCATGGGGTTTTTGAGATCGCCTCATCTGCAGTTAACGTATGTCACTTTCACAATGAAACACCCTGTATAAAAAGTTGAGTATGATTTCATGTTTTTTGGTATTTGTGCCATGCGCAGTTCCATTCTCGCCGGTAATCAGGTTGGATGAGATCGGATATCTCGTGGAATTGATAGGGGTTGTTGGCACAGGAACACACTTGCTAGTCGGTAGATCACCCGAATGACTATGGCATAGTCCGGGGTTTAGCCTGATCGAGGACCGTGCTTCGGAACCCACGTTAAGCTGTAGATCCCGTCAAGATTAGCCCTGGTAACAGAAAAAAGACGTTAAAATAAACGTGAAAACCGCAATATCTTTTCTACAATTTTTCGAGTTTTCGAAAATTTTAAATGACCCGAGGTCAAAGATTAATATCATTAGGGGGTTTTAACGATGCTGACTAGATGGCCGTTGTCTATTTGGGCGCATCCTAGTTCGCTCCCGCGGTCAGTTGAGCTTGTTAATCGTATACGAGTTCGCTCCAAAGGTACTATACTAATTCGCTCCGGTTTGCCTACCGCCATCCAGGTAGGTTATAGATTATATGGAATATTAAAAAATAAAAAGGATGGTTTTATTTGTAAAATTATTATTTATTTACCATTTGAGTATATTTGGAACTATTAGGATCTGGAGAATAAAACAAAGAATTAAATTTGGAATGGAAACTTTCCCATACGTTGGTAGTTTGTTGAATTGAAGAACTGTGTTCAACCCACATGGAAGGAGGAAATGATGCATCTTCAGAAATATAATTATCTACCAGGTAATCCGAAAATTTTACTACAGGTTCTGTGTTTGGCATTATTGCAGCCAAATCAGTAGCAAAACAATCCCCAACCATTTCTGGGTTCAAAAATGGCAGTCCAAAAATATATGTTAGGTAATTTCCAATATCAGAATTTTTGAAATACTCTGAGGAACATCCAAGACTCTGCCGGAGCGAAATTACCTGTCATGTTTTCGGGTCGGGGATTAAACTCTGACCGCCGGAGCGAACTAGTGTGTACCGGTCTATTTATCGCTATCTATTACCGATTCCGAGTTGAACATGTCACAGACAGACGGACAAAGCTGTTGTATAAGAGTTATTCATGTTTTTTGATATTACATATTTCATTCAGCTACTAAAAGTTATACTTAAAACAACAATTAATTGTTTCAATAATAGTAATATTCCAAACTTATTGGTATTTTTCTAAGGCATATACAGTAAAAAATCGGTTGTATCGCCCCAAAACTTTCCCAACAAGTATCCAGAGACAAATACTTTTTCAGATATTTAATGTTAAAAGTTTCAAACATTTTTTTAGTTTTGACAGGCGACAGTCAGAAAAACAATTTTTGACTATTCTGCATAGAGTTTTTCAAGGGCTTTCCAATGACATATTACAAGTCAAATTCCGTGACATATTGCTTTGTCATTTTTTGACACTGACACTTCCGTTTGACATATCTCGGACAAAAACTAATGGGTTCTTCCGACGGATAACCCAAGCCCATATACCAAATTTCAGCGCAGTCGGAATAAACGTGTGGCCTCTATCGTGGAAGAATTCAGACAGACGGACTTCCATCTGAAAATGGTCTAAATCGTCTCTTTGGACCTCAAAATGGGATATTTCCATCTTAATCTCGATTTTTTTTAGCTCGTTTACAATCCTTTCCCGGATCGTAGGTCGTGAAATTAAAAAATCCGCACCATATGAAAAAAATATGTATTCATTTTTCATTAAATTGTTATTAATAACAATACTAGGCGACTACTTACATATGAATATTTAAATATTTTCAACTAAAACAAAGCGAAAATTTAATAAAAGTAAAGTTCTTGGGTATTGGACAACACTTTAAAATTTGTTGATATTTTGACAAAGTCGATACATCCGTATTTAAAATCTTTTAAAACTGAAAGGCTTGTGAGAAACTCATTTTAGTAGATGTTCAAAATGTCCACCATTTTGTTGAGCTCTCTTCAATATGTTATGAGTAGCTTGTCTGATTATTATTAATGGGTTAACTCTGACTTACTCACAAGTATCATTAATTCTATAAAGAAGTTCTTGAAGGTTCTTTTTTTTCTCTCTGAAATGCCAAGAACAATTGATTTAGGCTTTAAAATAATTAAATATTCTTTTGCTGGGCTGTTAATCCCAATGTTGGAGTCTTTCTTATAGACGGTAGTTTAAATGTATTTGTTTTTTTACCTGATTTTCACAAAATCATTCGAGTTTTGGAATCTATAATTCTGTGTGTATGTGTGTAACATCAAGATATTTCAGTGACTTCAGATTCTTATTTAGGACCAAAAAGTATGCCAATAAAGTGTTTTTAGTTTTGATGTCGAACGAACCGTTACCTAGGAAATGGCGGCCAAAGTTTAAAAAAATTTAGAATTTTTTTTTGTAATCGGCAATAGATATTGAAAGGGGACCGCAACTAATAAGTACCTATTGATGAGTTGTATATATATTATATTAGAATTACTTTATGTCTATGAAACTCTCTCTCTTTTTTTGGTTGGGTTCCTTCAATAAAAAAAAAAAATAAAGATTACAAAAATTTTTTTTCAAAAAAAAATTATAATTTTGCCCCCTTAAAAATTCTTTCTTCTGTTCTTCCTTTTCACTTTTCTATGTCCTGTCTACTTTTTCTTCTTAAATTATTTAGAACACAATTTTTTTTTTAATTTTGTACCATTCTACCTCTTCAAAATAGCTTCTTCCATTTATTTACTTATCCCTCGTATTATCTTCTTTCTTCAAATTTCTGCCTAATTACTTTTGATAGAATTCTATTTAAAATGATCTCCATAATATCAACCAGCACTGTTTTATCATAATAGTCTAAGAGCTAGCCCATCCGACTAACCCGTTTCGCACAAAGCTAAAAAAAATTTAAATGATGTTTTATTATCATTCAATTAAGAAAATACCGTTCTGGCAGACATCTTGCAGTTGCGTCATTATACCTTAAATCTTTGAAAATGTAAAAAAAAATTTTTTTAATCTGCTTCCACAAGGCTACAATTTTAATATGTTGTAATTTACATATGTTTGTGTAAAAAAAAATTGACAACCTATTCTGACCGTGAGACAATATATATTTTTTTAAATTTTACTTAATACTAATTTAAAAGTTTAAAAAAATTATAGACACTTCAGCGTAATTTTTTTTAGTTGATTTTTCATACAAAAAGTCCCATTATTAATTAAGTATTTTTTTGTGGTTTATTTTCCACGTTGTGTATTTCGCTTCGTGGAGATTTTATACTGGATAAGATAAGATTCTTACATTGTTGTTTCCAACCTTTTAGTTACTAATTTTTTTAAGTACTTAACAAAAATGAAAAAAAATGCAAAAAAATAAATAGCTTAGATAATTAATATCTCGTAGATTATACTAATAAAAAATATTACAAAGTCTCCAAAAAATCGATATTAACAAAGGCGCCACAAGATATATGTGTTGACAAATGGACGAAAAAGAAAATTATCATTCTAGACCTTCTCGATTTTGTCGGCATGTTTATAAAATTATAATTTTTATACTAAATTGCTGAATCTAGAAAGCTTGAAGTAAACTAAATTAAAGAGCTAGAACGAAATTTGGTTCCATTTAGTCATATAGTTGATTAAAATGTATTCAATGTTAAATATCAATTACCATTTACTATTATCGATGGAAAATTATGTAATTCATTGACTGCAGTCCAGTTGGAAAATAATAGACAGCAACTTAGTCGCACAATACTTGCAGATCATATGCCAAGAAAATGTTTGAGACTGAATAATCCACCATTAAAAGCCCGAGACTGAAAGTCGAGGGCTTTTTAGGTGGATTATTCAGTCGAAAACATATGCTTCAAAGCAAAATTTTGAAAAAAATTGACTAGCCTCAGTTTATGTGGTTAAATTTACAGATCGAGGGTTGTATGTTAAGATTATTTCCCAAATTGGGAATGTAGTATTTACATTTTGTCTTTATTGTTTATTAACATGCATATTTGTCGACTTGAATGTAAAATCCACAGGACATTATTGTGAAAATAAGAATATTAGGAATTATTTACAATAACATAACCCCAGAAAAAGGTTGACGTTTCTCATAGATTATTTCTCATCTTGAAAGAAAAATTCATAAGAAATCGTTGCGAAAACAAGAGTTTTGGAGTCTAGGAGTATGATACCTGAAATAGACTATCTGACTGGTTTTGTATTAATTTTAATCAAAGCTAGGCGTCGTTTAATCGCGATTAAACGAACTGTAGCTATGCAAGTCACGTGTTGCAATTTGGAGTTCTATCAATGATTGTATTTGTTATGAGGGAAATAATCGCCTTTATTTCATAATGCGTTGTAGTGTAGTGTTTTTCTTCCTTCCCTTTTTTCCGCTTCCTTGATTTCTCCATTTATGGGTCTGTCTTTTCCATTGGTCCACTCTGTATTCTAAAGTCAATCAAATGAACAATGTCACCTCGCTAAATATCTTGTCGATGTCGATGAGTGACAGATGAAATGTCAATTACTCAATTACCAAAATCGTAACGAAAATAGTCAAAGCAATGCCGATGAAAAAAAGGAATATACAGGAAGGTTAGGCATTATATGTCCTGCACCAAAATCACAAAACAACATTAGTCCGCCCAGCAAACACAGACTAGCCGACCCGTAAACGGCCCATTAGCGACTTGCCGAATGGACGTATTCGGCCCGCATACGGCTGCCGGCGCGGCGTGCTATACTCTATTTAACAACCAGGAGGAGTAATTCGATAAGCCTTACTCATACCACTAAAAGTTACTAGATTTTCTATTATAAAGAGCGTGTTCCGAAATCCGAAATATTCTTGTTCAAAATCTATGAAATAGTTGACTGTATCGGACAAGAGGCTAAATTGAAAACGGCATTACCAATAAAAATTTGGAAATAGTTTATTCTATTTTAATTGGAAAAAAAATTAAAAATCTTTTAGATACATTTTGTCATTTCATTGGTGGATGCCATTTTCGATTTGGATTATTGTCATTTGCGGCCACACACGTTAATTAAGTCGATTTTTTTTTGGTCCCAGACAACGGCAGTAAATACAGGGTTGTTTTGAAAAATAAGTGATTTATTTTGTTTCTTAACAAATAGTTCAAATTAATATGTGAATAAATGGGCTTTGTTTTTTAATTTAAATGAAAGAAGTTATTATGAAAAATATGGTAGGTAATTAATCTCATTTTTAACAGGCTAAATAAACACGAATTAACTTTAATTTAAATTTTAATAAATTTGTATGTAAGTAGAAAAAAATCCAAATTATAACATACAAATGCAACAAAATATTTATATTTATATTAATCTACATCAGAAGATTCAGATTCATCCGAGCTTCCAGTGTTCGCAGATTATTAATGGCTCTATCATGTCATCCATTAATCCATCAAGTTTAGACATTTTTTCCTTTTCCTTAATTACATGTTGTACGCATTTATGGCAATTTGTAGGCGTAAAATTTTCAATGGCTAGTAATAAAAGGCCTGCTAACTTAAAATTTGTGTTTTTAGCTGCCACCTCATTCTTTATTTATGCCCATATCAATTCGATGGGATTTAATTCACAGTAGTATGTTGGAAGCCTTAACACAACTTTATTAGCATCTTTTGCCATTTCGTCGACAACATACCAATAATGTTCATTTTGATGTTGTCGAATTAGGTGATAAATCGAAAGCAATATTTTTAGTTTGTAACCATTCCTACATTTCAGCTTTTCTTGATGACGAGGTAGGAATTTTCTCAACTTTTCGGCTATGATATGATGCATTATCCACCACAATCACAGCATCAATAAATAACTTTGTCAAAAATGTAGATAACCAATTCTCAAATACTTTGGAATTCATCTCTTCATTGTAATCTCCTGTCTTTTTGCCTTCAAAAACCAATAATACAATTTCTACAAAACCTGTTTCGGGACCAGCATGTAAAATTATAAGGCTTCTTCCATTTCCTGTAGAGTTTTTCAGGCCTGTGAATAAACCTTCAGTAAATGCTTGACGTCTACTGGTTAAATTTTGGTCCACAAATGTTTTTCCCCTGCTATGACCTTCATTAGTCCAAGTTTCATCTAAGTAAAAGATTGGTCTATTTTCTTTTCTGTATTTTTTTATTGATCTTAAATATGTCAACCTCCATCTACACGTTCTATTAATACAATTGACGATATCTTTTCAAATATCTAAAAAAGAAAAATATAAAAAATAAACACCAGGTACATTTAACTCTTTAAAGTTGAAAACTTACTAAAAGTTAATGTTTCAAGAAAATATATAAAGATGGCCGAGATATTTGTGGCAAATGTAAACTTTTCTTCAAAGCTTGCAAAATTTTGTTCAATATAGCTAACTCATTTCTAAAAAATAAATCATGTAATATTCTCCGAACAGCATTTTTAAACCCCTCATCAAATGTTTTTAGATGTCCTGGACTTTCTTCAATATTTTTTGGACTAGATATTGTTCCACCACCGCGGTATTCTTTTATTACTCGGTATGTTGTTGACTTTGCAACCCCTGTAAGAATGTTAAGCGCTAATGCCATTTTTAATTAGAAAGTAATAAATATAACCTATCGGCGGTCTTGGAAATTTTGGATATAACTTCAACAATTTTGGTTTTTGGTTTGTCAACCAATACTTGTTTATACATATTTAGTATGCACTGTTTTTCTGACTGACTTAAATGGCCTAAACTTAGCCGTTTTCGTTGTTTTGGTGGACAACGCGAGTGACTGCTACCAGTAGGACTATAGTAGGAGTAGAAGTTCAATACGATAGCTTACTGAAATTCTGAAAAGAATCGTTTTCCGTTTTAACGAAATAGAGTGGAAAATTAAGTAAAAATGATGAGATACCAAGAGGATGAAAGCAATAACAGAACTAACATTAACAAATTATAAAATGTCAGAACCGTCAATGTCAATTATCAGCCGATGTTAATTCTAAAGTTTGCTGTGTGAAACCGACTGCAAACTGACCAATCAGAAATCTACAGAATTGCCAACTTAAATTCAAATCGCTCCTCCTGGTTATTAAATAGCCAATAGTAGGTCATGTCCGCCTGGCCGAATGCTGGCAGAGAGTCGGCTATTCATCGGCGGCAAGCCATCGACGAACCTTTCGCTTACCGCAAACATTACATTTTTATTTTTTATATTTAAAAAAAATATATTTTTCCAAATATATTGTATGTATATACACAGGAGAAAAACATTTTTGTTCATTCGCCTGCAAGACAGCTGTTTCTGTCATTTCAGAATTTCAAATAAATAAACAAAATTGCACCTAAATGTTTATGCCTACGTGTAAAATATAAATAAGAATTCTACCGGCGTCTAGTGACGGAAGAACGAATGAAAGGGAAGTGTAGAGGCGCGAATCCGCCGTCCGGCAAACCGCTTGCTGACCGAATTATTCGGCCCAAAATACAATGCCCCTTATCCAGTTTGCCAGTACATTGCCGAGAGAATTACGTTGTTGAAAAAATAAGGATCGGCAAGACGTAAATGGACCACAGGCGGCCCAAATCATGGTTATTTAGCCGTCGGCGTACCGTATGTGTCGGCAGGCGGCCCCTAGTTTGCCTATTGCGTTTGGTTTGCAGGGTGGTTGCCTAAACAAATACCTCAAAATGTTGTATTAATTACTTTTTTTATTTCTGAATCAGTTCTAGGACTTGTTAAGCTTCAAGAAAATGGATGATGACATTTTGTCACCTTTGGGCAACTAGATATATTCAATATTGCGACCAATATGGTATGTGCGGCAGCAAAGAATTAGGGCATCATTTGTTTCTTATCATGGTAGCACCAAAAATACTTCTTAATACCTTTTCAGCGACCATTCTCAATGCTCAGGAAAAAAGTGGATTCGTGACGTCACGTTCATTAAAATTAAATATGGCATTGTTGTATAAGCTGAGCACTATGGGACTTGTCATTTAATACTTGTTGCTTCACGTAGCAGAATATTATCAGTCGTTTTTCTCTTTGGCTCTTTTTCTAGAAAAATATCTAATACGGGATTGATTGGTAGTTAGATCTGGTTCAAACGAAGAAGCCATTTGTGAAAATACAGGGTGTCCCACTATAAAGTAACACATTTTGACGGCTTATTACTCGAGAATGGAAAAAGATATCGACGTGCAGTTTTCGCTAAACTTCTTATATTTCCTTCAAATTTTTATTGACATAGTTGCCAAATGTATATTTTTCCCGAAAGCGCTGAAAAAAAATGACCATTTTTGAAACGAAATTATCGGTTTTTTGAAATACAACACCCTATATTTTTTAATACCATCTGATAGTCCCTTTCTTCCCCTTTCCAAAAATGTATACATTATCGGCATATACTCAAGTTTTTAGGGAAAGATTTAATTTTTTATGAAACCATGTCAATAACTTCCAAACGTAAATTATCACATTTTAACAGCTTGGAAACGTTATAACTCGAAAATGAGACAATCGATTAATGAGCGGCTTTCACTGAAATTCTTAGAATTGTTTAATTTTTTTATGACACCGTTTGTAAGTCTCAAAAGTCGTCTAACATTTTCGTAAGAAAGTTACTTTTGTTAATTAATAAAAGTGACCAGGATAAGATTCAGAGCCATTTTTGACAGAAATACGCCTATAGACGAAAATCGATATTAACTTGGGTACAACAATTTACAGAATCGGGAAAACTAGAAAGAAAGAAAACATTTAAAACAAACATTTTTATTTACATATAAGAACAAGGAACCAAACATTACTTCATAAAACACATCAAAACA
Organism: Neocrepidodera transversa; assembly: GCA_963243735.1. Lineage (NCBI taxonomy): Eukaryota > Metazoa > Arthropoda > Insecta > Coleoptera > Chrysomelidae > Neocrepidodera > Neocrepidodera transversa. The sequence goes on along the minus strand of OY725343.1, from coordinate 27,181,038 downwards.
AAAATAATTATATTTAATAAATAAGTTGTTGTATGTGACCTCCATCTGCATCTCTACATAATCCAAATTTCATCCAAAAATTACTGAACGCATTTTGCAGCATTTGTGGTGTTATGATATTAAAACCATTTATAATGTTATTTCTTAACTCCTGAGGGTTTGTAGGGATTGGGTTATAGCATCTCTCCTTTACATAACCCCATATGAAGAAGTCTGGTATGGTTAAGTCCGGGGACCAGCTCGACCTATCCATCTGTTGCCAAAATGATCTGATAATGAATTTCGAGCAACTAAGGAGTAATGTGGAGGCGCGCCGTCTTGTTGAAAATATACAGTGTTTATAATTCCATCTTGTTGTAATTGGGGATACAAAAACTCCTCCAACATGCCGGTGTAAGTGTTTCCGTTAACTGTTGCTTCATGAAAAAAAAAGGGGCCGTTGATTTTAGTTTTAGATACACCACCCCAGACATTTACTTTAGGAGCATCCCTTTCAAATTCGTTGAACGCTCTTGGATTCTCATCTCCCCAAATCCTGCAGTTATGCTTATTAACTCTTCCATTAATATGAAATGTGGCTTCGTCTGACATTATTAGGTTCAAATTAGGCTGAAATCTTACCAGAGCCAACAATGTTTCTGACATGAAATATCTTTGTTCGAATGAATGATTCTCTATTTTTTGGAAAGTTTGTATTTTGTATGCTTTAAATTTAATAATTTTTAGGAGCCGGTAAACCTTACTTTTTGAAAATTGTGTGATTTGGGATATTTTTCTTACAGATATTCTATTATTGTTAAGTGCTAGAATTTCCCTTACTTCCAGAATATCATTGAGCATATTGTCCTGGGCGTTTTCAGGTGTTCTCGTTTTCCTTTCTAGTTTTCCGGATTCTGTAAATTGTTGTACCCAAGTTAATATCGATTTTCGTGTAGGCGGATTTCTGTCAAAAATGGCTCTGAATCTCCTTCTGGTCACTGTTATTGATTTTGTCTCGGCATATAATACGACGCATCGCGCTTTTTCTATCAAAGTATACATTTTCGATTAATAAATTTGACTGTGTTCGTTGTTAATCTTCATACTACATAAATAATCTATTGACGTTTGTTAATGTCAGTTATATGTATTTGTTTCAAAACCACCTACGTGTGGAAGTTATTGACATGGTTTCATAAAAAATTAAATCTTTGCCTAAAAACTTTAGTATATGCCGATAATGTATACATTTTTGGAAAGGGGAAGAAAGGGACTTTCAGATGGTATTAAAAAATATAGTGTGTTGTATTTAAAATAAACCGATAATTTCGTTTCAAAAATGGTCATTTTTTTTTCGGCGCTTTCGGAAAAAAATATCCATTTGTCAACTATGTCAATAAAAATTTGAAGGAAATATAAGAAGTTTAGCGAAAACTGCACGTCGATATCTTTTTCCATTCTCGAGTAATAAGCCGTCAAAATGTGTTACTTTTTAGTGGGACACCTTGTATTTTGTTTGGAAATTACTGTTTCGAAAATACTCGATATAGAGAAATTCAACTTAAAAAATACAAAAAATGTTTCCCAAATTTTGTTACAGCTAATAACTGTTTCATATTTTAAACAAATATAAAATCACACCAAATCCTGAAACAGGACCTAAAATGTAATGTTTTTTAATGAGTCGATCAAATAACACAGTTCAATTATATATCAAAGGTGTATATTAAACATTGAGCTGAGCTACATTTTGGGGAAGAACAGTAATACGTGTTTCTGAACGTGGCTATGGAACGGGGTGTTTCTGATGAACGTGATGTAAGAAATGATGACGACCGACGTATACCAAACCCTAGACACAACCACTTAAGTCCCTATTTAGATAAACGAACCTTCTTTTTGTATATATTAGGAATATAGGCTGGTGATACAAATATATGAAGGGCGAGATCAGTATACGAATACGAACGAAAGCGATATGTTGTTTAACATAAAAGACTTTTAGTTATAGTTAAATATATAGTTTACATGTTTTAGTTATAAAATAAAGTAGTTCTTTTTTGATAATTCTTACATATCAGAAGTGGGATAAACAGCCTTAAAAGCCGGTTCAGTTTTCTTGACAAAATGGGAAAAAGTAAATCCAAAAAGCGTAAAAATTCGAAACGTAGACAAAGTAATCGACGGTCTCGCGAAAGTCGAAGGCGTGATCGATCATCGTCTACTGATACTTATACGAGTACGGATAGTGAGAGTGTTGCCCTTAAAAAACAATTGGAATCACTAAAAAGGGAAGTTAACGAACTTCGAAATAATTCGTCAATGCTAACCGCGACTTGTGTGAGTGACGAACAAGCAATCCCGGTGTTCGATTCCTCGAAAGACGACATTACGGTCGAAAAGTGGGTATCAAAAGTGGACACCTTAGCGGAAAGGTATAAGTGGAGTGACGAATATATTATAAGGATTATATCCAGCAGACTTAAGGGACACGCACGCCACTGGTACTATGAACAAATCACAAATGACGCTTCATGGATTGAAATGAAAAAAGGAATGTTGGATCATTTCCGTAAGTCTGTTCCATTTTCTAATTTATTAAGAGATGCTTCTAATTACGAAGCAAAACCTGGCCAAAATTTGGGTGATTATTGTTTTAGAAAATTAACGAAATTACGAGCTTTAAAATTAACAATTCCAGATGAATTTTTGATTGATGCTGTAATTGGTGGCATTAAAAATGAAAATATTCTGAGGACTATACGATCGGCACAAATACAAAATGCAGACAAACTATTTGCGTACTTAAATACGATGGGTAATATGTCCACTTCCAATTACGAAGATAACAGACATGTGACGTTCGCTAGTACTTCAAACTATCCTACTACGTCGTCACTTACAAAACCAATTAATCACCAACTAAAACGTAAGGCCCCCAACGGTTTATGTTATAATTGTGGGTTACCGGGACATATTGCAAGACATTGTCAAAGAGCCCGCTTAGAATGCGCACGAATTGTAAAAGATTAGAACATCTGCATGATAAATGTCCCTCAAAAGTAAAAGTATCGCATGTTAATTGTGGAGATAATCTTCAAAAATCGAAACACTTGTTTATAAAAACAATCTTTGTCAATGGTCATAAATCCTCTTGTCATTTTGACACAGGCAGTGCTAAAACTCTCATAAAAATGTCAGCTGTAAAGAAATTCGATCTTAACTTTACCTACTCTCAAGATAAAATTCTCGGAGGATTTATTGGAGACACCCTTTTGTGTAATAAGAATACATGAATAACACTAAAAAATTACGGGAGCGATTGTAACTGTTGACGCGATAATCGTTGATGATAAATATTTGTCTCAGGACTTATTGATAGGAAAGGATTTTATAGAACAATCACATATTTTAACGATCAAGAAAGACAAAATAGTCCTTTTCAGAATTCTGACGGTTTTAAACGATATTTCAATCAATGTTATTGAGAGTTATTCAGATAAAATAATTACAGCAAATGATCTTTCTTTCGGACCTATTGATGAAACTGATAATTTAAGATGCCTTAAGATATTAAACCAGTTTCAAGATTATGTATCATTTTCTTTGAAATGTTTAGGAAACACAAATACGGTGACGATGGAGATAAGAACCATAACCGATAGACCCATAGTTTACGATCCTTATCGGTTACCGGAAATAAAAAAGAGTATTTTACGAGAAATGATTGCCGAATTATTGGAAAACAACATAATTCGCGAGTTTAGTTCGCAGTATGCCAGTCCAATAATTTTAGTAAAGAAAAAGACGGGTGACTTCCGCGCATGCGAGGACTATAGGCGATTAAATGCCGTCACGATTAAAAAAACAAAGAAGTATTTTGTAGTTGATTGAAGAACAAATAGACAAGCTGGGAGGAGGTAATAAATTTTTCATAACATTAGATATTGCTAACGGGTTTTATCAGGTACCCATGACTGAAAATTCCATTGAAAAGACATCGTTCGTGACACTTGATGGTCACTACGAATTTTTAAGAAATACAGTAGCTTTTCCATATATTGATGATATCATTATTCCTTGCGTAACTATCGAAGAAGGCTTAGAAAGGCTTAAACAAGTATTAATTAAATTAAGAGAACATAATCTGACATTAAAACTAAGTAAATGCTCATTTTTTAAAACTAAACTAACGTATTTAGGAAGAAAGATAAGTGCCGAAGGTGTAAAACCAGGAAAAGAAAAGTTAAGAGCGGTGTTAAAAATGTCACCTCCCACAAACATAAAGCAAATCAGGCAATTTATGGGGTTATCGGGATATTTTAGAAAGTTTATTACAAAATATGCTGAAATTATGGAGCCACTTTCTCGCCTGACAAGAAAAAATGTAAAATAGATCTGGGGAGCAAGTCAAGAACATGCATTCCAACAAATTAAAAGTACTTTGATAAAGGAACCAATATTGACAATATTTGACCATAAATTACGTACAGAGCCACACACAGATGCATCCGCCATAGGTGTAGGTGCAATGTTACTTCAGTTTGACTTGGACGGAAACAAACACGTTATATCGTATTTCAGCAATCAGACAACGAACGATCACAGACAGTACCATACGTACGAGTTGGAAACTATGACAGTTGTATTTGCTTTGCGATATTTCAGAGTATAACGTATTGAAGACGACCCTTACGAAAAAGAATCTTCTTCCAAGAATTGGACGTTGGTGGTTGGAAATTCAAGAGTTCACGTTTGATATAGAGTACAGACCAGGAACGCGAATGATTTATGTAGATGCATTGAGTAGAAATCTAGTTAACGAGATTGAAACTTATTCCATAGATATTACGGAGTGTGAACTGATAGTAGGAGCACAGTTGCTACGAATTAGAAAAATACTCGAATCACGAAATATAACGAACGAAACAAAGCAATATTTTTAAAAATATAAACTTAAAAATAATGAAATTTACCGTAAATTAGATAACGATAAAGAGATGTGTGTGGTACCGAAGTTAGCAAGAATGCAAATATGCGGTCTGCCACGACGACGCAAGTCATCTAAGTACAGAAAAGACACTGAAACATATTCAGAAATATTATTGGTTTCCGAAAATGAGACGATTTGTTTCGAAGTATGTTAACGCCTGTTTAAGCTGTACCTATAGGATGCTTTTACGATGTTTTGTGTAATAGAAGCTGTAAAAAGTCAATAATCAAAGTACGTCATTGATATCTTAACAAATTTTGTGTATGTGTTCGGAGTACCAAATCGCATAATCAGTGATCGTGGTTCTGCGTTTACGTCAAAAACATTTAAAGACTTTTGCGAGTGTTACGATATAAAACATATTTTAAATGCAGTAGCAACTCCAGGTGCGAACGGACAATGCGAAAGGTACAATAGAACAATTATTAATTCTTTTGCAACAACCACTGCCAAAAATGTTAACGTGTGGGACTGTTACGTAAAAAAAAAGTGCAAAGTGCAATTAATACGGTTCATAACAAATCTATCAATGCTCTGATAGGATACAACACAAAACACGCCGCAGATTCACCAATTCTTAATGAAATTAAAGATGATTTTAATCGATTTAATTTAAAAGAACTACGTAACAAAATTTACAAACAAATCACAAAAGATCAGAAAACGCAAAAAGAACGATACGACAAAACTAGACGAGACGCCGTCAAATATAGCGAAGGCGACCTAGTAATGGTCAGAATTACGAGTGAACCAGCTACGGGGAGAAGCCACAAACTTCTTCCAAAATTCAAGGGACCTTTCCAAGTGATAAAAGTCCTTATTAACGTCAGGTATAAGGTTGAAGACTTACGAGGTCTTCGAAAAGTATCATGTACGGTTGTCACTGCTGACAACATTAAACGATAGCTCATTATTCAAGACGATGGGTAAGTTTTGCTAAATACGATTAACAGATGATGTTTTAAGTTCCTGTTATAATGAAAAGGTAACTGACGATTTTACGCTAACGAGGTCATAATTAAATGATATTAATAAGTTTACAAAAATATTTTTTTAATTATGTTTTTTTAGTTTCTTTTAAAGATCAACGGATCTTTAATACGAAGAGATCACCACACCAGTGTTCTAAAACGAAAAGATCGACGGATCTTTAATACGAAGAGATCACTACACCAGTGTTCTAAAACGAAAAGATCAACGGATCTTTAATACGAAGAGATCACCACACCAGTGTTCTAAAACGAAAAGATCGACGGATCTTTAATACGAAGAGATCACTACACCAGTGTTCTAAAACGAAAAGATCGACGGATCTTTAATACGAAGAGATCAACGGATCTCGAAGGCGAAAAGATCAACGGATCTTTATTACGAAAAGATCAACGGATCTTTATTACGAAGAGATCAACGGATCTCTAACACGAAAAGATCAACGGATCTTTAATACGAAGAGATCAACGGATCTCATTTTCTTTTAGCTCATCATGAAGCCCGAGGTCAGGCTTATATACAGGATGGCCGAGTGTAAGAAATGATGACGACCGACGTATACCAAACCCTAGACACAACCACTTAAGTCCCTATTTAGATAAACGAACCTTCTTTTTGTATATATTAGGAATATAGGCTGGTGATACAAATATATGAAGGGCGAGATCAGTATACGAATACGAACGAAAGCGATATGTTGTTTAACATAAAAGACTTATAGTTATAGTTAAATATATAGTTTACATGTTTTGGTTATAAAATAAAGTAGTTCATTTTTGATAATTCTTACAGTGACGTCATGGGTACATTTTCAAATGCGATAATATAAGTTTTGAACTAAAAAGGTCCATTGAAAAATTATAGAGAGATATTGTACATGTGATAAGGACAACTTAAATATTCAGTAATATTCTATTAACAAATCATCATAAATATGTAAAGAAAAACAAACAATGAAAAAGAAATTAGCCTTGATGTAAACCGCCGTATTGCCTGCCGATAATAAATATTCAGATACAACCTCACAATAGGACTGTTACTCATTAACACATTAGCTCCTCAGTTTATTGACCCATTGATAAAACGATTCCATACTTAGTATGACAATATTCAAAAGATATTTTCTATCGCCGACATGAAAAAAGTAACATGTTTACAGTTGAAAATAATTAAACTGATCTAGTTTAATGACCCACTGAAAATATTCCCATTAAATATAATAAATACAATTAACACACAAGTAGAAAAGTTATGATCGTATTGGATTGCAATAAATTCCTTTAAAAATATTGGTTTAAATGCCCTATGTGGCGCTTAAAGTACTTTAGAAATAAAGGAATATTGTCAATAGATCAAAAAATAAAAAAAGGGATTTAAAAACAGTATTGGTCAGTGTATTTAGATTATTCTTGAAAAATATAATCTTCCAATTCTGTTTGTAATTACTGATATACCTAACTTTTAAAATTGTGGTTATAGTGGTACACTTTATATTTTTGTTAATTATTAAAGCATTAAGAGATAATTCCTTATATTTTTAAAATATATATAGTGTTTTATATTATTTTTTGTTACTGGCCAGCTAACGTCATAATTTAGATATTAAATATGCATATTGAGCTCATTCTGCTTAAATACTATTAGATAATGGAAATTTAAATAGTTCAACAATAAATTATTAAAATTAACCATTGTATTGATTTACTTACTTTGATCTAAGAAACTGTAAAATTTTCAAGCAACTCACTTCAGTATACAGTGTGCATGGTCTAAAACACGCAATCACTAACTATCGTTCATCACAAAGTGATTAAATCTCAGTAAGTCCGCGACAATAATTTTTGCCTAGGCAAAATACTAGGCACACGTATTATAGCGATTTTTTTAAAGTATTGTCTAGATCGTGAGGATTCAACAGTAGACGTTTCCTCGGACATTTATTTTGCATCTTTTGAATTTTTTCACATTGTAATTTTCTGAAGGACAGAATACTTGATACGCATAGCTGGAGGTAGGTCTAACAATCTTATTAAAAAGCTGGACTCCTAGACATTTAGTTTACTATACCAACTTGTAACAGGGTATCTTCCTTGGTTAGCAAATCGTCTCTTTTGAAGTCACTTGAAATATTTTCTCGGGAAGAATTAATTATACTAGAAAAAAATTAGCAATTTTTTCACTAACTTTTGGCAATCTTAAATGTTCCAAATTTTCTTCATGGAATGACTTTTGTAAAACTTCACTAAACATCCTTTCTTTGATGTTTTTACAATAATTTGGCTCGTACAAGCTCGATTTAGTTTTGATGATCCTTGGCTCTTTGACATTCTTTTTAGGATTGCTTCCTGAATATAGGATACCCCAAATACCATTTAACTAATGTATTAATTAATTGATTTTTTCTTCACTTCCATCATTCTTTATTTTGTGTCCGGTTTTTATATATCTAATGTTCTAATTTTAGCCAAACTTCAAATTGTATAAAAAGAAAAAATAGAATCAAAGTCAATAAAATGATTCAGTTTTGTGTTCTTACCAGTAAAAATGTTGAGACTAGAAACTCTTCCACCTCTTGGCAAATAAATTGTATGCTTCTATTGCAAATGCTCCTTTAAATTTTCATTGAATTTTAAAGGAAATATTACATCCCTCTAAACACTTACATAAACATACTACAATCTTAGATGGTTTGACCAATGAGAAATCAGTATCGACGTCGTTTAACCAATAACAAATCAGTATGCGACTCGTAGTACGCTGTAAACATTACCCCTAACCTACCCAACAAATACTACATGATGCCGTATCTAGCGCAGTTAGTGACCCTTCACAGGGAATTATCTGCAACTGTATATTCATTCTTTTTGTGGTCAGTAATTGCTTTTGTGACTATTTTGCCAAGTTATTGTAGACGTTTTTCGTCAACCCCTAACCTGTACCTTTTTTGCCACCTCTTTTTTGTCTAGTTTTTAATTTTAATAGAGTCGAAGTTTTTCCTGCGGCAATTCTTCATGGTAATAAAATATCGTTTTTTGCCTAGTGTGGACTATTGTATATTTGTCCATTCCACGTTCTATTTCGTATATGGTGTTAATAGCGTTGTTTATTTTTATTTGTTGATATGTCACTTTTCTATGTTGTGTCAAGTCGGTCGTTTTAATGTCGTAGTATTATGTCTTGTGTGTTTTCATCAGGTTATGTAGGACATACTCTTTGATGTGAGTGGATGATTTGCAATACACTCAAATTAACGTGAGGTTCCTATTAGGAAATATTAAGTGCTCCACTACCGTGTTCAATTTACTTCGTATCCGATATCGGATTTAATGCAGACATCTACCACTCCCCACGATATACAGGGTGTGTCACGTCGACGTCCCATTAGCCATATATGGAAAAGTAATGGTATTTCAAATTTGAAAATAATTTACACGGGTTTGTAAATACGCTCTATCTAATGATGATATTTTCAACCTTCAGTGACTACCGGTTGAACCGGAAGTAGATGTCAACTTCGTGATTTCAAGTGGAATCTGCCATATTTTTTCCACTTTTTTGATTCTGCATAAATAACTGTTAACATATCAAAGCTCTAAATTACATAATTTTCGAAATATTTAAGGTTTTGAAAAAAAAAGACATGTGCGTCTAGATTAACTGCGATATCTGGCGTAATTGTTAACTTATGCTCTTTAAATTTTATAAAGGCATTATGAAACCATTATTCTAGTATAAAGTGAAACGTCAAATGTGATACATGGTGTTTAGAATCAAACATCCAATAGTCACATTTTCCATGAATCAAGCATCCAATATTCACATTTTCCGTGACCAATATTCACATTTTCCATGACCAATATTCACATTTTCAATACTCAATAATTTCAAATCAATTTGGATACAATTTTTCATTCTCTTTCGATCTGTATTTACATTCCATATACTTAAAGTTACGCATTTCTGAGTTATTTCTAGATTTATTGTAATTTGAAAATGATTTACATAAAATCCCAGTAAAAATAAATACACATTTTAATTATTTAATAATTATTGATCACAAAACATGCTCAAAAACACCACCATTGAGTTTTAAACACTTGTTGATTCTCTTCAATAAATTTTCATGCGTAATGTTTCGGGTAATAATATTCGCCCTACATTTCACCCCCTTACGAGTGAACCCCAGAAAGCCAATGGCTTGTGCGGGGAAGGGACGGCTATTATTATTATTTGCCGTGGCGCTCCGGGGCGACTTACTGAGGATTGATGGCGCCATTTGGCTATAGGTGTAGGAAAACCCGGAAAACCTCACCACCATCATCGGCACAGTGACACAGGGGGATTGAAAATCTTAGACATTAATTAAATTAATATTCAAAGCGGTTTACCTATTCGAGCCAAGTATCTAACACTGAAACTTAAATTAAAATTTCACTGCCAGACACGAGGCACGAACCCACGTTGGCTCTAGCATATAAACAGCCATAAATGAATATGACCGATAGCCAACGATCTGTGCCACTAAGACCGACGGTTCTAAAGAATAAATGGTTTTCCTAACCCTATATTGCACCTCTTCTTTTGTTGTGATAGGATCAGGGTACACAACAGTTTTAATATAACTACAAATGGAATAATCTAGAGGGTTTAAGTCGGGAGATCGAGGGGGCAATGAAAAGGACGTCTGTTAGCAATCCATATGTCCTCGAATAAATCAGATGATGAAACTCCGGAAGTAATTGTGAGATCCAGCACAACAATAGGGGGACAGAAAGCTATATTATTAGGTTTATCGACGGAGCTGTGTTTACGGGCTGTGTCCGAATTTTAAGTGCTTTCTTTGTATTTTTCTCTTTTGTTCTACTTCATCCTCATTATCGCTCTGTGAAGAGTCGGTTGGTTTGTATTTGTTTTGCGTTTCAGTTAGTGTTCTTGCCTTTTGTTTCATAAGGTTTCCTAAATTCGAGAACTTTTTCCGATTGGGTGTTCCCAACTTCAATCAGGTTGTCATTTGCCGTTTGACTTTATTCGTTTAAACGATTGTTTGACCTGAATTGCGTTTTGTATTGGGATGAAGGGGTTATTGCAGCTCCTAATACTCGCTGATAATGGATTTTGTCTGTTCCTGGTTCCATCTTGTCATTATCTGGATATTATCGTAGACTTCTGAAGTTTTACCCGTACATTGACCATTTTCCTGTTACTATCGTGTGAATAACCCATTATCTCTTCCTAGCCATCTGACTTTAAGATGTATCACCTTCATTTAAGGAAAATGTTGCTTTGTCGAAAAAAATGAAACGTTTTACCAAAAAATAGCAATCTTCTATCTTTTTTGTTTGAGAACAAAAATCAAAGCGTTTATCTCTTGATTTCAATATATTGTAATAGTTTGTCTACTTTGGGTTCTCTGGAACTTAAACACTCATTAGAACTATAACTATTTAAATAAAAATACAACTTTTATATTTATATTAAACACAACTAACAATATTAGTTTATCTTAACACGATCTTCGGTCAGCCGCTTTTTACCTTTTCGCTTGTTCCTGAAACTTCGCGGTCATCAGTTCGATGCGTCTGAAAACTTCTCGTACGTTTGGCAACGGGTGCTTATCAAAGAGACTGGAACAATCCCGACTTAATAATTCGTTACAGTATGAATAAACTTCGATAAATGGATGAAATTTATTAGGTTTTTATTTTTTTTGAGACTTTACTTAAAACATTTTCTTTACTGTTGAATGCTAAGCATCTTTAACTGGATATCTTATTAAAAAAATGTGCGAATTCTTGAAAAATTTTCCACAATTAATATAATTTCAGATTGTTTTTTTCTTAAAAACTTAATAAAGTTGGCGATTCTACTTATGATAATTACAAACTAGTGTTTTGATATTCACCCTCAAAAGATTTATTCTCTGCGCATTCTAGAATAAATATCAATGTGCAGACATACATTTTCAATATTATTTATGATAGATGGGTGTGATTTGCATATTTGAATATAATTTTTTATTTTTAACATTTTTTAGATACTGAGCGATTAAAAATAATAGCTGACTTAATATTTATGTCTTTTGTCAAAATATTTTCCAAGGTAAATTTGTTGTCACAAGAAAGCTGTATTAAAAAAAAATTAGTGCATCAATATTCCCAGTGTTCTTGAGCTGTTTAATCTTCTCAAATATTGTTTTATGCATACTTACAACTACAATTTATTTATTCATATTTCTGCAGTGATGTAAATTAATATATTTCTTTAAAATGATACTAACTATGATAATTAACATATGATAAATAACAGGTTTCTTTTTTCATAAACATGTTATTGAATGGTTTAAATACCAATTCTTTGTTAACGAACATGATTTTTTATTATTCATAAATAATTAAAAAAGACAATCAATAAAAATGAATTTTCGTTAAAATTCTTCTCCTTTATCACTACTTGCTTCTATTTTGTCACCACTATTATCAATATCTTATGAGAAATCAATAGCAAAATTTTCAGCTCATTTCCTGATCCCTTTGGTTATTTTGCATTTGGAATAGAATTTTCACCAACATACAATAATGTATGTGTACCTTTCAGAGGATAATAATCTATTTGCTAATCCTATAGACAGTTATCCTACAATCTGACCATGAACCTATCAAAAACGAATATGTTTACGTAATATAATATTATCCTTTAAACTATGCTTTAAAAATATAACCATTATCTTTATAAATAAATGAATATTGATTAATTGATTGATTGATTTGTGCAGTTTTCAAAATATTTATGATGCAAAATTAAAATATGCTATTTTGTCTTCTTTTTATACATTATTATGTAAGCGGTCTGTGTGGGCAAAATAGGTATTTCCTCTGCACTAATTTCGTTTTAATAATAGTTATAATTTAGTAGTTTATGTTTAAAATAAAACCCCTCCCAAATAGTATCTGTTTGAATTGCCGCATTTCCTTTTCCCACAAGTGATTTTCTATAATATACTACCCAATATCTTATAAACTTTTATTTGTGTAATAGTAATATAATCTTAATACATAAAAATGAATATTTGTTTGTTTGTTCGAATTTTATGCACTGCCGTGTACCGTTCATCCGATTGCGATAAAACTTTTTCAACTGAATGCTTGCATTTGCGCGATGGTTAAAGGTATAAATTAAATGAACCAGGATGAAGTTTGCGAGGTTGTTCTGCGCGAAGGTTTCTGATAAAAAAAAATAATGGCCGAACAACGAAAACGTGGCATTGCATTCATTTGTGCTTCTCACATGAACAACTGTAGGTGGCTATTATGCACGCAGATGAATTTTAGCACACGAGTCGTAGATCACCCATGCTTCTCGCATTGACAACTGGGATATAGCTTGCTCACGCGTCGGAAAATCGACATGGCATTGCAACGCATGCCGGGTAGCATTTAAACATTGCACTATAGGAATCGCCACTCGTCGCTATGTTCATTTGTTGATTTGAATATTTATTACTCCTACTGCTCATGTGCTAGTAATTATGTACGTTAAATTAAAAGTTTGATACGGAGTGTGGTCCAGTGGTAGAGTGTATGCTTTACACGAAAAAGTTCCTAGTTCGAATCCCGAGGAAATATTCTTTTTATATTTTTTTTAATACACAGGTTAGATTTAGATAGTCAAGACTTCTTTTAATAAAATAAATATTTCGGCAGATATTCGATATTCGACTCACGATTTCGACACTCCGCTCCGTGCTTCTGTAATTAGTAGTAGGAGTAAGAAATATCAAAGCAACCAATGAACATAGAGACTGGTGCCGATTCCTATGGTACAATGATTAAATGCTGCCGGGTACAGCTAGTATAATAATAAAAACCAATTATTTTTTCTTAATGATATAAAGCACAAAGTCAGGTACCATAAATTTAATAACAGAAAAGTACTGGCAGGCAACTAGCTTCGGTCACTGACCATCATCAGGCCAATATTAAGTACTACACGAGGAAAAGAATTGATCACCTTTGGGATTTAATTATTTTTTCAATTATCTTATGTTACAGTAGGCTTTGTGAATAAATCGCTCAAATTATTTAGCATTGTTCTTTATCAACTGTTGATGAACTAAAACTACGTTTTACAGTTAATTATTATTTAATAATTAATCACTGTATTTATGTTAATAAATTGACAAATTTTTATTTTATTAATTGTTTAGTTATTTATCATTTTTTTCATTTAACCTCTGTTAATAACTAAAATCTTCCCATTTAATTAACCTTAATTAACATGTTAATTATTTGCTAATGAATCATCTTATTAGGTTTAATAAATTGTCAGGATTTTTTTGTTTTTTATTTTATTTATCGGCCGAATTAAATATCGCGTATTAGTTAAAAAAAAAATAAAGAAAACGTAACAGAAAATAGTCTTACGATTTTTACCAAAGGCTTAAACTTTAATATTCATTTATCCTTATTTTACACGGTACAGTTACAAATTTAATGTCAAATACCTTCGCAGTTTCATGACAAGTTAGTTATCTTGACATATGCAAACATTTAACATTTTCATTTATAATATTTTAGTACTAGCATTCTTAATATATTTTATTTTTTTAGCAATTGGGACTGATCCACGCGGACTTGAAACCAGAAAACATAATGTTGGTGGACCCCGTTCGTCAACCGTACCGCGTTAAAGTGATCGATTTCGGCAGCGCCTCACACGTTAGCAAGGCCGTTTGCAATACATACTTGCAATCGAGGTACTACAGGGCACCTGAAATCATCTTGGGCCTACCATTTTGCGAGGCTATCGATATGTGGTCGCTTGGATGCGTGGTCGCTGAGCTTTTCCTCGGTTGGCCGCTTTATCCTGGCTCGTCTGAGTACGACCAAATAAGGTACATCAGTCAAACTCAGGGTTTGCCCACCGAGCATATGCTGAATAATGCATCGAAGACGACGAAATTTTTCTACAGAGATATGGACAGCACTTATCCTTTCTGGAGGTTGAAAACGCCAGAAGAACATGAGGCTGAAACTGGTATAAAGTCTAAAGAAGCAAGGAAGTACATATTTAATTGCTTGGACGATATTGGACAAGTTAACGTTCCCACGGATTTAGAAGGAGGTCAGCTTTTGGCTGAGAAAGTTGACAGAAAGGAGTTTATAGATTTGCTGAAGAGGATGTTGACCATGGATCAGGTAGCAATATTTAATTTGATTTTACTACATTTTTAATAAAATTGTTTATAAGTATGATCTACAATGTTATTATTGAAATTTATAGGAAAGAAGAACAACACCAGGAGAAGCACTAAATCACGCATTCGTACGGTTGGCTCATCTTGTAGACTACGCACATTGTAATAATGTGAAAGCTAGTGTACAAATGATGGAGGTAACGAATTAAACATTAAATTAGTATTGCTAGATATTCATATTTCTTGTTTTTTGACAGGTTTGCCGAAGAAACGATTACAATAATACAACTTCTGCTACACACCACCAACCTGCACAGCAAGCGCCATCTCTTGTCGCTAATTTCGTTCCAAGTTCCAATGGAAATGTAACTTTCACCATTAACAATCAATTGACCAATCAAGTACAGAGGCTCGTTAGAGATAGGTCCGGATATGACAATTTGGTAAGTCATATAAATAAATTGTTTAACACTCTTACTTTTAAAATTTTTATTTTCAGTATCAAATTTACAACGGCCGAACAGTGGGTAGACAGTATGCTACTGGCAGCAGGGCTGATCCTTTCCAGCATCAATTGGTTTCCAGTATTCTATGCCCTGCTGGTTATCAAGGAATGGGTGGATCTCCCGCCAAACACGTTACAGTAGTCCAACAACAACAATTACAAATACAACCTCCCATCTTAAGCCAACCTGGTCAACAACAATACGTTCCTGTCAGTGTAGTCGAACCTAGTGGAAGACAAATGCTTTTAACGGTATGTTTTATCTATTGTATATAATCAATTGATTTTATTATAATTTATTAAAATTCTAGAATGCAGTACAGACCTCGTGGCCCACGAACCGCCAGCAAATGGCCATCGTTCCATCATGGCAACAAATTCCACCTCAGCACGCCGCCATTCAGCAACCTCTTCTTTCCGAAGCCGAATGGGGACGCCCACTTCTTGTGGACTCATCAGCGATCCTCCAGGAACAGCGTCCTGTATTTCCTGTCGACATGGCTGCCGAGGTTTACAATCCCACCATCGTGGATCATACCGGCGCCTCTTGGGGTACCAGCAAGCGGAGCTCGAAGAATCACCATGTCCAACAATCCGGAGCGCATCATAGTCATCATCATTTAATGGTGAGCAGCACATTTAGTGCATATTTAATATCCCTTCGCAAGAATACATTCAGCAAGTCAAATTTCTTATTCGCAATAACAGTAATTTCTACCACCCTTTACAAAAAGACGTCATTTTGTAATAGAATACATTCAGCGAAAACTTGATTTCCGTCACAAGTGAGAGAAATTCTCATAGCGTTAACTTTCGTCTCTAGTGACGAAAGTTAAATTTATATTTTCAATAATTTCCCGCCCTTGTATCTACTGTTTTGATAAATTTAAATTATTAGTAAAAAATCTGATGTGGCCAGCACATGACCTCTCGCCATTTTTGAATCAAAAATTTACAGGTTGACACAAAAAAGTATGAAAAAAAATTATATTTTTGTAAATCTGGCAACAATGGCAAAAGTTTAGAAAATTTAAATGAGATGAAAATAAACTGTAGGGTATACAAAATATATGTGTAAAACTTTATTGCCGTTTTCTATAATAATGGCGTCATCACCCATAGCAACTGCCACTTCCGGTTGTGCGATTGGCACTAAAATCTAATCAGATCTAATCTAGGGTATCAGAATCCTGTATGCAAAATTTAAAATTTTTTTATTCAGTAGTTTTTGAGTTATCGTTACTACAACATCCATCCAAACACACACACACACTAACACACACACACACACACAGACATCATCGCGAAAATATTAAAATCGTATTCTAGGGACCCCAAAACGTGTTTATCCATTGAAAACTCACTACCCAATTTTTAGCATGATTCCTATACCTCTCTTATCTGAAGGGCGAGAGGTAAAAAAGACAGGAATCATTTCTATAATTAGAATGCATCTTTTTTACTTTTGTTTAATTAAAAAGTAAAATAGAACCATAAAAATACTGTCAAATTTAAAAACAATTTATTATCTAGTTGCCCGATTCCATTATAGTTTGACGTTCCTCCTTAAATGTTTACTAATAATTTAGATTCATCAAAACAGTAGATACGAGGGCGGGAAATTATTCAAAATATAAATTTAACTTTCGTCACTAGTGACGAAAGTTAACGCCTTGAGAATTTCTCTCACTAGTGACGGAAATCAAGTTTTCACTGAAGGTATTCCATTACAAAATGATGTCTTTTTGTAAAGGGTTGTAGAAAAAGTGTTTCACTCGTATATAATATATTATTATGACATAAACAGGGTTGTAGAAAAAGTATAGTGTTTCACTCGTCGAAAGCATTTTTTGAAGCTCGTGAACATTACCACGCTTCAAAAAATGTTACTTTCGTCACGTGTAAAACAATATACTATTAATTCAAATAAATTCCCAATTAAACAGTATTGACATAAAATCTAGACTTTAAACTGCAATTAATAACAAGATAATTATGTATATTATAACGCAACAGGCTGTTTAGGTTCAGATCTGTGTAATTGTTTTCCATAGTTTTCGATCTTTAACCTTTTCCTTCCAGTTTAACATATTTTTTTCTTTCTCAAATTTTCTAGAGCTGTTTCCCTCCATCTTTTTATTGGACTTTCTGTTTTATTCTTATCGAGAGGCTTTCTCCATATTTGTTTTGTTATCCTATCTTTCATTCTTTCCAAAATTCATGTTTATTCTTTTTACGGTGCTACAATGAATTCGAAAAAAAGGCGTGTGTTTTTGTGTTGTACCCTATCAGTGGGAAAGCGATGGAATGTTATTTTTTCTAGATCATTTAAATTATTCGCAAAGGGAATCTCTAAGGCACAATGGGGTGCTTGCATTTTTTTCAGATTTTTTTTTACTCTAATATGTTTATTATCCCCATTGACGAGCATAGATCAGAATTTAGAAAAATTTTTGTTGTTCAGTACCCCTAATTTTGAATATTAAATATATATGTGACTTCTTAAGGTAGCTGAGAAAACAGTATCCTGCAATTACTTTTAAATCCATCAATTCTCTACTTTTGTGAAGATGGCGGGTACACTCGACGTTATTTATTCAACTATGTTCTTACTTTTTACTACAAAATTCCTTATAATTATTTTGTCACAATGTTCAAGAATAGCATTTTTAATAGTCTGAAAAACTAGAATACATACGTAACTTCGACGCTAATTCCCCTTGCGATGATTTATAGTATCGAGATGTAGTTAATGATTTATTGCCGACACATCAGAGAAAACTGTTGGCTGTAACCTGAATTCAGATAAATCGGACTGGCGCCATTTTTCGCATATTTTTTAACTGATCTACCTTAAGTCGTCACCATTTTTAATTGTTTTTGAATTATATGGCGAATACAAGTTAAAAAAAAAATAAAAAATACGGGTTAAATATTTATTTGTCAGAGTTCTAAAGGTCCATTTACCTAAAAACGTGTAAGCACCCCATTCAACAAGTGCCGCCGAAGACGGTTATGAAATTTTCAGAATTAGAGAACGTTAAAGATGATATAAAACTCGATATTGTATATAAATGACATCAGGTTGTAAGTTGTTCTCGATTATATCACACATAATGTAATAATGTCCTATATTGTTACTTGATTAATAATCGATAATCATTCACCATATGACTAATAACTGATAATCACACTTGGTACTTTTAATGCTAAAAATCTAGTAGTAAATTATAATTATAATATTTGACAACACGTTTCGTGAAATAACTTATGGGATTATCGATAGTCACGATTCCACTCGTATTATATACGATAATAAAATCTGAGAGTTAGTACGTTGTTCTTCTACATAGGTATCCATATAATTTTCTATGTTGGCCAAGATAAGAGATTCATTGTTCACTTATATTGACAATGAAAGCAATACTTGGGGAATTTGTGTATTTTGTCTGTACTGACGCCGCTTAAATTGTCTTAAAAAGTCGAATAACGTAGAATTTCTCTTCAGAGGTATCTTCATTTTACAAATATACTGGCTAGAACTCGAAATAAATGTGCACACAGACCGACTACACCTTGGTAAAAAAGGTTACTATGGCGTGACAGTTTCATTATGCGAAATATGGAAATCACTAATGCACAACTATATGGCCATCATATAATCAAGTGTCGTCATTTTATGGGTTTGGTTTTGCTCCAAATGACTTAAAATGTCATGAAACGTGGAAAAATTTGATTTTCCGCGAAAAAAAGTCTGTGTGGATGTCTGTGCGCACGATAACTCGAGAACGGTACGGCCGATCCGGAAAATTCTTTCGGCTATCGGTTTGTATTCAAAAAAGAAGGGCTCTATCAGAAGATGAGCAATTTCGGGTCCGAGGATCCCGGTCCCGCCTACTAAGTGAAACAACTATTCGAGATATCTCGATAAGAAAAGCAAATTTGTCGATACTGATTTCTATTAAGGTGTTGTGTAAGTCACGACAGGCTCGTTAAAAAAAAAAAAAATTGAATCGGACTTTCTTCCGCTGACGGAAACGGGCCGTAGTCTTGAAAAATCGCGCAGAGATTATTCCTTTTACTAGTTTTCTCTTTACAATATAGACAACTTTAGCGTTGTTCTGCTGGTAGTCATAGCGTTTTAGACATTTTTTAAATCGAACCAAGAAACTATAAAATGGCTTCAAACGGTGAAAGACGCATCATTACAACTGTAAAATACAAGTTTTTCTTCCTCTATAGTGATAGATTTATTGCATGATGGCCACTTAGACGAAGTTGCTGTATCAGTTACCATCATTATAAAGGTACTTGGACTATTTTCATCTTCTTAGATCCATTTCGGGTCCTCCAACTTGCACTTCAAACGTTGTCTTGTCAGCAAGCCTTTTTGAGATTGGCTTCCAATTTTTTTTACTTCAAAGGTTTTTCGCTGGCTTTAACACTTGCTACCATTTTCCTTTTTATTTGATCTCACATTTTATCTTTAAGTATACTTCTTTAAAAAGTCTTTTTTTAATTAAAGTCACTTTTCAGTTTTTTGGGTTTACCTTTTTACTAGTCAGAAAATTTATTTATTGTATATTATTTCACACTTTCACCAGAATTGTCCTTTTTTTTTATCATATAAGGTGTAATTTCCTTTCATTTGTCACTTTAGTTTTTCAGATACCAAATCTCCTAATATCCCTTATTTTTTCCAGGCAATTTAAGGTTAAGAAGTAATCTGTGATATTAGTATTAATATTTGAAATGATTGTCATTTTATAAGTCTGAAAATGGTTTTTTAAACCGAAACTAGTCGTTTATAATTTCGCTTTAAGTATTTTTTTAATTAATTTCAATTAATTACAGGTACCGGCACATCATCGATCTCAACACGACAAGAAAGAACAGACGCAACTGAGTCCAGTTAAGAAACGAGTGAAGGAAGGAACACCACCTTCTGAACAATACAACAACAGTAGTAGGAGAAATCATAGTCCAAGCAATCAGTGGCATCATTCCTCTTCACATCAACTTGTAAGTAAATTCCTGGGTGCAATTTTTTTCTGAGGCCCATATTTCGTTTGGATATTAACTTCCTTTTTTCAGGTTTCTTCTCATGACCACCACACGCAAACCGTTCATCATCATCATCACCATCACCACCACAATGGAAGCTCTGCATCCGTCTCGGTGGTACCTACTAAACAGCATACGATCACCATCAACGACACGCCTTCACCGGCTGTTTCTGTTATTACAATATCCGATAGCGAAGACGAAGTCGCTCCAGGCAAAAAATTGATCCATACCAATACGCAGACGCAGCCGTTGGCGCCGCCTCCGCCTGTCGCTGCTACGCATCATAGAAAGAACGTCATTAGTTGCGTCAATGTCCAGGATAGCGATAACGAGGAGAGACATTCGACTAAGGCTTCAAATCAAAATTACAATAACGCTGTCATTAAAAATGAGCCTTGCCAAAGCCAGAATCAGTGCAGTCAGAGTAGCATTAACAACAGCGGTACTAACTATGCTTCGATATCACAGAAAAAACGCCTCCTAGCTAAGGCGCAGTCAGAATGTATGCTAAACGTCCCCACTAAACAAGAACCTGCGGATTATAATTATATGCAGCATTGTGGCTCTGCTTGTAAGGAACCTGTACAGGTAAGATAAATGAATTTAATGTTTATTTTATTTTAATATACTAAAAAATATATAAAACTGGTGAAATTTAAATAATGCAATATTTTCATTTTCACCAAAAAGAATTTTGCTTATAAAAAGTATTGAGGGAATTAAACATTTCTTTTAGACTTACCAATACGTCAGTACGTCCCAGCATGACCAACCGACCTATGCGACGAGCGACAAACGCGTTTCATGGGCTCCACCAGTGGCCCACAATCCTTCGAGCCATTCGAGACGGCATTCGGCGGTACCAGTTGTGAGTTTGCAAGAGTACGCGGTGCCTGCGCAGCCGCACAACGAGTACATCCAACCTCCTGCCGCGCACACAACCCGAGATACGCTTACGGTTGCTAGAGAGCCCCATCTGTTGGCTCCAGGGAAAAGCTGGGGCCCGCCACAGGCCATACATCCGAGTTATAGGTGAGTTTTAGGAGATTGAATTGACTCTATTTATGGTGCTTGGATTAAAATACATGTTGTTTAGACTATAGGTTGAGTTAGGAGTATTATTGAGTGTTTTTTTTATAGACATCCCCTAATTTATGAAGATTTTTCCTTTCTGTTTACCTTAATTGTATCATTGACTGCTGTTTAAAAAAATTTTAAATTGATAACAGGTGAGAAATTGTTCCACAAATATTCTTTGGAATCCAACAAGTTACGATTTTTTTTATTAAAAATAGATGACGTTATTATTTAATAGGAACTTTAGTGTTGTAATTATTTTAATTAACAAAAGTATGGTATTTTTTTTAATATTTGTGTATTAATAGTAGTATTTTTAGTTGAATCAAAATTATAATATAGAGGATGTAATTGGAGTAAATATGCATATTAAAATTACTTTAATAGTTATATTTTAAGAAAGGTTAACGTGCATTATTCTGATGTACGTTCATAATAGCTAGCTTTGTTGCCTTTTGTAAGATAAAGACTTATATTATGTGTTGGAATAATACAAAATTCTATACATTAGCTGACGTAAAAATACAGAGATGGGTTTAAATTCCACATGGTTGAGTTACTGCTCCAAGAAATCAGATGTTATGTCTCGAATAAAATCCGGGATACGGAAAAAGTTGTGACGGATTAAATGAGAAAAGAAGTGAACATGTGAGAGTACCAGTAACCATATATTATATGTTTGCATAGATATGCTTTCGGAGCGATATTTTACAGTATATCCTACCTCCTCTGTGTCTTGTAAGTGTGAATCTAGGTGTTTGTTTACATCTTTCTGATGTGTGAATTTTGTGTTTGTTGTCACTTCTTTAATTAAAACATCAAACATTTTCTGAAAAAATATAAATATTTATGGACAGTGGATGCCGAAGATTTGGCATTTGATTCTTTTTCTGATGAAATGTTAAATGTATCTATAAATCAGATGTCAATAATAAAAGTTATTTCATTATTTGATCTATCTCAATATATAGGCGTGCGTAATTTCTGTCTTTAATTTTCTATTTATGGGTATTTTATCAAAATAATATAGATCTGAATGTTGGGAGAGTGCAAATATTATACTAGACGTAACCTTCAGTTACCCATTAATTAAATATTATACTGTTTTATATGTACATATGTTTCAATTACATCCTGTACTTGGGCAGTATTGGCAGTTTTTTTATAAGAAACTGGCAGTAGATTAAATTACATTTTTTTATAATCTTAACAACTTTCATTTTTATAACAATTTTATACTTAAATTTAAATATTTCTTTACTTTTCATAATTTTAGTCATTTTGAATGCTCCTATTTTGTTCTTTGACTGATAGTATAATCTAAGCAATCTTTAATTTAAAATGTCAGAGATTTGATTTAGTTTTGGTAATGGTGTAGCTTTTTTTAATAATATAATACAATTTTTATTCTACTTAAATAGTGAAAAAAGAACAAATAGAAGAAATTAAAATTTGTATTATCTTTCTTTCTAATTACTTACTATAGATTGCAAGAAAAATTACCATTTTGATGTCAGTTTCTTCTATGTACTCCAGTGGTATCACATAAATTCGAATCTGACCCTTTTATACCCTAAAACTTGCAAAAATATACTTACTGTCAGTGGATAAAACGTCCAATTAACTTTAAAGATTCAGTAATTAAAGGCAATGACGTTTAGAATAAAACTTTACAAGTTCATTTCTTGTACAATTGTCATAATCTAAACGTCATTGTCATTACTTACAGAACCGTTAAAATTAATGAACGTTAGTTAGTTCCTTCATGCAAAACAATTTCACAGAAAATTAAAAAATGTAGAATTACAATTGATACTTCATACACAGCTTTTTCTTTTCGGTTTTTCTTTAGTATTTTGTATGCAAATTGATGTGTATCAGACAATTTATTAATAAAAATATCATTGTTTGTCCCCGCTGGAAAAATTCTTTGAATATCTGTAATGTATGGGTTTTATTTAAGATATCTAATACAAAAACATTATTACTTGCAAACAAACTTAGGTACTCTCTTGTTATTTTTTTAAATGATTTCATACAAGTATCAATTAAAGATATTAGAATTTTAAACCTAATTCTTTAACTAATATTTCTTAGTTTTATTATATGGGAAAAAATTGTTAAGTTAAAAGTATATAAATTATTGTTTAGAATCTATAACCTATTTTTAATTAACCATTATAATTTGATAATATTTTGCAATTTATAGTAAGCTAACCTTTTTTAGTAGTAAAAAAATACCGTTGCATGCTTAAACCATGGTTTCCCTTCTAATATTTGTAGACACAGCCAGGCTCATTTGTCGCCTCAACCGTTGGCGGCGGCGCCCCGTCTCTCGCCTCAACATCCGTTGGCAGCGGCGGCCGGCCAACCGCTCTACCATCAGACGGAACTCTATAGAAGGCCCGTTTACGTCACTACCACGCAACCCGCCTACCTACCAGCCACCCACCAGGTGGCGCCAGCGGGGTAAGTACATTAGATTTTGGTGTAGTGTAATGTTATTGTTTTGGATCGTGCAAAAATGCAATTAAACATCAAATGATTGTTAAAAAAATGTAAAACGGAAAAAATTTAATTTTTCATGATTAGATTTTTAAATGCATTTTTCACTTTTTTTGGTGGTTGTTGAACTTTGGAATGTAGTTATAAGAAAATTGGGAATTAGGCTAGCTAAGTAGTTTAATTTACGCGAACTCCTTAGGATTGATGGTAAAAGTTTACAGGGGAAGGTTCAAAATTTTACTACATATTAAAATCCTTAGGTAGTCAAACTTCAACCAAAGACGAATGAAATCTATACTAAAATAATAAAAATTGTAACAGAAAAAAATACCCAATTTCATATTTACAAACCAAACGAAGAACGAAGCTATAGAGTCGTATTGAAAAATTTACACTATTTAACTAATATTAATGAAATAAAAAACTAGTATTGAATCTTTAGGTCATGAAGTACAAAGTAAGAAACTTACCCATGTTCTTCGTAAACCTGTAACAGCAGGAAAACAACAAAGTCTTTATTAAATACTGCTGTTATATTTGAGGTTATTTATGCCAACAAAGAAATTCCTCAATGTACGAGGTGTCAAAAATACGGACACATAAAGAACTGCCAGAGAATCCCCAGATGTGTCAAATTCCACCTTACAACTTGAGGGGGTCAATCCAGGACGACGCGCAACTGTAGCGCTCCAAGTAACAAAGATATTAAACAATAATTTTGACAGATGTGACTTAAATCATTTTCTTTATGAGATTTAGTGAATGTGTATACTGTAGCTTTGTAATATTAATAATTAAAATACGAGGCGGTCAATCCAGGACGGCACGCGAAACACTAATTTATATTTATTTTATTATGAAACGTGCTTCGCTTAAATAATAAGTTTGAACATATTTAAACATGAGCTCTAGTAGCAGTGTGGCATAGTGCCAGCCAATGGTGCAGTGGGCTCGCGGTTCGAATCCCACATTGCCTTTTTTTAAACACAGGCTAGATTTAGATAGTCATGACTTCTTTTAATAAAATAAATATATTTTTTAAATACACAGGCTAGCTTTAGATAGTCGATACTTTTTTTAATAAAATAAATATAAATAGTTTAAGTCACATCTGTCAAAATTATTGTTTAATATCTCTGTCATGGATTGACCGTCTCGTCTTACAACTGCTTGTCGAAGGAAAATACGAGATACTGAAGTAAAGTGTAAAGTGCAATGAAAGTTATCCTGCTAACTATAGGGGATGTGCAGTACAAACCGCTAAAACAAACACTTCAAGAATATAAACCAACAAAACATAATTCCCGGCATACTATACGCACAAAGAGCACAATCCAATTTACAAATCAACCAAAATATAAAAAATACAAGTAACATCGCAATTACTCAACAAACTTGTGATATTAATGATGAAACAAACTAATCACTCAAAGAGAACCTCCTCGCTAAAATAATAATCAAAATAAAATAATGGCACAATATTCAAAATATGCTGTTGAAACGCTAATGGTTTAAATAGAAACATACAAGAAGTAAAATACTTCCTAGTGAACAGTGAAATTGATATTCCGAAACACATGTCACAAGTAAAAATTTTTGTTAATATTCCAAATTACCGTATATATTGTACTAATCACCCTAATGAAACTGCCTATCTAAGTAAGTACAACGAAAACCACTTATAAGCCAGATCTGTTGCTAAAGACGAGAAAACAACAACACTGAACATATCTGCAATTTATTTCCCACCTAAGCATAACCTGAAAAAAGAGGAGTATCTTAAATACTTTTTACACTGAGAAACATATTTACAATGCAAAACGCCAATAATGGGGATCAAGGATTACTACAGATGGTAGTATTTTAATGATTGTAATATAAGAAAATAACATGAACTTCTTGTCTTCTGGAGAACCCAATTTCTGGTCTACGGATCGAAGAAAAGTACTAGACCTAATTGGCTTCTGTATAGTAAAAGGCATAAACACAAGAATTTGTAAAATCGAATCGTATCATGAACTTGCTGGATACCATTCGTCCATCATTATCACACTATATTCACACGTCAACAAACCGAATGACAAACCCACCCAGTAGCAAATATAACTAGGAAGAATTAAAAATATTGAAAGCTCCATTGATCTAAATGCTCAGCAAATTGACGATAACAAATAGCATACAGAAAGCTGCAGTGCCTACAACAGTTATTGCAGAAAAACAAGGACATTTTCCGCTAATAAAAGAAAACGTTGACAACCTACCCGATCGGCAGATTAACAAAAGAACTAAAAAACTAATGTTAGAACTTAAAAACAAAGGAATTCAAGAATATCTAGAACAACTTAAAAAGAACAAAATGAACATGAAAGTATAGAACAACTTTTAGAAGCTCCTTAACAAATGGACCTGCCTATGAAAAAAATAAAAGGCAAGAGTTAAAAAATACCATTAAAAATAAAATTAAACCAAAGAAATCACCCGGATTCGCTTAATTATATAAGTCCGGTGGGTGACTTTTTACAGTAGGAGTTGATTTATACAGGGTGTCCCTCAAATGGTGTAAAAAAATTCAAGAGGTGATAGTACTCCTAAAATAATAAAAAAAGTTCCTATAAGCATATATCGTTAAATGCATATTAAGGGAGTTGGAGGCTTTAAAAGAGTAGATTTTAAAAATGATTATTTTTTAATTATAAGTTTAAAAAACTAGATAAAATTTCGAAAAAAAAACTAGGGATATAAAATTTATCCCTAAATCCAACGGTGATATCGAAAAATTATTTTTATAATCGGAAAGGGTAGTTATTGCAAGAGTAGAGGGCTAATTTATACATAAATTTTTTGGGGTTGTTTTTTTTTACAACGCGGGTACAGGTTTTAAAATGTACATGCTTTTATCTTTCAAAAAGGTATTCTTGTTGCAAGTCGCTTAGAGTAACCGTTTTCGAGAAAATTGAAGGTAAACATTTGCTGAACCCTAATTTGAGAAACAAAAAAGATAAATCATTTTAAGAAAATTGAAGGGTGTTAAACTAATCATGTGTTTTGTTTTTTAAACTTTTAATTAAAAAAAAAACATTTTCAAAATGTACTCTTTTAAAGCCTCTAACTCTCTTAATATGCATTTAACGATCTATGATTATAGGAACTTTTTTTATTAATTCATCAATAACTTCTATTATTGTGCATTCATCATTAACTTCTACTGGTTTAATTATATATTATCATACTGTTGGTTAATTTTTTCTGGGGTTAAATTTTTATCAAACACAGTAATAAATGTTTTATTTTTATTATTAAGTTCTAATGCCTCATTGTCAGAAACTTCCAAAGATCTCTGCATTAAGATTCGCTAAAATATCGGCTTCATTAACCGTTGCAGTTTGATTTATGTCACTTGTTTTTTCCATTATTTGATTATTTTCATTAAAATTTTCTGTTGCATTAAAGCGTTCTTCAATGCAACACTTATCGTTTTTATTTTTCCTTAACGCTAGTCCTCTACAAATACCGCCAAAATTCTTTGAACTTTCAGGTTCCTGATTAATTTTATTTCTTCAACGTCTTTATGAGTTAACAAGAATAATCTATTACTTCGTTATATTTTAGGTACTAGTTAGCTAGAATTATTTAAAAAAATAATTTTAAAAAGTTTCTAAATCGTGCAATAATAATTCTATTTTTTGCGGAAAACTATAACAATTTAAAACTATCATTCGTATTCATTCGTATTTGATGCCATTTTAGAAAAAAAGAGTCGCAAATCAAAATGCAACAAGCTTAGAGAGTCAACTACAATAAAAATTCACCTAATTTTCCGAGAAATAGTGGTGAAAATCTAAATGCTACACTCTTTCTCGCCACTAACAACATAAACAATTATCGCACTCCCAAGTAAAACCGTATTATGTCTATCTTTTCTTCTACAATACATAATTATTTATCACATTACCAGCAAAAGCGTTTTATGTCTAAATAATTCACTCTTATACTAAAAATAGTCTGAAATACGTACCGGTGTTTCCCCGAAAATCGTATTAAAATAGTACACTGTTCACCGGCAACATGTGACACTCTCTCGTCGCATTCAGGAATAGTACTGTTTAATTCGGAAGCGGGGCACAATATAGATCAGAGGAAAAGCGTCACATCTACTGGCAAATTAAAAGAAAACTAACACAATTTTCAAGTGATGAAGTTCTCAGCATTTGGAACATTTTAATGCAATAAAACGGTTTTCCAAAATTTTGGAGTTACGACTGTTTTCTTCGGGATGTGCAACAGGTTCTATTGAAATTACAAACATGGCTCAACTCTGGAGAATATCCGTTAATGAAAACAAATCAGTTCATATGACTTCCACTAATTGACGAGAAAATTGTTCTAGTATAACCTTCAACCATAAACAACTAATGTATGTGGACAACGTAAAATACATCGGCATGCATCTAGATTGGAAGCTAAACTGGCAGAAACACATATTCACTAAAAGAAAACAACTTGGTCTTCAGTTACAACAATTGTCTATAGAGAATAAAGTGCTACTCTACAAAATTCTATTAAAGCATATATGGAATACAGTAATTCAAATCTTGAAATGCTTCAACGATTTTTTAAAATAAAGTTCTTCGTCAAATTTAGTGGGAAATTGTCGTGTTAAAGTGTACCCTAATCCATCGGCCAATATTTTGATGAAAGTTACAATGGAAAATGGACATTTAAAACGATTTAAACCCACGGACCTGCAAACGAGGTTTATTTAGTATATTTAATACTAAGTAGTAATAATTAGAAATTGTCAAAATAAGTATCTTAATTTACAGGGATTTGTTCAATTTAACATTTGCCTTCATGTTGTCAAAAAAAGCTTATTGCCCATACTAACAATAATCAGTATTTTCGACTAATCATTATTAAAGTTCTTACTCACTTTGCAAACAAAATTGATACTGAATTACAGGCAATTGGTGTTTATACAACTTTGACAATTTCAATTTTAAATAGTTCTTATCTTTCAACGAATATAAAAAAAAAAGATAAAATTTGTCCTACAGAATGTTCTCTGTGTATTACGCCTTTTGCACACACTTTATGTTCATTTTATTAGCGATAAAGTCGTTTAAAACAAACAGTTATTAATAGTGAAAATATATTACATAAAATCACTGTTTAGAGTACTTTTATCGGTTCATTGGCCTAATTTGACCTGCTCATTCAAATATTATAGTTAAAAAAAAAAAAAATTATTTAACGTAAACATATTGGTTTTGTCAGTTTTCCACATCATTAATTCCTTGTTTTTGTTTAACTAATTTTGACGATTTATTTTATTCTTGCATACCTACGACTCATTGCATAACAGCTTAATTCAATATTTTCACAAACTCCTTCGGAGTAAAGTATTATACCGTTATAATAAAGATGTTTTTTAAGCATAGAAAACAAACTACAGTATAGTTACAAGTCGTAAAAAAATAAAAAATATCATTTTACTTTATAATAATTTTTTTTCCATAGCCGGGCTTTACCGCCTCCGCCCGCCCACCACGCTAGCGCCAGGCCCGTATTAGCGAGCCACGCTAGCCACCCTCTGCCCGCTCATCTGCAGTTTCCATCACACGCTCAAGTCGCGGCCACCTCGTATGGCTTCGCTCCTCTAAGTCCTGCGAAAAGTCATCAGTATCAGCCGCTATGGTTCGAGTAAAAAAGAAGAAAAATGGCTGACTGGTCACCACGGCAAAATAGTCATATATTGCCCAATATGGCTATAACGCCGAAGGAAAAAAAGAGATAAACGTTTTTTGGTGGACTGGATGCTGCTCAAATTTTGGTCCAGTTTAAAGTTGTATTTATATTCTGGTTGTTTGTCCCAAAATAGGGATAATATTGCATTTGGTTGGATTGGAACCTTTTGAAGGTTTTTCTAATAGTCCTGTTAGAATTGTTTTTCATTTTTTTTTTGGCGAGAAAATTTTGTTAGGTTTTCTCGAAATTATTAAATTGGTTCGATCTGCGTCAAAATTTTGTTGAATTTGACGTATGATTGTTAGTTTTTTGACGTATAATTATTAGTTGTCAGTTTTAGGCATATAATTGTCAGTTTTTTGAAGTGTGAATTAATATTGAGTTTACGTCAAAGAAGTTGAAATTTGGGATTAAATTTAATTTTGTTTAAATCAAAAAAGAAAAGAGAAAAACTTTCTAAATTTGACCAAATGTGTTTTATCCGAATTTTTATGTTATTGAATTTAGTGGCTATGTTTTAATCGTATTTTTTTTATCTTTTTTGTCTTGTGTCTTAGATTTTTAATTGTTAAGGAATTAACGACTTATTTTATGCAATAGTATTTGTATACGAGGTTAGTTTGCGTGCAATTTATTAACGATCTACACTTTAACTTTATTTATCTGCTACAAAAGGGTATTTAAGCAGTTTCTGTTTTGTTCATTTGGAGCTCTCCAAGCGGTTTTTCTGTAAATATTTAGTTCCCGCCCTTGGATCGGCTTCAATTATTATAAAACAATTAATATATTAATTTATTACTTCCAAATAACTCACATATTTAAATACTGCCTTCATATCAAAAAATAATAAAGATTACAATTAGCATTTTAGTAAATTTAGCGTTTAGTATTAATTTTTGTGAATATTCAACATTTATTTTTTTCCTATTATTGTATGTAACTTTTAATCTTATCGCCTCATACATTTCGGCGCGTTATCAACTAATCAAAATAAAAATAATATCCGTCGATGTAGATGGCGCTTTATAGTTTATCTTTTTTTTTGTTGTCAATGATTTTAGATGTAATCTCTTGTGATTTAGGGATTTAACAATCTTTTAGTTTATTTATTGAGCTTGTTTTAGAGCTTTTAATTTAATATTCTAGTAGTTACATTAAGTCAATAAAAATACGTCGCGTCTTCGTTTTTTTTTTTCAAAGTAGAAGAATAAATTTAATTATAAACGTAAAAAATGTCTTTGGTTGTCAGATGTCATTGAGTAACTTTGACGTTGACAGAAAGTGTCAAATATCTTGACATGTTACTTTATAGAGTATTTTTTTAATTATTACAGTCTTAACATATTTTTCATTTTGGGGTAAGATGTATAAAGTGGCCCAAAGTTGCTTGCTCAACAATTTTATTTTTATGACAGTATTAGTTCAAAATTATCATTATTTAAATTTTCCGTTTTGTATTGGCGTTTAGTTTTGTTTTAGTCGAAAATCAATTTATAAGGGAGATAAAAGGTTGCAAAATAGGTGTAATAACATTTTACCTTATGTTTCTTTTGGGTGAAAGCAAAGGATAAAAACCATTTCAATACTTTTTCTGTAAACCAAGGAAAAAAATTAATCTTTAAAATAAAAGCGTACAAAAAGATATTCTAAGTATAAATTAAAATATAAATTAAAATTAAACGAGTAAATTTAATATTTTGCTTGCGAACAAAAAAATAAACATTTGAATGTGCTAGTTGTATGAAAACTTTTAAGCAATTATTTAAACATGTAATAATCTACAAGTGTTGAGGATGATTTTTGTCGTGAAACTTTAATAATAATTCTATTTTATTTGGTGTGTTATGCATATTTTCCTCTTTTAGTGTGAAGAGGGAAATATTCAGGTGGGGAAATGTTGGGGCGTTTATTATGGAGAAACCAGGGGTCCGAAGTAATAAAAACCTCAGCAGTAACTAACTGCTAGTGTTAGTTTTGATACAAAACAGGTGATGTTTACTGCCTCTTCCAGTTTAAGGTAAAGAGTGTTTGGATATCGTCACAAATAGAGTATTCTATACTTACAATAGGTTTTCACTTTCCAATAATCATCAGTCGGATTCGTTGTCTACTTTATTAACGAAGGTTCGCATATTTTCTAGAGATCAAAAATATACAAGGGCTTTATCGAGGGAGGTAGATATTAGGGAAAGGGATTCTCAACTGTATCGCATTGGAGAAACTTACGTGAAGTACAGTTAATAAAGAGACGACTATTTATGGGTATGAGCTGTCAAATTGTGCTCTTACTATTAGGGAATCCCTGGTGAATACAACTACAGAAACTTTAGCTCTAAGAAATATACCAAGGTTTAGAACATTTATTCTGTAGCTGATCTCATGTGGCAATTCGGTCCCCGGCTATATATTGTCAGGTGATATAATCACTATGTTAATAATAGTGGCCCTGTTTAATCATCGATCAGCTTTAGCTGGGGAAAATTGTTTCTGTGATTGAAACGTACCGGAATTAAATTTACTGTATGTATTCGCTTCGTATTATCAAAGAAAAAAGAGAAAATCTGTGCGATTATGTGTCACAAAGGTAAATTAATTATTTCTCGAGGGTTATTTCTGTATCTAGACCATTTTTTATTAACTCTCTTGTCAACTCCAATGCCGTACTGGACTTTTTTGTTTTTTTATTTAAAAAACAATGAAAAATTTTACATTTATTTCTTTGATACTCGCCAAAAGCAAAGGTCTTTTTATCAGTTTAGTCTTCTGTCTGTAATTTCGGTCAAAAGAAATCCGAGAACCGCTGTCACCATTGTAATAATCTACAAGTGTTGCAGATGCTTTTTGTCGTTAAACTTTAATAATTTTTCCTATAACAAAATGTAATGGCTCTGGAAGAACAGACGTGTTCCCTCGATGAACTCTCTGGGAACGTAGCGACCACTCTTCAGACGAAAGGGCAGTTCGTACTCTCGCGGTGTTGGAGAGTCTTTACCTTACAGACTGGATTTGGGGATGAGGGAGGTTTTTCACTGGGGTTATATATTTCATTAGTTATTCTAGAGTTCTAGATGAACCTATTCCCAATTCATTAAATTTCTTTCCTTTTCTTTGATTATGTCCCCCCTTTTTAGGTGATGAAAAATTAAACTACTCTACTGACTTTAACCAGATTTATTAAAAAATAAAATATACAAAACAAATTTAACACAAAAAAATTACTACAGACGAATGAGTTTAACTAGTTGATACTGAAATTTTGACAAATCAGGTATTAGACTATATAGATAAAAGAAATTAACTTAGATATTCGACTAATCAAACTAACAGGATCTTCGGACTCTCTCGTTCTCTATGAACTTGTTTACAAGTTTAAATTTTAGGGCAGGATTCGGCGTCACCTGGAAAACCTAGAATTTCAGGAAAAAAAGATGTTAAAGTCATGGAAAAGTTGAAAAAATAGGAACATGTCTAAATTTAAATAATTTCCTTATAATTTATCAATTAGTAATTTTTGAATTAAACTGAAAATTTAAAAAAAATATCTAATTTATAAATTCCCTAAGGATATTATTTTTTTTACTTGGGTAATGCAATATTAAAATCGAATTTTTAGGAAAGTTAAAATTTATGAAATAATTTTTATATTTGTCAAAAGTTCTTTATTATTTTGAAACAATTTCAAAAATCTATATTTTGAAATTTTTAAATGAATTTTATTAAAACAAATTAGAATATTTTGAACTTTAAAAACTTAAATTTTTGAAACAATCATTTTTCCAGAAAGTTTAATTAACC
Organism: Neocrepidodera transversa; assembly: GCA_963243735.1. Lineage (NCBI taxonomy): Eukaryota > Metazoa > Arthropoda > Insecta > Coleoptera > Chrysomelidae > Neocrepidodera > Neocrepidodera transversa. The sequence continues at coordinate 27,147,189 of OY725343.1, read as the reverse complement.
CAAAACAACTGAAAAAAATACAAATTTTAATTTAAAAAAAAAATCAAAATAAAAAAATTACCCAATGTAAACACAATTAATTTTGAACTAATACACCTAAATTTTGAAAGAATCTCCAATTTAAAAATCTAGAAAAATAAAAAAATATAAAATCTCAAATTTGAAACATGCTTTGAATAATTGGTAATTTTATATATAATATAGGGCTAACGGCCATAAAGACCCATGGCTTCAAATTTTCCAACCATCTTTTTCCACTTGTTTATATCCATGGTAGTTTCTTTCCAATTATAGATTCCCACTGTCCTATTTAGATGCCTCTATCCACTTTGTACAAGGCCGTCTTCTTCTTCTTCACCCCTTATCAAGGATCCTTTGGCCCATCTCTGATTTGTCATTCTCTCCATTCATTCCCTTCTACTCTCACTCCATAAAAAATTTTCCTCAGGATTCGACGTTCCCAGATATTAAGTTTGTTTTCTATGTTCTTATTCATAACCCAGCATTCACTCCCGTATAATACTGTAGGTTGTATTAATGTTCGTTGTAATTTTAGTTTTGCTTTAGTATCTTTTGAAGAGCTCTAACTGCCCTGCATCCTCTCGCCATTCGCTTCTCAATTTCTTCTTCCTCACCTTTAGTGGCAACTGTTACTCCTAAATATTTAAAATTATTTACTTTTCAAAACGGTACTCCTTGCCCTCATCTGTTTCAATCTTAAATTCTCTTAAAAATTGGTAATTTTACCAAAATTAAAAATTATTGAAAAATTTATAGTTTTTAAATTTGTTTATTTTTATTTTCTCCTGTTTTTTAATAGCAACGTCTAAAAAACCAAGTGAATTTTGCGTTTTATTCTAAAAAAAAAATAATAAGTCTTTGAAAAGTCAGTTTTATTAACAGGGAAAAATCTAAGTTTTAAATATTTTTCAAAACATTTTTCCATTAGCTTGCATTTATAATTCCCAAGGTACCATATTTTAGGTAAATTTTTGTAATCTAAATTTATTTTGTTTAAGTCAACATAAAGTTAGTTTGAGTTACAGATCAATAAAACTGGCGCGGTCGTTTCGGCGCGAACTGTTTCGGCGCCAAATAATCTTTCAATATCTCGTGTAAATTTTAATAAAATAAAACAAGTTCATTTGATCCTTTCAATTTAAATCTTCTATTTAAACAAAATATAAGTAAAAACAAATTATATCTATAATAAAATTATTTATGGATTGATTCATTACATAATTATGCGTAAATAATCAAGGATGTTTCTGTTGTCAAAAACAGTAATAATCGTTTTAATGCGTTTGTCTGCATCTCTATATTTTTTTAATTTATTTGGAGGTTTGTCTTGCTACAAGTTATTAGTAATGTCTCTTCCCTTTTCCACTTATATGAGACCGTGAATAAATTTCTACAAGCTACAGCTTCGACGAGATTATTTCTCCTATCCTGATCGTTTAACATTCTCGAATAAATTCCAAATTTGCTTTCTGAAGCACATTGTACAATTTCAACTAATTTCAAAATATGAGTATTAAGACTAGCTAGAATATGTTAAAATTTTGTTTTTATCCCTATAAGGATTTAGATTTAGAGATTATTTCACGCCAAAACGGTACCGCTCCGAAACGGTCGCGTCGAAATGTCCCATTTTGCTTTGATTCTGCTATTGAACTTGCTTCTATTTGTATAGGAACAATATTTTGCGACGGGAAACATTCTTGTGTTTTTCTCGTTACGATAAAAATCTTCAAATCCCAGTCCCGAAAACGAGAAATTGATATGAATTTTTAGCTTTTGTTTTCACACAAAAGGAGAACAGTGAGGTAAAAATGTCAATAGACCTATTTTTTAGCTTTTTATTTGCTGTATAAAATGGCTTTTTGTATAAAATGGCTTTTTGTATAAAATGTCTTTTTGTATAAAATGGCTTTTGTTTCATTTTAAGATATCGGCGTGCCGTAAAAATCGTTTTGGTAGCCAAAACGAAATGGAAATTAAAATTATTGTCATTTTTTTTAAATACTGAAGCAACTACTTTAAAACTTATTGGACCACTTTATGTAAATTTACCCTTCATTTAGGATTATGTTTTATTTAGTAGTTATTTAGTTAAGTTCCAGGATTAGTTAAAAATAACTCTTCCTGTTTAGAAGACGCAGTATTTTTATTGCTACTACTTTTATTAATTATATTATTTTTGTTTAATTTATTATTAGACAGATATTTGATTGGATCAATTTAGTCACTTGATGTTGGTTCTGTAGTTCTGTCTTTTTTAGTTTTTTTTTTTGGAAATCGCTTCTGATCGCGGTTTTTTTTATTCTAAAAACTCACATAACACTATATCTAGCTAGTCAATTTTTGCAATCAAATCAGTGTCAAAAAATAATTAATGGGGAGAGAAACAAAAAAAAATACATACATACACGATACAGTTTGTTGCAACACTTGGGGTTGGGTTTTCAATTTTTAAAAGTAAAATAATAATTAGTAGTGTTTAAAATAATAATCGATGAAATTCTAGTGTTTTAAAAATGTTTTGATGTGCCTGTAAATGTAATAATCTTTCGTACACTCTATGTTTGACGTTAATAAAAATAACAACTATGCACTAAATGTCTTCAGTGTTTTTCAACAGGGATATATTTATGCGTCAATAGAGTTGTGAAATATATAGTTGTGATATTTAATTAAAATAAAACTATTGAAAATAATCATTTTAGTAAACAAAGCTACATTCTCTAACTTCGTTGATCAGCACAAATAAATAAACTGTAACTGAATCCTTCAAATTCCAAAAGTCATTTGTCACTGTCATGGATTTTAAGTGTCACCAACGTTTAGTGATATTTGTCGATAAAATTAGTTGTCAGTTGTCAAATGAAGTTAGGTGGAGGTTAGAGAGTGTAGTTTTGTGTGTACAAATCGCCTATAAAAAATTACTTGTTAATAATTCGATGTTCTGCAAAAAAATGGGAAAAATGATTCAAAATTAAAAGTAAAAGTGGGTGCTGAAAAATTAACGAGTAGTTTAAGAGATTTTTTCAATTAGTTTAGAAAGTTTGATATATCTTAAAATCTAGAGATAGATTTAGAAATAAATATATATGGTAGATGTAACAAATAATATTTTTGGATTGTGTAGAATAGTTTTTTCGGATTACTAAAAACAATACAAATAATAATCAGGTGTTTCTTCGCTAATATATGTAGGTTTTTCTCTAAAAAAATTAATAAATGAAATATGCTGTCCAATTAAAAAAATGCATGTTGATATATAGAATTTTTGGATGTTCAGTTCCTTCAGCACTTTATTTTTTAAATCTCCAATCAACAGATTTGTACATATTTTTTAAATATTGTTGGTTCAAAGATCTTTTTTCTGTGATCGTCAAAATTTCTTTTGTACATATTTTATTTTGGTCTCTGCCCGTGGAAAAGTCTGTTCCAACAATCGTAAACTATACATAAATGTGGGTAAAAATCGTATTTATGTCATCGTATGTCAATACTTTAATTTGGGTGACTTGACTAAAATTGTATCAAATTACTCATCATGAGTAACCTCCTATGACCTGATTCAGCTTCTATATGGTTATTATCGTGGAAAATATTTTCGTATCTAATAACAAGATGTTTTAAGATAATCAATATAAATTGATTTGTTTTCAGAAAACGTATTATCAATCAACAGCATAGGAATAGCTGATAGCTATTCAGGGAGGTATAGTAGGGTTAATGAAAGTTTAAATTTTCTGGAATGAAATTTGTAAATTTGAGATATTCCTGATTTTATGAATTCAAATTTAATTTTTTTTATTCGGGTTGTTTAAATCGCATCTTTTGGCATTTATGTCGCTCTGCCATTGTTTGGTTAGGTTAGGAAGCTAATCAAATAGTTTAGAAAACATTTTATTTTCTTAATGAACATATTTGTTCATTATTATATTTTTTTGATTCTAGTATTTACATCAAGTTCCTTGAAGCTTTGAGCTGTTTGAAAATTTGTACCAATCATCCGAAAATCTTTTAAAATCCCAAACTTTTGCTTAAAACTTGATCAAAAAGACGAAAAACTAATCTTTTTTCAATATATCAAACATTCTTCAATCACCCAGAAATCCTTGAATCGTTCTTACGATTTAGAAGAAATTATTTCAAAATATCTAAAACTTATTTGATTTCATTTCAAAACTTTTGTCTGCTAATCAAAATTTTGGTAAGCTATTTCAAAAATATTCCAAAAACCCGTTCTAAAATTTGGAAAAAATTGACATTGCCTTTAAAAAAATTCATGTATGCAGATAATCTTAAAGAATCTTCACACTTGATTGGATATAGCCTTGTCAGAGAAAGAATATTTAAATATTGCTGATTTTGTAGGTTGAAATTATGGTTGATTTATATTGATAAAAAAGGAAATAACATTGTTTAGACATTTTTTTATCATCTTCAGATCTCTACAAAATATATTTTTGAATTAAATCTCAAAAACATATATGAATAGTAAGTCGTTACAAATTATACAGAAAAAAAAAACTAAAAAAAAAAAAACAAGTGTTAAAACTTGATTTATTTAAATTTTTGTCACTTTATAGCAAACATCTTCTTGTATCTCATGGATGATGACAATTAAAACTGTCTAAACGTTATTTTAAACGATTATTGAACCAATCAACCTACATTATCAGTGATGTCGGAAAATAAACTTATTCTTATCCATTAGAAGGAACAGTTAACGATTCTTGATGAACTGATTCGACCATGGGCGGCGTCCCCTTGCTTTAACTAGTTTTAAACATATTGTAACGCCTTATTGAGAGACAAATATTAGTATTTTAGACTTGACAGTCTTTTTAGATATATATTATTTAGATCTTTTTGCTCTCGTTTGTCAAATAATGCACAGGGTTTCATGATAGATATTAACTTTTAAAAAAATATATAAAAATATATAACAGCGAACTAGCGTAGTTGCCAAAAAATTAATCGTCATCGAAATAATTTTGCTTCTTTTATATTTTTTTGTTTAATTAGGGGGCTTTAAACAAGTACATTATTTTCTAATTCTTTATTTTTGTATTATGTCATTAGAACCATTTGTATTCATTATTTGTAATATAGTCCAGTGAAAATAATATCACGGTAAAATTATTTATATAAACTTATATTAATTGTAGATGATTGATTACATCTGAACATTTCAATTTGTAAGGAAAAGTACTTAATATTTGTTTTGTTGTTTTACACGGGACAATGTTACAAAAAATAATAATGAAAATGGTTTAAAACAGGTTGGCCTAAGTCTGGAAAAAATATAGCTCATTTAAAAAAAATGCAAATTTAAAGCTGTATACTGGAGAGTTAAAAAAATAAGAATCCAGCCCAAGTCATTTTTGAGTTTGATTTCTCATTTTTTTCAATTCTCCCTTACCTTTAAATTAATTTAGAAACTAAATGAGTACACCAACTTCTACTTGAAATAAAATTTTAGACTTTTTATATTTCTTTATAAGCCAACCTTAACTTTAAATATGAAACACTCCATATAATTTTCACGTTTCATATTTGGTACAAATGACATATTAGCTCATTTCGTTTTTTTAAATGATGGCTAATTGTGCAAAAATTAAAATCAAAATTTTTTTATACATACATTTAGTACCACTGAATGTCCTTCAAACGCGTATTTTTCGGTAGAGGGAGTTTTGATATCAAAATAGCACAATAATTAATAATTACCTCATATGAATAGTTTGTCTCCCTTAAAGTGCGGTGCGGATTTTAACATTAAATAAGACCAATTTTTATACACTAGATACGTGTTTAATAGATATTTGTGTATTAAGAGCGAAAAGTGATACTTTTATGCTTGAAACAAAGTTTCTCGCATGGGTGATTGTAGAAGAAATTTAATTTATTTAAAAAATTGCGTCATATGACGATTTACGAAAATTTGTACACAACCATAAAAATACAAAAATTCGTGCAAAATATGAAAAAATCTGCAAAATACGGAAATTCCGATAAATACAAAAATGTTAATACTACGGGAATGTATTAAAAAATACAAAATTTAACAAAAAGGTTATTCTAACAAAATATGAAAATTTTGACAAATCTACTCAAAATCGAATGAATTTATGACTACTTCTGCCTATGAAAGTGAAAAATTAAATTCATAATAAACATGGTTGAAATTTGATGAAAATGAACATAAGGACAAATTACAAGGAACACGGAATGCATTTATCCCAAAAGTAGATTAATAATCTTTCATTACACTTGTGTCTAGTGTATAAAAAATAGTTTTTCCACTAGAAGTTGTTACGTCCCTCGTCTAGATCGTCCGAAAATACGCGAATTACACTCAGCAAAACCGGTATGATGAAACATAATTCTTGGCACATATATTTTTTTTTTAATAATTTGTTCTGTATATAGTAAAAGTTGGGTTGGTTATATTTATATATTAGTTACCATATATAGAAATGCGCTTATACTGGTTGTAGTTTTTAATTGCGTTATTTTTTTCGGTTCTTATTTGTTTTCTCATAGATATCAAGAAGAGAGAGAGAATAGTTTAAATCATTTAATCACTTCCAATATTAAGATGTAACAAAATATTTAAGATTTTTACTATATGATCTAAAGGCTGCACTACGTAATAGAATTTATACAGCTTCCCAACATTTTCAAAGTCGATTTATTTAAAAACAAAAAGTTAATAACAAAACTTAAGACACATAAAAATATTAATCTATTTATATCAAATTTGTCAATTTGGGTTGGATGATTAAAAATGGAAATTTTAAAAATATCTGTTTAACAATTATATCCGAAAATTGTTTATTTTCAGAAATATCAAATTTTTCCTTGAACACTATAGGGAACTGACACATTTGTAATACGTTAAACCTAAAAAACAATCAAATATGTCAAAAATATCAAATTTGATTTTGAAAATTAAAAATAATTTTTAATTATAATGAATAACCGAATTATCAATTTAATAATTAAAAATTATGTAATGGCATCATTTTCCGCTTCATTTGTTAGATTATATACAAGAAAATGACTTATCAGAAAGAACTTCTATTTTGATATATTAAATACGGTTTTGACAATGTTTAGGAATAAATTTGACATTTCAAAGTAAGTTAAATTAAATAACAAAAAATGAATAATTTACACATTGATATAATACCTCATATCTCAGGTTGTTTATGCTTTATTATAAATTAATTGAAATATTCAAAAACTACTGTTAAAGGTTTATTTAAAAATTGTCATTTTATTCGTTACCTGCCAAATTGATCATGACTGCTACTTTTTGTGAGCACAAACGAGTGTCTTAAATTGTTTTTTTTTATAAAATCGACTGTTATGTTGGGGAGCAGTTTTGTAGATTTAACTATTATAATTATTAGTGTTACACAAAGACTGGTGTAGAATCATGTCAATATTTTAGCAAATTAGTGGTGTTTTGACACCTTATTAAATGGTGATAGGCTATCTAGTAGTTATTTGTATATTAACTAAAAAGTAACCAAGGATTGTCGGAATTTTATATTTTTTTGGTGTTATATTGTTCATTTACAAATAAAATTGTGAGTTTAACGAATTTTTTTTTTCAAAAAAATAAAGAAAATATAGTACAAAATGAGATTTGTTGAAAGTGGTTGTATATATGATATTTATTATGATTGTATATAGTTTTTACCTTTTGTGAATTGTTTGGTATGTTACTTTTTTAAATGATATTTTGACGTATGTAGAGGCCTTAGTAGTGACATACTATGTTATTATAATAAAAATTTACGATCCGTTTGTGAATTTATTCAAACACTTTTATTGAAATTGAAATAAAAAGCAGCACTTCCGAAATGTCATTTACAAATTTTTTGTACATAAGTGTTTAGAATTTTTCGATAAAAAAATTCGTTAAATCCATATCTTGTGTTGGGCGATTAATTGTATTTATTTAAGTACAAATAATAACAAAATAGTAATTCTATTATAACATAATAACACTGCTGTATTTAATTATAATAAGCATAATGTATTGTATGTCAGTCATAGCTCTTTCGTAAAAAAATATATAGAGGTCGTTCCAACGCGCACTATACATATAGATCCGCATAAATCGATAAATATTTCTTAAAAATATCATTTTGGTTTTATCTAATCTTTTAAAATGATTCAATGATTGATTTTCAAGTCAGTTTGACAATTAATTTCCGATAGAACAATAACATTGGTTTGTTACATTCACTGCATATGAATTCTATGAACATTAACACTGATTGCCCTTTTTATTCTTTATACAGAGTCACAAACTGCTGGATTATTTCAACACAAACCTGCCGGCCTATTGCGTCTTTACTCTATACACTTTGTCAAATGTGAGAAAGTGTTTTATTCCATCGAAAACTGGGTTTGCAAGCCAAAATTTCTCATTGTCCAGCATTTGTATGAGGGTAACATGTGGGTCTAAAATAAATAATTTCTCTCTGCAGTGGTTTTCCGACCATTTGACGAACCACGTTTTTACGGGTAACTGATTTCTGGAGCTTGTTATATCTAGTCCTGAAAATAGTTCTTCTAGATTTAAGTTACCGACTGCTCCCATTCCTTCTTTAATTCTCCATAGATAGACAATTTTAATTCACATAGCTTGCTTTATAATAAAATAGTGTGTAATAAGATGAGACCAAACACATTGTTACAAATCGGAAAAACTTGTTTCGTATGCGTAGGGACGTCCTCTTTATTTTTTAAGATTTATCAAAGTCTGTACATTAAAATTCGGATTTTTCCATATAAATTAGACAATCTGTAGAAACGTTTATATATTTATTATCGTATTAAATATTAATATGGTTCAAATTAATTTTAGTATTATTTTTTTCCAAAATAGATTTCTAAACAAAACAAATTATATTAATGTTTATATTGATAAAAAATTTGGCTGTTTTTAGGTAAATTGAGATTTTATAGTCCAGGAAAAAAATATACGGAAATTACTTTGAATGATTATTATTATGCTTTTGAATATCTTTCATATATTTCGAAATTAAGAATTTTAAAATTTTTGTAAAAACACAGTGATTATACCTACTTAGAAAAATTGGGTCCTAAGCATTACTTTATTTGTTTTTTGTATTAGTGCTGAAAATTAGCATAATTAAAAAATAATGCCGTAAAAAGGACCGATATTAAAAAATAATAGGAATCATATCAAATTTTTATATTATTTGGGGATTTTATTAAATTTGCTAAAATTAAAATCGAGATAGTCCAAATTTTTCGTCAATTTTTCAAAAAATAAAAGATAATTTTAAATTAAGGGAATCATAAAAGTTTCTACTCGTAAACATTAGCAGGGTACATATTTTTGTGTGATTGTTTGTAAAAGCCCATATTTTTGGAATCCTCTCATTGTTTTTATACAGAGTTTAAATAAACCTGTATAAATTTGGAAGATTCAGAAAATACGGTTTGACTGCACATACTGACTGCATCATTAACCTGCCACACGTTAGTTGGACCAAAACAATTATATATACAGCTTGAAAATTTGGGAAGAAGCTAATTGGGAATAGGATAGTCTTAAAACAAAGTGATGTGATGATAAAAATTTTGTCCAGAAATTTCAGAGTGATACAGTTAATTTATTTTATTTGTAGATTGAGTGGGTGAGAAGTGCCTTGAAAAGCAAAAATAATTTGATACGCCGTTTTTAATTCAACGAAAACAAACAAAATTAGTAACAAATCAAAAAAATGGTATAATTTTTTTATACAAACCAATATTTATATTGTTATCCTTACAGATACGCAGTAAAGACGAATACAATAGACAACGTCATATTCTTTTTGTGCCTTGTCAGATCTTCCTAACATCTGCTATCACTAAAGCAAAAGCTTCCCGAAATAGTTGGCAGGCCTTTGAAATTCCAGTTCATTTCCTTAATCATCCAAAACTTCTTCCACTATTTATTTTTTATCGGTATTCCCCTCACCAGACAGCTTTCTGCATTTTACTGTGATAAGAAAATACCATTTTACGTTGCCTCTTCTTAGGAGTTGATTCGTTAGTATTTTCAACATGTATCTAATACTTTAATATTATAGTTGTTATTTTTATGGTTTAAACATAGAGAAACACGAATCATGTATATAGCAAAATATTCCAAATTACAGCTATTTGAAATAAGTAGCTGGCACTTTGCATTATGATCCAAGTCCTGACATTCTTCAGCCAAGAATCCTGTTTCTTATCAAATCCTCGTCGATTTTCTATTGTTTCATTTTATATGACTTACACAAGTAGTCTATATCGATCTCCTCTCAATATATATCGTACTTTTTGATAATTTACGTTTCTACTCAATATACAAAATAGAGTTATAAGTAAATGAGTTGGGAGACAAAAGTTGTACCAAGAATAGTCTTGTAAATTCTCTGTGACCATTGTAGCGTTCTAATCACGTGCTGATACAGATGGTTAACAAAATAATTAGAATGGTCTAAATTTTGTTCTTTGTATCGTTTAGCGTTTGTTTTTATCTAAAGTTATGACTGTAACATACAGGCAAGCATTTGTAAGATCTTCTTATTTTTATTTTTCTCACTTTAAGTAACACTTAGTCATCCTAAAGGTATAGTGGTATAAACCTAGAGAGCAATGTTGGCTGGTCAGTCAATATCTGTCTCGCCCCAAGCTTACTAGTTCTATTTTATATAGGTTTATTTAACATGTATTGGTAATTCCATATTTTTAGTGCTTCCAACCATTCATTGTTAATGCTTTTTTAGGTGCACTGTACATTTCATTTTCATATCCGATGTTTTTAATTTGTCTATATTATATTTGTATATATTTGTCTTCTTAAATTTAAAATTCAGTTTTTCGGTTTTGATTTCGTAGAAATCAGTCTAGTAAGTAATATATAAAGGCCTTCAAAAGATAAAACCACCTTAGCTTTTCTAGCTAGATTTTCACAACCCATCAAGTTTACACATAATTAAAAACAACAATTTTTTATTAAAAAATAATAATTCTCATCAATAAAACAAAATAGTAAATATTAACTAAGAGAGAGAAAGACTAATAATTAATCATCTGTTTTAAAGTTTACGACTTAATGTTTGTTATCAATTTGTAATTTAAATGTCTTTGAAATGAAAATGGGTTGTGAAAACCGAATCTAGTGTTTTCAACTACGTTATGAAAGTGTAATATGACATCGAGTGTTTTATTCATCAGAATCAGATACAGGACAGAAAAATCTTTTTTTGAAATCTTAAAACAGCTGGAAATTTGAGTAACCTACAAAATGGTAAATTATATTAATGTTTTTGCGGATTAACTGATTATTTTTGCGTTTTTAATGCAGTCTGAATATGACATCTCCCATTTTTTCAACTGAATATTTTCATTAAATGTTCGTACAAAATCATTTGTCGATGTGTGAAAATAAAAAAATAACCATACTAGATACTAATTATTGTGATTTGGCCTGAAAGAATATTTGTAAACTTAATGTAATATAAATATAGACTATCTGCATGTATCATAGATTTATAATTGTAAAAGCTTGCATAGGGTTTTATCAAATATTTTAGTATGTTTTTCTTCTATATGAATTAATGTTGCATTTTGTGAAAAAGTACTTGACTTTACTGATGTAGACACACATTTGGATTTTTATCCACTATGTGTTTTTGCAGTAATAAAGCTTGTTCAAGGCTTAAAATTGTTTTATTTTAACATTTTCTCTTTAAGCCAAATGGATAGAATCTGGGACCAAAAGTGGAAACAACCTGTGTACTATAAATTTGCACAACCAATTTTTAATATATAATATACAGGCAGTTATATCGTTAACGTTCTAATAAATATTTTGTATGGGCTTCTCGCCTAATATACTTTTTACACTGTTTTTTGCATTTTTTTAAAGGACTCGCTATATTCTTATTAAGCACTTAAAATTTCATGTTATTAACTTATTCCGTGTTCGAGGTATAGATGTTCAAATTTGTAATAGTCGAAAAAACACTGCAGCGGCTCATGAAGTCCATTATATACCACAGAAGATATTAGTTTATCTTCTGTGTTATATACAACTAGGCTGGGTGGGAGATTACCGACTATCGATAGTCCGAGACATCGTGACCACAGTAAAATGATTAGATATACAGATTTGGCCAAATCTTTGCGGGACATGGGGTATTTCATGCAACAGACAAGAAGCACAATAAACTATGCGTGGAATAAGAAAATATTTTGGTCTACTAAAACATTCGTAATTTATCGTAGTGCATCGGATTTACGTCGGCGTTTGGGGAAATACACGACTGGCGTCTAGAGAAACAAATTCTATTCTTTATCCTTGGTGCACGTTTGTGCATGCATTATTCGTTTCGCCCTAATCGGCATTTATTGTACGTTAACTTGAAAGTTTGATTATTCATCACTGTGAACAGTGTGGTACAGTGATCGAGTGTAGACGTTACATATGAAAGTTCCAGGTTCGAATCCTGATATATATTTTTAAATTTTTTTGTACGAAATAAATGGAAGTTATAGTTTCTTTTTTTTTTGAATACATAGGCTAAATTTAGATAGTCCAGACTTCTTTTAATAAAATAAAAATAAAAAAATAACATTGTTGATTGCGAAACGAATAATGCGCAAGCGTGCACCAAGAATTGTGTCAAATGAGTTTTTTTTTTAATTATAAAAAATTGGACAGCAAATAAGCACTTTCTTTTAAATTTATATCATTTCAAGCGAATTTTCGACCTAATCAAATGAAACAGAGAGGTAAGTATAATTCTTTATCGGATATATTTTCGTTTGAAATAGTTTAAGGTTATGTAATAAATATTTTCATATTGATTAGTGGCATTTATGCAATAACAGACCCATCCAAGATGCTGTCAGATGAAATTCAAAATGGCCGCTGGTAGACACAAATCCATGTCTTTCAAGTAGTGAACATGAATAGAGCAGTTTATTTAAAAAAAATAGTTGTGTGACTGACTACTCGGGATGCATTATTGATATTTAATAAAGTGACAGTATACATAAAAAATAGTGTTTATAGAAACTGTAAAACATGCATACTACTTGTTCTGAAGTCAATTGTAGGAGTTGAAGAGGTCGGAAATTGTTAGATTTTATAGAATACCTAGTGAACTACATTTTTCACACAAACCAGAACGGAATTATCTCAAAAACCAGGAAAAATATTTATATGCTGACAAACACTTGTAGACCTTGGCTTTTATTCTTTAATGTAAAAACTTCGTGTGTGAACCAAATATTGGAAAATGTGGAAAGCAGTCACTGATGGAAAGTCATTTTCTCGAGTATTGTATTTGTGTTTTTTAATTTGCTTACCATCCCTGTTATGTAATTGGTTATACTGTCATTTAAGCTGTTATTTTTTTTATTTTCTGTATGTATTTTATTCTGTATACCTGAATGTACTTATTAGTTCTGTTCTGTAGTTGGGTGTAAACCTGTTTGAATAGTAATAAATAATAATAAAAACATTCATGAGTGTGAAAGGATTATTTGTTTTCTTATTTTCTGTGTATTTTATTCTGTTTACTTTTACTGTCTAAGATCAATAAATAATCACTCTTATCGAAAAAAAGCAATTATTTTTCAAATACCTTCTAAAAGCACAAAATACTTAAAATAAACTTAAAACACATGCAAAATGCAGTAAAAATACAATTTGTGTGTCTACCAGCGGCCATTTTTTATGACGTTTGGTCACGTGTTCTGGATTGCCTTATACCCATTCTAAAAGTAACCTAAAAATCAACGAATTTTTCATGTCTTCATCGCTACTTGAAAGTTTTACAATTAACATTAAATTCTTCTCAAATACAAAAAAAAATCAAAAAATATTGCAAAAATGAAAAATTTTTCTAGTAGTGGAAAAAATAGTATATAAACCACGGTAGAAAAGATTTTTCTCCACGACCATTAGTGAATCTATGAGTTCCGAAATCATTTTTAATAATATAATGTAAACATTCACACTCTAGAGTCTGAATAGTTATTCTAAAACACTTGCTTCTTATGTATTTTGCATGTATTTTCATTCTTTATCAAGGTAAAGAATGGATATTCTGTAATCGAACTAAACGATGTGGATTGCCATGGATTTCAAAAGCGCCACTATCAGATATAAAATGGGACGGTAATAATTATTTTCAATTATTTCAAGGTTTTAATTGAAATAAAATAATGAATGAAAAATCGACTGAAATAGATACAGAATTTAATAATATCTGAAATTGCAAATCATGAAAAAACACCAATGCACTAGTTTTTGATTTCGGTAAGTGTACCATACCACTATAAATATTAATACAATGTATTACAAATATGTCAACAAATAACTGTGTTCAGATTTAATTTAATTTTGATTCATACTTTTTGATCGTGGAGAAAATATAGTCTGTTAACTCGGTTAAAATGAAAAAAATAAGGGAATTTAAAAAATATTCATTGCAATGTTACAGTCACAATAAACATAACCTTACATTTTGACAAATTTCTTTTAATTATCGTTGTCTTTATTCAGACAACGATATTATTTACTCCCTATAACTAAAATATAATGAAGTAATAATGCAACAAATATTTATTATTTACATCTCTTACAGCAGTAAGTGGAATTAGTGGTTTACCGTAATCTCGTTCTCTTTCAAAATATGTTATTAAGGATGATGCTACCATCTACTGACAATATTAGGCATTGGGACGCAGTGTTCAATACTCACTTTTAACTAGTTATGAACATAACTGTTTATACCTTACACTGCAATTAATTATTTATAATATGCAAAAGAAAAACGAAAAATACAAAAACAAATCTTACAAAATTTGGCGATTTTGACAACAATAAGTCTGACAACGCCGCAGAGCGCTGCCAACGTTTAGAATTTAATTCCCCCTTTGACACAAGTAATGATTTCATTTACACTTGGGGTATTGTGAATTTATGCTTTGGTTGCAATTGTTACTAATGACATCCATTGAATAAGTTTACCGTAAATATCCTTTATCAAGTGAGGGAACATTATAAAATAAAATATTGGGATCCTTCGCTTCTACTACTGCAACCATTTGCACAGCAATTTCTATTGTTTTGCGCAATTGTACAGTAACGACAAAACAAATTATCACATTCAAACCATTAAAAGCTCATGTAAACTTACTCCTTTGAAGGGTGCGAATCTATTCCGCCAGAGAGCGTATTCGAATTCTACTTTCGCCAATACATTTCCCACCAGAGGGCACCTAAACAAAATGGGGTTATACAACGATAACCTTATAAATGCAGACAATGAAAATAGGGACTGATATAATATACTCCACATACTGTTCAACTGTGTGATGCACTGGACCACAAAAGACTAAGGATATATGGAAAAACAAAACAAGGGTTGTTTTGAATAATTGGCGCATAAGGCCATCATGTTACTGCGCAACCAACCGCGCATGAGACTGTTTTACAATAACAAATTGTTTGAATTTAAAAAAATATAAACTGTAGCAAATTAAAGGATTGAGAACATCTTATAACAAAGTATATATTTATAACTTCTCATAAGTGTAGGAGAATATTTAATACAGAAATAAACATTTATTGTGTTATTACCCTATTGTAAATCAGGCTTCATACATTATTAGTTTAGTTTAAGATGTCTAAAAACCCTGGTGTTTACTTGATTTTGACTAATTTTGAGAGATTACCAAAGTTTCAGATTAGCAATTTTAGATGGCGCATACATCACTCATAGTAAACTGTAAACACAGATCACACAGGGTGTATTTATAATCTTGTACTGAATACAGACGAATGCTCGAATCTGCAGCTTTACATTGTCCACACAAAATGTGACAAACTCAGCGAGGACTCGGAACAATTTTAAACAGCGTCATTTTACAGAATTCTGCTCTATTGAACGCAACAGAGGTGGTACTCCCAAACAGTTCGAAACAAAATCGAATCAGTAGATACACCAGGATTTTTAGACGTCTTAGTTTAGTTTCACAAAATGTCAACAATTAACAGTGTATCGTGTACCGTTAAAATTATTTCTTTATACCTAAAATACATATAACGAGGTTAGGAAAAATGAAATACAAGTAAGTATTTTTAACTTGTTAGTGAATAATTTAGAAATAAATATTGTGATCCTCTAAAGTATCTTCTACAGGAATGTCTGTTTAAAATGCAATGGACAATGGAAATGGTACCTAGCAATTTAGTATTTGGTAGTTGGGAAATTAGTTACCTATGTGAAAATTATTGTAAAAATGATTGAAATCATTGAGCTAAATTACAAATAGCTATTTTAGAACACCATTTCACCAATATTAAATGAAATAGTGATAAAGTCTCTAATTTATGTTCAAAGGGAGTTAATTTGATAGTTTTACATATAAAAAACATAAAACATGGGTCTTATTTTCTCAATTATTAAAATTACCCGTGCCATTTTATCATTAGAAAATAGGTACTAGAAAATATACAAGGCTGTGGTAATGTCTACAGGACAAAAGAAATGGTGAAAATAATCTTAAATGTTTCTACCAATCTTTTATTTATGTTTCAAATTCCCGCATTCCTGTAGCTGGCTGTTTGTTTATTTATACCTATATTAAAATATTAGTTATTGTTTTTATTATTCTTAATATTTTTATCAGTATTAATATATTATGTTAATATTTCTAAACTTATGTATTTGAAAAAAATTGTTTTATATTATGTGTTGCTAATTATACTTTTCCTAATTATTTTTATTAACCTTTATTAGTATTTTACTCTAACACCTAAAATGTGATCTAAAAATTCCATTTTAGGTGTTACAAAAAATGCTAATAATATACGAAATATGAGAATTTGATTAGGGAATATTCAAATTAACTGCCAAATTCAGTTTAGCTCCACCAACCCTCCAAGGCTGCAGGTCAGTCGCACATGTTGCCACTTTTACTCAAGGAATCGGCAACTCTTATTTATACTTTCCCTATGGCCAAAACTGGATCCAGAAGACTACTATAAACAGCCTATTTGAGAACCTATATAAAATATAGTACAGGGAACAAGATTAACTGATGACTGGGTACAGTAGACAAAAAGACGGGAGCTAATTAATGCTATAAGTTTATGAGGCTGCGGTAGATCCGTTTTTTCGTGTTTTAGCGTCTCCTAATTTAGGTGTACAGACGATTTTTATGGACTTGGTTTTTTAAATGTCTAAAGAAAAAATAATCAGGTGGGGTGAGATCCCGAGATCTTGAAGGCCACATACATCGGCTAATTATTCTGTCATTATAAAATTGTTAAATAAATTGCATTGTTTCTGCAACAATTTGAGGTGCTGCTCCATTTTGTTGAAAAAGACCTTTCTGAAGTTCATCATCATGTAACTATTCAAAAAATTTTTGTAGAATAGTTCAATATCTTTCTCCATTAATTGTATCATAAAAAATGGATGCAAAGTCGTCGCTAGTAGATTTTTAGAAGCCTATGTCCGGTTATTTTGACTATTAATAAAACCAAGCTTCATCAGTAAAAAATATCCAAAATATAATCATTATTCAAATGCATGTTATTTAAACCAGTTGCAGTATTCAATACATGTTTATTATAGTCTAGTGGTAATAATTTTTGGTGTACTGTAAGTTTATATGGATGTATTTCCAGATTTTTTTAGGGTTTTGTGGCAAGTTCCAATTGACAAACCTAAAAAAACAAAAGTTGATTACTCAAATATTGATACAAACAGCTGTTCCTGTTAATAATCTAGGTTTCCCTGATTCGCCATTAAATAAATTGTTTCCTAAATTCCCATTTTTTCCAATACGTTTCGTTTCCCTCGCCAAACATACCTTTCAGTACCCTCTCACATGTTTAGACGGCATAAGATTTTTTTTTTACCTAAAAATGCATTTAACAAATAATTGTTGGAAGCATTTAAATTTAGAATTAGTTTATAAATAAAGACAATGAACCAATTCTATATAGTCCAAGGTTGGTTTGTCTTTATTCAATTGATTTGTTGGATAAAGTTTTCGCCCGGCCAAAAATGCGTAAAAGTGGTAAGCATAAATACCGAGTATTATAGGTTTAATACCTATGTAGCTTGTCATTAAAAGCTGATGATGAAAACTTAGTTAGCAAAACGTACGTCCAGTGTTTAAAAAAATCGTATTTTTGGTAAGTGGTGACGATCCCAGATAGCATTTGATATTCTATGTATATACCTCAAAAGTTCCGCATCGGGATATGTTCTGTTGTATATACCAAGGACGTATATAACACATACATTAAATACATATACAGGAACAGACATATTATGTACCTACCTAGAGGTACATACATATTGTGTACATCCTACAAATATACCTCTGATGAATATTCCGGAATATACTTTTAGTGTACGTCCTACAAATGTACCTCTTATGAATATTCCGGTATATACATTTTGGGTACGTCCTATAAATATACATCTTATGGATATTCCGGTATATACATTTCGGGTACGTCCTACAAATATACCTCTTATGAATATTCCGGAATATACATTTAGTGTACGTCCTACAAATATACCTCTGATGAATATTCCGGAATATACATTTAGTGTACGGCCTACAAATATACCATTTATGAATGTTCCAGTAGATACATTTCGGGTACGTCCTACAAATATACCTCTTATGAATATTTCGGTATACACATTTTGTGTAAGTCCTACGGAAATATACCTTTTATGAATATGCCGGTATATACATTTAGTGTATGTCCTACAAATATACCTATTATGAATATTTCGGTATATGCATTTTGTGTACGTCCTACGCAAATATACCTTTAATGAATATTCCGGTATATACATTTAGTATACGTACTACAAATATACCTTTTATGAATATTCCAGTACATACATTTCGGGTACGTCCTACAAATATACCTCTTATGAATATTCCGGTATATACATTTCGGGTACGTCCTACAAATATACCTTTTATGAATATTCCGGTATATACATTTAGTGAACGTCCCACAAATATACCTTTTGCGACGACACTTCGGTCGTTACGGGTCACTTTGGCGCCTTAGTCCAGGTTTCGGATTGCCTCGGGCGCCACCTTCCGTTTAGAGTGTGAAGGCCACTGCACGGGCAGCGTCAGTGGAGAAAGAAATACTCCAGGGGTCGTTATGGTATCGACCAAAATCACTGGCGGCCAGAAGGGCGGTCTTTACTTGCCTCACTGGGTTTGAATACCTCTGTATTAGCTGCTGGGATGTTAAAACATATAACAAGTATTAATAAATAAAACTTTTATTATTACCAATAAAATCCGGCGGAGAAAAGGTGTGTAACGGACGATTGGCTTGGCGGCGTGGTGTAGTCGGACTGACGGTTCTGGACTCCGGATACAATTGAAGTTGGCTTCAGCTTGACCTATCTCTAAAGGTCGACGGACTGCACTGCTGTTCCAATTGGGACGGCCACAGCAAGTCTGGCTTCTCGCTGCCTCTGCAGCTGCGGACAACGGTATGAATTGCCCTACTCGATACGAACTTCGGCGTCTAAGAAGCAGAGACGAGAGTGTCTCCATCTGCCTGGCGACGGTTCAACTGGTACGACTGGTCTTTTATTCACAATTTTAATTTAATTTTACTCCAGTGCCGTACGCGATTTAATTTATAAATTTTAAATAATACGGAAAAAAGTAACTTTGTTACACTTTTATGAATATTCCAGTACATACATTTTGTATACGTCCTACAAATATACCTCTTATGAATATTTCGGTATAAACATTTTGTGTACGTCCTACGCAAATATACCTTTTATGAATATTCCGGTATATACATTTAGTGTACGTCTTAAAAATATACCTTTTATGAATATTCCAGTACATACATTTCGGATACGTCCTATAAATATACCTCTTATGAATATTCCGGAATATACATTTAGTGTACGTCCTACAAATATACCTATTATGAATATTCCGGTATATACATTTAGTGTACGTCCTACAAATATACCTTTTATGAATATTCCAGTACATACATTTTGTATACGTCCTACAAATACACCTCTTATGAATATTTCGGTATAAACATTTTGTGTACGTCCTACGCAAATATACCTTTTATGAATATTCCGGTATATACATTTAGTGTACGTCCTACAAATATACCTTTTATGAATATTCCAGTACATACATTTTGTATACGTCCTACAAATACACCTCTTATGAATATTTCGGTATAAACATTTTGTGTACGTCCTACGCAAATATACCTTTTATGAATATTGCGGTATATACATTTAGTGTACGTCCTACAAATATACCTTTTATGAATATTCCAGTACATACATTTTGGGTACGTCCTATAAATATACCTCTTATGAATATTCCGGAATATACATTTAGTGTACGTCCTACAAATATAACTCTTATGAATATTTCGGTATATACATTTTGTGTACGTCCTACGCAAATATACCTTTAATGAATATTCCAGTATATACATTTCGTGTACATCCTTCAAATATACCTATGATGAATATTCCGGATTATTTCCATTTTTTATTATGAAAGTCTTTAACAGATACCTACAAAATCTGTAATTTAGCCAGTTGGCTGAATAAAGAATTGGTCAGCCATGTATATTCACAGAGTTTTGATATACGGATCAGTTTACACTTTTATTTCATTCGTTCTCCCGTCACTAGATAGTTACATAGCCGTTGGAAATAACCTCGAGGTGTATTTTTGTTAATTTATCTGAGAATCCCTGCTGACGAAGTCTGAAATGACAGAAAAGCTGCCCGGGGCGATAGACAAAAATTATGTCTTCTTTGTATATATATTTACATATACACCGTATGTATTATAATGTACCTGAAGGAACGTACATAATACATAGAAATATAATTTCAAATGTATGTACATAGGACGTACTTAAAGGAATATACACAAAAGTATGTGTTATGTACATACATAGTACATATTGTATATACCAGGTATATACTTAGAATGTCCATCAAATGAATATACATGGATATATGTACATGGCATGTACATTTACATGTACATATGCATTACCATAGGATGTGCAAAAAGGGAAATAGGGTACGTCCTATGTACGTCCAATAGATGTTCACAATGATAATGAGGTATATCCCTGGTATATACATCTTCATGAAAGGTATGTTCGTAGGATATACCTAGTATATCAAAATGCTATCTGGGATATTCATCAATATGGTTAAAAAGCAAAGGTTTCAAATTCCCAATTCAGTAAAATTAATTGTTAAATCACCCATGCATAAGCAAGTTAATAGGTACTGAAATTACCTTTATAAATGTTATTGTTGATATGTGCGAGAACATGACTTCTAAGAGCTCTTGGAGTATATTCAACCGGGGAAAGCGGGTAATTATCCTGCCATAACGAAAGTTTATATACGCCACTGCTAAGAGCTGCTTATTTTTCACTACATAATTATTTCACCTTGGCAATTCTATTTTTTCAAATCGATTATATCTAACAATAGCAAAAAAAAGTTGAACTAGTGTAAATATACTTATAACTATGTATTTTTAACATTTTATAAATCAGTTGGATTCTGTGTGAAGTGTTAGTTTAAACAAATAAAAAATGGGTAAGGGGGATCATTGAAGTATATATTTTTTTAAACCTTGAAAATCGTTAAGGTACGTTGGGTTACCCACATTTTCTCTTAATCCTACCGATGCTAAAGATGGTTTTTCGTAAAATTTAGAAAATCTAAAAAACAAATTTTCGGTAATAAAATTAATCAAAATTTTATAATTTGATCCGCAAAAACTAGAAAAAGATTTATTGATAATATTATCTTATCTTGACTATATATACAATCACATTTACAATAATACAATGTTAATATTTGTTATATAACTTTATTTATTTTAATTTAAGTTTATTTATAAAAATCTGATGTGGCCAGCACATGACCTCTCGCCATTTTAGAATCAAAAATTTACAGGTTAGCACAAATAAGTATGAAAAAAAATTACTTTTTTCTAAATCTGGCAACAATGGCAAAAGTTTTGAAAATTTGAATGATACGAAAATAAACTAGTGTATACAAAATTAATGTGTAAAACTTTATTGCCGTTTTGTATAGTAATGACGTCATCACTCATAGCAACTGCCACTCCCGGTTGTCCGATTTTTACCAAAATCTTAACAGATCTAATCTAGGGTAGCAGAATCCTGCATGCAAAATTTCAAATTTTTTAATTCAGTAGTTTTTGAGTTATCGTTACTACAACATCCATCCTAACACACACACTAACACACACAGACATCATCGGGAAAATATAAAAATCGTATTCTAGGGACTCCAAAACGTGTTTATCCATTGAAAACTCACTACCCAATTTTTAGCATGATTACTATACCTCTCTTATCTGAAGTGCGAGAGGTAACAATTTTAGCGTTATTAATCAAAATCATATCTTTCATTTTATTTTGTATTTGAGTTTTTAGAACACTCCCCTAATTGTAATTTCTAAATTACAATTTAGTCATATTGGGAATTGCTGTCCAGTACTCTTTCATCCTTGTAGGAATCATCAGTGGTCGTTTGCCATATGTATTAGACAGAATATAAATAAATCTTTTTTCTCCACGACCATTACTGAATGTATGAATTCTGAAATCATTTTTAATAATAGAATGTAAACATTCACCCTCTAGAGTCTGAATATTTATTCTATAATACTTGCCTCTCATGCATTTTGCATGTATTTTCATTCTTTAACACGGTAAAGAATGAATATTCTGTAATCGAAATAAACGATATGGGATTGCCCTGGATTTCAAAAGTGTCACTGTCAGATATAAAATGGCGACGGTAATAATTATTTTCAAACAAGTTTTAATTTAAACAAAATAATAAGTGAAAAATCAAGTGAAGTAGATATAGAATTTAATAATATCTGAAATTGCAAATTATGAAAAAACACCAATGCACCAGATTTTAATATCGGTAAGTGTACCACAGCACTATAAATATTAATACAATGTAATACAAATATGTCAACAAATAACTTGTGTTCAGATTTAATTTAATTTTGATTTATACTTTTTGATCGTGGAGAAAATATAGTCTGTTACTCGGTCAGAATGAAAAAATTCGACACTCGTGGTTCCTCACACTCGCTTTCGCTCGCGTTCGGAATTTTCCACTCTTGTCGAATTTTTCATTCTAACCTTGTTACAGAATCTACTATTATGTGTGCAACTCGTTTTTATCATATCACATAATGAAAATTACATATTTACTCAAGATAATATAATAAAAATATCAGTTAAAAAAAAACAATCAAATTCAGAATGTTGTGTATATTACTTAAGGGTGTACCTGTATATTTAATATTTGCTTAAAATAAAGATAGAAAAACAACAATGGTAAGTAATTTTAATTAAAATATAAATTATTGTTAAATTAAAAATCAATTTTTAAAAAATATATAAAGATTATTTTTTTTAAATAGTATCTACTATTTATTAATTTTGTAAAGAATAAGAGTGTCACTCGCTGTTCAAGGATATAAAAATATAATTATACAGGGTGTTGTATTAATAATGGTGCAGATAATCCTATGGCGTGTACACAAGGGTGGATTTGTTATAGCGTTAGAAAAAGTGAACTGATTTTGGGTAGCGCTGTTAATCGTAAGTTGTCCTTGTTGAAATAACAAACCAAATGTGTATTCATTGTGATTTTGTCAGTCAGTGTTATATTTTATCTTGTTGATATTAATATTTTTGATGTTTATAAAAAAAAATGTATTGACACTGATTCTAATGGGTTTTTCATCTATATTCTAAATCATAAGAGATACGAAGACGATTAAATAAGCAAAAAGTTAACTCTTTTGGAGAACATTACTTTGGTCGATAAAAATGTACAGGTTCTTTTACCCAGGTCGAGTTATTACATGGAACGTTTTATTGTATCTCAAATTTGCTAAAAAAGTGTATTAATAAATCTTCGATAAATACGGATCTGTCTTTTTTATTACAAATGTTGATAAACAGTTAAAATCTAAATTCGGTGATTTATCACACTGGTCATCATCAGTGACAGTAATTTTTAATTACGGTCTTATCGTAGTTATTTTCGTTTTGATTTCGTGACAGTAGGAAAGTGCAAAAAAAATCTGAGGACGCCCCTCTGTTTGTTGGTAAACACTCTCGAACGAACGCTCCGATAGAGTTCCGGTTTTTATTTTATGTTAGTTTTTTTCCAGAGAATAACCAAATTAGGCGTTTTGCATACGTTCTAAAAATTTTAAAGAGTGTAATACCACCATATTTAAGTAACAAATTAATATACCGTACTTCGACATACGAAATCAATCTAAGGAATAATTTTACGTTACGTTAATAACAGTATTAAACAGCTTCATTCCCTTAAAAAGTTTAAAACTTCTATAATGCAACAACTTTCGTTTCGTCTTTCGTTATCTCAGTAATTTGATATTATTTATAATGCTTATTTTTATTGACTTTACTCTTATTGGACTTGAAATAGTTATTTTGTTTTTGTTAACTCTATTATTCTTATCTATATTTAAGGTTTAGATGTATAAAAGTACCCTTAGACTAAATCTCGCACAAGCAAATTGTGCAATTAATTGTATTTATGTACAACTAAAGGCATTTATTATAATTTTTATTAAGATCAAATTTTTAGAACTTTTTTCACGCCATTTTATGTATATCGAAGTTAAAAGAATTTTGAAATATCTCGGTGAAACTAGAAATCTTAAATTTAAGTTAGGAAGCTCAGAAGCAGATACTCTTTACTGTTATATAGATACGGATTGGGCTGATAGGAAGTCTACAGGATATTTCTAAATACGAAGGAGGTCTAGTAAGTTGGAGAAGTAGGAAGCAAGATTATATCTCTATTTCTTCGAAAGAAGCAGAACTGTCTGTATCTGTAAGGTGGGGAGGGTGGGTTGCTCCACAAGTGGTCTGTCCCACAGCACTTAGACCTCATCAGGCCCATTGTGCATCCTCCTTAGTAAGTGAGGACTTAGCTCGTCAGCCAGCCTACAGTTTTAATGTAGTTGACAACGTCGCCAAAAGGTGCCTCTTATATTGGCAGGTGTTAGCCAATACTCACCGAACACAGTTTTCCTAATTGACGAGAGTGTCGGGCAGTCATAAAGGATGTGCTCGTTTATCTCGTCTGCAGAGTGCGGTGTCTGACAGTCCCATGTTGTTGAGGTGTTTTCTTACTGGACAATGACCAGTCAGAATGCCGGTTAAAAGTCGCAGATTCAGCCTAGTCATGGATAAGTATTTGTTGGATGCTCTGTTATCAGGGCAACTTACGAAGTCTCTAGCAACTTGTTTCATCCCATCTTCCTTGAATTTTACAAGGAAGTGCTCCTTAATTAAGTTCGTCACGACCGATGTCGTTTGTCCAATGAAGGAGTCAGGTCTAAATAGATTTTGGTTGGCTGCCTTCCTGGCCAGTGAGTCAGCGAGACGATTACCTTTTGATGTAGCATGGCCTTTGATCCATTTTAGGGTGACCACATTGTTGATGGATGCTTCGACCAATGTTTGGTGACATTCTAGTACTAACCCTAAGCAAATTCACGGTCTGTCCAAGGTGATTAGTGTTTGTCTGCTATCTGTATAGATGAGCATATTTCTACCAGTGATGTTATTTCTGCTAATTTCTTTTGCTGCTATTAGGATGCCAGTGAGCTCCGTTTGAGCTACGTTGGCACTTTTTCCCATAGCCCATTTTATCTTTTGGTTTAAGGATCTGGAGTATATCCCGCACCCCGAACCTTCTTTTGTTTTTTAGCCATCGGCGTAGATATGAATCATACCTGCCACATCCTGATCTTCTCTATATTTTGTGATAATTTTGTAGGGTCTGTGGAAAGCTTATCGCGGTGAGATAGAGTCCATGTTCGCTTGTAGCAGTCGAAGCGTGTCAAGTGCCTCCCACTAGAAGCGACGTCTCACCTCTCCGGATCCTACATCAGGTTCTATTCCAACTGAGCGACCTACCTGATATAAATATCAAGAGTGGTGAGACTGAGGATGACTTCCATCGCTTTCGTTGGTGTTGTTTTCATGGCTCCAGTTATGTTGAGATATGCTGTTCTTTGAATTTGTTCAAGTTTGCGGGAAATTGTCTGGTGTTGGGTTTTTAGTCCCTAGGCGACTTCGCCATATGTTAGCACAGGTCTTATGATGGCCGTGTATGTCCATGAGACGACTCTGGGAGAAAATCCTGAGGTGCGCCCCACAGTTCGACGTCATTGTTCATAAGCAATGTATGCTTTTTTGACTCTGTTTTTTTCTAGGTGTGAGTTCCAGGTTAACTTGCTGTCAAAGGTGAGATCTAGGTACTTCACCAACTTTTCTGATGCGCATCAACTATATGCATTTTATTTGTAATTCAATTACTTCATTTTACTTAGATGGTCTGATGATTGCTAATTAGCCGAAACCAGTTGCCGTTTTTTCATTAAATTCATTGTGGTACATGACTTTGAGTTTCATTACTTTTACTTCACCTCTGTTGCAAAGTTTAGCTTTGTTTTAAGAAGTTATGGAGGTGTATCTTCATTTTTATTGTGTAAAGAACCATTTCTGTCTTCTTGGGATTGATAGACAGTGAGTGGTCCTCGCACCACTTTTTTATTATTCTGAGAGCTACTTGCATTCTTTCGCAGAGTGTGTTATCGAATCTTCCTGTTGCCAAGATGACTAAGTCATCCGCGTATGCTATTGTGTAGTGATGGTCGTTGTTGAGGCGGCTGATGAGAGTGTCCAAGATCATGTTCCATAGTAGAGGTGATAGCACCCCTCGCTGTGGACATCCCTTCGCCACCAAGCCTCGCAAGGTTACAGTTTCTACATTTATGTTAACTGCTAGTTTTAAGAGCATGTTGTGTATTCATTCACCAACCATTTGTGGAACATTCCGATTGGTTAATGAGTGTATTATTTTGTTGAAGATGGTCATGTCAAAAGCATTTTCTATGTCTATGAAAGCGATCTTTGTATTCGGCCGGCCACTAGATGGATCGCTGAATCTGTGGATCTTCCTGGGATGTATGCATGTTGATTGGGATGTAATGGTATTGTAGTAATTACTACATCTCTTATGTACCTTTCGCATAGCCTTTTTAATGTCTTCAACGATGTTAGGCTAATTGGTCAGTATGCTTTTTGGATGGAATAATCCATCCTTACAGGTTTAGGTATAAAGACAACTTTTACTTCTCTCCATTTTGTGGGGGGGGGGATATATTTCAGAACCAAGTAGGACCTGACTAGGATTTTGGTAAAGTTGCTCAGATAATCAGAGTTGTATAAATATGTTAGATTCAGAAAAAATCAATGATAGAATCAAGCATATAGAAACAAAATATTACTTAGCAAGATATTTAGGGAAATAAATTAATTCATGTACAATACTGAAGAAAATTTGTCCGATCTGCTCACTCCTAAGGAAACTATATCTGAAAACTTTCGAAAGAAGATGGGATTAATTTAATAACATTTCTTTATTTGATTTAATAGGGGGTGTTCAAATAACAAACCAAATAAAGTATGTGTATTCATGGTGATTTTGTTATTGTTATATGTTAACATTTATATTTTTGATGTTTATAAAATATGGTATATTACATCGCGTTAACGGAAAAATCTCTTTCGCACAAGTGATGTACACTAGTTCTCCTACTACCATGGGATACTTTTACCAAATAATGTACATTTTGAAGATTTTCGGCAGGTTTATGTTTGTTTATTTTTAGTTTATATAAACAATCACTTTCGTATTAAAATAAACAAATATTGGTAATTATCGTTTATTTAAAAAACTAACAACAACTAGGAATTAAAACTGAGAAACAAATTGCAATATTTTGAATTGCTATAAAAATTAAAGGTAAACTGATTATAAAGTTTTTCAAAATACCGAATTTTTCGAGTAAAACCAGCATTTTTCAAAAATCTACGCTGTTTCTTAGGCAGACAAAAATACCTTCGGATTCTATAGATTCCCAGGAGTTAAACAAAAATCGGTTGGGTTAACCTGCCAAAAAAATTCGTGAAAAATTCAACTTTTGGCATTTTTGTCCTTGGGTCGCCGGAATCTCGAGCCAAGAAGGGGTCCGATTTGGACTCAGATTCTTTGTAGATATGGGTTTATTCCATCCTAGCGATATCTCGAAGGTCGAGATCTCGGACTTGTCGATTTTGTCAAAGATTGGGGCCTCGGACTTGCCGAGGCATGATATTAACCCATTTAAAAGTTAGATTGCTATGTGGTGACTTCCAGTCGCCGTATTGGAAAACGCGAATGGCTCCATAGCTCCGAAACTATTAATTTTTTACGGAAAAATTCACAGTACTAAAAATATAGATAATAAAATTATCTTTCATTTTTAATTACACTTTCATTTTGTGCAGGTATTATTTTTGTAGGTTATGTGCTTTCGAAAATTTTTTGCTGTCAAAAAAACCTTCAGAAAAACAAGTCATTTTTTTCACCGTTAACTTTTGGGGATGAAACCACCCTTAAAACCGTTTAAAAGCCAATGAAAAAAAATTGTCTTACTTGTGTGTCACCTACAACATAATATATGTAAAAATCGGAGTTATCGTCGAAGGGCTGTTGAAAACACTTCCTAGTTATTACTAACAATTAGAGATGTGTTTTTATATGTAAATTTTTAAAATAAATTTGTAGTTTTTTTAACATAAATGTTTTTTTGACAATGTGTCTCAAAATTTTTCTAATACACATTACCTCCAAAAAACAACGCCCGCACAAAATAAAAGAGTAATTAATAATGAAAGATAATTTTATTATTTACATTTTTGGGTCTTTTGAACTTTTCTGCAAAAATCAATAGTTTTGGAGATATGGAGCCATTCGCGTTTTCCAATATGGCGACCGCAAGTCACCATAAAGCAATTCAAAAATCCGTATTTAACCTTCCATGATAGCTCTCTATTACGTATAATAAAATCGGTTGTGTCGCCACAAAACTTTCCCGACGAATATCCAGAGATGAATATTTTTTCTGATATTAAAGTTTCAAACTTTGGCTCTTTTATTTTTGACAGGTGACAGTTTCAAGGGCTTTCAAATGACATATTATTATAAGTGAAATTCCGTGACATATCGCTTCTGTCAGTTTTTGACACTCACACGTCCGTTTGACAGATGTCGGACAAAACTAACTGGTTCTTCCGACGATTAACCGAAACCCATTTTATTGAAATTAGTTCAAATCCATGAAGTACTTTTTCAGATATTTAATGTTAAAGTTTCAAACTTTAACATTTTTTTACTTTTGAGAGGAGACAGTTAGAGAAATAATTTTGACTGTTCTAAATAGAGTTTTTCAAGTGCTTTCAAATGACATATTGCAAGTCAAACTCCGTGACATATTGCTTCTGTCATTTTTTGATAGTGACACTTCTGTTTGACAAGTATCATACAAAAACTCATTGGTTCTTCCGACGGGTAACCCAATCCACTTACCAAATTTCAGCTCAATCGGATTAAACGTGTGGCCTCTACCGTGGAAGAATACAGACACAAAGACAGACAGACTTCCATCTGGAAATGGTCTTAATCATCTCAGGGGACCTCAAAACGGATATTTCCATCTTTATCTCGAAAATATTTTTTAGCTCGTTCACAATAATTTCCCTTCTCGGAGGTGGGTCGGGAAAGTAAAATCAGTGAGGGTATATTTCACTTCCACTTCTACTTCCAAAAAACCTAATTGTATTGGACTATAGGTCAATTTGTTTGACATAGTTAGATATCTCACGAGGAGTTGATGAGGAAATCACATTCTTGCACATAAATTAACTATATGGGAACTGTTTGCCATACTCGGTTGAGTAGTCCTAAAATCGGTACTTAAAATTGTAAAAGGTCTTTTTCTACTTTATTATTTCTAGACGCATGTCAAAATTTCCATAGCAATAGAGAACTTTTTGAATGCTCTGTCAAAACTGCTTTTAGGTTGATTTTTTTTTAATTAAAATGGGATATTCTAAAAGAAATTATTTAAAAAAAGATTAGTTTTATAGAAATGGAATAAGGTAGGTCTGCCAAATTATATAATTTTACAGTAATTTGATAGGGTGGGTATCAATCTTAGTAGATGTTGGATTAAACTGATGTTACTTGGTATAGCGGTTAATTAAATGTTAATGAAGTTATTTGTTAAGTTCATTATGCTCATCTGGTGTCTAAATATAACTGTAGTTAATTACATCATGTATTGTAAGACACCGAAACGTCAAAAATAAAATTTAATTTGTATTATAACAGTGGTTTTATTCCCAATTAATGTTTTTCCGTTTTACTAATGCCACATATATAGATCATAAAAATATGCATTAGTTTTATATTGTTTTAGGTTCAGTAATAGTAATCGAAATGAAATTGCAAGTCATGTTAAATTTGGATTTTTAGTAGTCATTCTAAATTACAGCAATTTTGTTAATTCTCTTTAGAATTAAATGCCATTAAAATGGATGCAAGTAAAGAGATTTACAATCCCAATCCAAGAGATAGTTCTAATATATTCTCTATATTACTTTTTGGGTAAGTACCATAGTTTTTTTCCTCTTTTTATTAGAATATATGAATCATTTCAAGTTTAGCGTAAACAAGGCACAAAGTATCTACTTAAGTTATTTAACAATAGAATTTTATTTATTAGAAATTGAAAAACAACTATAGTGGATGTAATTAAAAGGCATCAACATATTAAAAAAGAATCACTTATGTTAAACCGAAGTCAAAAAGACTTATTTTTGAAAAGGACCACGCAAAATTCTTATAGAATTTGAGTCTCCGCCGATTTTTTTAAATTTCTGATTTAATTACAGTTCATGAACAAATATTAACATGCTCACCCCCAAAAATGAACTCTTTTTCTGCTAAGGGCGGTTAAAGTCATATATTGCTCATAATAGACTATTTATTTATGAAGACTGAAAAATATTTGTAAATGATTTATTATAATTTCTATTGCATAATATTGTTCTTATTAAAAAAAAAATAAATAAAGAAATACAAAAAAATTATTAGTGTATACAGAGTGATCAAAGCTTGCATACTTTTGATTACCTTGTATAATTTTTTCTCATACATATACTACCAAGTAGTTCTTAAAAATTTAAGATAGGGATATATGTAAGCCGTTTTGTCCGGTGTTTTGTCGTTTGACCGAAGCAATCACTTAAAGTTGAAAAAAATGCGATTTTTAATTATAACTTCAAGACTATTTAATTTATATGTACAATAGGTTTTTGAAATTAGCTTCTTTGGACGAATCCAAAAATGTAAAAAAATAACTCTCATAGGTATCACTTTCATGGAGAGGAGAATCCTCAATAATTAAAAATATTTTTAGATCGTTGTCTTTTTTGATATAAATTCCGCGGTGAAGACAGATTTAAAAAAAATGTTTAGTTTTAGTTCTACAGACCGAGGCGCTACCCTATTTCCGGGGTCCGGCAAACATCTGTCGTAGTTTTATAACTTACAGATTTATTTGAAAGGTATCTATTATAGTACAGGCGATACATTTTTACAACAATTTAATTGATACCCAAACACCTACAGTCAGAGATGATAAAAGGGGTCACAAGGACCATGCGAGAAAAATCTGTGCTCTGGAGGTTGGTCTAATTTATTTGGGGGTAGAATTTTTTTTATGATTTTTCACGATTTCCAGCGAAACTTGATGTTCTATCAAAAAATATTTAACAGACAAATAGTAGCTTATAAAAAAACCTTAGAACAAGTCACTTTTGTCCCCAACCTATCCAAGAAAAATGAGGTAATTCGTATTTCATTTTTTTTTTGTTTGGCATTTTTCACTTTGGCAAAAATCGTTCTATTTTAACGAACCTTTCTGAATGTTATTTATTTATTTATTTATTTATTTATATTTAAAAACCCAAACAGGTTTCACAACCTTTTTATAAGGGTAGTAAGTATAATAATTATTATATTACAAATGTTCATGTTAAGATAGTACATGGTCTGGTTGATTAAATAACATACTTATGATAATAATAATAATAATAATAATGATAATAATGAAACTGATTAATTTCACCAAGGGCTAATGCAAAAACACAAAAACAACAGAGCTTTTTTATTTTATGTATTGAAATCGGCTATATATTCATTAATTGTTTTTTTATACCTTTCAAGTGGTAGTGTCCAATCAATTTCTTTCACGTTGTTTATAACATTTTCTAATTTTAACATGGCCTCAAAAGGGGAACATACTGTGGTCCTTAATTTCCCAAACAAAAGTGGATATCGAGTAAACCTAGAGGGAACTTTAAAGGGAATTTTTTGCAGTAAGGTACTTGAAGTGGATAGATTATTTATGATTTTATACAAAAAAAGCATCATTGTTAGTGTACGTCTACTTGTTAATGAAACGATGTTAAATTCTGACCTTAACCTGGATGATCTTACAGTTGTATAATCTGGCCACAAATGATATTTCTTAAAATACAATAAGTATCTAAGAAACTTGTCCTGAGTCATTTCAATTGGCGCTAAATGTATTTGTGGTTGATCTTTCCACAGAAGAGATCCATATTCTAATTTAGGCTTAATTAGCACATTGTATATAATTTTAATTGTTTTGATAGAAAAAAGAGAAGTTTGTCTATAAATGAATCCCAATGATGAACGATTTGCACTGTCCTTAACTTTATTCAATTTGTTTAGATTATCTGAACCAATTAAATAGTCAAAATTTATAGTTAGTTTTTTACGAGAGATGGACATTGTGCAACATTTATTCACATTAAAACTTAATTTGTTTTCAATACTCCACTCATAAATGTTATTAATATCCTTTTGCAACATTACGCAATCTCTAACTGTTTGTATTCTTTTAAACATCTTAAAATCGTCAGCAAATAACAAATAGTCCGAAAAAGTGATGCGTTCAGGAAGATCATTTATAAATAAAATAAAAAGTAATGGTCCCAAATTAGACCCTTGCGGAACCCCTGAATTTGCATGTCTTAACTAACCGAAAAAATTTTGAGATCTATAATTTAAATTTTTTTAAAGATATTCATTTTTTTGTCAAATTAAAATTCGAATGGTGAAATTTCCATATTCTTCGGGTACGCAATTTTTTGATACAATGATAAACAAGTATACAGTTCCCGCAGAGTCAAAAAGTTGTAGATTATGAAAAAACCTGAAAATGAAAAAGTCACTTTTTAACATAATATTAAAATTTCCGATAAAAATGTGAAAAATGATTTTTTTCTTTTTTCCATTGTTAAATTTAAATTTTCTCCAAAAATCATGTAATTTTGACGAAAATTGATGAAAATATACCTTTCTGTCCTGAAATCAAAATGTATTTCATAAAAAAGTTTAATTTTAAATATTTATTTTTTTCGATTCTAAACCTTTTTTCTATCGTGAAAAAATATCGTAGGGATTCTATCGGTATTTCTTTTTTCTGCAATTTCAGAAAGTTTTAGGTTAAATAATAATCATTTAATAACATTCTCAATAATGAAAAAATATAAGAAATTATCTTTGCAACAATAAATATTTCTGTAATTTTTCATAATTAATTTAAGAAGAAAAATTGAACAACTCATTACATCATTTGAAACTGTATTTTATTTTTGGACCATAAATTATATTTTTATATAGTATCGCATTTAATATTTATGCCGACTAATGAAGTACGTTGTTGTGCGCCTAAAAGATTTAAGATAAACGAATGAAGTTTTGGAAATTATTGCATTTTATTTATATTTAAATAGTTATGAGAGCAGATTTTTAAAAAATCTAAAATCGGAGCAAAAATTAATGTCGACATAAACAATATAAAAAGATGAAGACAAGGAACCGAAATGTTTGAATTTCTTAATTATCTATTTATAATTATTTAAAATACTGTAAAAAATGATTACTTTCAAAGCAGCTAGTATTTTTGATAAACAATAACCTTGAAATTAAATAAATCATCTTAAATTTTTAAAAAATACACAAAATGTGAAAGGGTCATTTTACGAAATTATAAATTTGACACCTTTCTCATCTAGCATTTACTGATATAATTCTTCCAGTCATTATTTTTTTAGATGCAGTAGCTGATGCTGGATTCAATAAACTATCGCTATTGATTCATCTATTTATAATTAATGCTTAGACTTAGTAAGGATATCGATATTTACTCTATAGAAGTCATGCTATTTTTGATTTTACAGATACACTTATCCAATTTTCAAAAAAGGAATGAAAAAGGATTTCGACGTTGAAGATTTGTATAATCCACTTAAAAATGATAAAAGTTCACAGTTGGGAGACAAATTAGAAAAGTATAGTATTTTATTTTTATATTTCGTTACATTTTTAATATTGTTTTATTTCAGAAACTGGAAAAAAGAAAATTTAAAAAACAAAAACAAAAAACCAAATCTTCTAAAAGCTATATTTAGTACCTATTGGTTGGAATATTTACGTCTGGGATTCTTAACTTTCATAGGAGATGTAGTTATACGAATTAGTCAACCATATGTTCTTGGTTTACTTCTGGCTTATTACAATCCAGATTCTACCACCACTAAGGAACAGGCATTGGGGTACGCTGGTTTGATAGTGGTTTTAAATACTTTGACGTCTTTCATTAAAAATCAGTACACTATGAATTCCATGCACGCTGGTATGAGAGTTAGAGCGTCAGTATCAAGTTTAATTTATAGAAAAGTAAGTTAGACAATAAATAAATAAACTTAATTTTACCACGAAAAAAAAAAGATATCTTCTGTAATATTTTGAAGTAAAATATAGTTTCTTTCACTTATTTTGTTCTTATACCACTTTCAAATATTTCTATCATTTCCAAGATGAAGTTTCAATAAAAAGCTTCCACAAAAATAATCTTCGAATAACTTAATTTTTACAATTTTTAAAGTCTGTAATTTCCTCTTTTTTAGGCATATTGATCAGTATTCGGTTTATCCATTTCTTTAGTATTTAATCTTGTATCAATAGTGATTTTTTCTTAAACCAGAGCTCAAACATTTGTATTGATTCTCATTTTGTTAGTTAACGATTTCTACTTTTTCTTATGTTTTGGTAGACTTTTTAGTTTTATTTATTATTACCTTATTAAGTGTATCATCTTTCAGATATACAGGGTGTTTCTTTATTTAAAGGGCGATAATTCTTGGATAATTATATTTCTGATATACAGTGTATTGAAATTTAACAAAACAATCAGTTTTTTTCCAATCTTCTCATAAAAATGGTCTCTTGAGCTATTAAAGAAGAGGATCTCGTAAGCTAGAAACAGCTAGTGTTATAAGAAAAAGTTTCGTTATTTTATAAACGTAAACAATTTTGAAACTTCTTTATCTTAATACGCGGCTTGTGACATGATTTAAGTTATAAACACTAGTTTATCAATAAAAAAAGGAATATCTTTTTAATATATCCATGGACAGCTTTCCATCTCTCTCTTCAGAATCAGCCCCACTATATTTGTCTCGTCCGGTTGTTCACCCAATGTCAGCTCTCAATGCAACCGTCTAGGGTGCCATCTTTGGCAGGAACATAACGTGTGGTGACATATATGTGTGGCATTATCCTGCTTAGCATGACCGCTTTCTCTTCTGGTTTTTTCGCGACTCTCCTTATATGCGGTCCAAAACACTTGTCATCACAGAGTTTAGCCCTTAAGTATCTGATGGTCTTGCTTAGGTGTATTTGCACTCTACTGCATTTGAAGGAAATGTCCTGTCTTTTACGAGGTCTTTTGAGGACTATCGCCTCGGTCATGTGCCAGTTTAAGGCCGTATGCTCCCGTCTATCTCGTGACAACTCTGCAACATTTTTCCGCCCTAAGCTGTAACTCCTCTTTGTCGTCCGATGTTATTATCATCCCGAGGTCATCCGCAAACGCAACTAGCTTGCTTCCTACTGGGTATGTATTTCTCACAATACCGTCATACGCTATATTCCACAGAGTGGTTCCGAGGAAGAAGCCCTGTGGAACTTCCGCTCTGACTTCCATTACCTCTCCTTTTTCTAGTTGCAGCCTTCTGTTTTTATGGTACTCTTCTATAATATATAGGAGGTATCTGGGTATACGGGTATATTCCTCCCCGCCAGTTCACTCCCCGCCTTAGGAAATTAAAGGTGTTCTTTATATCGAAAGTCACTAGCAACACCCACTTTCATCTGGGCTGCCTGGGCGCCTTCAGCACCTGGATAACAGCATCCATGGTAGAATAAGCCCCTTTGCTTAACTGACGGTTGTTTGTTTTGTTTGGTGGCTTTCTCTAGCCTTTCTCTAAGTAGTATCTCATAAAGTTTACTTACGGTGTTCAGTAGGCATATGGTTCTCCATTTCTTTTTCGGCCGTTTTCCCTTTTCGGATCCTCTGGAACGGTTTGAGTTGAAAGCAGTAAGTAGAGAATTTCAAGTAGCCAGAGTAGTTCTAGTTCTTCCACCTTCTTAATTACTTCTGACTGAATTCCGTCCGTATCCGGGGAACTTCCTCGCTTCACGTTTTTAAGGGCTTTTACCTGTTCCTGGCTGGTGAAGACTGTGATCCTCTATTCCACTACACGGGCTTGGTTGTAAGAGAGTCCTAAAGAAAATATGCCTTCAGTAACAATCCTTTTTTCAATGGGCATCTGTTATGGCGTATATGCTCTTACGTGTGGCATGATGATCTTGTATGTAATTATTGGCAACTTTATTTGTACTTATTTCAGGATTTTCGTCAAGTAAATTTAAAACAGCTACCTTAATTACTAGAGTTTTGCTGTTAGATGTGCTCCTTTAAATGTTTTTGGTTAAAAACTTTCAGAAACCATTCTATTTCAAAATCGCTCTTGATATAGCCGCCTATGCAGATGCTGAAAAAGCAGGATGACAGGAGTGGAGAGCAAAGATAGTCAGAAATAGGTCTCTTCCCAGGTGTCCATAAAGGATTTCTCCACCCCCAAAAAAAGGCTCTACTTCCTTGAAATTTTCCGTTACGCATGAATTTCTGCTAATGTTTGTCCAAAACGTTGCCGAAAATTCTTTATTTTATACACGGAATTTTATTCACGGGCCAAGCTAGTTTTAGGAAAACAATATTATAAATTTTCATAATAATTTTTGGGTCAATAAAAATCTGCATACAATCTTGGAATCTCATCACCAGGAGCTGTTTTGATTAAATGTGTGGTCTGAAATTATTGGAGATTATCTAACTGGACCTTTTTTCTACAGCGCAGAATAAATAGACATAATGTACCTTTTCATTTCCGAAAAATAAATTTCAAAACTTATTTATGTCAAATGTATATCATGTGAAATGTCCATTTAACTTGATCATATATTTTTCATTTCAAACAAATATCGCATTTGAAAGTATACTCAATGCGCGACGTTCATCAGTAAAACTCCCTTCCATAATTAAAGGTTTATAAACACGCATTATTGTTCTTCCCCAAAATGTAGCTCAATGCTTGATATACACCTTTGATGTATAATTGAACGCTGTGATTTGATCGACCTATACAAAAAAATATTCATTTTAGCTCCGGTTTTTTTTACATAAAATATTCAAAGTTTCTGAACTCTCCTTCGTGTTGATGAAGAGAAATCATTGGCAACACCGCAAATCCTAAAGATAGTGACATTTGTAACGTAATTGTTTTGATATTTAAGGTTAATGTTTGTTTTCAATAACTATATTTAACGTCTTAACAATTGTGCATTTTGAAGTGTTTGGCGTAATTTTATATTTGATTCAAATATGGTACAGTAGAAGAATTTCAATAACTTGGGTTTTTCTTGTATTTTAAGTTGAATTTCTCTATATGCGATATTTTAGAATTACACTGAACAGTAAATTTCAAACAAAATATTTTCACAAATGGATTGTTCGTTTGCAGCAAGTCTAACTGCCAATTGTTTATAGTTAACGAATTCAAGTTGAGAAAGAATTGCGAAATCTGTGAATCTATCTGAAATACTCCGGAAAATTTTCTAAGACTACACGGCTCAATGAAAAGGATGATTGAAGGAGGTGGTTATTTTGAACAGTTAATTTAATTTTGTTTTTTTTTTTGGTAAAAATAGATAGAATTTTTAAAACTAAATTGTGTACTTTGCATATACCAAAATTGAAAAAACATATAGCGGTTTTAGAGATGCTGGAAAAAAACTGATTTTTTTGTATCTCGGAAATAAAGCGATTGTGGACCTGTGTTCATATAAAGAACTTGTCTTTAAATCATTCGAAGATTATTACTCTTTAAGATCAGCATTCAGTTATTAATCACCCTATATGCCAATCGATCGTTTTTTTTTAAGTTCTTTGACAAAATTAATTTTTTAGTCTTTGAAACTCAGCAAAACAGCTATTGGAAATAATTCAGTTGGTAAAATTGTCAATATTTTATCGAATGACGTAAACAGATTTGATACAGCTTCAGTTGTAATCCACCAATTATGGGTAGGACCACTTTCAGCTCTAATTATTATGTTTATTATTTACCAAGATATTGGATGGTCAGGTGCCACTGGTGTAGTGACCATAGTAGTGATAATGCCCATACAGAGTAAGTAAGAGAAATATTAATATATTAAAAAAATTACAAAAAAAAACTAATGAGTTTAGATGAAAAAATAAATATCATTCTTCACAATTAAGAGGCACACCACATATACTGGTTTCGAGATATAGGACTTTCTGACAAAAATATATTTGTCTCTCGTCCTTGTATTCTGATTACGGCTCTGACTTTGACGCAGGTTTCTATAGATGTTAAATATATGAAAATGTTAAATTCTTTTGATAATCAATAAAACTATTTTAATTTTAAGCCATTATTACTATTATTGCTAAGTAAGAATTTTACTAAGACGCATTGGATATTAATTTAATTAACGGTTAATGTGGATATTTTCAATCCCCTTGTGTAACTGTGCCGATAATTTACATGAGGTTTTCCGGATTTTCCTACACCTATAGATAAATGGCGTCATCACACATCAGTAAGTCGTCCCAGACCGCCACGGCAAATAATATTTAATTTTCCGTGTGTACGATCAATAATGCCGATATTGTTTTCTGACAGGGTGTCATACAGCGCACTAATCTAGATACAAAAAAATTCCTGTCGGTAGTGTCGACAGCGGGAGGTAGATTTCTGTTCTCTAAATTTGAGACTTGAATAATAAGTCTAACAACCTGTTTCAATATTTTCAAAATTAGGGGAGATATGATTTTTTAAATTGTAGAAAAATCGTGTATAATGCTATCAAAATTTATATTATTTCTAATTTCTTGTTCTATGGACTATATAGCAAGATTTTGTAGTCTTAAATTACTTATTGTGGAATAAAGAAAATTTTTTATCAACTTCAGTTTGAAGATGCACCTTTCGCAACTAGCCACACTAATGGCAATTAAAAAAAAAATCATAGCAAAATTAAAATGTAAGATATAGAATTGTCCAAACTATAATGCTAATGAATTTTAGTAGATCAAGAGGATCTATATACCTCCCCAGCTTTTCCAACGTTTTGCCTCTTCTTGCAGTGCAGATATGGCCATTTTTTTTCAATATGGAAACGTTCTTTATCAATGTCAATACAGTCATTTATTTGATATTCAAATTATTCATTTAGTAGGTTACATGGTATTATACACGAATATTTTCTTGCAATGGCATGAAAATGATCAAAGTAATCTTTTATTTCCTTTATAATTCTATCCATGGATAAAAATATTTGTCTTCGTACTTCT
Source organism: Neocrepidodera transversa (assembly GCA_963243735.1). Taxonomy (NCBI): domain Eukaryota; kingdom Metazoa; phylum Arthropoda; class Insecta; order Coleoptera; family Chrysomelidae; genus Neocrepidodera; species Neocrepidodera transversa. Next base: position 27,107,241 of record OY725343.1, on the reverse strand, counting down.
TGTTCTAAGGATAGCCCCACGTCTAGCGAATTTTCCCCACTCATATTTCTCTCCTTCTAACTTGACGTTCAGTCGATATCTTCACAAATTGATTTGGCCGCTATAACTGAGCGCGTTTGGTGTTAGCGCATCCCTTTTCCATGGAATGGGTTTGCAAAGAATTTAGTTATTTGCAGGTAGTTTTGTGCTTCATTAATTTCCAAAAGGTCGGGTTACCATAAATTGAGATAACATCGAAAACAAAAAGATTTAAGTAATATTCCAGCATCTGATCTCGTTTTACTATTTTGTTCTTCAGATGTCATGTTTTCCAAGGCGCTTAAAATTTAAAAATATGTTTTTTTACTATTATTACCGCTTCTAAAGTGACAGAAAGGAAAACATCTCATTAATGAGTGGAAGATAAAAAGAACCAAAAAAAAAACTGTTCAATAGTTTCAAAAACTTTTATGAAATTGACAGCAGCAGAAGCTGCGTATAAAGAATGATTTATACATACTACAAATTCTACATTTGGATTTATTATTTCAATGAGAGTTTGAACACTGCTCTGTTTTCTTGCCATGACGTTAAAATTACCGTAAGCTTGTCCGAGGAGCACGGGGGTCTCGGCTTAACCGCCCGGGTCGCGTGGATGAGGACCACTATAAAAACCTCCCAAATCCTAAGGTATTGTGCGCGCCGAGAGGATGGATGGCCATGGGTCAGTTGGTTACATGCGACCAACCTAGGGGCATCTGGCGAAACCCTCTTGTAAGAAGCCTTCTCTCAGCACGCGGGGCTCTGCTGGGAGTGACAGTCTTTCCCTTGCCACTCGTGGGAGTAAAATGGACAAACCACAAAAACAAAATTAACGGTCTGGATCCTACTGGCGCAAGCTGCAAAGGAAAAGGGCCGTAAACACCGGCACCGTCGATACCTCTGATGGAAGGGGACCGTCTCCGCCTGGTGCAATAAATGCACTACGGAAAAAGAAAAAAAGAAAAAAAACAGGGGTGCAAGCGGACCCGCGCGGGCCCCTTCATCTGCCACGGCAAATGTGTCAATGTTGAGGCTGGTGAGGGGCCCTCATGCTCCTACGCTGACAAAGCGAAAAGCATTGAGGTGGCCATAGTACGCCATAACTACCCCAACGGTCTTCTAACCGCACATCAGGTGGACCAAATTAGAAACGCCTTACTTGAGCGGCTAGAAGAAATAGAGGAAGATGGACCAGCACCTAGGTTCACCGAATCCAAATACAAATACGCTATTCTGGCAATCTCTTACGTTGACCAATCGACGAAGGAGTGGGTGCAGGATACCGTTGTCAAGACCACCTGGCAAGATGGCAAACTCGAGAGTCATTGACTGTAAGGAAGTCATCAAGCCAATAAGGGTTCTGACATGGATACTGGGTCGTGCTATGGAGGAAGAAAGCTTCCATAGGAGAATTCGGATTCAAAATCCGGGGCTCAAAACGGAGCACTGGAGGACCATGGATAGGAAACTGGACCCCAACAGCTGATCGTGTCCATCGATCAAAACCCCTAGAAATTTATTCGGGACACACAGAGGAGGCCTTACCTGAACTTCTCCTCGATTATCTTCAAAGAGCTGGGGAAGGAAAAAGAAAATTTATCCTTTCTGGCCGTACCTGAAGAGGTGCTGCCTGACCCACAGCAGAAAGCCCCATGGACCAAGTATCGGAGGAAAATCCTGTCGATACTGTGGAACAGACTGGCGAGGTTCCCATGGAGCCCATGTGGCCTGATAAATTTTATTAAAATTAGTGAGGAATAAGAATACATAATGAAAGTAAATTTTATTAAAATTAGTGAGGAATAAGAATACATAAAATTGTTACATATTAAATTTACAGTAACTGTTCAAAATGTTGACCGTTCAATCCACAGCACTTCAAACAACGTTTTCTCATGTCAAAACGCACTCTTTGAAAAATGATCGACATGTTATTATTATATTGAAGAAAGATAGTACGGTTGTTTGAACAAAAATTTCCTAAATCGTCAAATATCTTATTATTTAACTTACGCTAGCATTAAAAAAATACTGAGGAAAACTTAAAATTTAATAATTAAAAGGAAGGATGCAAATAAGCAAAAAACAACATTACTACAGAAAAACTCTCGATATTTTCTGCAGCCCTTATATAGTTTGATCCAATAGTTTTTCAAAGAGTGCCTTCTGACATGAGAAAACGTTGTAGGAAGTACTGTGGAATATTTTGAATAGTTATAGGTCAAATATCGCAACTTTAACCAATTGTATCTCGCAAACTAAGAATCTTAAGGGCTTCTGTTCCTAACTCATTTTTCATTATTTGTTAAGGGCTATCACCTGTAAAGCGTTGTAGGTCGAATATCGGAACACCCTGTATAAGGGACGAGGTATTGGTAGACAATCCGATATATCGACACCAATTCGTTTACCAATCTGGGAAGTCTTGTGACGCTGCGATTCACACGCTGGCGTTTCAAAGCGGAACAAGCATTGAACTGTCAAGAAATCGCCCTAGCGGCATTTCTAGACACAGAAGGGGCCTTAGATTATATAAATTCATAGTGGGAGCAATGCAGAGGCGAGGAGCCCCGCTCAGAGCATTACGCGATGGGTGGACTTCATGCTTCAGCACAGGAATGTTTACAGCACTCTCTACAACGTAAGAAGGGAAGTCGTTGCCACCAAGAGGTGCCCTCAAGGGGGAGTACTCTCCCCACTGATGTGGTGCCTGGTAGTTGATTACCTTCTTAGAGAGCTAGAGAGAGAAAATATCTACGCACAAGCATTTTCTGACGACATAGGTATCATTATAAATGGAAAATTATAAAATAATACAAGGAGAAGAATCCTGAACATAAAGGGACTATCCATGTGAGGAAAACAACTAAATCTGACAAAAGAAGTTAAATATTTGGGAATTATCCTGGATAACAAATTAACGTTCTCTAGCCATACAGATAGGGCAACGGATAAAGCTTTAAGAGCTCTTTGGGTCTGCAAGAGGATGGTGGGGTCCAAGTGGGGACTCAACCCCGGAATGGCGGATTGGCTCTATACCAGGGTTGTGAGGCCTCCGTAATATGGCGGCACAAAGCGAACAGAGCTAAAGCAGCTAGGCAGCTGGGTCTTCTGATTTCAGGGGCGTTTAGAACAAATGCCCTGGCAGAACACAGCAGAATAACTGCTACTATGCCTAAAAAGACGCGAACTCAAAAGAGCACTAGGTGTTCTGACAGGACACTGCGGGTTCAGCAGACACCTGGACCTCATAGGAGTATCGGAAGATTCCCTATGTAGGAAATGTGAGGAAAAGGACGAAACTCCTCTTCATTTATTATGCTATTGCCGGGACCTGAACAGAGAAAGGGAATGGCACTTTGGGGTACAGTATCCCGAACCTGAAGAAATAGCAAAATCTAACATCAGGACTATTCTTGACTTTGTCAACAGCACTGTACTGATGTGAAAACTGGCGGGGCACAATAGGCCTAGAGCCTCAGGGCAGGTGGGACCACCAACGCCCGATTCAGAAATAAAAACCTGTCCTCTGGAAATTTGTATATCTAAACCATCATTTTCTAACTTCGTTAAAATCATATTTGTCATTTTCTCAGTAGTTTTTCCTTTAGTTTCTACAAAATTAATAAGCGATTCTACAACTTTACCTTCACTGCCATCAGTAGTAAACTTATGAACTGAACAAGTTATTTTCTACTACTGTAAATAAATATAAAAATGCCGCCCCAAAATATGTGCCGCACCGTGTGGACTGCACCCACCGCCCCCTAGGTACGCCACTGGTTATGGACTGATGGCTAGAGTCGCTGACTCTAGTTTGACTTGAAAAAAGTAATTTAATGTTATTGGGTATATACTCTAATTTGGACTTGAACCATCTGTAAAGAAAATAAAAGTATACGAATTATATATGCACGGACACGGCTAGGAACTTACATTTTGGGTTATTAAATTAATTAATTCAACCCGGGCATATAATTACCCAATTTTTAAGGAATCACCTTTTAGTATATATATTGAGGGCTTTACATCAGTCCACATGTCAAAACTTGATCATTTAAAATTATAATCACAACCTTTTTAGTATACATCGGTAAGCTTTCGGCAAAATACAGAAGATTGACAGCATTCAAAACAGATGATAGAATCAGACTTATGGATGAAGTTATAAGCGGTATTCAAGTTATAAAAATGTATGCTTGGGAAAAACCTTTTACGAAATTAATCTATCTAGCTAGGAGAGCGGAAATTAGAATAATTAGAAGAGGACAATATGTACGTGGAATATTCATGGCTTTTAATTTGTTCAATAATAGATTTGCACTTTTTGCAACATTGGCTACAATGGTATTTACTGATAAAGCTATTACTGCAGCTAGGGTAAGTTTGCAGTTATTTTTATAATAAATTTAGAGGAGTATTTCGTATTTTTATAAATTTTAAGTATAACAAGTACTTATGTTTTTGTAATTTTTTAAATGACACTAAAATTTTCCTTCATCTTTCATATTTCTTAGGAACAAATTTTAATTTTAGGTGTACGTTTTTATGTCTTACTACCAAATATTATCACAAACTTTAGCAGGAGTATTTGTCACTGGCATAACTCAATTTGCCGAACTTTCGGTATCAGTCAAAAGAATTCAGAATTTTCTAGAAAATGAAGAACACCAAGCTCCTCCTGTTTTAAACAGATCTCTCAGTGCAAATACCACAGGCGATATAGTTATTTTGAAAAATGTAACTGCATCCTATAACAAAAATTCCAGCGAAACAACTTTAAAGAAATTGAACGTAAAACTTGGCAAACATTCTTTGCTTGGTATTATAGGACCTGTGGGGAGTGGAAAAAGTTCTTTGCTTCAAACAATTTTAGGTATTTAAGTGTTTAAATTTAAATACAACTTAATTTAATGATTTTTCTTGTTTAGGAGAACTCGATATTATTGAAGGAGGTTTAAGCATTTATGGTACAATATCTTATGTTTCTCAAGAACCATGGATATTTTCAGCCAGTATCAGACAGAATATACTTTTTGGTTCAAAGTACAACAAAACACGATACGAGGAAGTTATACGCGTTTGTGAGTTGCAAAAAGATCTAGATCAGTTTCCTGATGGGGACTTTACGCTTATAGGAGAAAAAGGAGCTAATCTGAGCGGTGGGCAAAAAGCTAGGGTGAATTTAGCCAGAGCTATATATAAAGATGCTGATATTTATTTGTTGGATGATCCACTTTCTGCTGTGGATATTATTGTTTCTAAAGTATTGTACGAAAAGTGTATTAACGGATTTTTGGCTGATAAAGCTAGAATATTGGTTACGCATCAAGTTTATTATTTAAAAAATGCTGACCATGTTTTAGTACTTAATGATGTAAGTAAGAAATTATTTTCTTTTTCAATTGTACCATTTTTTATTATAGGGTCGTATAGAAATTGAAGGTACTTACTCGGAATTAGTAAGAAGTGGCAATCCTTTAACGATCCATCTAACCGAAGATGTTGATGACATTATCAAACGTCAGAGCTCAATTACTGAATCTTTAAATGAAGAACAAAATAAAAAAGGTGGTTCAACAAATAATCTTAAAGAAAATGATTTAGTTAAGGATTTATCGAAAGAAATGCAAGAAAAAACATCTAAAGGAACAGTTAAAGGTTCTTTATTCTTCCAGTATTTTGAATCTGGGATGAACATATTCGAAATAACCTTCCTTTTATTTTTAATGAGTATTGCGCAGGGGTCAGCTACGCTTAATGACTGGTTTATAAGTTTATGGACCAATATTGAAGAAGGTAGAAATATTAATTCTTCTCCAACAACGGAAGACCAACCTTTCTATATGTATTGGACTAGCAACACATGTCTTATTGTCTACGCAGCCATCTTGGGATTTTGTTTGATCACGACAGTGTCGAGGTCCCTTTTGTTTTACAAATTTGTGATGGCATGTGCAGAATCTTTACACGCAATGCTTTATAAAGGTGTTACAAATACTTATATGAGGTTTTTTGATCAAAATCCAAGTGGAAGGATACTTAATAGATTTTCAAAGGATATTGGGACTGTAGATGAAGCGTTGCCTATGATGTTGTTTAATTCATCAAGGGTAAGAATAAAAAACTGTACATTTAGAATAGATAACATAAAAAATTAAGTTATTAAAATATTAACACTAAAGGTATTGCGATAAAACTATTAATGGAGATTACCGGCTTAAGGAGATATAAGAGTTTGTTGATAAAGGCTATGACCGATACATACTGAATAGATCACAAAACCTATAACATTATACTTTTACCTTATAGAAAATTGTTTCATATTCACCATTACTCTGTTTAAGCATGAAACGGTCTAGTCGTGGGTAGTCCTCTTTTACTCTTATTAGCTGGTCTGTTCCTAGGTGATTTTCAATTTAATAATAATAATACATTTGATAACAGTTTACAATGGTTCCGTTATGTTGACCGCTCGATGTTTTGGAATTTATCTCAGGTACCGCCAAAGACGCAGAAAATTCACTTCTTGAAATTAACCCTTTTACCCAATTCACATTAGAATTAGTGTCGAACAATTACATCAACAATGCCATTCAGATCTCTAATCTCAGGAAACACACCCAAACTGACCACTTAATTATATATAACTCTAACCATCCGTCTCAACATAAAAATCTGCTTTATCTAGTTACGTACAAAAATTCCTGTCTAATAACTTAAAAAAAATAATAATTGGCAGTGAACAATGATTTCACATCAGATATTGTAGATAATATGATCAATAAAATTATCTTAAAAACAAAAGAAATTTAGCTTTTCCCAACTTATGTACTATAGTACTTATAATAATGAAATCTATAGATATCTAAATTATTTTTTAAAAATTTCTACCGGCATTTAAAAAAAATATGCTTAATAAGGTTATGAGCTTAAATTATTTTTAACCTTTTAGTCGTGTTCTTGGATCCTGGGGATTTTTCAGTAACGAAAGTGCTGTTAAGGATTAGTATATAGTACAGGATGAAAATCTAAAGAGGAGAAGTTAGAAGGAGAAGTGACATAATAATATGACAACAATTTACAATTTACAAAAGAGCCAAGTAGACGAGGTAGGCCTGTTGAACATAATATAATACTACCTCACATAGAGGAGAATGTAAGAGATGTCCCTTGTGATATTTGGACATATTCTTTTACTCCGGAAATTCTGAACGAAATTATAGCTAGAACAAATGCCAAAGGGCAGAATAAGAATATGTTGATTTTATTGAAATGCTGCCTCTAATTAGCCTTTTATATAACGGAGCAGTTTTCAAGTCAAATTCAGACGACCTACGTAGCGTGTCAGCAAGTGATGGGATGGGACTTACAGAGAAATTTTCAGGTGTATTGTGTCTCATAAGCAGCTAGAAATAATTTTGTACTGTCTAAAATTTCATGATAAAAACTGAAGACGTAAAAAGGAAAGAGACTGCTATTTCTAAATTTTTTATAAAACAGTCGCGAATTTCACAAGCAACTTTTATTTTTGAGCGTATACTGAAGTTAATGAAATGTAATGTAAGTTTAGAAGAAAACGTAAATTTCGTGTGTACATGCTGAACAAGCCAGAAAAGTATGGGCTGAAGTGAATGATTTTTTGAGATGCATGTAATACTCCATATATTTATACATTCAAAGGATCAGATGGTACAGGGTTAGCTGATGAGTTCAAGATATGCAGTATTCCTACAAACACGGTTGTGAGATTGACTAAATGTATTTTCACATCAACCGCAATGTCACAGCTGAGAATTGCTTGTCTTGTATCCCGTTGTCCGCCTTATTACTCAAAAATGGCCTCACTTATGTGAAAAACAACAAGCGGGAAATACCAGTAGCATTCCAACCAAATTCAACCAGAGTAGTTGATTTAGCGTTATCTGGGTTTACTAAAGATTTGATATTGGTCTCATTCGTGTCTAAAGAGAAGAAAATGGTTTTATCTATGCACCTTGATAAAATTTGATGGAGATGGGAATCTGCGTATTTTGGAAATCGAAATGCCGAGTAACATATCGCAAACCTCAAGTTTAACAACTTACAACTATGCTTGATTTCTATGGACCGCTATATGGATCATGTCCCTAGTTACTGAGCATAGCCCTTTTCCCTTTTAATTACACTTATTAAATGATGATCAGTTCAGCTCGGTTTGGTGCAGATCGGAACTTTGATGAACGCCCTCTCGTTCCCTGTCATCTGTCAACGTCAGCTAAATTTCATTTGTCATTATTAATCTATTACCGGCCATGCCGTTTGTACAACAATGTTAGATCTTTAATCAATTTGACATCAATTATTGATTTTATTGTTAACATGGATCAAATTTAGATATGTTGTACTTGCAACAGCTATTTGCTATTTTGCAATTTAGTCTTAATTTTAATCTGTTGTCATGTTTTTAAATATTTATGGTGGGGTATCGCTTTGACGTAAGTTTTACTCTTTTTATTTGTATTAATGTCACTGTCAAAAAATGACAGAAGCAGTATGTCACGGAAAGTGAATTGTAATATGTCATTTGAAATCCCTTAAAAAACTCTATTCAGAACAGTTAATAGTATATTACACACCGAGGTGGGAAGTGTTTGATTACTGTCGTGAGATTAGTTAGTTAACCGAGACGCGAGAGAAAAGTAGGCATCGGTACATGTGTTATTTATTTAAATATAAAAAATATTCATATGAGGGCGGGAAGTAGAGGTGTGTAATGTGACACTTCCCAACCTTTAATGAAGTTAGGAATGACAACATTACATATATGGTTGTAAATAAAATTATTTCTCCAACTGTCACCTGTTAAAAATAAAAAATCTAAAATTTTAAAACTTTAACATTAAATTTCTGAAAAGTATTGACTGGATTAGAACCAATATTGGTCAAAAGTAATGAAAGAATCGGAGTTGGGCGCTAGACTTTTTTATTTTTCTGGCCCGAATTAACCCGTGTCTCACTAAATAGCCAGCTGCAGCTGCTGAGAAATAATTCAAAATAGTTCCTAACTTTTATCTATGTACAGGTGACATTGATATAGGGTGGATTGAAATTTGAGGCCCACCATTTCAAATCTCGTAAACGATAAATAAAATAAAGTTAATTACATTAGGAAAAAAAACGGATATGTCAGATGTTTGAAAAAAGCAAAATTTCGGATTTTTCGCATTTTTTAAGGTTTGTCATTTTTCAACTAATCGACTTCAAATTTAAAACGAACAGACATTTCTACCATGGAATCTATATGTATTTTGAAGAATAATTTCAATTTTTAATTCAAAAACTGATTGATCACGTAATAGATGTGTTTTAAGTTCCCCAATTTACAATATTTGGAGTGCTGTTTTAAAACAAACCATATAAGTAGCGATTTTTTTATAGTCTTCTTGTTTACTTTGTCGTTTTGCGATCTCTGATTTTTAATTTTCATCATTTTCCTGTAGATTTTTCTCAAAATGCTGGGTCATCTAGTTCTTGTAATTTATGTAAGCCCATACACAATCATAGTGGTGATAATATTAGGTGTCCTATTTTCGTTTATTCGAAATATTTATCTGAGATCTTCCAATAATATCAAGAGGCTTGAAGGAAGAAGTGAGTTATAAGAAGCGACAAATAATTAAATAGGTAAATTAATTCATTTGTTTTTTTTTAGTGAAAAGTCCCGTTTTCAATCATCTTACAGCGACGTTACAAGGTTTGACAACAATAAGAGCGTTTAATGCTGAGGATATTCTTCGTGCTGAATTCGATAAACATCAAGATTATCATACTAGTGCATGGTTTATGTTTATCAGTACAAGTTCGGCATTTGGATTTTCACTTGACGTTATTTGTTTATTGTTTATAGGATCTATTACATTCGGCTTGATTGGATTGGGCGAATGTAAGTAAATATCTTAAATTATAGTTCTAGTTTTATAAGAACAATGATTTCTAGTATGTGACTGAGCCGGTGTTTTACTTCATCGGCCTTAAAAATGCTAAATAATGAAATTTTAACATTTGCTTACCACCATGGAATTGTTGAAAATTGACAATTTATATAAAAAAATAAATAAATTATAAGATAATAGAGATTTCTTTTAAATTTAAATTTTATCTGAAAAATACATTTTTCCACTTTTCGGCCACCTTGTTCCTATTACCGGCCACGATTGGTCCAGTTTACGACCGGTCGGCCGAAAACATCTAGATTTTCGGCCACCTGAATTAATTTTTAAAATGGTTTTTTGTATAGTTTTAGGAACGTGCAGACATAAATATTAAACAAAGAAATATGTATTATAAAAATATTAAAAAAATGAAAACATTCTATTTGAACAATATAAAAACATATAATCCTTTTAAAAATATAAAAACGCAAAAAAATCTTCTTAAGAATTTAAAAAAATAAAAAACTTCTTAAAAAATATATAAAAAAATCTCTTTGAAAATATTAAAATAAATTAAAGCTTTGTTCTAAAACAAAAGAGGTACCTAGGCACCTACCTAAAATAAATGTAATTTGTGCAAAAAAGCATTGTTATTTGCACATCACAAAGCACAAAAATCTGAGAAGAGGTGGCATTTACTACTTCATGAACAGCCTCTTGAGAATGAATGTCTTTTTCTATCTCAATTTCATCATGTGATTGAGAATAATTTTGTGTCTCCAGTGCCATACCTAGAGAACGAGAGTCGTTTCCTGGCTCTACTCGTTGCTCAATTGAATCTCTAGAATGAATGTCATCACTTTGATTCACTGCCTCCTTAGAATGAAAATCAGGATCTTCTTGGTCAAAGAACGCGACTTCTATAGGAACAATTGTTAGGTTCTCCAATGGAAGAATAGTTCCCACGGTAATTGGTTTGGGCTTTAACTCCTCTATTTCATTGTAAATTACCTCAACATAAATTCCACAGGAATATAATTTGGGCTCAATTTTTTTCATTATCTTTTTAGCTATTTCTATTTCACTTGTATCAGCAACATCAAGATATTGATTTGATTGATTCTCAGATTCTCTTAACTTATTTTCTAAAATGTTTCTTACACATTTTGAATAATCTATTTCTCCAGATTAAAAGGAAACAAACCACATTTGCGAAATCCGTTTTTTATTTGGTTTGTGGAATCGGTTTCTTCAAGTGTTTCCTTAAAAAGGGCGCAGAAATTGATTTTGGTTACACATGAATGAATATTTTCTGGTCGACTCAGCTGTCTTCTAACGTTATTGTCTATGCCTCCATTCTTGCTTTAATGGTCTGAAGACACTCACATCAGCACGTTGGAGAATGTGGGTGGTATTAGGTGGAAGTGTATATAGGACTATTTGGTTTTCATAACAAAATTCACTAAGTGGGAGGGATATGTGGCTTTTGTGACCATCCATAAAAACAATTTCTGGTTTCGGTAATTCCTCCTGTGTGATCCACTTATTGAATTCATTGGAAATATCTTCAAAAAATGCATCTTCCGTCATCCAACCTTTTTCAGATTTTCCCAAAGTCCACGTTGGAGGCATACGTTTAACCAACATACGTGGAGGGCGAACATAAGGGAACACAACAAATGTTAGGCATACTTTTCCGTCAGCGTTAAATATTAAAAATACGCTTATATTTTCTTTTTCGTTTCCGGTTGTAGCCGTGTACAAGTTTTTTCAACTATTTGGAGCTAGAACTTTGCCTGTTTTGCCTTAAATTATTATCGTGCAAGAAGGACTAGAGTTATTCAAACCATTTTCTTATAAACTCCTCAGTCACCACGAGCTTTATTAATGGTTTCTGCTTCCTTAAGAGAAATTCCCGAGTGACGCTTGAGGAAATTTCTATACCATTTCTGACCAGGCTGGCAGTTTGGAAATAAATGCAACTTCCCCGAATCTCTCGCAATTTTAATTACTGTTTCAAGCAAGTCAGCCTTTTTAACAGGAAAACCGCATTTAGCAATGTCTAGCAACCATTTGACTATTTTTTGCTAACCTTCCCATGTCAGGATAGGACAGAGTCTTGTTTTCCTGATAGTTTCAGGAATTTTCCTCTTCAACCTATCTTGAGTAGTTGTACGTGGAACTCTAAATTGCCTGCTGGCTTCTAGTACAGCCACTCTGATTTCTCTAATTTCATCCAGTGATTTTTTAAAGCATTATCTGTATACAAAAAAATTTCCTATTATTTTTTTTAAGACTTTTTCTCTGCATTTTATTCTTTTTTGCGTTAGCCATCTGAAAAAAATTTTAATACAATCACCAGATTTAGAAAAGTGGCCGAAAAGAGCCTCTCTGTCGGCCACCACTTCCTACATGTATTTTAAATGAGTGGACGAGAAACGGTAAAAGCTGTATATTTCTTCAATTTTTCGGCCACTTACTTAACTTCATTTATATTTCCCGCGGATTTGCAAAAAAGGTGGCCGAAAATTGGTTTGTATTTTCATTATAGGTTCAAAAACAACGTACCAAAAGAGTAACTACATATTCAATATATTAATGATAAAAAAGGAGCAGGAGATGCAGTTTTATATATCCCTTTTGCCGGCCACTCAATATTTTTACCGGTTTTCATAAAAATATTATTTTTCTCAATTAAATAATAATCATAATAATAACTTTATTCACTCATAATAATAACAATAATACTCGTATAATAATACAAAGAGAATAAATAATTACAGTGAATAAATTTCTACTCAATAAGCGAATAAACGCCTGTTTTGAGAATTATTTTTGTAGTTTTACATGAACATAATAATAATAATAAAAAGATGAATATGTTACATAAAGAACTATTTATTAAAACTTAATACTACGAAATTAAATTTAAAATCTTAAAGTTTAAATGATAAAAATAAAATTATAACAAATAAAATTTTGACTTGTAAACATACACACTTATGGCAAATTGGTATAAAAGTTTCATTGTTTGAAATAGAGAGCAAAATACTTACTATTTCTCAATCACTTGTTCACTAAAAAAAGCACACTGGTTAGTGGCAGCCATTAAATAAAATTTTAGTTCTAACATCTGCCTTAACTTTTGTCAGAATTGGTGGGATTGTTCAAAATTGTTGGCCGAAAAGAGGTATATCATTAAATTAATTAAAAAATGGAAGGTAATACTATTTTGTTGATTCTAACTCAAACTGGCCGAAAAAGGGACGTGGCCGGCTAACCGGGCTCAGTCACCTAGTTGTTTTTATCGTGAATAATTTTTATAGTATCATCCCAAAATTCACTATTTTGACTGTTAGGTAATCATACTACTCTTAAAAACACCTGAAAGTACGATAACTGGACAAAGTCGACAATTTGTAATCAATTTGTTGGAATATTTTAACAAAGAGAAAAGAAACAAAAAACATTTAGTATTCTTGATCGTCTGTATATGAATAAGTAATCTAGAAATTAGATAATGATGGTTATTTGTTGTTGAAGAAATATCATCATATCGTAGATGGAATAACGAATACAATTTTTTATCTTCAAAAAAAGTAATCTTAGCTTCGTGTTACTTTGACAGAGACGGGCCTGTACCGCCTTCAGAAGTAGTGAGAGTCTATCCAGAGGAAAAAACTGCCACTACTTCTAGGATGTGTCGCCAACGCACACAACGCTGTTTGGGGAAGTAAAGACACTAATCAGAGAGGCGAGCAACTCTTAGAACTTATTTGTAAAAGTAACCTTATTACACACAAACATAGGGAACACCCACACATTTGTAACTAGACTAGGGGAAGAAGTACTAGATATCACGTTAAGTTAATCGAGCTTAAAAGATCTAGTTAAAAACTGTAGAGTATCGAGCGAATCACTCTATCTGATCGCACAATAATTGTGTTCAGATAAGAGACGAACCCTCCTGAACCTATCCTCAGGAGGAATCCCCGGAAAACTAATTGGGCAAAATAGAATACCAACCTAACAGATTGTGAAAAATAGAATACCAACATAAAAGCAAACTTAACATGCATTCCGAGCAGAAGGGCAAAGCACCACCTTGAACTAAGGGAAGTAAGCGAGACAATACTCGATGCATATGAATCGAGTAGTCCGGTGCAGAAAGGGACAAATTGTAGAAACGCACCTTGGTGGAACAGTCATCTGTCAAAGCTAAGATCCAAAATATGAAAAATTTTCAATAGGGCTATTCACAACGGAGTTTGGCGAAACTCACCACTTACAAGGCAGAGTTTAGAAAAGCATATCGACTCAACACCCGTTGCAGCAAGACTGCACAAAGTCATGGCGAAAGACAGAGTCGATACAGTAACAGCCTTAACAAAGCCAAACGCGAGCATCAAAGTAGTTGAAGAAAAAGAGCCATACTCCTACTCGAAACTCACTTTCCTGGAAACAAACCTATCCCTAGGGGAAACACACTAGAGTTATACAGTAGACCTACTAGGGAAGCCACAAAAACTGCTAGATAAGATGGGCTATGAACAACTTTCAACTATTTAAATGCCCAATGGTCGAAGGAATCTTAACAGCTCTGCCCCATATCATCCGCATCAGTCGGATGATATGGAGCAGAGGTATGTCACCTTCATTCCAAAAGCAGAGAAAAGGGATACCACGCACCATAAATCCCTATGACCAATCAGCCTCACATCATTTGTCCTTCCTTAAACCGATGAAAAAACCTGTAGATAATTATATCAGAACAGAGATCCTTTAGAGGGTACCGCTGTTCCCCAGCCAGCATGCATATGACGTAAGTAGATGCATCTGACTGATGGTATCCAGGAACCACTGACTAACAAGTAAATTGTAGTCGTAGTCGGTCGTTACGGGTCACTTTGGCGCCTTAGTCCAGGTTTCGGATTGCCTCGGGCGCCACCATCCGTTTATAGTGTGAAGGCCCCTGTACGGGCAGCGTCAGTGGAGAAAGAAAATACTCCAGGAGTCGTTATGGTATCGACCAAAAACATTGGCGGCCTGAAGGGCGGTCTTTACTTGCCCTACTGGGTTGAGTAACCTGGGCACAGAAGATAAACTAATACAGAAGCGAAAGTTCCTGTCGGCCCTTTTGATGTAGCGGTGATCAAAATTTGAGTTAATAGTTGAAGTTTCTGCCGCTTAATACACTTGAAAAAATGTTCAAAATTCGTAAGTCTAGATAGACGAATTTACGATTTTTGAACATTTTTCCCAGTGTATTAAGCGGCAGAAACTTCAACTCTCACTCAAATTTTGACCATCGGTACATCAGGAACCTTCGCTTCTGTAATAGTTTATCTTCTGTGACCCGGGTATATTAGCTGCTGGAATAAAACAAAAATAAAATTCAAGAAATTAAACGTTAATTTTTACCGAAATTTCAGCGAAGAAGAAAAAGGTGTGTAACGCTCTCTGTCGGTGATTTCGGTACTGGCACGACTCCTAGGCTGGTGTGGTCGGATTGACGGTTCCTTACAATAGGAATTGGCTTCGCTCTTCGCTCCCTTCAGCTTGACCTATCTCTAAAGGTCGACGGACTGCACTGCTGCTCCAATTGAGACGGCCACAGCAAGTCTGACTTCGGGCTGCCACTGCAGCTGCCGACAACAGTTTGAATTGCCCTACTCGATATGAACTTCGGCGTCTAAGAAGCACAGACGAGAGTGTCTCCATCTGTCGGGTGAAGGTTCAACTGGTACGTGTGGCCATTTATTCGAAGCTTCTCTCATAATTTAAAGTTGATTCAAATTCAGTGCCGTGCGCGATTTAATTTATATATTTTAATTATTACGGAAACAAGTAACTTTGTTACAACACTCTACATGGAACTGCTAGAAGAGCATTCGATGACAGAGGGGTAGACAGCAGAGACAAAGATAGGCCAATACACGATCTCCATCTGCACTACCAAATAATGGGGGGGAGTTGCATCTCCGCTTATGTGAAGATTAATAGTACATAAACTCGTTATATCCTGCCAAGGATAGGCTGATAACATAGTTATAAGTCAAGTTTGCAAACAATCAATTCAAAGGGGACTTAACCTGATAAAATAATGGTGCCAATTAATGGGACTAAACGTCAACCCTACCAAAACCAGTATTGTAGCCTTAACGAGAAAAAGAAAGCTCTTTCTCAAAACTATCAAATTTGATAGGCACGTTATTGAGTAGAAACCAGAAGCAAAATATCTGGGACTCACCCTAGATATCAAATTGCTCTAGAATAAATATGAAAAAGAAGTACCGACAAAGGCCACGAAAGCTTTAATGGTATGCAGGAACTTGATAGGTTGTTCTAGTCAACCCTTTACGGAGAATCGATAATGCAAAGGAGGCTGTCTTTTTTTAACTCTCCGGTGCACTGGTTTCAGTAGGAAGCTGATTCGTAGGATTCTTGTCGGAGATTTTGATACGAAGACTAATATTTAAGGAAGAAAAAATGCTTCACTTGTTTATTATATTTATTCATCTATGAATAATATGCAGCGTTGAATATGTACATCTATTTACAATTTAGAAAGAACTCTGTGTCTAGTGAGGTTGTGGTCAACGACAATCACAAAAGAAAACTCTTCGTTAAAAAGTCAAGCTTTCGCTAATCTTTATTATCATTATCAAGACATCTAAAAGTGTACAAAAAAAATTTAGAAAAAATACAAAGTATTATTAAAGACACACTTACTAGCATAAGGATGTGCGGTACTGTGTTACATACTTCTTTAAAACAGACATAAAACCTTATATGGACGACACATCATAGTCATAAAAACATAATAAAAAATGCGTAATGCATTGTGCACACATAGACGTGATACAAGTTACAAAATAAAAATTTTTCCAATTTAAAAAAACATCTTAGTAAGAAATTTGTGTTTAGCGTGCAACGGGATGACACAAACAAGCGATAAGCTTGACAGCTGTCAATAATGACAAGTGACAAATGACAAAGAACCAAAAACAGACTCAGACGTGTAAGCACAATAGCCACCGAAATATGAGAGTACTGGAGAATGTATTCAAACATCGAAAAAGAAGAAGAGTATGAAATAGAAGACAATGTTATGAGAGCGGGAATATTTGAACCGAAGGATTAAGGACGTGACGATGGAAAGTGAAAATTGACATGAAACAAAGTGCAAGCGAATCAGAAAAGTCAAAAAATAATCTACAACCTACGACGTGATATTACCCAAGTAAATATTGGTCAAGTTTGATTATAACCGAAGTATTAAAAATCAGTAGATAGAACGTCCTTTAACTTTAAAGACTCAATAAGTAAAGGCAATGACGTTTAGAATAAAACTTTACAAGTTGATTTCTAATACAATTGTCACAATCTAAACGTCATTGTCATTAGTTACAGAACCGTTAAAGTTAAAGAACGTTCTATCTACTGACAGTAAGGTTGCTAATGTCTGTTCGTTTATTCATACAGTTTTCCTCCTTCATGTTGTGAAACATCTCTAAGAATTGTCTCTTGTAGGATTTGCGTTCCGATGTTATAATCCTAGTTTGATCGAAGGCTATAACATGGTCTAATGAGAGAGAATGTTCTGCTAAAGCGCAAGATCTTTTTGGCTTATTCATATCACTCCTATGAGAGACAATACGCCCAGAGATTTTTCTACTAGTTTGTCCAATATACTTTAAATCGCAAGCCTGACACGGTATGCAATAGATTACGTTCGACTTCTGCATTGCATCCACAGGGTGTTTAATTTTGGAATGAAGAGAAGATAAGGATTTAATGTGTTTACAGGCAAATTTGAAGTTGCAGTCTTTGAAGATATTGGAAAGCCTAGGGGTTAGTCCCTCTATGTAAGGAAGCGTTCTGTACAAGACGGAGGCCTGATTAGGAGTGGGGATATGGTTCATTTTACTTAGACTCAAGCCATTAGTGATGGAGATACGTGGATTACTGAAAAGTAGTCTTGTTAACTATGTCTCTCGGATAGGAGTTTTGTAGGAGAATGGTCCGGAGTTTATTTAGGCATTCCTGCCTGTGGGAGGGATGGGAAAGTTAGTCTACTCTGGTTTTTAACGCAACAATAAGATTCAATTTCATCTTAACAGGATGGTAAGAGTTGTAATTGATAAATCTATTACTATTCATTGGCTTTGTGTACCACGATGTGCATAATATATTATTTGGTTTTCTGTGTACCACCATAATTCTGGTTCTACAGCAAATTGCAGATTCGTTGAATAGGTATTGAACACAGAAAGAACTAAGTTAATTTGCCCAATAGGCACCGTTAAAATGAGGTCATCAACATACCTTTTAACGAAAGGGATGGGGAAAGGGATGAGGTTCAGGGAGTGTTGGACTAAGTCATCCAAGACATAATTAACTAGAATGGGAGAAATTTTTGATCCCATAGGGGTACCAAAAATTTATTTGAAATATACGCCCACATACACCAAATAGTTTGGGTCGAAAATGAACTGCAAAATTTTGCTGAAATTTTCCCAACTGAGGTTACAAAAATTTTTGATATGGTCCCAATGATCTTGCAAGGTAGAGAGAACTAAATCGAAAGGAAGGTTAGTGAAAAGGGATACTACATCGAAACTGACGAGCATGTAGTCCGGAGGTAACTGAAAATCGTTTATAAAATTACTGAAAGTAAAAGAGTCTGTAATGTAGAAAGGATTGTCAATGTCATAGGCATTGGTGAGAATTTTAGTTAAGAGGGTGGCTAGATTCGAATTCGGAGATGAGATGGCTGCACAGATATAGGTCTCATAGATAAGGTGGGTTTGTGGATTTTTTGCAGGCTGTAAAATCTGGGTGCAATGGAATTGTAACAGCGAAGCTTTTTGGCTTCAGCTTCAGTAAAGACTCCTTTTTTTTAAAACTAGAGATAAGACTGTTGGACTTCTGTTGAAGCTTGACTTTTTAACGAAGATTTTCCTTTTGTGATTATCGTTGACCACAACCTCACTAGACACACTGTCAGTAGATAGAACGTCCATTAACTTTAAAGATTCAGTAAGTAAAGGCGATGGCGTTTAGAATAAAACTTTACAGTTGATTTCTTGTATAATTGTCACAATCTAAACGCCATTGTCATTAGTTACAGAACCTTTAAAGTTAACGAACGTTCTATCTACTGACAAACAGAGTTCTTTCTTAACTAGTTCATGGTCAAGAACTAGCCTCACTTCTTCTATTTACAATTATGCCTTATGGCGGTACAAGTAAATTCGTGGGCCAAGCTCGTTTATAATAATAATTCCTATAATTTTATTTTATATATTATATAGATTTGGGTAATTGTACCTAAGTAAATCAAAAATGCCTTTAATTAATAAGATACGAACAACATCATATATAAGATTCAGTAAAGGTAGATTTAATATATTTTTTAGATTTTCATCTAACTGGAGGCGACATAGGTCTTGCAATAAATCAAGCTTCTGCACTGACGCAAAACATTCAGTTTTTGGTACGCTTCTCTGCTGATATATCGAATCAACTTATGTCAGTCGAAAGAATATTAGAATATAAAGGATTAACACCAGAGCTACAGCCAAGTAAACCAATTACACCTTCGAAAATGTGGCCTGATCAAGGAAACATCAAAATTGAAAATTTGGTAATGAAGTATAACAGTGATGGACACACTGTTTTGAAAGATATTTGTGTTAATATTGAGTCAAAAGAAAAGGTTAGTAACGAACAACATGTCTCATTCCAAAGAGAGTTCAAGGTGTTTGTTTGAAGGTGTTATTTAAATAAAACGAAAATCGTAAACTTCTGTTTTAATTAAAAGGCCTGATATTTTAATTCTGAGAAACCATTCAATTAGTCTTAAAAATACGCATCTTTTTTCTTATTTAACCAAGTTTGTATCTGTAACGGATTACGAGATCCCAATAATGTTCAAATAAATTTACACCACCCTGTATAACAAATATATGTGGTGTGACGGTAAACTGATCTGAGATTCAGTACACTGAAAATAATGCGGTTCGATAAGTTTTGATTTTATTTATTTATGTGATCTTATCAGGGGTAATCAAAAGGATACCCTTTACAAACCAGCATGCGCGGCGGCTCTTCGTCTGGTGAGCATTAGGTCGTTGGTAAGGAGTGAATTTACAAAGTTACTCTTTTGTAAAGGGTTGCCCGGCGCCACTTAATTTTAAAAGCAAAAATCAAGAAAAATTACAAGAACTGTATCTTATGATGTTGTACAATTTAGTTACTATAGACAAATTTATATATTTCAAATTAGACTGATTTAACCTGAAAGTAAAAAAATTAAACAAAGCAAATTTCAAAAAATCAATTTATTCCTGGTTGGTGTTTTTTTTTTTGAATTTTAAAAAAGAATTCACAGTTTGTTACAAAAAAAAAATCAGGAACATAGATGATGCCACATAGTGATTATTTTGTGGTAAAAAAAATCACAATAGTTCTGGTCGAGTGATTTTGAAACGCAGTATTAAAATTCATACAAAGTAATATGTTACATAAAAATGTTACTTAAAAAAATTAAACCCGTCTCACAATGAGAACTTACCCCAAAATTTATATTAACAAAATAATGTTAAATTACCTGACAAAATTAGGTATACTTAAATAACATGATAAACGAAATTAAACCAGGATAATCAAATGACCTTTAAATATGATATTTGTAAAGCTTAAAAGAAAACTAACCCAAAATAGGTGTTAAAAGTTGGTTAAAAAAATTATTCATAACTCAAAAAAGTAGTTCATATACTACTGTCAACATTAGAAAAAAATATATATGTAAAAAATTTTAACGTCTTAATTTTGAAAGATAATCCAAAAAAAAATAAACAAAAAAAATATATGAGATTTTTACATCTACCTTGTACCTACTAAATTTCTTGCGCTGAATTAGATGTCGGTGAATTGGGATCTGGTTGTATTACACAAAATCGTCAGGAGTTCCAATTCGAAGGTGTAGTCCTTTCTTCAGCAGAGGTCAAGGAAGCAAACGGGAGAAAATACCCTCGGGCGGTGCAAAGCCAATACACTACAGCAGTACTTCTACCTCCCACTTACAAAAATGGTTTTGTAACCACCTGCATTGCACAGCAAACAAAAAAAACGAAAATCTCGTTGTACAAGTAGAAATATCCTTCATCAACGGAAATCTCGAAGGTCGAGTAGATATATTAGATATATTCTTCAACAACTGAAGAATCTCGAAGATCAATTAGAAAGGTTCTTCACGAACAAAAAATACCATAAAAGGTATGCCTAGAAGGCATGGCTTGAAAGATACCTAAAAAAATAAGCATGTCAAATCTATAAAGAAAAGACAACCTTATGAGAATTTACATTAAAATTAAAAAAAAAAACAAAATAGCTTACCCTTAATTATAAAGAAGCCCTCGATAAGACGGTATACACTAACACGTGTAAAATACAAAATTGCACTCACAAGTGATACGAAGGACCTTTGCTTTTCGCCGGTCAGAACAGAAAAGAACCAATCTCGTCTTAAAACAAAATGGATGCCTCATTAACGCCATCCGACATCGACAAATTAATAACAACTAAATAGCTAAATGTCTAGGCAACCAGATTAACTCCTATGTGCAATATGGGTTGCCTATAGTCAAGTACTATTCAGAGCATGTCTATCGTAAGCGAAGCAGTTTACTACTTAAAAATTGTTTTGAGTTATGATATACCTTGAAATTAAAAAAAACTTTTTAATTAGGGTCATGAGGTAATTCGTCTATCATGTTGCGAAATACTTACAAAAGAAAAATTTTTACAAACGGCTTTTTATACTTAAATTATGAGAGATGTAAAAACATAAAACCTTATGCTACAGGATGTCCTGTTTAATGTAAAAATCGTAGACAAAAATAATGTCGAGGCATAGAAAGAAAAATAGGTCAATTTTCAGTCATTGAAATTTGCATGTAAAACCTGAAGACTGGACTTGGTCTAGCAAGAAAAAACAAAAAAAATGCATTTGAATTTATTTTTCAATTTTATTTCGGTTTTTTTATCATATTTTTGCGATTATTATTATTAAATCGATTTCAATGTTGTAGATTTTTTATAATGGAAGTTTTTCAATATTCTATTCTTACTATTCTTGAAATGTTTTCAATTTATATCAAGAAATAAATTGGCGTTAGAAAATTCTATAGCGTTTTTATTTCCCTATTAGATATATTTGTTTGTTGCAGATTGGTATAGTAGGAAGAACAGGAGCAGGCAAATCTTCACTAATAGCTGCCTTGTTTAAGCTAGCTTCAATAGAAGGTAGAATACAAATCGACGGTATAGACACCAAAGACATTACATTAGAAACACTTAGATCCAAAATTTCAATTATTCCACAAGATCCAATTCTTTTCTCTGGAACACTTAGACACAATCTGGATCCATTCGATGAATATTCCGATGAAGTATTATACAGGGCGTTAAATGAAGTTGAACTTAAAGATCCAAATAACATAATTAATAGATTAGAGAATAGAGTGATGGATAAAGGATCAAATTATAGTGTTGGACAAAGACAATTGATCTGTTTGGCTAGAGCCATTATTAGAAATAATAAAATCTTAGTTTTGGATGAAGCTACTGCTAATGTTGATCCTCAGTAAGTAAATTAATATTATTTGTTTTCCATAGATTCCTGAAAAGGTGATTGAAATTGGTTTCTTTCACTACACAGGTCTTGAGGCTTTATTCTCTTGAGTGTCCTTGATACATTCACATAGTATAGTATATTTTCTTATTTTTGAATGTGTGTTTTTAACCTTTGTTTTTAACATATACATACCAACTTCTGTACTGTAAAATATTTGAGTATACAGGGTGTGTCACGTAGACGGCCCATTAGCCATATATGGAAAAGAAATGGTAATTCAAATTTGAAAGTTTATTTACACAGGTTTGTAAATACGCTTTATCTAATGAAAATGTTTTTAACTTTCGGTTTATACAGGGTGTTCCGAAAGTAACGATCAACTTTGTTATTTAAAATGGAACGCCCTGCAGTTTTTTACATTTTTAGATTTTTCATGGGAAGCTGATTTCAAAAACCTATTACACTTATATTATAAACTAAATAGTTTTGAAGTTATAGATAATTAAAAATCGCATTTTTTCAACTTTAAGTGATTGCTCCGGCCAAAGGACATAAAATCCGATAATACGGCTTACATATCCCTGTCCTAACTTTTTGAGTTCTACCTTTTTACATAAGAAGAAAATGTATACAGAATGATCGAAATTTTGATCACCCTGTATGAATTTTTTCTTATGTCACAAAATAGAACTCAAAAAGTTAAGAGAGGAAAATGTAAGCCGTTTTATCCGATTTAATGTCGTTTGACCGGGGCAATTACTTAAAGTTGAAAAAATGCGATTTTCAATTGTCTATAACTTCAAAACCATTCGTTTTATAATATAAGTATTAAGGTTTTTGAAATCAGCTTTTCATGACGAATCTAAAAATGTAAAAAATGACATTGTGTTCTATTTAAAATAACAAAGTTGATCGTTACTTTCGAAACACCCTGTATAAACTGAAAGATGAAAATATTTTCATTAGATAGAGCGTATTGACAAACCTGTGTAAATACATTTTCAAATTTGAAATAACATTACTTTTCCATATATGGCTAATGGGCCGTCTACGTGACACACCCTGTATATGTTAGGTTCATTTCACATTTTAAATTTAATTGGGTCAAAAACTAATGTAGTAAGTTTCAAATTATTTAAACCATTAAAAAGGTGATTAAAAACTATTTCAATTGAGCTATTAGTCAACCCCTGCTGCCATTTAAAATTTTTCCTGAGCAAGGGGTTGAAATTAGGATAATTTTTTACGGTTTAGTACCACTTTGGCCGTTACCATTTGGGCTGTTAAATAAAAAAGTTGCATTTCGGCCGGTCACCCTTTTTGGCGTATTTAAATTAAGATTACAGTTGCCTTTTGGAAGGTCAACCTTTTTGAGATACAAACAGTTAAAAGAAAAACAAATTTAATAAATACAAAATATTTATTAAAGTTTCACAATATTTTTTATAAAAACAATAGAATAATACGCAGTATGTATACATACAGGGTGTGTCACGTAGACGGCCCATTAGCCATATATGGAAAAGTAATGGCAATTCAAATTCGAAAGTTTATTTACACAGGTTTGTAAATACGCTTTATCTAATGAAAATATTTTTAACTTTCGGTTTATACAGGGTGTTCCGAAAGTAACGATCAACTTTGTTATTTAAAATGGAACGCCCTGTAGTTTTTTACATTTTTAGATTTTTCGTGGGAAGCTGATTTCAAAAACCTATTACACTGATATTATAAACTAAATCGTTTTAAAGTTATAGATAATTGAAAATCGTATTTTTTCAACTTTAAGTGATTGCTCCGGCCAAAGGACATAAAATCCGATAATACGGCTTACATATCCCTGTCCTAACTTTTTGAGTTCTACCTTTTTACATCAGAAGAAAATGTATACAGAATGATCGAAATTTTGATCACCCTGTATGAATTTTTTTCTTATGTCACAAAATAGAACTCAAAAAGTTAAGACAGGAAAATATAAGCCGTTTTATCCGATTTAATGTCGTTTGACCGGAGCAATTACTTAAAGTTGAAAAATGCGATTTTCAATTGTCTATAACTTCAAAACCATTCGTTTTATAATATAAGTATTAAGGTTTTTGAAATCAGCTTTTCATGACGAATCTAAAAATGTAAAAAATGACAGGGTGTTCTATTTAAAATAACAAAGTTGATCGTTACTTTCGAAACACCCTGTATAAACTGAAAGATGAAAATATTTTCATTAGATAGAGCGTATTGACAAACCTGTGTAAATACATTTTCAAATTTGAAATAACATTACTTTTCCATATATGGCTAATGGGCCGTCTACGTGACACACCCTGTATATGTTAGGTTCATTTCACATTTTAAATTTAATTAGGTCAAAAACTAATCTAGTAAGTTTCAAATTATTTAAACCATTAAATAGGTGATTAAAAACTATTTCAATTGAGCTATTAGTCAACCCCTGCTGCCATTTAAAATTTTTCCTGAGCAAGGGGTTGAAATTAGGGTATTTTTTTACGGTTTAGTACCACTTTGGCCGTTACCATTTGGGCTGTTAAATAAAAAAGTTGCATTTCGGCCGGTCACCCTTTTTGGCGTATTTAAATTAAGATTACAGTTGCCTTTTGGCCGGTCAACCTTTTTGAGATACAAACAGTTAAAAGAAAAACAAATTTAATAAATACAAAATATTTATTAAAGTTTCACAATATTTTTTATAAAAACAATAGAATAATACGCAGTATCTATACATATAACGCTGTCAAAATAATACAATTTTACTCAAATTTAGTAATGTACCTACCGGCAGGATTTATTTTTTGTAACCTAATTATATTTAAAGCAATCTCTTCTTTCAATACTGTTATTAACTCAAAAATGTTTGGATGCATTTTTCCAATTTTCTTTAATTTAATTTACTATGCCATCCTTCCATTTCGTTTGTAGGCCTTGAACATATTAAAATATATTGGATAATTGGATTATCTAACTATTGTGAAGTAAAATAATAATTAAATTTAATAAATACATCATTCATAGGGGAAGTTTCCATTATAATCAGTCATTGATATTTTCTTCGGGTAAATGAGCCAGATCAGCACACATTCTATCACTTTGATTACGATATAACACTAAACCTAAATCTTGAACTTTGCGTCATATGGCCTGATTAAAGTGAAAATTGCATCCATGAATTACATTTTTGGGAAATACTGCCTTTATTGTAGCTACTTCAAAATTCAATTTAAATATTTTTTATTTAAAACATTTTTTTGCATATGCGAGAGTAAGGATGATGAAGGGTAGGTAATTTATAGTGAATAACCCCGTACATTGATCGGCCGAAATTCAGCGTATCCGTTTTACCTGAAACGCATGAAAACGACAGCGGCCTAAATGGGACAAAAAGAGGTAGATTTTTAAAACGGCCGAAGTGGGAACGGCCGAAGTGGGAACGGCCGAAGTGGGAAAACACCAATTTTTACCACTCTCCCCTCAGAGAAATATAGGAAATAAGTCAATTTCTTATAAAATTCAAGTTTTGATATACTCAATATCGCTATAGGAAATCAATTCAATGAATTCCTATGGGTCCTGGCTGTAGGAATTGGGTTTTTGACATTTGTGGATGTGCGCGTGGAATTGAAAATTAACTATCTGTACATGAGACATAACCTTTCAAAATCGGACAAGTATTGGTTTCTAGATTTGATTTCGTTTTTAATAGTTTTTATTCATTTAGTAAATAGTATTTGTGTAGTTTATCTATGTATCAAAAATAATCTATATAAATAATGGATAACGTAATTCTACTTCTTCAATTTGAAAATATTGAGGAAGCTGAATAATTAGTCTTAATTCCTACGAGAGACTTCTGGACCAAATGGAAATATGAAGCTGGTAATTCCTTCGACTCATTAATGATCGACAATTTATCAAACTTTAGAGATTGTCAAAAAAGGCGGTTGTAGATATTTTGGTTAATTTAGAGGCAATTATAAATCCACCCCCAAGAGCTTCTGATATTCCTCCATGACATTCTACACCCATAGCATAGAACAATTACTTTGTGTACATCGACCAATATATAAAACTACAATTATACAAAAAAATTAGCGAAAGTGAATGGCGTCTTAAATTATTGTTTAAAGTTATCATAGACAACGTGCTTTTAATTCCTATATGATTTGGAATTCATATTTGACTCGAGAATACGTGCCATTCAAGTCGAAGGAAAATGTTCGTAGGAATTTGACCTATACGACTTGACAGTTTATGACACATTTATTTTTATAAAAATAGTATACTAGTTATTAGATTAGGATATTTCCTTATAATTTAATAATAAATATACACACAACCAAATTTATATATGGAATCGTATTACTAAAAAAAATCTTTTCTCATAAAACACTAATATTTCGGTTTTAGAAATACGAGGTGATTCCACATAAATTTGTTTGTTCGTATTTTGGGTACTAGCGTCATATAAACTTATTATAATTAATATAAATATAGAGTTACATACCTAAATAAATAAGTCGTTTTCTCTCGATAAGGAGTCATCATCATCAGTTTCCTAACTTCCCACAGAAATAACAACTGGTTCTATTGTTTCTTCTATTAAGATACCAAGTTTCCAGAATTTCTCTTCCTCTACTATTACGTGTCTTATAGTGTTTTGCCAATTGTCCGGTGAAATTTTTGACATAATAGTTGACGAACATCTTGAAGTTTAAATGTTGTATTCTTTCTCTTCATTGGGTTAAGTTCACAGTTTTTAAGGAGGTAACCGCAAAACTTTAACTCTTTTGATATTTCATCTACACTATACCTCTTAAATTTTGGTGAATGTTGTTTACATAACTGCAATAGCTCTTTTTTGAGTAATCCCTCCTATTTCTTTAAACATAGGAGTTATTTTAAATAGGGGATAATTATAATTTAAGATTTTTTGCTGATTTTAACAAATGTTTTTATCTCATGTTCATCCTCCAGGTTATCCCAGGAGGAGAGAATAAGGGACGATTAGATGTTTCCATTTTCTCATGCCTCTTTAACAATTTTTTGAAAAGTGTTCTTTTTAATTTCAGTTTCTGCTAGTACTCTTAATCTGTGACGTTCTAAATTAATTTGAATGTGATTTTTTGCCTGATTTTTCATAAACCTAATAACTTTAGATATTATTTGTTTTGTTTACGCAGAATACTTACCATTTTAAAAATAAAGCAATAACCTACTTACTCTAGGGCAATAACAACTTTAATCAAGACACTGGTATCTGAGAGTTTGCCATGTACTTTGCGTTTGCCCATGCGCAACTCATTTCGGAGATCCTCGGGCCTACTTCCTCACTTCTCTAATTTTTAACGTAGCGGTCGGTTTAGTAGTTGGACAATCTATAATAAATCTGTCCTTAAAAACATCAGCAGCCATTTCTTCATCCTAGTCTTTCCTAGAATTTGAAACAAATTCTAACAAGCCTGCATAAACAAATCCTTTATCTTCTCAAATATGAGTAATTAAACGGCGACCTTTACCATTTGGAAAAAGTCAGTAAAAGTGTTTAAAAAGTGTAGTTTTGGTTAGTGATGACGATATTCTTCAACATAGTTTAGGAAGTTCTGCAGGTTTTCTGTTGCATGACTCCAGACTAAAAATGTGCCATCTACATACCTCAGCCAATATTTTGGTTATTTTTCAGACACTTTTGGAAGCAATAACCAACAAACACCTCGATATAACAGCCCGAAAATAAACAATTATATTAATGTATATAGTTTGCACTTTATTCAATACTACAGTATATTGTTTTGTAAAGTCTGTTAATTATTTATAATATCACATAATATAAGTGCTATTAAAAAATGATCAGTATCTTATAATGCTATTGTTTTGTTTACAGGACTGATGTTCTAATTCAAAAAACAATACGAGAAAAGTTTGCAGATTGTACAGTTTTAACAGTGGCTCATCGCTTGAATACCATCATAGATTCGGATAAAATTTTAGTTTTAGACAACGGTATTATTGTGGAATTCGATCATCCTTATTTACTTTTACAAAATAAATTTAGCGTGTTTCGTAAAATGGTAGAAGAAACTGGTCTAAGTACTTTAAAATTATTTGAGGAAACATCTGGTTCTAATTACCAAAAATTGATCAAGTGATTTTTACTTAAGTGTAACTTAAGGTGCCTATATTATTTTTGGTTTATAATGAAATTTTATTTGAAATAAAACGATTTTGTTTTTTTATTCTTTATTTCCTTTCAACTGTCTTAAACCAATATAAATATTTTACTTTGCAATGTTTTATTATTTTTCTTATCTGATGCCGATATTATATTGAGGGTATAAGATATTCAGTTTTCTTTAAAAGGAATAATTCCCTAAAGTATATTTTCTATAAGGAATTAGTCCACTCACTGAACATTTTCTGCTCCGAATTCTTTAAAACTGCACCGATTAATTTGAAATTTTGACAGTAGTTGGAATATGCCGCAATTAATAAAAGATATATAATGTCGATATGCGTTTCTACCCCAGAGGTTAATGATACACTCTTCGGGAGGTGTACATTTTAAATTCAAAATAAACCGGGAAATCGATAGATAAACTATTTTGAAGTAAAATATGTTGGATAGTTATTTTTATAACTTAATACTTTTCGAATTATTCGTGATTGAAAATTTTGAAAAAAGCATGTTTTTTATCAGTTTTTCGCAAATAACTCCAAAACATTGCGTTTTATGAAAACAATTATTCTTATAAAAAATAAAGATTATGAAAAAAGAAGACATCTGTTTTTTTTATTTAATATTTCAGAGACAATAGAAAGTGAGTTATGGTTAATTGGCAGGAATTTTTTTTTGCTGTAAATTTATTCGAAGATTTAACTGTTAAATAACGGTAAGCGAGAAATGTTTCCGGGAAAACTCATCAAACGTTTTTTAAGGTGCAGAAACAGATCTTTAAAATGAGTAGTGGTAAAAGTCTGTAGCACAAAAATTGAGAGTTATGATGAAAATAAGATGAGTCGCTAGAATTTATAAAGAAAAATTGATCAATAAAACTGACGCCATTATCAGTAGAATTAAAATGTATTGTAACTCATAAATAATTCACTTTATATATGCCCTATTAATATGTTCCATAAGTTTTAATGGTCTATACAACAAAATAAATTTTTTATTTTTTTTAATTCTGAAATAAATAACTTTAAAAGTAATATTTCTTCTAACAAATATTTATCTTTTTCTTCGCTGAAAATGTTGCATTTTTTGCAGTTCTGTAGAATACAAATTAAATTGCCATTCAAAAGTATGCATTTGCGTGAAGGGTATCTTTTTCGAGCCCTTTATACTTAAAACTCTCTAAAACCAATTGTAAAAAATATTGAAATGTACATGATCTTGTAGCCCCTAAAGTTTTCTACAACATGGTTTTCGTATGGATGAAATTGCTCAAAAGGGAACGAAGTTATGCTAAAAACCGAAATTTTTTTGAGAGAAAATTATAAAGCACGATTTTTGTTTAATTTTGGAGCATTCATTCATTTGCATATGTTCTGTACAGTTCCAACATGTAATATACTATATGACACACATATAAACGCACGCAGTAGAAGATAGAAAAAAGAAAGAAACGTAGTAGTGGTTTACAGTACGTGATGAACACCTCCTAACGAACTTTTATACTCTATATATTAATATACATCTTTTTAGTTAATTTATACATAAAACGCAATAGTTTGCAAGGGTTGGTAATTAAGGATGAAAACATTTAAATACATCATTAACAGCAAACCGATTATTATTTAATATAAATGCGACCATTAAACATTCTTAATTTTTTTTCTCATTTTCGAATTAAGGGATAATTTTTGCAATAAATAATAAATTATATTATAATCAGTAATTTATTATTTATTTGTTGTACAACTTTGCACTAAAACATTTTGCACTAAACTGCATTTTTTGTCAACAAAATTTAAAAAAAAAGTAAAAAATCCTAAATATGTATTTTTTCGCCCATTTTTTCGCCCACTGGTGACGAAACTATGGCGAAGTCGAAAAAAATTAAGGATAAAGTCAAAGGAAAGCACATTTTTTACGCGCCGTCTACTGTCGCAACTATTGGAAAATCTGGAAAATGTTTAATACAGAACTAGTAGGGAATTTTATGTTCTATAACTTTGCACCAAAACATTTTGCAACAAAGTGTATTTTTTGTCCTTAAAATTAAAAAAAAGCCAAAAATTCTACTGCATCAATGTAAACCAAAAGTTAATGGTCTCATTCGAGGCACACACCAACCCTTCATACTAAATTTCAACTTGTTGACGGCTATCGTGAAATGTTACACACAGAGTCACAGACAGACATTACGCTACAAATGGTCTCAATCTTCTCGGGGGTCCTCAAAATGGATATTTCCATCGATATCTTTTTTGCTCGTTCACCATACTTTGGCTTGTATGGATAAAGGACAGTAAGAAATATTTGACAAATTTAAACCAAATTACAAGCTATAAAACGGTCAAATCTACTGTTTCTCAATTTTTTACTAAAAGGGTTGGTTTATCCTCTTAAAAATAAAAAGCAGAAGTCGCGGGTATATAACTTTTGAAGTCGAAGGCAAGATGAGCTGAATCCCAAATTTTCAGGAAAATCGATGCAGTTATAAAGATTTAGAAGCTAAACTCAATTTTTATTTTCAGTGATTGGAGTAAATCGTATGTGTTAAAAATAGGGCTATATTTGGAGTATGAACACATACTATTAGAAACTAATACCACTAATTGTATAGTACATTTCATCAATCTATCACCAAAGCGAAATATAAGCAACAAAAAAATATGAATAGGTATTAAGAGATATGGGCATCCACATATTTTTCCACTATTATTTTAAAATAAAATAACAATAAAATATTAGATATAATAATTTTAATGATTATATTAACTAACAGCAACAAAATTCCAATATTATTTCTTCGTAACTTAGTGCAAGAATTTATTAAATAAAATAAATAATAATAGTCTGCAGGATTAATGCGCTCATCGATTTTTTGCTAAAACCCAAATTTTTATGCAAATTTTAATTACATTATTTTTAATTTATTTTTTGGAAAAAATTTCGTTCACTTGCTTTTTAAATAAACTCTCGTCTACATCACGGCAATTTATATAAAGATTATAAAAAATCACGGTTGTCGTTGCGGACCTGGCCGCACCTCTTCGCAGCCAGGTCTAAACAGGTATGATCTCGATACATTTATACGTTCATAACGTACATTTACTAATTATTTATCAAATTAAAGCTATTTTTTTATTTAATGATCATATATAGTTGCCTAATTAAATCCGGCCGCAAATAAGGGTTGCTGGCTGTTCAAGATGATAAATATTTAAAGTAGAGTGAAAGAGAGTTAGCGCGTAATATCATTTGTCAGACGAGGATAGAGATTTCCAGCTGTGCGACGCTTTTAAGCCATAGCGGATGCGTCGAATGCATGTGTTCTCAACTGAACAGCTCTAGCACCTTGGATTTTTTAAATGAATATTATAGTGAATTCCATTGGTAAAACTGGTGCGCACTGAGTGCATAATTTGTATTCTATTGAGAAAACTTTTGGCGTGTTTTGTTATCCATTGGAGAACTGGTGCATTCGAATTCGAACTCAGTGCAACATTTTCAGCACGAGCTCCATGAGGTCGTGCGAAGTTAGGGCAATTGTGAATATGGCGGGATTATCAAAAGGTTCAAAATTGCTAGTGACATTATCCTTGATCTTCAAGTAGTGATGAGGAAATTATATGTAATTAAGTACAGCAGAATTAGATATCAAAATGTTTTCAATAATTTGAAATATTTACATACTTGTTAATTTAAATATTTCATCACTATCATCATGTGGTAATGTTAAGTTAAGAGGGGGAGCTTATCAGGTACACCAAACTGACAACACTAAAATTGCAAGTACCATGTGCAAAACCCAGTTCTGTTGTGTTACTCGAGTTTAATTATTCAGTTGAAATGCAATCTCATATATTTCTGGTAAAGAATCATTCATTTCTAAAATGTAAATGAAAATAACAGCAACCTTATATCCTTTTCGCACGAAAATAAATCAACCTAACCGAAAATTTTGTATTCCATTGGAAATGAACTAGTTCACATTTTTCATGAACTTCTTTAGGTTTCAGTGCAACACTGTTGCAAAACCAGTGCAAAACTAGTTATATCAATGGAATTTGCTAATAAATATATTAATTCAATATTAATTTTTTGTTGTAATTTTTAAATTTGTCATTTTGAAAAGGAGGACATTTCTTTTGGAGTATTTATTAGGTCGTCTCTATTACTCCCCAGACCTTGTGCGACTTGAGCATGTGCTAGTTATTATACGTTAACTTGAAAGTTTAATTATTTATTATTGTGATACGGAGTGTGGTCCAGTAGTGTATACTTTACACGTAAAAGTTTTTTGTTTTATTTTTTTTTAATACACAAGTTAGATTGAAATAGTCAAGACTTCTTTAATACAATAAAATTTTTTTGTATTTTTTTACGTGAACAAAAAACTTTAACGTGGCAACAGCGGTGGGCACTCGAGTTGCAATTGGCATCTAGACGCTATAGTTGACGCGCTAACTCTCTTACAGCCAGCAACCCTTATTTGCGGCCGGATTTAATTAGGCAACTATATATGATAATAAATAGAAAAAAATTAGCTTTAATTTGACATATAATTAATAAATGTACGTTATGAACGTATAAATGTATCGAAATCATACCTGTTTACACCTGGCTGCGAAGAGGTGCGGCCAGGTCCACAACGGCAACAGTTATTTTTTAGAATCTTTATATAACTTGATGAGATTTTATTTAAAAAACAAGTGAACGAAATTTTTTCCTAAAAATAAATTAAAAATAGTTTAATTAAAAATACTAGCGGCCAAATTTTGATAGTCAATCTGGTAAATATATATTCTCCTAATTAAAAATATGCATAAAAATTTGGGTTTTAGCAAAAACGATGAGCGCATTAATCTTGCAGCCGGATCTCGTACTATAAATTCACCAGATGTATTCTACATGGTAAACTCATAGTATTACTTTTTTGCGAAAATGAATTCTTTTCTAAATATGTAGGGCATACCATAATTACACATAATTGAAAAATTCTTAGAATATATAGAAATATATAAATATAAATTAAATTTGATTTCAGTAGTTTTTTTTATATCTATCTATAATATAAATATAGAGAAGTAATTTTTCTCAGCCGAGCATCTCAGGATAACAAGTTGCGAGGCTGAGAAAAATCTTCTCTACCGTGGATTATATACTATTTTTTCCACTACTAGAACATTTAATCATTTTTACAATGATATTTTTGGGATTTTTTGGGTATATATTTGAAAAGAATTTAATGGAAAAGACGCAGTTTCTGAAAACAATTGAATGAGAATATTCAATAAATTAAATTGACATTTCATTATGCTACAATTGCATTGTGAATTTTAAAACTTTTCAGTAGCGATGAAGACATGAAGAATTTGTTTCATTTGACACTTAGATTTGAAAAACTATTAATTTGATTTTTAGGTTACTTTTAGAATAGGCATAAATAGCACGACCCTATATCATACCTATTACATATTCTTAAACTTATTCAAACAAAAATATATTTGATAAAGAATTACTTACCTCTATTTCATTTTATTGGGTGGAAAATTCACTTTAAATTATAGGAATTCAATAGAAAGTGCTTATTTGCAGTTGAATTTTTTAGAATAAGTTAAAAAAAAACTCTTTTGACAAACGCAATGACAGATGCGTATAATTAATTTGAAAGATTTCCTATGATCGCTTACCTGTGACATCACGTTTAGTCTTCAATAAAAAATTATCTACTTGCATGAGAGAAATTTAAATTCTCGACTCGAACACAGCGTAAATAATGACATCTTCTAATACTAGTGTGGAAAAGTACATTTTTACTTTCTTGTTCATTATTTTTTTAACAATTAAATAAACATAGGCACATTATTACAATAAACTATCAAATAATACGGTAATACAACGAATTCAATTACTTTTACTCTTAATAGCGAATCAAAAGAACATATATTATTTCGTAGGTCCATACCTAATAAGTAAGCAAAAACTTAAAATACGCCACTGATTGCGTAAACAATAGTTGAATTTTTTGCTCTAAACATGTTTTTGACTAACGTTGGGAAATACCATATTAAATATATCTAATATAAAATAACAATGCTATTTTCACGTTTATGAAAATAGTTAAATACATTTTTTAATATAAATAAACCTTAATATTTTTTAACTATTTCAACGTACAAAAATAGGTATATCTATTTCTGAATTTCCCATTTACATAGGTAAGTGTTTTTATCGTTACTTATGGAAATTATGATAGGGCAAACCCACCTCTAATACTGATATCGGTAATTTTTTTGCTTTGGTAGATTTATGACTTGTACTTTAAATTACAATTGGGCCATTTGCATTTTACTATTGTACCGAAGTTACTGAATTACCGATATTTTTTACTTTTACTTAACATTTGATAATTAAAATTCCATAAATAATAATTTCGTCCTCGTATGTTATTTATAAGTACTATACTTCAACAATTGTCTAGTTTTACTAAGTTAAAAAGCTAAAATTAAATTCACTTCGTTTAAAGAATTAGATCATTCGTTATGAATATTTACGCGTTTGTTACAACAAGATTCATTTTTACAAGACTTGAATATCTATTTAAATAAAAATAAGAAAATTATAAGAAAAAGTTAAATTTTGTCATTGAACCCTTTCGTGTATAAGTTATAATTAATATGCATCGGCGGAAGAATCAAACTTGTCGTGTTTTACCTGGTTCAACGTTTGTCCCAAAGACAAGTCCATCTACAGGGTACCCACATTTTCCTACTCGTCAGACGATCAGACGATCTTTACAATTTTCTTTTGTTTATCTGATAATAATTAGCGAATCGTTAGTTATTACGAAGAAAGAAAACTAGTTAATCTCTGACCTCTATAATTTAATTGCAAGATAAACAATAGTTCAGAATTACCAAGTCTGTTTAACATACCGTATCGATTAGTTACGATTTATATACGCTTAGGTACATATGTTTATTATTGTTTTCACGTATTTTTTATATAACCGCACTTTTGTTATCGTTAAAAGCCTTGCGCTCAATATTCATTTCAATCTGTTAATGATGCGACAATATGAAATAAACACGGTCTTTAAAAATGTTGAAAATGTACATTTATCCTTGTTTTTTGTGTTAATTTGGTGTTATTTACTTGATATGAGATGGCATCTTAGACAGGAAGGTAAGTGTCTATACTTTACTTTGTAGGTTATGTTTGTTTTATGGTTTATTTTATCGCTAGATTTTGTCGTTAAAGCTGGATTTATAGTTTGACGGACTGTAAACGTAGACGCAGTGGATACGTAACAAACGGTCTGTAAAATATTATTAAATTTATAAATCAACGGAACGGAAATTTTGCGCATGGGTAGAGGTAATTGATTGACATTTAACATAACCTACAAATATGTTTATACAATATTCTAAATATTCATTTTTCGTTTGTATAAAGTATACAGGGTGGCGAAAATTTCATTGCAATGTATTGTAATCTCGGAAACCGTAAGAGATACGACGTCGGTTAAATGGAACAAAAGTTTCTCAATTTGAAAACTAAGCGACTGGTGCTTTGCATCCACAGATATCAGGG
This sequence comes from Neocrepidodera transversa, assembly GCA_963243735.1. NCBI lineage: Eukaryota > Metazoa > Arthropoda > Insecta > Coleoptera > Chrysomelidae > Neocrepidodera > Neocrepidodera transversa. The sequence continues at coordinate 27,070,889 of OY725343.1, read as the reverse complement.
ACGGTTTTCATAATAATTGATAAAAACGAAAATTGCACATTTTCTATTTAATGGTCCAGTGCTTTTATTTTGAACAATAGAAAAATAGTGCATAAAACTTTTTTGTTTGAAAACGTGTTACCCACAGTCTGATAATATTGAATTTTGAATCTGATGTTTAGTTTCCGCCCAGTCACCCTCAACTTTTTTTTTCTCAACGGACCTGCACTTTTTATGTGATTTTGTTATAGCATTTTATTTCCTGAATTTATCCATGTATTACACCTAGTTCATTTTTGATTATTTGCATGAATTTTTAACTATTTAGTATAAAAGCTTTTAAATACGGTCTTGTACATTATCTGCAGTTAATACTACAAAAGAATGTAAAGGAAACAAATAATTATATTTCATAATTAATTTATTAATTCACATTAACCGTTTAAAATGAGATATGCATAACGCATTTCTATTGGTCATTTGGGCTGTTGCTGAGTTCTAACTCTTCGACATAACCCATCAACATTTTGACGAACTCCTGTATCTTAAATTGGCCCCATAAGTATAAAAATCCATCGGATTAAAGTCTCGAGTTCTTGGTGGCCAATGTTTAAGATGGGGATTTTTTTTGCATAGAAATATTTGTTTTTACTGCTAAATAGTCAATAATTCGTAAATGTGGTCTCACATGTCAAAAATTATTTTATTTATCTACTGTCAGTAGTCAGTAACAGTAACAAAATCTCGATAGTTGTTGTTTGTTTTTAGGATGCACTTTTTGTACTCTGAAATTTGTAATATATGGGTGAATTCAGGAGATGGAATGATATTAAAAAATCACATAAAAAGTACAGATCCGTATTTGAAAAAAAAAGTTGAGGGTGGCTGGGCGGAAACTAAACGTCAGATTCGAAATCTAATATTATCAGATGGTGGGTAACACGTTTTCAAACAAAAAAGTTTTATATACTTTTTTTCTATTGTTCAAAATAAAAGCACTGGAACATTAAATAGAAAATGTGCAATTTTGGTTTTTATCAATTATTATGAAAACCGCCCCTGACATCTGTGGATGCAAAGTACCAGTCGATTAGTTTTCAAATTGAGAAACTTTTGTTCCATTTAACCGACTTCGTATCTCTTACGGTTTCCGAGATTACAATACATTGCAATGAAATTTTCGCCACCCTGTATATAGTGGTTTGAATAGTGCCCCGTTTCCCGTGTCATAATGGATTATGAAATACATGAAGGTATGCTTCTTGGTGCCGTGGGACTGCTGTTGTGTGCAGTAGTATTCTAATATTTATTTGAAATGGCCAAATTAGTACACAAAGACATTGTTTTTAACTAGTTGTGTGGATTTATGCAGCATCATTTATAATCTATAACATTTATCAATTAACAGTTAATAACAATTCTGGCACATTTAAACTAAGAAAGCTAAAAGTTAGCCAACTTCGTAATTGTTAATTGATAAATGATGATTGTTAAATGTATGCATAAATGCAGTCATTTTAAACTCAACTTTCAATTAATAAATATTAGATGCTAAATGTTAAATGGTGCTGCATAAATCCACACTTTACTTACCGCTCATTTTAATTATCAAATAATTAACAATAACAAACACCTTTACTAAACGGCCGACAGACAAGTGACAGCTGACATCACATATATATTTTGATTGGCCGGACGCAAGAAACGCACTATAAAAGATGAAAGTTGGCCAACTCTTCCGTTCCAGTCCGTTTCACTTACGTACGTCATGCGTATACGTTTATTTATAACCAATAGGACATAAATTCTATAATTGATGTTTTTACAGTACGTCTACGTTTACAGTCCGTCAAACTATAAATCCAGCTTAAAGGATCAAACAATTAGTTATATTATGTATGTAGTAAAAATAGTACATTCCAGAAGGGCAATATGAAATAATTGGTCGAGGACAACAGGCATTGAAGTCCGGAAATACGCTTTTGCTAAAATTATATTGTACTATTTTACTAATATTATTTATTTACTATATAAGATATAATTAAACAAGCAGTACGAAATGTTACTTTCCATTTTTATACCGGAACATAACTTTTTTGTGCTGTTTTATGATGGTTGCTTAGTAACCGACTAAAATAAAATTCCTCAAGTATTTCTATGAAATATGAAAATAATAAATACTCACGACATCTATCGTAGGTTGATAGGTACCATCCGGGAAGCCGCTAAATAAGATAAAATATCCTCTGTAAAAGCGACCAACCAAGTACAACTTGGTTGTTTTTAGATGGAAACCCATCCGCCATTATAATGTCTTATGTGGCGAAGCGGACACCACACAATTAAATCAAAAACAGAGAGAATAAGTTTTTGAAACTATACACTCCGACCATAAGTATATTCTAATTGCCATAGTACAAATGCCGAAAATAAAAGATTCAATGTACTAATATTTCACAAATTTTTCGCATTTCTAACAATAAACCCTAAAGACCGATATGCCGATGAAACTGTTTTTACCTCTCGCCCTTCAGATAAGAGAGGTATAGGAATCATGCTAAAAATTGGGTAGTGAGTTTTCAATGAATAAACACGTTTTAGGGTCCCTCGAATACGATTTTAATATTTTCGCGATGATGTCTGTGTGTGTGTGTGTGTGTTAGTGTGTGTTAGTGTGTGTGAGTGTGTGTGTGTGTGTTAGTGTGTGTGTGTGTGTGTGTGTGTGTGTGTGTTTGGATGGATGTTGTAGTAACGATAACTCAAAAACTACTGAATGAAAAAATTTGAAATTTTGCATACAGGATTCTGAGACCCTAGATTAGATCTGATTAGATTTTGGTGCCAATCGCACAACCGGAAGTGGCAGTTGTTATGGGTGATGACGCCATTATTATACAAAACGGCAATAAAATTTTACACATATATTTTGTATACCCTACAGTTTATTTTCATCTCATTAAAATTTTCGAAACTTTTGCCATTATTGCCAGATTTACAAAAAAATAATTTTTTTTCATACTTTTTTGTGTCAACCTGTAAATTTTTGATTCAAACATGGCGAGAGGTCATGTGGTGGCCACATCAGATTTTTACCTCTCGCCCTTCAGATAAGAGAGGTATAGGAATCATGCTAAAAATTGGGTACTGAGTTTTCAATGGATAAACACGTTTTGGGGTCCCTAGAATACGATTTTAATATTTTCGCGATGATGTCTGTGTGTGTGTTAGTGTGTGTGTGTGTGTGTGTGTGTGTGTGTGTGTGTGTGTGTGTGTGTGTGTGTGTGTGTGTGTGTGTGTGTGTGTGTGTGTGTGTGTGTTTGGATGGATGTTGTAGTAACGATAACTCAAAAACTACTGAATAAAAAAATTTGAAATTTTGCATACAGGATTCTGATACCCTAGATTAGATCTGATTAGATTTTGGTGCCAATCGCACAACCGGAAGTGGCAGTTGCTATGGGTGATGACGCCATTATTATACAAAACGGCAATAAAGTTTTACACATATATTACCTCTCGCCCTTCAGATAAGAGAGGTATAGGAATCATGCTAAAAATTGGGTAGTGAGTTTTCAATGGATAAACACGTTTTAGGGTCCCTAGAATACGATTTTAATATTTTCGCGATGATGTCTGCGTGTGTGTGTGTTAGTGTGTGTGTGTTTGGATGGATGTTGTAGTAACGATAACTCAAAAACTACTGAATGAAAAAATTTGAAATTTTGCATACACGATTCTTATACCCTAGATTAGATCTGATTAGATTTTGGTGTCAATCGGACAACCGGAAGAGGCACTTGCTATGGGTGATGACGCCATTATTATACAAAACGGCAATAAAGTTTTACACATATATTTTGTATACCCTATAGTTTATTTTCATCCCATTAAAATTTTAGAAACTTTTGTCATTGTTGCCAGATTTACAAAAAAGTAAATTTTTTTCATACTTTTTTGTGCCACCGTGTAAATTTTTGATTCAAACATGGCGAGAGGTCATGTGGTGGCCACATCAGATTTTTTTTTATACCATATAGTTTATTTTCATCTCATTAAAATTTTCGAAACTTTTGCCATTGTTGCCAGATTTACAAAAAAATAATTTTTTTTCACACTTTTTTGTGTCAACCTGTAAATTTTTGATTCAAAAATGGCGAGAGGTCATGTGCTGGCCACATCAGATTTTTTATTTGGAATGAAATATTAATCAAAGCGAACTGTAGGTAAAAACTTTGTCGTGACTCGGGTTAAAAATTTTGTCCGCAAAATTAAACTAAAAACCCCAAAAATGATATTATTCTTTGACCAATTTTTACTTTCCCGCTGCTTATACCATATACGCTTAATATAAACTTTATATACCGGGTGTAAATGGGTCATGGGCCACCTCTATAACTTTTAAACGGGTTAATAGATTTATCCCAACTTTTGTTATTTTGTTTTATTTCCTTTCCCCATTTTTTCGCTAATTTCATGAATTTTCTTATCCATATCTTGCTTTATATCTGCTTTCATATCATAAAAATACAATATGGCCGACATCGGGTTTAACCGAAAATGACATGAAAATTGAAAATTCAAATGAAACACTTGGTATATTTCTACATATCTGGATTCAACGACTTCAAACACGACTGTCAAATGTCACTTAAAATGTCATTTTTTGTTTTATTTTTGAGTTTTTTTTTATCCATCTTTGCTAACGTTTTGGTCTAAGTTCATTATAATCAAACTAAAATTATCTAAAAGTTCTAAATTTTGTCAATTATTTATTGTTGTTTCTTAATAACTATTTATATTTAAAATATGATGTTGTAAATATTCTTTATTTTTGTTAACAGGGATGTCTCCAGGAGAATTTTGTATCGAAATTTAAAAAAAAACAACATTTCTCCTTTATTTGAGAAAGAAGAGAATTGTTAATACCGGGTTAGGTTATCTATGTTTCATTTAAAAAAATTGAGTTTTAGTTAAAAAACTGGATTTGATGAATTAAATGTTTAATAAAAGTAACAAAAATAAATAATTGACAAAATTGAGACTTTCTGGGCAATTCTAGTTTATTATAAGTACTTTAGACCAAATCCTGACCAACTAGAATGGATAAAAAAAAAAAGAAAAATGGTTTCTTAAGTGACATTTGATAGTCGATGTGTACGTGTTTGAAGTCATAAAATCCAAATATATAGAGATGTACCGGGTGTTCCATTTGAATTTCCAATTTTCATGTAATTTCCGGTTTAACCGGATATCGGCCATATTGGATTTTTATGTAAAAAATTAAAAAATGTATCTATTATAATCGGCCCTAAGTTATAGTGGTGGTCCATGATCCATTTACACCCGGTATAATAAATACTAAAAAAAAACAAAATTTTAAATATAAAATAAATTTCGTCGAGGTGAAAGATACCTTGTTGTGCGGCATGGCAATACTAGAAAAGGGCAATCTCATATGTTCATAATAATTGCTCTAAGCCCTTTAGGTATATCCTAATCCTCGGTCATCGAAGCAAAGGTGCCGGTTCTGTCGAGAAAAATAATTACCGTACACCACATAAAATATTTTTCCACTACTAGTATTAGAAGGTGTCATTATTTATGCTGTGCTCGAGTCGAGAAGTTAAAGTTCTCTCCTACAAGTAGATTATTTTTGGTTATCTACTAGTAGTAGATAATAAAAACAAATGAAGACTAAACGTAATATCAGTTTAAGATATCTAAAAACCCTGGTGTTTCCACTTATATGTGTAAAAGTTTGGGTCAAACTGGGAGATCTCTACCTACTTGATTTTGACTAATTTTTGAGAGATAACTAGTAACACATTAGAAATTTCAGATGGCGCATATATCGCTCATAGTAAACTTTATTCACAGATCGCACAAGGTATATTTATAATCTGGTACTGAATACAGACAAATGCTAGAATCTGCAGCTTTAGATTGTCCACGAAAAATGTGGCAAACTCAGTGAGGACCCGAATAATTCTGAACAGCGCCATCTTACAGAATTCTGAACGCAACAGGTGGTACTCACAAAACGTTTGAAACAAAATCGAATCAGTGGATACACAAGGGATTTTAGACATATTATGTCAAATCTAGGCGATCTTGGGAAATCTTTAAAGTTAATTATATGCAACAGTCATTGCATTTGTCAAAAGAGTTTTTTTAAAAATCATAAAAAATTAGACAGCAAATAAGTTCTTTCTATTGAATTTCTATCATTTAAAGTGAATTTTCGACCTAATCAAATAAAATAGGGGTAAGTAATTCTTTGTCAGATATATTTTCAAATGAAATAGTTTAAGGTTTATGTAATAAATATTTTGATATTGATTATTGCTATTTATGCAATAATACCTATTCTAATATTAACCTTTATGTCTTCATCGCTACTGGAAAGTTTTAAAATTCACAATGCAATTAACATAATGAAATGTCAATTTAATTTATTGAATATTCTCATTCTGTTGTTTTCACAAACTGCTTCGTTTCCATTAAATTCTTTTCAAATATATACCCAAAAAAATCCAAAAAATATTGTTGCAAAAATGATTAAATGTTCTAGTAGTGGAAAAAATAGTATATAAACCACGGTAGAGAAGATTTTTCTCAGCCTCGCAACTTATTATCCTTCGATGCTTCGCATCTCGGGATAATAATAATGGTGTATAATATACTATTTTAAGTTTTTCCTTTTTCTGTGTATTTGTTTTAAAAAAGTAGAATAATTATTCCCGGTTTAAAATATTCTTGTATTAATTTATGTTACAAAATATGTTTTTGTATATATTTCTTAGCTTTCAATAAAAGTATTATTATATTATTATGTTTACATTTTAATGGATTCATAATTTATTTCTAATTATTGCCGATATTTTTTCATTTATTAAATTTGGCAACGTTGCGTGGAAGACGAAGTTCAGTACACACAAATATTAAAATTTACTAAAAATCTGCCGAGATGCGCGTTTGCCAAATCATAAAATAAGTGTATCAGAATATTTTTTTCTCAAATGTACGAGGTGTCGACTTTTTAGTTGGATTGCTGTAGAATGTTTTGAACCATTAAATTAGTATCCTAGCGTTATCTATGAATCTATAGAAGAACGACTGTATTAATCGCAACCTTAATAGAAATACACCGTACTAGACTTCTAGTATCACGTTTCAACGAATAAAACAATTTTACTGGTGGTACGAAAAATACCATTTTTACCACACTTTTTCAAATTTCAATATTTTTTTCTACTTTATATAAAACTCAATAAACATATCGTTTTCATTAAAATGTTTATTTCTTCGAATATTATAGGCTCAAATTTTATCTCAAGCCTATTATAAAATAATCATTTAGTAGTTTCGGTAGCTTTTGTAAATGGCAGATAAACTTTGACCACAATAGGAATCGATCCATTCACCCGGTTAGTTATGATTCAAATATAGATTATAATGAATACAATATACCAGTCCTGTACTATAAATACATTTTGCAATGTGCTTTAAAAGTACAATTTGATGATTTTTTTTCTATTTATTTTTAGCACATGTAATCTATTTAATAATTACAAACTATATAGGTACAATTTTTATCAGAATAATTGTTTATGGGAGTTGTGCTTAAGATAACATATTTAGACCCCTAAAATTCACGCTAAAAGTGTAAATACGACGTTTTAGAGAAGCCCCATAGATGTCGCTAGTACTGAGTTTTAGTATGTCGGATAATGATCCCAGATTACAATGTAGTGACTGTTTTCGTGAATTTTATATAAAATAGTTGGTCACGTTGATGATTTATTATTATACGTAAGGTAAGAATTTTTCTGTTAAATTAATTTACAATGTAATCTAGAATTCCCAAATGGCTTATATATTGAAAAACTATATTCTAACCACAAAGTTTTTTCACAAGTCATAAATTACTTTTACATGCGCAACTGGGCGTTTATTTGAGATATCGTACCATGTCATCTTACCCATTTTATTAATTTATTGAATGCAAAATCAGATGTAACATTATGTTTTTCTTTTCTATACAGAATTCATAATAATTACAAAATATGTGCCTCGACACGGAAGAGTTGGTCACAAGAAGAAATGGTTAAGTCTATATATAGACGCTGTAAAGGAGAATAAGATGGGTTGGCTTTCAGCTTCTTAGCATTTTATTGTGCCACAATAAATGCTTCGTCATTATTATCATCGATTTTCAGAAGAGCTTGGTTGCTTTAAACCAACTTTATGAAGAAAATTTGGGATTAAATCACAGATTCGAGAGGAATCTACAAATAGCTGGCTTTAAAAAGGTTATGGATGATGATATAATTTATTCGCATATAATTTATTCGCATATAATTTGTATTATGGACGAATCAGGCTTAACACAGTTCAAAAACGTATTGCCATCCAAAGGTAAACATCAAGTTTGTGTTGTAACGTGGTAAACATTTTACGGCTGTTGCCTCTGCTAATGCCATTAGAAACTTTATCCCAAATGCACTAATGATACTCAGAAAAGGGTGAATACTTTGTCGGCTCTCCACCAGGTAATTTGGAGCTGAGCTATCTCCCTTGATAAATGGTCAATGAACAATTTTTGAAGTGAAGCGTGATGAATAAGATGCTGTTGATCCTTGGCGGTCATTTCAGCCACAAGAATCTGACAGCACTTGAATTTGCCAACGACAACGGCGTAACAATATGCTGTGTGTTACATTCAATATGGTCTGAAATCTCTACAGTGGAAAAAAATTGACCTTTAACCTTAGGGGGTCACGTGACATTGCTATTTTAAAAACTATATGCTCTACAGCAAAAATGTTATATTTTTAGAAAGCTTATCTAATCACATGACGTACTTCCGGTTGTAATGTGACTTCCGGCTAAATCACTTTAATTGCTTAGAACTATATGTATAATACGCCACACTGTGGACTTCGCTACTTGTTTTTGTTTCTATACTTTTTGCCATAAAACTAAATTTATTTGATTCCGTAAGAACTGCTGAAAGAAAAAGTAATTCTTCTTAAGTACAATGATCCTAGTGCAATTGATTAAAATTGAATAACCGCAATTTTAATGAGATATAAAATATTTCTATAGCGTGCGTAGATGCGTAGTTATGACATCCAGGAAATAGAATCCGCACAAGCACTCAAATTATAAATTTCGCTAGTGGTACAGTACGCGCCATCTATGTACAATAAATTAAAGATTTGCTTTGTAAAAATCCCGAATCGCAGGCACCGTCATTATATATAAACTTCCTAGTAGGATACTCTACGTGTAATTATTATTGGAGCCACTTGCGAGCGACATCTATCATATATTTTGTTAACTTGTCACTAGGAGGAAGAAATTTTAAGAGGGGCGTCGAAACGGGCTGTCACGATTTCAGTTGGCAATACTGAAATTGACGAGAAAAATTGACGATTTTGTAGAATACAAATCTCGAGAACGAAAGTTTTGTTTGTAGAAATATTTATACCTATAATAGCTTACACATTGGAATAGGACATCTCCTTTTTTGAACAAAATCTAAGCAGTAATAAAGAAGATATCAATCATTTAGTGAAGGTGTGTTTTTGACATTTTTGACAATTTGTGATCACCAATTTTAACGTGAAAAGGAGATGTCCTAAATGAGGCATCCAGTATTAATTTCTGAAAATATTAAATCTCAAAAATTTATATTTCTCGAGATTTGTATTCTAGAAAAAAAAACTTATGCAACTTGCGGTACACAAGTTCAGGCATTTTCTGCGTGAAAAGTGGCGCTTTTTGGTTAGCATTTTTAACAATTTATACAACCAAGATTACAAATGAAAATTAAAAATATGACCTGCCATAGTGTTATTGTCATTATCAGCTGACTGTTTTGTTAGGTTATAGAATCATGTCGTTTATTTTGCAACATATTTTAAACTATTTAAACAAAACAAATTAGAATTAACTAAAACCAGTTCTTCAGTTTCAAGCATTTTTATTAAGTTGAATCGTGCGAATTAAAACAAACGTGATCAAAATACGTTTTGACAAGTGGGACTTTGGTGATTGTTACAGTAATCTTATGAAAATGTGCAGTTCAAATAATAATAATACATATTGTGATGTGTATTGTGTAGTGTATAAAAAAGCGAATCGACTCTTACTAATAAACTACAGAAGAGGTCTTTCTAACTACCTTACTAGAAAAATCTTAACTTTTAAACAATATGTATTGGCGATCTTATATTAACATTTGGCATAATTTCCTTGAATTTTTCATCATATACTTATTACATTAAATATGTCACCAAGGAGAAAGAGAACAACGAACCTTTATATGCCCGTATCAGATGCATTAAAAATTAGTGTTCGTAGTTTTAAGCGAATAAAACAAGAAAGTACTACGGTAACAGAAATTGTAATGAATGGCCAGTCGCACAATGTACTCAAAAGAAAGACTGATAATATAAGTGATTTTAAATTCGGGTATAACTCGCAACAGTACTGAGCAGCCCTGTCACTGGCATTTCACTTCTGCCTACTTATTTTGTATGAATATGTGAACGTAAAACTCAAAAACGCCGAAAAAGACTGTAATAAAGGTAATTAGTGATACAAATCTTATATTAATTGTTAAAATAAATATTTTGTATGTACTGAAAAGAAATAAAAGATTTGGTTTAAAGTTAATTATTAAATTTATTTTTTTACAATCATGCTAATGTTAAGAAAAATATATACAATAAAATAGTAACAATATTTCAAAATATGAACAAGAGTGATTAAGGGAATTTATGATCCAATACTAAAAATCTGAAAGATACTAAAAGAACTTTGTATTAATAAAATTGAAGCCTTAAAATATAAGAATCTGAAAGAGACGTTTTATTAGTAAATGAAATAACAAAATAAAAAGGGGGTAATCCCACCCACCTTTTTAAACACTCCTAGTAAAGTAATTGTTTAATCAATTCTGATAAAAATTTTAATGAATATTTTCAATATTCTCTAAAATTAATAGTACACGAGATACAAACAAAAAAGTTATTTTGAAATCATACATACTCCTAATTTCATCCTGTATATCTTTGATATCAATTTATTAAGTTTATTAGATTTAGAAACTTTTATCAAGTGTGAAATTTTCTGTAAAATTAATAGTATAAGATGTACAAACAACAGTTATTTTATAATAATTTAAAATTATGAAACATTTCATACACATCCAAAAATAACTATTATAATGACAAAAATTTGCTATAAATCTATTAACACGTTTAAATGTTATAGGGGTGGCCCATGACCCATTTACACAAGGTATAAAAAATTAAAACATATTTTGAATGATTTTAAAATCAATAAGTAATTCATATTTCATTCAATTTTATTCAAAATGCGAAGCAGAGCTTTTTTTTAGATTTTTTGGATCAAAATGTATAAAGTTAGTTTAAAAATTTAAAAAAAACATTTTTTGAAAGGTGAGAATCCCATTTTAATATCTTTAATGTTTTTAAAGTTATTCAATTTAGTTTAAAATCGTAATTATATAAAGTTTTTCTTACAAATTTAATAGTATTTTTTTATTTTAATATTAAAATTTACCTAAACAAAAAAATAATTTAATAGGATAAAAATATTTAAAAATTAAAAATTTGACACAGACAGACATGCTAAAAATGGTATAAATGGATTCAGGTGACCTCAAAACGTAAAGATCCGTTAAAATCTGGGTATGGCTAAAAAATCATGATTGCAATACTTTCCTTCGATAAAACTTTGTTGGGTTCGGCAATTAATAAAAGTTCCAATTAGAAATTAAATGAAATAAAATTGAAAAGGACTTTATATTATTTGTTAGTCTCAAAAACCTGTTAATTTTTTTTATTGTTAATTGTATACATTAATGGAAATTTGTTACAAATATTATTTATTGACATAATAAAAAACAGTTAAGTTGAAATAAATAAACAGTTAAAATAATACTTAATTTTTAGGTCACTTAATAAATTACATAAGGCATCAAACACTTTTGGATAGGGTAAACCTGTATTATTATCATCTTTTATAAAATCATAATCAAAATGTCTTATGTTTTGTTGAATAATTTCAAGTTAGTTGTTTTTAAAAAGTAATTTTGTTTTTGACTTAAGAATTTCCTTAAGATATGTTGGTTCTTTCAAAGTTTATGGAACTTCTGCATCTTGTACATCTTCACTCGTTAAACAATAACTAAAAGACAAAATACAATAATAAAGTCCATTCATTTAGTTTACACCGATATTCAATTAAGAACTGAAATAAGCTGCAAACTACTTATTCTCGTTTATTTTTTCTTGTTCAAAATGAGACAGGCAGTGAGAGGCTTCTATTAGGTCAAGTCTGAGCTCTACCTCTTAATTGAATATCGGTATAAACTAAATGAATGGACTTAACCAATTTTCATTGATTTGGTAACATTACTTACGAAGTACTTGGTTGTTTATCATCTGAGATTAAGGATTCATTCTCCTTTTCTTAACTGATGAAGTAGTTTAGCTCCCTTTGTAACTGCTGTCTTAGATTCAATACTTTCAGATGGCCCTGCTACCTCTGAGTTCAAAGAGACGAAACTGTCATCAAAATTTTTTATCTTTGCAGTTCGTTTACTAAAAAGAAACATAATTAAAAAAAATAATAAATAATCATCTTTTTTCATGTTTAATTAATGTAATTTTATGACATACTGTCTTTCTGGAGATTCAAAGTTGAACATTCGCTTCACACTAAAATCGAATAAAGTTTGTTTATTTTTTCTATCTTGTCTCCTGCAAAATTAATTTTTACATTAGAATGTTTTGTTTATGTATTAATAATAGTATTTGAATACCTTATTGGGTTAATCCAAGTTTTTCTCTCAGCTGTTTTTGTTGCAAACACAAAAAACTTACATGTCTTTTATTCACTTATGTTTACATTACAATCAGGAACAAAACACATAGCCATATTTACACCAGTTCGAAAATCTGAAACAAAAGTAAAATAGTCAAAACGCAATTACAAAAAATATGAAGATAAAGTCGATAAATTAATAATTCACAATTATTTCTCTAAAATACAACTGCTAATTCTTATACATAACCTCAAACTACAAATGAAAATATATCTTACCGTTCTCTTTCATTTGTGTCTTGCTTGAGAAATATGCCAAACCCGAAAGTCCAAACAAAAATTCACTTGGAAGAAATAAAAATAGCAGGTAGTCCAGTCTCGAGTCTGGTCAAACAAAAACAAAATAACATCCATAGAGAAAGTATAAAGATAACATCTGTTTTGTGGTCGACCTTGGGTTGAAGTGGGTATCCGATCGGAAAATAGGAAAATTCTCAAAATATATTTTAACTGAGAAATTAATATTTTAATACTGCTAGCGCCACCTGGTACACAGAAGATTAAATAATTTTAATAATTTCGTCTTTCTGTTGGTATATATGAAACACAGTGCACCTCTTTTATTATTGCTGAAAGACAGTGATAGACTGATGAGACTGACAACTCGAGTAACACAACAGAACTTTGATTTTGCACATGGTGCTTGGAATTTTACTGTTGTCAGTTTGGTGTACCTGTTAAGATCCCCCTCTTAACTAATGAGTTTGTTATGTATAAAATGCCAGAAACTTATTAACCCTTTCAGACCCAAATTTTACGTTGTTATACAAAAATAATTTTGAAGTGTAATGGACTATTTATGCACCGTTGTCATAGTCACTATATCACTAACTTAGCATAGTCTCAGTCATTATTTAAAAACAAACAATATGTTTATGCATCACAGTATTAAGCTTCAAAATTTTCAATGGCGATTTTTTCTTTATAATGAGAATCTTCTTTATCCCAAGGTAGAGAAATTTTTCTACCATATCTATCAGAGTACTTTCTTCAAGGCTCATTTTTTTCGTAAACACAAACAAAATAGAAAAATCAAAACAAATATTTGATATCATTTGTCAAATAAAATATAGGCACATGCGCATTTATTATGCCGTTTTAATCATAAGCATAAAAATTGAAAATTGCGAACTTTCACGGTCAAGGTTTATGATTATGTGACTAATAATTAAAACGTTGCATAAATGCTCGAACTGAAACGCAGAGGATTAATTCGATTTTATAATTAGGACAGTCATAGTGACAATGACAGTGATAATGACAATGATGCATAAATTGGGCCTTGGGACGCTTAAAAACATGTTACTAATACAGTAGATATATCTGTGTTACAAAATGTTTTCTGTTTTAGATTTTGATGGTATGTCCATTAGAATGAACAACGGGACTAAATGATAGTTCATAGGCATAGTAAAAAACGTTTATTAAATAATATAAAACACAGAAAACTATTTGTATAGAATATATTACAGTGAAACAATTTGAAGCAATTTCTTCTTTTTACAAAGCATAGGTGATTTTTTACATCTCGTTGCTCGCTTTTACTCATCGTATTCCGGAAAATGTCCATAACTATCCATTTGTACTTCTCTCAGAGATCTTGGTTCCGTAGTTTAGAGTTTTCGAAGAAAAAATACTTATAAAACGGTTTTGTCCGTCCGTCCGTCTGTTAGCCTGATTTGACTCGAGAACAGTGAGATATATAGAGACAAACAGACAACGGCAATCGATTCAGCATCGTTAAAAACCCCAAAAAAGATATTAACCTTTCACCTATTTTTATTTTCCTGCTACTTATACCATATGTATTGTGGTATATAAGGTTATATTAGAAATTCATTTTCGTAACTTTAATTTTCGAAATTACGGCAAAAATATTTCCGTTTTTCACTTGTTTCTTTTAGGGACTGCGAGTAGTGGTGAGGAAGATGAACTCCTGGAATGACCAGGTCCTTTAGTGAGATTTACTGGCTTCCCCATAAAAATAAGAGCCTATTAGGTTCTAAAATCAACATATTGTATTTAGTTTATTATACATAATATAGGTATAATCAAAATAGACATATTACATTTTGAAGCTCAGTTCCAACTTTTTCTCTATTCCCTCATCTTTCCATATCCAAATTACTTCTATCAACGTGATCACTCTGCTTCGACATCTGAGTGATTTTCAATATTTTGTAGGATACTTTCACATTCTCTTTCCAATTCATTATTCATCTAGAAGTTCTAGTAGAAGTTCCTGATTCTTGGGGTCATTCAGATTAAAACCTACAAGTCGACAGAATCTTATTCAACCCTTGACAAGCGAATATTACCATTAATAGTAAGCTAACCTCCAAATACAAGTGCTGCCATCTAGACTCAGCCTCCATCTCGGCCCAACGTAGTCCCCGTAAGAGTATTTTTATTGTATTACGACTATTGTCCTGAGTTGTGGAGGCGGGAATCTTTTAAAGACACCTCACGCTAGGTTCTATGCGTGAGGTAGTGCCGGACTCGCCCCTGATCGCTCTGCAAGCAGAGTCAGGGGCGTACCTGCTAAACCCTCCTCGGTTATTTGTCCTGGTGTTGTCCTGTTCTTTGTACCCTGCTGGAGGAGTAATAACTCCTTTTCAGAAATACTTTGTCGGATGTTGTAATGCAAAGGAAAAAATATTAGAAAAACTAAGATATTTGATTGTAACGTTTTGAATCCTTAGATCCGGCTGGGAGAATTTCTTCTTTGGTATTTTGGAGAAGGCTCTTCGGTTCTTTTCATTTGCCCACTTCGTCCGCAATGTATCCTTGGCATGGGTATTGGAACTGTCCAGCCTTCTCCTAACGTGTCTTCCCTGCAGTGTTGCAATTGTTGGGATATTAGTTTGGTTGTATATTTGGTTTGAAGGGAATCGCCAGGGAAGGTAGGAGCATTTTCTGAGGATCCTCCTCTTGGTGGCCGGAACGGCGTGCAAGATAGGAGGAGGAAAGGTGGAGAAGTTGAGGGCTCTGAAGTCGATTATGGGATGAATGTAGGTTTTGTAGGTGTATAGCAACGTTCAAGGATAACATCTGCCAATCCGACCACCCATTCTGTCAAGAGTTCTTTGGAGTTTGGTCGCTCAATGAATGGTGCGCATGAAGCACACTACCAAGCAGGTGACCTTTTCCAATTGAATGAGTCTTTTTTCCCAGAGCCTGAGATTAATCTCATTGAGGGATTGGTTAGCTTTTTGGGTGTAACTGGGATATTTGAAGATGATAAGTTGGGTTTTTGGGGAGTTGAGTTTAAATCTCTAGTTGCTATACCATTGGAAAAAATGGTTTAGGAGTTGCTGGGTTTTGGTATTCAGAGTTCTCGTGGATGGTGCGGTAGCAGAGATTTGGGTGTCATCAGCGTAAAGTTGGAGATCTTGGCTAGGGGAGGGAGGGTGAGGGATGTCGTGCATGTAAATGACGTACAGCACGGGGGAACGCACTGAGCGTTAGGGAATTCCTGCGAGAGGTGTGAAAGGATCTGACATGGAGTTTCCGACTTTGACACGGATGGAACAGTTTCTGAGGTAGGAATGGATGAGCTTTATGATTGAGTAAAGGAAGTCCGATGTTAGAAAGCTTCCAAAGACGTCCGGCATGACAGACCTAATCGAAAGCTATTTGGACATCATACAGGAATGCCGATGCACATATTGACCAAGATTGAGAGATTTTTACGCTAGGATATGGAGTCTCACTAGTGCATCTTGTATGGAATGTTCAGGCCTAAATCCACGTTGGAATTGGGGGATCGCTCCCCTTTCATCCAGAAAGTTATAGATACACTCCTTGAATAGTGTTTAAGAGCTTACCTAGAATATTTGTCAGGGATATGGGTCTGTACGAGTTCGTTGAAGTGGGATATTTGTCAGGTTTGTCAGGATGGTGTGGGAGGTTTTGCAGCAAATTGAATATGGATGTCATTTCGTAATCTGGGGTTGAAGTTGGGATTAGATGGGTTTATTAGGGAGTTTTGGAGGTGAACTTTGAGTGCAGTGGCCTTCTGCTCGAGAGTGTGGAGGATTTGTCCATTCACCTCAAGGTGGGAGTGGGACTTTTGAGCAGTAATGACTGCGAACTTGTTCGAGATCCTCGAACCGTCCCTGTGGTCGAGGTTGGATAATGCGTTGCTCCATTTTTCCTGTCGGTGAGTGTTGATTTGTATTCGGATAAGGGCATTTAACCGATTCAAGTCAGTTTTAATGGAGGCCCTCGGGTTCTAATAAAGAGGCTGTAAATATGACGTTTCCGGAGAGGACGTTAGGAGGGAGTGGTTTTTGGTCAAGGACCTGGGGGATGGTGTTGCTGATGGAGTTTGGCAGGTTATCGATATCTAGGTTTGATTCGATAACAGGATCTGCTGGTAGGTTTCCAAATATGGTTTTCTGAAATAGAGGCCAATCTGCTTTTTGATAACTTGGAATCTGGTATTGGGTTTGTCTGAGATGTATAGGATTGAAGAAGGAGGTTTCCAGTAGGACAGTTACGTGATCAGAAGTTATAGAGGCAACCAATAAAGCATCTATCTTTGACCTGACCTTTGCATCGATCCGCGAGCAGAATGTGGTCGTTGATAGAGCTTCCTTGATGTCCCATGAAGGTGTTGGAGGTGTTCGTAACCCAGAATATGGGGAGTTCGATGATCAAATTGAAGAGACGCATATCATTCGCACTGGAGGCATGATCGCCAAACTGTGTGTGTCTGGCGTTCATGTATCCAAGGAGAACAGCTCGTTGGAGGCTTGAGAAATACCCAAACAGGGGACTGGATCAAATTTGGGCCGGGTGATTGTAGTAGGAGATAAAAATTGTAGTGGTGTTATCCATCATAACGTCTATCGCCGAAACATTCAGTGGGTCGAACTGGGAGAGAAGGATGTGTAGAATGAATGGGATGCCGTTTCGGATGAGTATGCCATTGCTGCGACAGTACTCGGACTTGGAAGAGTGATGGGTGCCGTATTCGGCGAAACTAGGAGTGGTTCTAGCCAAAGTATCTGTGGTGGAGAGTATTTGAGGGTTCTATTGCTACAATAAGAGCTTGAGAATAGCTCCTTTGAGTATCCTACTAGGAAGTCTATATACAATAGCACCGTTGTCATGCCCGCAGCTTTAAGCTAAACTAATTATTGAGGCAGGACCTTGCTGGTCTTGCTTTGAGCTAAACATCAAAGAAAAAATTACCTATACAGTATTTAGAGCGTAAATAATTGCCAAGGAAAAATGTTTAATATCATAATTATTAATATTAAAAAAATAGACCAATATAATTTTAGGCAAATTTCTCATCTAATAAATTAGTTGGGGAACATAAATATATATAGCGGAAAATGACCTGTTAAAATTTCTTTATGTGATATTATTTATTTTCGTAATTTTTTAAACGTAATTGATATAGCAAATTTTTGACGCTGTATATTTGTAAAATGTTTTTTAAATTCTCGCTAAATATTTACATTTTATTCCTTTAAGTAAAAAATGTGTACGGGATTATGGCAAAATGAATTAAAAATCCCCTAAGTTTAAACCAAATATTAAAAATATGTAGCCATAGATAACGAACAAAATATTTAGGTATTATAATATTTATCTTGTTAATTTACATATACTATTGTTTTCGTTATCTAATACATGTAATCATTAAAAGAATTTATGAATTTGATTAAAAATAAGCATTTTTAATTGCAATATCAATTTTGCTTTAGGGAACTTTGTAGTCTAAATTTTTTAGATATTTCTACTTTTGTTAAACTTCTGCTTCAAATCCTCTTCAATCCTCGAGAACCGTCATGATATTAATTTCAGTACATATATATTAACTAAAATATGTATATTAGTAGATTTAAAACTAACATTCTACTTAGATGAATTTATAGTGACTAACGAACCTGTTACTCCTACATATTTTAATTAAGAGGCGCTAATATCGTATATTGTTATCTTGCCTGAAATCGTTTTCGGACGGGTGCTCTGTTAATATTAAAGATAGGAAGCTGCGGTTTTCACCAATCGATTCTGTAGTTAATTCTTAAGGGTGCTTATGTGGCACTTTTAAAAAATTATTTTAGTAAAAGTGATACGACTATCGACTTTTTTCTCTAGATAAATTTGAAAAAAATAGCACAGACGCGCTCTATTAATAAATATTTTAATATTATGAAAAAACAGCATAAAAATTCTACTAGACGGTATAATTATTTAACATTAACTAGAAAATACTAAAAAAATAATTTTTATACCCAATTTATCACGTGTGTGCGGGCCAAAAAATTTACTTATACATATTGTGAAAAATGTACTAGATTTTTGTTCATACATAAAAAGTTATCTTAGTTTCTTTCTATAATTATAACACTTCTGGAAATACAACAAGTTAATCCAATAAATGGTTTACCATTAATGGAGCAAATTACAATAATTACTCTATTTACATATGTAAATAAAAACTGTGCAATACTTATTTCAAGGTGATATGGTTGCATGTCGCAAGTTTTTAATTTAAATTATTTAACACGTTCGTTGCCAACTACGAGTTATTTCCTAGGTAGAAGTTTGTGTTCAGGCACCAGCTACACGTTACGTCTTGTCTCGTAAAATTGTGACGAGAGCGAGACGAGACCTTTTTGAAAATTATTTAAGCGATACCAAGACCACATACGGCGAGACCCGAGAGTCTCGTTCATATTTCTTCAGTATTTTTCTGAATTTCCTAGAAAAATAACCTAGCAAGCACTATAAACATTTATTTTTTTTTATAAAAAAAAGGTCTGCATAGGTTATGATAAATTTACATATTCTGAAATCTGTGAAATATTTTATTTTATAATTTTGGACCGTGACGTTTGGAATTTTTTAGGGTTTCCAAACAGTTTGAGGGTAATAAAATTTTATGACCCAGTTAAGTCTTAGGTACTCATAGGTACGTAGTACGTACCTATGTCGGCCAGAAACTACATTTGCTGTTAAAGGCTTACTTATTATTTTTTATCATTCTTAACGTTATAAAAGCTTGCAATTTTAATCAATCAAAAGATTATAAATTCGACTTTGAGATTTATTAATTGAATGAATAAAAATAAAAGAAAAATTTTAATTTACTGTTATTAAACATATAACTTTTAAGTGATTGATCAATAATATACTTTCTACTTCTATTTTATAATACGCTGATTACAAAATTAAAATATGTCTCAGCCAATAGAATCGAATTATTTTTTAGCGAAGTAGGCAGTTATTTTGACAATTCTATTGACAAATACGAGTAACAAAATCAATATTAACATGGCCTCCAGTTCAAATTCGACAATTGTAATTTTTTAAATCGTTGTCTGGTTAGACACATATCATTTATCTGCCATACAAAAAAATACTATATTTAAACTAATTAACATTTTTCATTAACGAAATGTAAAATGTATGTTTGCGAAAATATTGTAATGTGTATGAATGAAAAAAAGTTGTATTTTATTATATAACAATGTTTATAATTATAATTTGTATAGATAATGATTTAGTAATGTCCAAATAAAAAACAAAAATAAATTCATAATCACGCATTTGTTAATTACAATCAAATTAATAATTACCTCGTTTTGTACTACATAAGCTCTAGTACTAACGAGAATTGACGAGACGACACGAGACAAATGGTTACGAGACGAGACCGAGATTGAAACGAGATTTATTTTTTTCTCAACTAACGTGACCGAGACGAAATTTTTGAAATTCTCGCCTTATCTCGTCTCGTGTGAAGCCCCACTATGTGTTAATTCTTAGAACGTTTTTGTTTTAGCTAATTATTTAATGTTACCTAGTTAATTCAACTTTGTTGGCTGGTGGAACTGTTTTTGAAAAGGCTCTCGGCAGCGAACGTGTTAAAGAAAAACGCATAGATAAAATTTCATCCCAGAATAGGCAGGTAGGGAGTGTGATACCTAAGTTACATCCCAGGTACATCGAAATTGCATCTTCGAGCTAAACTTGATTTGTACGAACAAGTTAAAGTTATTTTTACAGTGTTGCCTAACTTTGAGGATTTACAATAAATTTGGGAAATCCACAAACATTAACTTCTTAGAAGATCCTATTTAAGAGCTATTGTGTCGGTGAAAGAAGTACAAAGTAGCAGGAAATGGAGATATATTTTATAATACTCAAGTCACAGATTTCACAAAATTGTTTTTACTTATAATTTAATTGGAAGTACTCGAGAGATATATGATATTTTTAAAACATTCCACTTGTGGAGCAACCCACCCACCCGCCTTACAGAAAAAAGATAAAAAGATAAATAGATAGAACCTGCCACCACTTATAAAATAAACCTTCGAACCATCTTCATATCAGGTTTCCAGTAATTCGAAGTGACCAACAGCGCATTTTCAAATAATGTAGGTTGATGAGTACCAACCGGACACAGCCACTTCTTAGGATGAAATCCTCTATAAAAGCGACTTATCAAGTACAACTTGGTGCCGATAGATGGAACCCATTCGCCATCATAATGCCTTGTAGGGGAGCGGGCACCACGCAATTAAATCTACCGAATACCAGCCTGCCAGCTCTCCAGATTTGGCACATATTGACTTGTTTTTGGGGATACGTTAAGAGTACCATTTATGGTCACGAACTTTATAGGGCTGAAAAATAGATGAACTAAAACTTAAAATTAGCGATCAATACCATTTTAATCGAAACGCTTACATATACAAGGCAACCTTTTTACAACAGATACAATTTTGGTTTATAAACGAAAGAAATTTATTTAAAAGTTCTTTGCAAATTTTTATTTAACTTAAATTTTCAGGAATTTATATTTGTTCAAAGTTTTAGGAATTTGTTGTTTATTTTTATAATCTTTCTTACTTTTTTACCTCTCGCCCTTCAGATAAGAGAGGTATAGGAATCATGCTAAAAATTGGGTAGTGAGTTTTCAATTGATAAACACGTTTTGGGGTCCCTAGAATACGATTTTAATATTTTCGCGATGATGTCTGTGTGTGTGTGTGTTAGTGTGTGTGTGTGTTAGTGTGTGTGTGTGTTAGTGTGTGTGTGTGTGTTAGTGTGTGTGTGTGTTAGTGTGTTAGTGTGTGTGTGTGTGTGTTTGGATGGATGTTGTAGTAACGATAACTCAAAAACTACTGAATAAAAAAATTTGAAATTTTGCATACAGAATTCTGATACCCTAGATTAGATCTGATTAGATTTTGGTGCCAATCGCACAACCGGAAGTGGCAGTTGCTATGGGTAATGACTCCATTATTATACAAAACGGCAATAAAGTTTTACACATATATTTTGTATACCATATAGTTTATTTTCATCTCATTAAAATTTTCGAAACTTTTGCCATTGTTGCCAGATTTACAAAAAAATAATTTTTTTTCATACTTTTTTGTGTCAACCTGTAAATTTTTGATTCAAAAATGGCGAGAGGTCATGTGCTGGCCACATCAGATTTTTTACGAATGTGTCTTTAAGTTTATTTTGTAATTTAATATTACTCAATGGGTATTACCACCACAATTATTTGATTAACACGAATTTATTATGCATTATTTAAAACAAAAATCTGATGTGGCCAGCACATGACCTCTCGCCATTTTTGAATCAAAAATTTACAGGTTGGCACAAAAAAGTATGAAAAAAAATTATATTTTTGTAAATCTGGCAACAATGGCAAAAGTTTCGAAAATTTTAATGAGATGAAAATAAACTATAGGGTATACAAAATATATGTGTAAAACTTTATTGCCGTTTTG
This sequence comes from Neocrepidodera transversa, assembly GCA_963243735.1. Classification (NCBI taxonomy): domain Eukaryota; kingdom Metazoa; phylum Arthropoda; class Insecta; order Coleoptera; family Chrysomelidae; genus Neocrepidodera; species Neocrepidodera transversa. Next base: position 27,048,213 of record OY725343.1, on the reverse strand, counting down.
TATAATAATGGCGTCATCACCCATAGCAACTGCCACTTCCGGTTGTGCGATTGGCACCAAAATCTAATCAGATCTAATCTAGGGTATCAGAATCCTGTATGCAAAATTTCAAATTTTTTTATTCAGTAGTTTTTGAGTTATCGTTACTACAACATCCATCCAAACACACACACACACACACACTAACACACTAACACACACACACTAACACACACACACACTAACACACACACACACACTAACACACACACACACAGACATCATCGCGAAAATATTAAAATCGTATTCTAGGGACCCCAAAACGTGTTTATCCATTGAAAACTAACTACCCAATTTTTAGCATGATTCCTATACCTCTCTTATCTGAAGGGCGAGAGGTAAAAATTAAAGGTACTTGTAAACTGGTTTCCAAAATATCGAGAGTTATGAATAATATGTAAATTGCTTAGTGCAATTTTTCGTTAACTTGATCTTTATGTGCAACTTGGTTCTCCAGTATTTAAGTACTTAAAAACGTATTATCAGGTAATAAAATCTATTGTATATTATGTATTTATTTTTAATTTTGCAATACAAAGTTCAACATAGATTTTTAGTTACTATCGAAAAAAATTTGATTTCTCAATGTAAACTGACACTATACAGGGTAGGGCAAATAATCCGTCGGTTAGAAATATCTCGAGAATTAAAGGTATTTGAAAACTGAAAATTGGAATGTAGGAGTTTTGAAGGGTGAATTATTTAATGAAAATATTTGCATCCTTTTGCTACTTCCGGCTGTACCGGAAATTGGTGTTAACTTCGTTTTTTCTAATGAAATACCCTGTATATTTTACAATCAATTTGTTGTGAAAAAAGTGAAAAAATCTATAAAATCGAATATCTGGAAATCTATGTAAGATAGGTATATGGAACCATAGTACAGGTAAATAGCGGATAATGTATCCATCTAAAAAATTAATCTTATACGGTGTGTCATTTAAAAAAAAATTAAATATGTGAATTTATGGAGTTATTTTAACTTTGACGGCACCCTGTATAATAAAAATAAGAATTTCATAAGACAAACGACAGACCGTTATGTCGTTTATTCCTTGTAAAAAATTTAAGCTTTTATTCAAGTACCTATAGAAGAAATTTAATTTTTTCTTAATGGTGGACAAGTATACAAAAGTTATTCAGAATAATGTAATTAATCCTAAAGTTGCAAAATATACAGCGTATTCCATTAAAAAAAAGAAGTTAACACCAATTTCCGGTATAAGCGGAAGTAGCAAAAGGATGCCTACATTTTCATTAAATAGTTCACTCTTCCAAATCCCTACATTAGTTTTCAAATACCTTTACTTCTCGAGATCTTCCTAACCTTGCCGCACTCTGCATATAACTAGGAAAATAGAATTAAAAGAAACAAATTTGACTTCTCAATGCAACCCGACACTAAGACAGGTAATTGATAATTGAGTTTTATTACTTTCCTGCCATAGGAAATCAATTTTCTACAGTTATATTTTTTTGAACACTCACGGTGTTTATTCTAGCATGTACCGTAAAAAAGTTTAAAACAATACATTATTTTTAAGCTTCAAAATAAATTATGGAATCAACATAAACTTCTAGATATATTCAGGTAGCTAATCTTAATTAGGATCAAATAATTAAAAAAAAAATGATAATCTGATAATATTTTATTCTAAACTGATGTAAAGATACAGGTACTTAACAATTTTTTAAATTTTACACTTAAGTTTCAAATGCTTTAAATGTTCTATCTGAAAGACAACAGATAAACATCGAAAATTACAATATTTAGGTGTCAAAAATGCATATTTAATCGACCCGAATTATAATTTAATTTCAAGTGTCATAAAGGTAAGTATATTATCACCTTTCGTTGAACATTAAAAAAGTTAAAACAAATACACAAAACTTTAAAACGGTTATTTTATTTATAAAACAAGATAAATTTCATAAATAATATAATCAGTAAACTAGTTTATCACCATCTTAAATTTGGATAATAATAATAATAATACTCGCCCTACATTTCACTCCCTTATGAGTGAACTCCAGAAGCCTAAGGCTAGTGCGGGGAAGGGACGGCTAATATTATTATTTGCCGTGTTGGTGTACCTTTTCCATTAAAAATAAATAACACAAAATTGGTAAAGACTGCAAAAAGAAGTTATAGCGGTCCACCGGTAACGCCTCTGTCTGTAGAGCAAAAACTAAACAATTTTTTTAAATCTCTTTTAAATTTTTGTGACATTTTTATCAGAAATCAATTTGTCTTTAAAATACGCATCTTTTTTCCTATTTAACCAACTTTGTATCTACAACGGTTTACGAAATCCCAATCGGTCAATTAAATTTGCGTCACCCTGTATCTATAGTCGGTAGGTGACTCTTGCTGCTGAATATCAATGCCATAGATTGGTTTGATCTGAGAAGTCTGTATACCAAATATGAAGTCAATCCGATGTGCAACCGGAAGATACAGTGTTGACTGACAAACACACACATACACACAGAGACAGACGGGATTGCGATATTATTAACTTCCTGCTTTGCTATCGAAAATTAATAATGGTAAATCTTAAACGACAAACTTCTCAAATTTTTTAAACTGTTACTAACTTAACTTCACTTCATAAGAATTTTTCTAACTCAAATTTTAGACTATTTTAAGTATTAAAAATATTAATAAATAATTAAATGACAGGGATAAAAAATTTGTTACAGAAAGCTATTCGAGCACTCATCCGTTTTTTGTGTAAATTCATATATTTTGATTTTTTTTACTTCCGGTTTAAACTGATGATATAGTTTACCAATCCAAAAAAAGTTCTGACTTCTGCTAAGCTTCTTGATCTGTTGCTGGTAAATATTGCTTTAAATTTATTATTCATTTGATGAAGACTATCTGAATCAATCACGTGATCTAGATAAGTGATTGACTTCTCAAAGAATTGACACATTGACGTGTAATTATCTCTGGCTTAAGCATTAAAATACCGTTCGGAATCTTTTTAAGAGTTGAGATGAAATACTTCTGTCAAATAAATATGCGATACCCTGTAGATCTTGTAGACTTTAATCCATGAATGATTGCCAAGCACCAATCGGTTCATCTTTTTTTTTGGTAGTACTACTAGCTTATAACAGAGCACTATTTTCCTCAAGTAACGTGTGTATCTGGTTGTGTGCAAAAATAGGCTATACCGTTCACTTAGGCCAATATGTGTTTTTCAATATAAGGAATGGGGTAGTTATAATCGAGCAGATATTTATTGAGCATTACCTTATAATCAGCATATAATCGAATTCACCATCTTTTTTTAACTATTGGCACTACAGGTAATCTCCAATTACTTTTTCAATTATCCCAGTTCTTTTAAGTCGATCTATTTCATCCTCAATATGATCTTGTAGAGCAAATGGTATTGGTCATGCTCGAACAAAAACTGGTTTTTGTATCTTCCTTCATTTTGAGAATACTTTTGTAGTTTTTGTTTATGGGAATTTTCTGTTAAAATTAATCACCATATTCGTTAAGTAACTCGGTAAGATTGGTGTTGTAATTTTTGTCATATGTATTGTAACGCTCTTTCCATCGTAAATCGGTCTTTTGGCGCCTTAGTCCAGCTTTAGGATTGCCTCGGGCGCCACTTTTCGTTTCTAGTATGAAGGTCACTTGTACGGTAAGCTTCAGTGGAGAAAGAAAATACTCCAGGGGTCGTATGGCATCGACAAAACCCTTAGCGGCCAGAAGGGCGGTCTTTACTTGCCCTACTGGGTTGAGTACCTGAGTATTCCGCTGCTGGGATGTTAAAACTTACAAATAATTAAAAACAAGAAGTCAACATAATTCTTAAAATATACCAAATCACCAAATCCGGAGGAGGTGTGTAACACAGTTCTTAGTGCAACGTGTTGATCAGACGGTAAAGGCACGTGTTCCAGCCTGGCGTTGACGGTTGGACTGACCAATGGAACTTGGCTTCGCTCCCTTCAGCTTGACCTGTCTCTAGAGGTCCAGGGATTGCCACTGGAGCTCGGAATAGCACTGCTTCTCCAATTGGGACGGCCACAGCAAATCGGACTTCGGGCTGCTACTGCAGCTACCGACAACGGATTGAATTGTCCTACTCGATAAGAACTGGCCTTATATTCGAAGCTTCTCACATTTCCATAATTTTAAGTTAATTCTATTCCAGTGCCGTGTACCACTTTATTTAAATATTTTAATTATCACGGTAACTTCGTTACAGTATTAATACTGTAAATCGCGGACCAATCCAATTTGATCAACTTAAGCCATTCTCTATCTAAGGTTGGTAATACCAGATTCCGAATTACATACAATCATCTAACAGTAGATTAACAGAATTTGTGTTTCGATTGAATACGTCCTTTTTTCCACATATGTATACCTCAGATTTTTTTATATGCATTCAAATACCTTATGACGTTATTGACCACATCGAAAGCATTAATTTAAATCATCTCTTACATTTGGCTCTTTGTATCCAGAATGACTATTTGAAGTAGTAGTTTTGTTTGAGGTTGTTCCATTTCCCTGCATTTAGCTTATGACGATTCGATAGCCAAAGCTGTGATTGCTTCTTCGACTGACATTGTTTTGCTCTGTTGTAAGACATTTTCCTCTGTTTCATTACAACAAACCCCTAGAATTAATTATGCTCTCAGGTTAATGATTATCGTAGGTTTCTTTCATGATTAAGATATGAAGTTGCAATTTGCAGTTAGTCCTTTTAGTTCAGCTTGATAATTCTAAATAAGAGCTCCATGCAATACTTATGCACGGTTTCTCTTACAAATCTTAGGGTCCAGCTGTAGCTTAAGCTCAGCTTAGCCCATTCCGAATTTGACGCACTCTCAGATTAAGCGGGCTCTAAATATCAGGTCGCCGATTTTTTCGGCTTGAATTGAGAAAGCTAACCTCAAAAGCGGAATACAAACGTCAGTTTCTGCAAAGTGCAACAAAGTGTATATAGATTTGTGTTCGTCGATTTATTTTCTAAATTGGTGTTTTGGGCTAGTGTGAGTGTTGAAAATATTTTTGAATTTAGTAGATGATGTAGATGTAGTGCACGATCCTATCATGTTTCCCATTCCGAGAAGGATTTTCAACAGAGCAAATGTTTTTGGGAGGACAAGGATGACCGTTTTTTTGTACGATTTGCGTTGAATTTCTGGCTAATTTGGGCCCAAGCATCTTCCTTTTATTTATTATTTACTGAATTTGTACATTAGTTTTTAATTATTGTCTTATTTTCTTACACTAACTTTGTTAATATTTGTTTTTCATCGCTGGTGTAGTTTGTCCGTTTTTTATCTACATTTTTTTGCCATTATTTTTATTTAACGCTAGAAATTTAGATTTTTTAATGTGATAAAACAAAACGTGCAGAAAACTGAAAACACTCTTCAACATCTGTTTATCAAAACTGGGTAGGTAACATCAAACTAATATAATATAACCCCAAGCTCAAAAAATATATTGGGGAAAATAGGAAACAATTTGCCACTGTGCAATGAAATCTAAACTTAAGCTGGCCTTCATGATAGGTCGAGCTTGATTATTCTCTACTTTAAGATTTGCTGGAGAAACCGGGCATTAGTATTTAGTAAAACAGCCGCAGTTAGGCTGAATATAATTTGATAAGGCTTGGGCCCTAACAATTTATTACTATTTCAGCATTTTTATCGTTTTCCGGAATATCGTCCAAAAGAGTTCGTAGTTCCAAGTAGTTTTGGAGTCTTTTCAGATAGATTTCGAACGATTCATATAGTTCATCGTTGAGCTGCAGTTATATTCCTCTTGTATATCGATCTGAGATTGTCTCGAACTACTTTGAACTTGATCCGATAAACCTGATTGCTGACTCTGCACGTTTTTGAGTGTTAACACAAGTTCTCGTGAGAATGCTTCCATTTTTTATTAGTTTATCCCGTCCTCGTCGGCAATCCGTTGTATATGTGCTATTTATTGAATTATGCTATTCTCAAATGTGAACACCGTGAATCATTAATTAACTGACCGGAAAACTTTTAACACAAGCGTAATATATAAAATAAACATGAACTAAGTAGACCTTAGGTTTGTTCCCGAAGTGAGTTCCTAACTTGTTATGAACATACTGAGTTGCGTAATATTAAATAACTCTTCCATTATTTTGCACTGCGCAGACTCCTGATCCATTATTTTATAACTTCGCAACTCAGTATGTTCATACCAAGTTAGGACCCCGCTTCGGGAACAAGTCTATAATAAGGCTGATATAGAAATGAAATAAGCAGAGAGAAGAAACATCGACGTTCGGTTCGTTTTTCGAACCGAACCTCGAACCGAATCGAACCTAGGAAAAACAGATACAAATAGGTAAAAATAGGAAAAAATTCTGCAAATTAGGTAAAGATACTGATAAATAGGGGAAAATAGGAAAAATAGGAGAATTGAAAAAAAAAATAGGAAAACATGGGGAAATATAGCAAAAAATAGGGAAATAGAAAAAATAATAAATATAGGGAATAATAGGCAGAAGTACTGAAAAATAGAGAAAATAGTGAAAAAGAGATACAACTAGGCCAAATAGGGAAAATATGGGAAAATAAGAGAAAATTTAAAAAAATAAAGAAAAAATGAGGAGGCAAAAATAAAGAAAGATGGGGAAATATAGGAAAAATAGGGACAAATAAGGAATAATAGAAAAAATTGCGAAAATAGGAAAAGTAGATAAAAATAGGGAAAAATAGGTAAAAATATGCAAAAATATGGAAAATACAGAAAAATTTCAAAAAAAACAGTTGTTAACAAAAGTGAATCGGTAACTTAGATATTTTAATTTCCCATTTTACTTTCCCGACCCACCTCCAAGAAAGGAAAGTATTGTGAAAGAGCTAAAAAAAATTTTCGAGATAAAGATGAAAATATCAATTTCGAGATCCCCGGAGATGATTAAGACCATTTCCAAATGGAAGTCTGTCTGTCTGTGTATTTTTCTGTCTCTCTGTCTGAAATTTGGTATATGGGTTTGGGTTATTTGTCGGAAGAACCCATTTATTTTTATACAACATTTGTCTAAAGCAAGTGTCACTGTCAAAAAATGACAGAATAAATATATCACGGAATTTGACTTACAAAATGTCGTTTGAAAGCACTTGAAAAACTATGCAGAAGAGTCAAAATTATTTCTCCAACCTGTCATCTGCCAAAAATAAAAAAGTGGCAAAGTTTGAAATTTTAACATTAACTATCTAAAAAAGTACTTCATGGATTTGAACCAGTTTCGATAAAATGAGTTTCGGTAAATCGTTGGAAGAACCAGTTAGTTTTTGTCCAATATCTGTCAAACGGACGTGTAACTGTCAAAAAATAACAGAAGCTACATGTCACGGAATTTGCACACGTACAGTAGGAAATCCTTTAAGCCGCTTCAAGAAAGGAGCATGTACCAAAATGGTGATTCACGTTTGATTAGAATTTCTGACAACACTGTAACATGAATGTGACATTTATGATATTTACTTATGTTAATTTGGATTTATATTATAATTATTTCTGCGAAAAGTGCTTTGTGTCAAGGTTATGGCAGTATTGATTGTCACTGAAAAATGTTCGTTCGTTCAGTGATTCGGTTTTTGGATTCGTGTACTTACATCGGAGGACAAAATAAAACTCTTCATTTATATTTATACACCTTGATTCGTACATTAAGCAATTTTAATTACAATTGGTAACTTTTAAGTTTGTTCATCAAGTAATTATTCAGTGGGGCTCATATAATGAATAACTATTACACGATAAATTCAACAATTTTATATCTCACACTTGATAATTCCAAATTCAACACTACTTTATTTCAATCTAATCTATTTTTCAGAAGGTATATACAAAAATTATTTAAAAAGTACTTATTTATATTAACTACTTTTATTATTTTTGTTTTAAACAATTAAAATCCTTGGGAGACCCCTGTCATTACGCATGCATACTTTCAAATTATCAAAGAAAGATTAAATAAGTTTATGAGATAATATATTAATTTCATTATAATTGTTTAATCAGTGTAACCCACTGAGATCATCAAGAGAGGTACCTGTGTCATTTAAAAATTAATATAGGGGAATTTAAAAATACGTGGTAAGTTATTTTTTTTAAACATATAATTGAAAAAAGTTTGGTAGAAAACTGTAAAATTTTGAGATATAAATTTGGACGTCCTAATTTTTACAGATTTAATTAATTCTTCAATGAGTATTAATTAATTTTTTACTTTTCTTTAGCTTTGAATATTTTGATTTATAAATAAAATTCGGTGATATTAGATTTTTTTATTATTTAGTACTTTCAAGAATACGAATTTTTTATTATTGGAAATTTTACTTTCTTCTGGTTAAAATTTCATGTCTCTATTTTTTATCCAATTTGTAACTTGTATTTACTACCGTTACCTTGGTAACCCACAAAATTTCCGGAATTTTTTCTGAAATATTTATTTCTCTTACTGTCAGTAGATAGCACGTCCATTAACTTTAAAGACTCAGTAAGTAAAGGCGATGACGTTTAGAATAAAACTTGACAAGTTGATTTCTTGTAAAATAGTCACAATCTAAACGTCCTTGTCATTATTTACAGAACCGTTAAAGTTAAAGAATGTTCTATCTACTGAAAATTAGTCTGTTACTTTCTCGGCCCCATCTAAGGGAAAGTATTGTGAACGCAAAAAAAAAATCGAGATATCGAGGAAAATATCTGTTTGGAGGTTCCCCGAGAAGATTGAGACCATTACTAGAGTGATATCTGTCTGTGTGTCTGTTGAACGACATAGATTGTTTTTTTTCTAATGGAACTATAGTAATATATGATAATATATAATATTAGATAATTAAAAAAATCATATATCCGGTCCAACTAAAGTATTTTGCTCCAAATGTGCTTTTCATAGTTATTTTTAGGTTAAAATTTCTTTGACATTCAAGCACCCATGATTCTAGGAGATTCTAATTGTATACGATTATCATCATTAAAACATCAACTCGGTAGACATATTCACCGGTGTGCGGACATTTGTTCGACAGAAATTTGTTCGACAGCATTTGTTCGTAAAATATTTGTACGAGTTAAAATTTGTTTGAATGGAAATTTACTTGTTCGATCTACATTTCGTCGAAACTTTGAGCATTTTATTTAAAAAAAGCTGCAATGCAACAAAGTAAGCAATATTATTCTGGGTTTAATAATATTTAATACGATTTGCACTTCTTGTGTTGACTTTGGTAATTTTGTGTTTTGTTGTAGTTTTGCTATACTGATATTATTGGCAACAAATTTCACATCATTTGAAGTCAGTGTTTTCAAAATATCACTATTTTTCGCAATCTCTTAATGAACTAATTTTCTTGGTCTTCTGTTGCCTTCATTAGAATGTATTTAATGACATTTTTACCAAAAGTTTTAGGAAATCGGTAGACTCTTTATAATACGGTTTTAATATTAGTAAGTGCCATTAATCTTTCATTTCAAATGTAATTAATGCCTTGGCAATGTTACAATTCTTTGATTATAATGTATTTAATGACATTTTAACCACCAGGTAGATATAATAACGATTCAGTTGTATCATCAGTTATGTTTGCGTCTTTATATTGAAATGGCTGTTTTGGCGTATTTGTAATATTAGATTAAATACCATCCATTCTGCGTGTATTTAGTATTGATTACTTTTGATTGTCAAAAAAGTCCAAACCGGGTTTTAGTATTTTTAGTAGTACGTTAATAGCAGAATTAGATTGTACCTCGTAGAGAGCACATTACTTAAACCCGTCGTAAGTAGTATCAAATATCGGTTGTTCATTTCGTTTTAATATAATTACGTGAAAGGTGAAATTGATTTACTTTTACGTTCCTATCTTACCTTTAGCTATTTCACCGAAGAAATATGGGATTACAACCGGCCGGTGTAAAGGTAAGATACTGATATGGAACACCCGATATTCCAGATGTCCTATCTAAGAATCTCAATCCGGGTTGGGTTCACTACAAGAAAATAAGATTAAAAAAAATATACAATTTTTTTAATTTCAATATTTCTTCAATGTTGCTCTCTCGTTTATGTTTCTTCCATCACTCTTATCTCAGTCTTTTTATGTCTCAACTTCTAGTCGTTTTTTGTTTTCTTAAGAATATTGTACGTCCCTGTTTCTTTCTGTTTCCTGTCTTATCTCATAGTTATTGTCGGAATTTCCTTTAATAATTCCTCCAGTTTAACCGTAACGAACCCTGCTTTTCCCTACAACCAAATCGAAATGAATCACGCGCCGCGCCCTTTCCGAGCGCAGTCAGAGATTAAAGTAATCTCAATGTGCACACGACTCAGCTCTTAAAAAGTTAAATTATTGTCTTTTTTTTGTTAGTGCTCTAGTGGCGAGTGCTACCCTCAAAGCCAATAATCATAGAACAAGTAAGATTTTCCCTCTATTTTATAATGCTTCTTGGAGGCGCATATTACAGTAATTATTTCTCTTTTCTTTACCGTTACAAGTAATCATGCTGTAACAATGTTTTAATAAGGTTTTGTTTATTAGTTTTTTTTTGTTTTTGTCTGCGTAAATTAATTAATTCGGGAATTAACGGTTCCGGCGGTATTTCTTGACACTGTTGTCGGATCTGCTACCGTGACAAACTTGTGACAAGTAGTTTTTCGAAACGTAATTTTCCGAGGGGATTTCAAAACTTTCTTTGTATATTTTGCTATTTTAATAATAAATGTCGATTTGAATAACGGTTTTCTTTTAATTATTCAACACAATAAGGACTTTTTTGAAGTAACAACATTCTAAAATTACAGTTCATGTGTTAAGACTTAAAGAAACAGTTATTCCCTTCTTCGTCTTGCTATAACTTCTCGGTTTCACCTTCTCTTATTACTCTTGTATTGTTTTATTTTATTTTTGTCTTTTGTCTAATCTAATTTTGTTTTTGTGATAATAAAATATTCTCACATTGAAAATCAACTATTTCATTTATATTTTTCTTGTAATATTTACCATTATAAATAAATATTTATTTACAAAATTTTTATCTGACAATTTCAAAATTTTTTTTTCCTAAATTGACAAAATTCAATATTTTTTTTATATCCCACTTGATTATTTTTTTTTAAACTGCCGGATCATAAATCAACCAGGACTGATCATCCTAGATATGACATCTGAAATGACCTGACATTTTTATATTTTAAATTTTCATATCAATACATTAACATACAGTCCGTTAATATTATTTGTAGAAATATAGACATTATTCTTTTGTCCTAAATCAATGGCGTTAGAATTTGTGAACAGTTCTACAGGACAACCAAAACTATCTTTAGACGGTTACTTTTGTATGTAAAAGGTAAATAGTGCCAAAATAAAATTAACTATCGTAAATAATGAAGTGAGTAAGCAGATAAAACAATATAATCATGCCGATGCATGGATTGAAGCAAATACAATATTGAACAAAATAAGAGGAGCTGTTATATTGTGTCCAGTGCATCGATAAATATTAGTCAAGCAATGAGTGAAAAATTGTCTTCAGTTAATACAATAAAAAGGACAGTAAGAAATATTAGAACCAAGCACAATGATGGTGCAGCCATTCTAAGCCACAGAAGAAATATTGTGTTCCCAAACAATTATACCACTACCGAAAATGGTGAACAGAAGAATCTCCAGCTCCTAGCAAGCTTGAATCACTGGTATGCAGATGGTATCTTCAAATCTTCAAAACTGTTCCACCACTATTTGAGCAACTCTACACTATACATGGTTTACGTGGACACATTGCTATAAAAAACTTGGAACCAACGGCAAACTCCAATTCAATTATGACTAACAGTCAATGGTAAATGCGATAAACGTTGAATTTTCAGAAGCAGTACATCGTGATTGCTTTTTCCACTTCTGCTAATGTATTTATAGAAATATACAATCAAATGATGATAAGAGAGAATACGACACCGATACAGACTTTGCCTTAAAACATAGAATGGTATCTACATTACCATCTGTTCCTAGGCCACATTTGGATGATAATTTTGATGTACTTTGTGATCCAAATATTTTACCCCTCATGCACAAACGGTGACAGATTATTTTGAGGACATTTGGATCGGTCGGCCAGATCGACGTGACCATCGCCTCCCGCTACGCTTTTACCATCAGATGTGAAACTGTTATGATAACGTTCAACAGGGCTTACCGAAAACCAATAATTATATCGAGGGTTGGTGAACATGAACCTCCTGCTGGAAGTAAAAAATATAAAGAAATAAAAAATCATAGAGTCTAGTACCACAAAATAATTTAATTTAAATAGTGAAACGATAAAAAAAGGTAATAGATAATTAAAGTGATTAAGCTTAAATTATATTATGGGTTCGTTCCACGAATGGAATTTGAAATATATCAGAAGTAAAATATTAAATAAAAAAAAAATTGGACGCCAGTCAGTTGATTTTTTGGTGTAATTAGAAACAATTGACAAAAAAACTATGATATATTTAAAAATCCGTCCTTTTTTCTTTTTGTGGGTTTAAGGAAATTAAACTCAAATGAAACATTAGATTTGTTTATTTAATGATAATTATTCAGATGTTTTTCTTTTCTTTTCAATAATTTAAACTTATCTTCTTTATGGTAGACGGTCTTGTTTTTTGTGATGTAGCTGTCCCGTTCAAAGCTGTCCTGTCTGTTCAGTTGTACAGGAATAAAAGGAGGTCTTCTTGGACCCGGCAAAACTTGACGCCGTCCTGATAAAAAGACGACTGCTTTGGAAGTGGAACCATCAATAAGAACAAACCACCAAAAAACCTTAAAAGTTCACATAATGTAAATATAAGATTAAAAATCTTATAAATTACCAGATTTCGTGGTCTCTGTTATTGAAAAAGAGTATAAAACAATGATATATCAAAATTAAAACATGAATTTTAAATCAAAATATGAAATACAAAAATATTGAAAATGAATTAAATTTTAAGACAAATTAAAAACTAAATTCTCTTTTTCGTATGTAGACACACAAAAATCAATAATTTATAATATAGATAAGACATGAACTTTTAAGTAAACAAATAAATAAAAAAATATACCGGCATTTATAGAATTAAAAATAAAATTACAAGCGTTGAATTAATTAATAACGATCTCAAAGAATATTAGTGAAAACATAATACAATATAACAAAACTTACCCTATAACTAAAGGGGAGACAAGAAAGAAATCTTCAGTAGAAAACACTGGCAATACAATGGCAGGTTCTTACTGCTGTAGGAGATTGAATTTCCTTTTCAGGGATACAGTGGGTTCTGTTGATCTGAAACTGAAAAATGTATTAAACTTAAGATATTGAGTATGTATGTTTATGATACTTACGAGCCTCCCGGGGTGGGAGGCTCAGAGCGCTGTGACGCGTGGTGTCAGTTGTGGTCCAGCTCATCGGATGCTTAGGGGGCTTCCTCTAATAGGCCTAGGAGCTCGTCCGGGAGGTCTATGTCTTCTGTTGCTTCACTAAGGATCCTGAGATTGGGTTGAGTGAATTTTCTCTTCGGTTTTCTGGGGATTGCTCTTCTGTTCCTATCAACTGTCCATTTGATCCTTAGACTTTCTTTGGCGTGGGTGTCCGAGTCGTCCAGTCTTTTCCTGACATATCCATTTCGTATTTTCTTGAGTCTGGATATTAGTGTGTTGATATATTTGGTTTGATGGGAAGTGAAAGGGAAGGTAGGACGTTTTCCTAAGGATCCTTCTCTCAGTTGCCGTAATGGCGTGCAGGAGACGAGGAGAGAGTGTGGAGAAGTTTAGAGCTCTGTAATCCAATATGGGACGGATGTAGGTTTTGTAGGTGTGTAGCAGTGTCCTTTGGTTACACCTGCCCAGTCGTCCACCCAGGGCCCCAAGGAGAGCGGTCCGTCTCTTGACTCTGTCAAGAGTCCTTTGGACTTCGGTCTCCCAGTTGAGAGTACGCGTGAAGCATACCCCCAAGTAGGTAACGTCATCCGTAGGAACGAGCCTCTCTCCCTAGAGCCTAAGGTTAATATTTCTGGAATCTTGGCTGGATTTTCAAGTGAGGGAAGGATGTTTGAATAGGATTAGTTGGTTTTTTTGTGGATTCAGGGTGTCCCTCCAATTGCTACACCAGTGCGCTAGTCGATTTAGGAGTTGTTGGGTTTTTGTATTAAGAGCTCTGGTATAAGGAGCGGATCCTGAGACTTGAGTGTCGTCAGCGTAAAGTTGGACATCTTGGCTGGAGGAAGGAGGAGCAGGGATGTCGTGGGTGAAGATGACGTAGAGGACAGATGCAAGGACGGAGCCCTGAGGGACTCCGGCAGAAAGGATGAAAGAATATGATAGGGAGTTTCCCACTTTAACGCGGATTGTTCTGTTTTGGAGGTAGGAGTGAATGAGTTTTATGAGAGGAATGGGGAGATTGATGTTGGAAAGCTTGCGAATAAGTCTGGCATGCCAGACTTGATCGATGAAAATACAGGGTGGCACAAGAAAACGTAACAATAGTTGGAAGGGAAACTGGCAACTAGTTTAGGCAAATATCATCAGGCCTATAATACAAACTTTATAATCAATTAAGAGCAAAAAGAGATAGATTTAACAACTTATCTAATTTTAGTTGGTAAGTCTCGTTTTATTGATCTCTTTTTGCACTTAACTGATTTTAACGTTTATATTATAGGCCTGATGATGGCATATATTTGTCGAAACTAGTTGCCAGTTTCCCTTCCAACTATTTATATTAATTTATTTGGTGGTACTAGACATTGGCTTTTTATTTCTTTATTGGTGGACCACATTTGAGATTATGGATAACCTTCTACAAAAAATATAAAGGCTTGGCCGAGAGACTGGCGCGATAATATTAGTTACTAATAGTTGAAATAAAATTAATACTTTATGTTACTATGTGTATATTTAGCTATTACCGATTTAAATTTTTTTGTATTCACCATTATTTAGTAGATTGTGGTTAAAATTATATATTACAGTTTATGTACCTAGGGTTAAATCCCTCTGAATTGTTTTGACAATTACTTACATATAAACATTAAAAGTATTTTCAAGTATCTAGCTGTTTATTTTTTCACTTTTATTTAAAAACTTGTCGAATAAATTTATGTTCGAATAAATGTCGATTAGCTTTCATCTCGATCAAATTACCAGGGTGCCAAATTGACATGACATGGCATGACTCTGGTGCAAAATACACATATTTCGGTTTTTTTTTTTTTTTTTTTTTTTTTTTTTTTTTTTTTTTTTTTTTTTTTTTTTTTTTTTTTTTTTTTTTTTTTTTTTGAAGGCAAACAATGGCTTTAGTTCAAAATGTTTTAGTGCAAAGTTGTAGAGCATAAAATTCCCTACAACTTTTGTATCAAACTTTTCCCTGAATTCAAAAAAGTTTTCACCCTTGATTTTGGTTGTTTATCAACATTGAAATATCAATTCGGTAGATGTATTTACCATTTGTCTCATTTACCATTTGTTCTTCTCTCCAAATTTTCTTTATCAATACATATAATATATCCATTCAAGTTACCTTTCTTTTCCTTAGTTAAATAATTTAATATTTATTGTCTCCTTTCCTAGAGATGTTGCATTTTGATTAGTATTTAATATTTCTTTTACTACTTCTAATGTTGGTCCTTCACCTCTTGCTGCTGTTCTTTTAAAAATTTTCTAAAATAGTCTCTTACTTCTTAATTATAAATAAAACACAACTCGAAATCATGTACCAGAATAAATTTATTTATACAATTGGCAGGCAACTAGTTTCGGGTAACAAGTCGTCTTCAGGCCAAACTAACAAATTGTTATGATTAAACCTTAAATTAGCATATTGCTAAACTTAAGGGTACCGCTACTAAGAAGTAAAGGAAGAAGGTGTAAGAGAAAATTAGGGGTACATGAATGGTAAGTAAAAGTAAAAAAGGGTGGGTTAGATTGTAAAAAACTTAAAATAAAACCAAAAGGATGTTTTTCATAATCTAACCCACCCTTTTTTAGTTTTACTTACCATTCATGTACCCCTATTTTTCTCTTACACCTTCTTCCTTCCCATCTTAGTAGCGGTACTCTTAAGTTTAGCAATATGCTAATTTAAGGTTTATTCATAACAATTTGTTAGGTTGGCCTGGATAAGCTTGTTAGCCGAAACAAGTTGCCTGATAATTGTGTAATTAAATTTATTGTGGTATATAATTTCGAGTTGTGTTTTATTTATGATTAACACTTGACCACATTTGAGATATGGATAACTTATTGCATTTCTTACTTCTTACCTATATTGTTCTTCTTGAATATTTGTTGACGCGATTATTTTGAAAAGATAAACAAATAAAAATAATTTTTATTTGTTATGACGTCAACTTTACAAAATTGCGCTATTAAATGAAAATACGTGTAATGATTAAATAATAATGGTCGATTTTTTTTAAACTAAATTTTTGTTATGAATCATAAACAGAATTATAAAATATAATAATAATGCTCTTTAATACGAATCTAAAAATAACCAAAGCGTAAAAAGATAAAACCAAGCGACAATGAATTTATATTTGCAATGTTTTTTATTGTTATCTAGCCTGACAATTATGATTTAATTTGTTTAGGATTGCTGCAATCAAAAATTTTTTTAACAAATCTTTTGGAACTTCTGTTAAATTAAGTGTACTACATTAAATGATACTAAGATGGATGCAACAAAAGAAATTCATAATCCCAATCCAAGAGATACATCTAATATATTCTCAATACTATTTTTCGGGTAAGTACTTGATTGAGTTTTACATATATTATAAAAATGTAGTGATCCAACAATTTCCTTACACAATATTTTCTCCTAGTTTCTTATTTTAAAAATCGTCTTGTATAGTCAGTCCTTCTCAGTTTTTGGCCATGTAAAGTTGCAATATTTTTGAAAATTTATTAGGATTTATATTATGCGTTTATAAGTAATTGTATTTAGTTTAGTTTCGTTGGTCAACGTAAAGCCGTAAAAAATTATGTACTGACTAAAGTGGGAATGTTTCGTTTAGCCAAAATTTATAAATATACACTATTTTTTCAATATTTAACGTCAGATATGTCTTGTTGCACAAGCACAAGCTTTTGAATAAGTTAATAGGTCATATTTAAGTTGTTAAATCTGAAACCATTATAGACGACTAACTCTACATGTACATACTCAAACAAGTCACTTTTTAGAGTTCGAAAAAAAAATCAGACAACGGCAATCGACTCAGCATCGTTAAAAATCCCTAAGGTGATATTAATCTTTGACCTACTTTTACTTTCTCGCTACATATAACATATATTCTATAATATACAAGGTATACAGGGTGATTCTCGACCGACGCCATGGAGTTATTGGCAAAATGACATATAGGGTGGGGCAGCCATACGGCATGGAATTTAGTGCCTAAACCATTTAAATTCTAGAGACGCTCAAACGGTGGTGCACCGTTTCGGGACTTCGGCCCATCGAGCGAACACTTTGTATGCTGTAAAGCATTGGCGCTAAATACATGTAGAACAATATTATCCATGATCTGACGTAACTTTCTTTTAAATTACTGTGTAAAAAAGTTTATCCCTTGAGAACTTAATTTTTATGGATAGTTGTGGGGCGGGTACTGGATTGGCTTGTGCGATACAGGCCAAACTTTTCACATACATGTTAGGGAATATTATACATGATCCGAAGTGGAAAAAGTTGTAAAAATTTGAATTGGAAAAAATGTTTCCAATGAAAACCACTTTAATTTGTATGGCGGGTATCGAAAGGGCCGGTCCGATCCTGCTCAAATTAAGTAGGGGTGAAAACCGAAACTCAATCAGAGCTTTCGTTCAAAAGTTACAGTATTTAAATCCAGACAGACAGACGTCCAGACGTCCGAACAGGATTTTTTGTACTTTCAGACTCAGGGAGCTGGGAAACGTCGAGAAAAGTGGTAAAACGTGGGGTAAGAAATTTTTTTCGCCATCACGAAACTAATACTGAGGCTTTTGGGTCTCTTTTTATATGCATATATGTATGTAGATAAGAGATACATTTTAAAAATATTTATAAATATTAATGGTGGTTCAAAAAATTTGGCATACCAAAGTAGTATATTTTTAAATGGAAAACACTATATTTTTTTACATTTGTAGACTCGTCCTGAGAAACTGATTTTATAAACCTCTTACATATACTTTATAAAATGAGTAGTTTTGAAGTTATAGACAATTGAAAATCGTATTTAAATGATTGCTCCGGCCAAACGACATGAATTTTAATAAAACGGCTTACATGTCCCTATCTTAACATTTTGAGTTCTACTTGGTGGCATAAGAACAAAATGTATACAGGGTGATCAAATGTACGCAAATGTTGATCACTCTGTAAACATTTTGTTCTTATGCCACCAAGAAGAACTCGGATCGGATTTTATGTCGTTTGGCTGCAGCAATCATTTAAACTTGACAAAATGCGATTTTCGATTGTCTATAACTGCAAAACTATTTAGTTTATAATATAGTTGTAATAGATTTTTGAAATCAGCTTCTCAGGATGAATCTAAATATGTTAAAAAATATAGGGTGTTCCATTTAAAAAATATAACTTTGATACGCTAAATTTTTTTGATCCTTGGATTTTTATAAATCTTTTTAAAATTTAGGTCCTATTGACATACATATATGCATATAAAAAGATTTTTTTAAAATTTTTATGGTTTAGGCACTAAATTCCGTTCCGTATGTGCTGCCGCACCCTGCATATTCGTTAACTTCTATTGCAGTGATATGTAAGTCAATAAGGACTACATTTTAAAAATAATTTTAAATATACAGGGTGCTCAAAATATAAAAGTTGGATATTAA
This sequence comes from Neocrepidodera transversa, assembly GCA_963243735.1. NCBI lineage: Eukaryota > Metazoa > Arthropoda > Insecta > Coleoptera > Chrysomelidae > Neocrepidodera > Neocrepidodera transversa. Next base: position 27,029,268 of record OY725343.1, on the reverse strand, counting down.
CTTATACTAATAGTATAGGAAAACCGAAATTTTACAAATAGCTAAATAAGTTGGAAACCTGAAGATTTAAGAATTGAAAACTCTTATAAAAGTAGAAAGGGCTATAAAATACAGGGTGTTCTATTTAAAATAAGCTGAATATTACAGTGAGAATGTTCTACTAATTAAAGTAAAAAATATAAACACCTTGTAAAAGTGTATGAGTAAATCAATAAAAAGACTAAAGTAACAACCTTTTATTTAACCCTAAGAGGAATACATACCACGCCGTAATTTTAAAATTAAAATTATATCTATGTTTCTCAAGCGATTTCAATAAAATATTGGAGCCACATTTTATATGAAATATTGTAGTGAAGTATGTATTTAAAATTTTGTTTTTTTATCTGAATTTACGAGTTAAAAATAAGTTTTTACCTTTACCATTTTTTTTTTAAATTAACTACAATGAAATTACTTTACTATACCCAAAATTTCAAATTTCTACTCTTTTCCGTTAACGAATAAAACTATTTTAAAATATAACCCTGATTGATGCTCTCTAGCGGAGAGATTTGAAGCTTAGTGTGACGTGGTTTATCAGATATTTATTTTTGTTTAATATGCTTTCCGGCGGTGTAATATTCAGTTTTATTACGTCATGGTAATCTTATTTTGGTTAATCGACTGTAACTTTTTTTAAAAGATGGAAATAGTAGTTTGTGCAACAAGTGTGGATATGATGGCCATATCGAACGTGGACGAAGGCGTCGCGCTTAATATGGACAATCCTGAATAGTGCATTTTTTCTACAACCCACTAAAGGAAAAACTAAAAAACATTATGAAAAAAATAATAAAAACAAAGATTACAGTCACAGGGTTTGAACCGAGGACCTTCATATCCAATAGCAAGTACAGTAGCACAGCGCTATCACGGTCCGTCACGAATTTATTATAAAATCATATAAAACTAATAGGCACCTTCTATTTTTAAGTATTCATATTCAAATAAGTGTGTACACCATACACTAAATATCAGGTGAAGAGTGAAAACGAGTACATCAGTGTGTAATAGTATATTACATAACGAGTGAGGAAAGTGGCATATTTCGCACGAGAGGTAGTTCAGCACGAGCCGCGTAGTGGCGAGTGCGGAACGTAACGAGTGCATGAAATCCACTTTCCAACGAGTTTTGTACACTATTTTTCCTACGACCAACAATATTTTAAGAATAGTCTATTTGGTTTTCTCATATGACACGATTATTTCTGGTGATGTACATTCACATTCGCTATCACTATCAGCTTCCATTTTTTATGTAAGAAATCGAAATTTAAATTTTTTGTTTATTTGCTATAAAGTAGAATAATTTAAACTTTAAAAACATCTTTTATAAAAGTACCTAATTATTCTGTTCAGAATTCACAAAACATAGAAACAGTAATTTCTTTAAAATTTTGGCATAAGCCTACTTTATTATATTTCACTTTTATAAAAAATAACCTTAGCATCAAGCCAATTAAAAAAAATATTTTAAATAATTTTTATACATTTTTTACTTTAATAACTTGAAAAATTTGCAATTTTAAACCTAAAATTAATTTTGAATTACAAACTATTAATAAATTTAAGAATCGGGTTAGAAGATGTATGCAACACACAATACAAAAACGTCTATCTTATGTGTTGCATACATTCGTTTACCCTGAAGTTGTTTCATAATTCATATGGACACTTATAACCTTAAAATAATATTTCAAAACATTTTAGTTATTAGGTGGTCGTAGGAAAATAACAAGCAACTATTAGATCAGTTTTAAAATGGTAAGTAAAATTTATTATGTATGTACATAAGTAGCATATTTCGTCCTGTTTTTAATAATTCATTCAAGTGTGCGTTATAATAACACGCAGCGCGCTATTATAACACACGACTGGTATGCGTCTATGTCTACAGATTAAAAATTAAAATTAATTTGCAATATATTGTTATCATGGATCAAATTTAGATCAGTTGTACTTGTATAAGCTATTTGCAATTTAATTTTAATTTTTAATCTGTTATCATGTTTTTAAATATTTCTGGTGGGGTATCGCTTTGACGAAGGCTCTGATGATGGCTTTATTTGCCGAAAGCGCTTAGCCGAATTGTTTAATAAATTATATATTTTACACATTGATGTACTCGTTTTCACTCTTCACCTATTCATATTCAGTTTTCGATTTTTTTATTATTACATCTTTGCGGCTAAATGAATATCTTGTGAAGTAACATTTATTAAGTCATCGCTGAAATTACTCATTTTTACAAATATATTTTTGTATTAGAGTTTGTTTAACCATCCTTTGCCGTTGCGTCATACATTATCCATCTTGATCTCTCCATCATAAAATGGATGAGACGGAATTATGACGTCATTGACGTATTTCTTAACTAATTCAGATTATTTATTACTTTTGACAGTTAAGTTGTCACATTTTGATTTGTTGAGTATTTTTGATTATTTTCGCCTTTTTCAATTAATTGTTCATTGTCAAAATGCCTTCCCGGTATAATGAGAAAGAGCAAACTTTAATTTTGAAGTTGATCAATTACTTTTCAAGAGAAAGATATGCAATTTTAGTTTACGTTTATTATCCGTTTTTTCGTTCCTTTTTCCTATTTGTATTGGGAGTTTTTTCAGAAATAAATTTATTTATTGCCTGTTTTCTCCCACATCTGTTTTTATTTTCATTTTTTAGGAATACTTACGAAAGTATTTCTCACAATGACACAGACAATAATTACTATACAATTTTTAAAAATATGAATAGTTATATCCCCAAACTAGAAATTTGAAAGAAATCAGTTTTGATTTTCAAGTTAAAAAAAATTACTAAATTATGTAAAAAGGTACGCAACCCATAAAGCAAAATACAATTTTCGCATAACTAATTTATTAATACAAACACACCTTAACATGGGTCATTGAAAACAATCCTTAACATATTTCATTAGTTATATTTTAATTTTGAGGTTATGTGTAAAATGACATTCAAATAATATACGACAAACCTAAAACAGCAGAATACGTCACCGATTATGACGTAACGGCAAAGGATGCTTAAACAAACTCTAGTATAAAAAATTCTGGCAGTTGTTTTGACAGCCTATTTAAAATTAAAAAAAGGTGGTGTGTTACTAAATGTAAAATCTGATTGTTGGATTTCCATATCTCACGCTAATGAAGTGATATTCTGAACTCAGATTGATAGATTTCAACAATATCCATGTGGGTGTTAGAAAAATAAAAGAAGTAATTTTGCTAAAAATCACAGCTAGTAAGTAGTCTGTAATTTAAGTAAAGTTTAGACAAATAAAACAGCGTTTTGTGATATTCACAAAAAATATAAGAAAAGTTATGCTTTGACTAGTGATATGTTTCGTTGTATAAAAACTTTAATTATTAACAAAATTATCCTGAAAAATATACTACAACAACTAAGATTAACAGGTATTTCAATAATAGGTTGTTTTTTACAACTATTGTCTTGAGTTGTGGTGGTGGGAATCATTTAAAGACACCTGACGCTTGGTACTACTGAGGTAATACCGGACTATCCCCTGATCGCTCTGCAAGCAGAGTCAGGGGCAAGTCCTAACCAACTTTTATATTCAGTTGCTCAACGATTATTGACGACCATGTATTTTTCAGAAGCGATGTTATTATATTAATCAATGTTGCTTTATTTTTTGTGATAATTCTGCTGCTTATCCTTAGGAGAATTGATCAAAGTCAAGATCAAACTCATTCCTAATATTAATAGAAATAAATACATATTTTGCTAATAAAAATATCAAATAAATCGTGGATTTTATTACTACTTCTCCCTCCATTTTATAGTTTCAAGTTGTCTTATTCCTTCTAATAATTCTTTTTCTTTCAAAAAATGAAACACCTAATGAACTCTTAAAACAATCCTTTTTAGAGATAATCTCAAAATACGACAAAATCCTATATACAGATGCTTCCAAATGTGATGACGGAGTAGGCTGCTCGGTTACTACCCCAGACCAAAGAATCAAAATGAGCATCTTACCACCTTTCTTCAGTGTACACACAGGTGAACTCTTCAGTATACTCCAAGCACTTAATTCCCTAACAGCCGAATTCAAATATCCAGCCATCTGTACGGACTCACTAGCGTCTATTCATTCCATCAGATCCCTATACACACAACATCCGCTTGTTCAGTCAATACATAATAATTTTAATCGACTTGCCTCTCAAGGGGTTACTGCTACGTTGATCTGGATTCCATCACACGTGGGCATTCCAGGTAACGAAAAAGCGGACCAAGCTGCAAAACAAGCCTCACGCTTATCCAACCTAAGTCACGAAAACACCCAATTAGCAGAAGACTTAAAGACTTTTTTCAAGCAGAGAATACGGGTAGCCTGGAAAGCTCCTCACTGGAGTAGAAGTCACTCAAAACTACACGAAATCCACCTAGACATCGAACCAGTAGTTATCCTCAGTAAAAAAAGAAGAGACCGAATTATCATCCGAAGGCTACGGATTGGACACACCAAGTACTCACATGGTTACTTAATGGCCTCCGAAAATCCTTCCGTGTGTGAGCACTATAACAGCCCAGCTACAGTGAAGCATATTCTAGTAGATTGTGTTTACTATCGGAACAAGCGTCGAGACCACCAAATTATGGACAACCTGCAGGATATTCTGGGACTCCCAGAGCAACAGTCACGGGTTATTAACTACCTCAGAGACATCAAGTTATACTCTAAAATATAAATTTCCTACTTATTTTTTTTTGTTTATACATCATCATAATTGTCAGACATCATATTAACGAATACTCTTAAATTATCCTACTTAAAATGTATAGCGTAACATATTGTGTATGTACTATATCTGTGTCAATGGCCTTCGCTGTCGAGACACGTTAATTATAATAAAAAAAAAATTCTTTTTTTGGTGGTAGTAGTCATAGTTGCTCTTTTTATATTAAAATTAGCCCTGGAAGTAAATTTGTTCTCCAGTGTTTTCAGGAGAATAATAAAAACCATTTTTTAGGTTGTGTCAATGACCATTACTTCTGAATTCTATTTGCATAAGCAAATTTCTTGGGCCAATTTTTAATTATGATTGCTATTTTTTAAAGTTTGACTGGTTCATATTCATCGATATTACTTAAACAAAATTATATTTGTAAGTGCACGGAATGTAATTTTTTGTGACTTATTTGTTTTTAAGTCCTATACTATCTTTAATAAATAACCGCTTTTAGAGCTGAAGATATTTATTTTTTTACTCTATTTTTTTACAGATTTACATTACCAATATTTAAAAAGGGAATGAAAAAAGATTTTGACGTAGAAGATCTGTACAATCCTCTCAAAAATGATAGAAGTTCACAATTAGGAAACAACTTAGAAAGGTAAGTCTCAATAATTTCAAAATAAAAGCGATGAATTAAGTTTAAAAATAATTTTATTGCCATCTAAATCAATTTTGATTTGTTTTAGAAACTGGATAAAACAAAATTCAAAAACTAGCAACAAAAAACCAAGTCTTTTAAGAGCAATATGGAATACTTATTGGCCAGAATATTTACGTTTAGGAATATTAACCTTCTTCGGCGATGTAATTATAAAAATTAGTCAACCTTACGTCCTTGGTTTACTTCTGGCTTACTATAATCCAGACTCAACAACTACCAGAGATCAAGCCTTAGGATATGCTGGATTAATAGTAGTTTTAAATACAGTTACGTCATTTATCAAGAATCAGTATTCTATGAATTCTATGCACTCTGGTATGCGAGCTAGAGCTTCAGTGTCATCTTTGATTTTTAGAAAAGTAAGTACTAACCTTTATCCAAACTGTAAACATGACAATATCATTAATTTACTTATTAGAAATCACTAATTTTTCGCAGTTGTTCGACCTACTTGTACAAATAAAATTGATCCAATAGGTGGTTTTTTTTATGCTAATAGACTTTATCAAAGGAGGAGTAGATTGAACATTATTTTTTTCTTTTGAACATTCACTGTTGAACCACTTTCGATCTGGTTTAGATATAGAAACCATCGCAATAAAAGCCACAGTATCATCGTTGATCATTATTACACATGATAAGGCCGTTATACACCGAATGACTTTATAAGCGTCAGTCTATTATTCTGCATCGCAGACTTCGCTGTCAGGAGAGATATTTTGTGATAACCTCAAACACAGATATTTTGTTTTTATTATATAACCGAAAGTTTAAAGAAATATAGTAAAACTATTTTATTTATCTATTCTTCACAATCCGAGAACTAATCATTTCCTGTTTGTGCACTGGAAGGAAAACACTATAGCCTAGATCTAATTGTCCACCGATCAAATTCTACTGATACAAAGGTATCATATGCAAATTGGTCGGCCATAGATCTGATTTACTAAATATATAATAATAGAAATAAAACTCCCAAGTTTTAATGGATAATCTATTAGATTTACTAAATATATGTTTCATGTATAAAGATCTGTATATTAACACAATCACAAAATGCGACATTTTTGGTACGATTGCCACAAATCGCATAGATTCATGCATACATACAGTTCAGTTCAGCTGGTAACAATGAGCTTGTGTAATCATACGGGTCAAGAGCTATCTAAAAATACTTAAAAAATAATATGTATGGGATCAATGAACCCCGTTAGTTAGTGCGCTATACGATTTACCTAAAAATAACCATCTGGTTATGTTTGTATTAAACTCATTACGTCTTTATGGGATCGATAGGTTTAACTCACATATCTAGAAAATGGAGGTAAAGTCAACACGTCTACCGATCGGCGGACTTAGCCAGTCTGTCTCTGGGTCATCTGTGTCAGATAGAGAGTTCTATTTAGCTCAAATGTAACTACCATGTAGGAGCAGAACCTAAATGACATCCTGGCCTCCAAATTTATACTTCAGACTTTGAACTGAAGTCAAAACAGGGGACTTACACACCTTTCGACACATCCGTCACTTCCGACTGGTCCGCATCATTTACGGACGGTATTTTGATCGGGCCCTGGTTAGTAGGAGTGCGTAGGAACCAGTGATCTGATTTGTTGTTTTATCATTAGCTTACTGTGTTTAAGCATCAGAAGTGTCTGTCAATATGTTAAGTATTGTTTATACACTAATAGGTTAACTATAGTTCTTACCGAATTTTTAGTTATGCCAATTAGCCGTTCAGGGTCGGTGTGGTGTATCTTATCAGTCCTTCTAAAGTAATGAAAATATTTTGTAATATTGTTATCGTGCGTGATTTTTTAGAATTTTGTCTGTTTTTTTTTGTTGTGTTATCTTCAGTAGATTGGGTCAATATCTCTGTGGAATTCATTACTTTCACTTATATATGTGTATCTTTGTGTGCTCCTTCGAATTGGTTCCTTAGTCTGGCATTTTTTTTCTATACTACCATATAGTGTAATCCGTTAACTGTCGTAGTCGTATATTTGGATGAGTCTTTATGTCTTCATATAGTTCTCTTGCTCTCTTCTTTATGTTTTCTAGTATCATTGTTTCCTTTTGTTTACTGAATAACTGTCTATTCGTTACGTACCGTTGAAGCTAGTGCATGTCTTAGCATTGTTTTGCTAAGCTTGGATCTTATGTTTTCCGTAGTGCACGTGTATTCCAAAGCAGTTAAAGCATACGTGCGAGTAAAAGCATAATAATCGAATTGATCAGCCTCAATTTCATCTGCTAGATTTACCTTCGCGTATTGTCATTTATTTATAGCTTATTTTACTAGTGCTTTAAACTTCAACTTACTGTAGATTATAAATCCTAAGGAATTGGCTTTATCTGTCCGTCTTATGTGGGTTCCTATAATTTTGATTCTTTCACCTCGATTGCGGGTTCTTGCAGTCTTGTTGTTATAAGTCGTGCTGCTCCTTATGGTATTCTAGTTTCTTGTTGTCCAATGTCTGATAGTTTGTCTTCGAGTTTGACTTGAAATAATCTTCCTTTTAAGCATCGATATGCACTATTGGACATGCTCTAGCAGTGATAATTGTGGTACTTCGAGAAAAACGGATAAAACGATGTTTTAGACTATCTCTAGCTCTCTCAAAATAGTATAAGGCATGTCGACTTGTGTGTTTCAATGCTACTAATTAGCCGTACGCTAGTTTTGTTAGAACGTTAGAATACCCCATTGCTCACATTTTGTACATCAGTCCATCGTACCACGTTCTATCAAACGGTTTGTTGATAACCAAAAATATGGCTCCTGCAGATTGACTTCTGTTGAAGCCTTTGCTGATATATTTGTCTTTCGCAGTTGTGATGTTTTCTGTATCCAATGCAATGTTCCTAGATCTTCGGTTTCTTCATTTAATGTACTCAGTATGACTCGTTTCATAACCTTAATCATTGCTGATAATATCTAATTTTGGTTTGTAGTCCTTTGGAAAAGTACGATTATGATTGGATTTCCCCATCATCACGATAATTGCTTTCTTTCAGTCTGCTGGAAAATAATTTATTCTGAGTATGCCGTTTAATATTGCTACCAAGTGCATTGTTGCTTCTTGGGGTAGTTTCTTTAGTGCTCTGTTTGATATGTTGTCGCCACGTGAGGCCTTCTTTGCGGATATGAACCGTATTATATTCTTTATTTCTTCTCGGGTCGTGTATCCTTCTTCTCTCTCTATCTGTAAGGTGGGGAAGGGTTGCTTCACAAGTGGGCTTTCCCACAGTACTTAGACCTCATTAGGCCCATTGTGCATCCTCCTTAGTAAGTGAGGACTTAGCTCGTCAGCCAGCCTACAGTTTTTATGCAGTTGACAACGTCGCCAAGAGTGTAGGGCTGTCATAAAGAATGTGCTCGATTGTCTCGTTTTCTTGTTCACACCCCCTGCAGAGTGCGGTATCTGATAGCCCCATGTTGTTCAGGTGTTTCCGTACTGGACACTAACCAATCAGAATGCCGGTTTAAAGTCGCAAATTCAGCCTAGTCATAGACAAGTATTTGTTAGCTGCTGTGTTGTCAGTGTAACTCACTAGGCCCCTGGCAACTCTTCAACTTCTTGTTTCATCCCATCTTTCCTTGAATTTTACAAGCGAGTATTCCCTACTTAGCTTCATCACGACCGATGCCGTTTGTCCAATGAAGGAGCTAGGTCCAAATAGTTTTTGGTTGGCTGCCTTCTTGGCAGACAGCGAGACGGTTATCTTTTGATGTGGAATGGCCTTTGATCCATTTTAGGGTGACCACATTGTTGATGGATGCTTCGACCAATGCTTGGTGACATTCTAGTACTAACCCTGAGCAAATTCGTGGCCTGTTCAGGGTGAGTAGTGTTTGTCTGTTATCTGTACAGATGAGCATATTTCTACCATTGATGTTATTTCTGCTCATTTCTTTTGCTGCTATTAGGATACCAGTGAGCTGCGTTTGAGCTTGCTGGCACTTTTTTATGAATATGAATCATACTTGCCACATCCGGCTCTTCTGTATATTTTGTGATAAATTTTTAGGGCTTGTGGAAAGCATATGGCGGTGAGATAGAGTCCATGTTCGCTTGTAGCAGTGGTAGTGTGTCGCCAGAAGCGACGTCTTACCTCTCCGGATCCTACATAAGGTTATATTCCAACTGAGCGGAGTCTTATCATAGTGGTCAACGCGACCTCCCTGATATAATTATCAAGGGGGGTGAGACTGATAATGACTTCCATCGCTTTCGTTGGTATTGTTTTCATGGCTCCAGTTATGTTGAGACATGCTGTTCTTTGAATTTGTTCTAGTTTGCGGGCAGTTGTCTGATGTTGGGTTTTTGGTCCCCAGATGACCGCACCATATGTTAGCATAGGTCTTATGATGGCCGTGTTCGTCTATGAGATCACTCTGCGGACAAACCCCAGATGCGCCTCCACAGTTCGACGGCATTGTTTATAGGTAATGTATGCTTTTTTGACTCGGTTTTCTAGGTGTGAGTTCCAGGTTAACTTGCTGTCAAAGGTGAGTCCTAGGTACTTCACCTGCAAAGTTTAGTTTTGTTTTAGAAAGTTCTATAGGTTTTAGTCCCAGTATCTTTCTTTTTCTTGTGAAAAGAACCATTTCTGTCTTCTTGCGATTGATAGACAGTGAGAGGTCCTCGCACCACTGTTCTATTATTCTGAGAGCTACTTGCATTCTTTCGCAGAGTGTGTTCTAGAATTTTCCTTTTGACAGGATGACTACCTTCCTGTGGACATCCCCTCGCAACCAAGCGTCGCATGGTTACATCTTCTACACTTATGTTAACTGCTCATTTTGAGAGCATGTTATGTATCCATTCACTAACCATTTGTGGAACATTCCTGTTGGTTAATGAATACATTATTTTGTTGAAGGAGGTAATATCAAAAGCACCTATGTCTATGAAAAAAACCAAGGTGGACTCTTTTTTGTCCAGCGATCTGTCTATTCTACTGGCCACTAGATGAAGGGTTGAATCGGTGGACCTTCTTGCATGTTGATTGGGATGTAATGGTATTATAGTAATTACCACATCTATTATGTACCTTTCGCATAGCCTTTCTAATGTCTTCATGGAAAATGATGTTAGGCTAATTGGTCGGTATGCTTTTGGGATGGAATAATCCATACTTCCAGGTTTAGGTATAAAGACAAATTTTACTTCTCTCCACTTTGTGGGGATATATCATCTCAGAGCCAAGGACGAATTTTTTGTATTCTTTGAGGTGATATTTGTTTGTGTCCCAGTCCTCTTTATGTTTTGAAATTTTTGCCTTATTAAAAGACTTTCTCGCCACTTTCCTGTTCCAATTCGTGACACCACCATCCGGTGGTGGTCTGATCGTTTTCTACCAGCCTCAGGGGGCAATATTTCTTATAAGCATTATATACGGTGTTTTGAATAGCATTTGAATATTTTTCCAAAACACTGCTGCCTCTTTGAGAAGGTTAGCGTAAGTTGCGTGGTCCGTCTTTTTAGGGTCGCGAGACAGAGTGGAAATTGGCATTATTAAATGTATATCAAATGTTAACCAACGGTGATCTGACATCGAGATGTCATCAGATACTTACCAGTTTAGAATTAAATTATAGATAAAAGCTGTATATAAAGTGATATCTATTAGTGTTTGACTGCGAGAGTTTAAAAAGTTGGTGTAGTACCTTTATTTAAATTATTAAGATTTTTAGATATTATATAGTCATAAAGTGACTAATCTCTAGCGTTGATATCCTTACTGCACCAGCCTAGATGGTGAGTATTTAAGTCGCAATCTAATACTAGCTCAAGCCTCTGGTTCAGGCAGTGTTCGATCAGGTCCTCCATTTCTTTGCTGGGCTGTGATGTGGTGGCGTCGGAAGGGAGGTACACTGATGCCAGGATAAACTCTTTTTCCTTCTGGTGTCGTATATTCCATCCTGACCGCATTCAGATCGCAGGAGGAAAAATGGGCTTTGTATTTCCTAGGAATATTAATCGCTGTCCTAGGTTGTTGGTTTTGGGAAAGGTAAAAATTGAACCGTTTAGATTATTCAAACTCAAAATTTTGGTTTTTCTTATCCAGGGTTTCTGAATGAGTGCTATTGTATCTTGCAACTCATCGAAGCGACGGCATAGTATTGCCGTAGCCACCCTTTTGTGTTGCAACTTACATTGTAGAATTTTTACCTGATTTATGGCTTCCCGATCCTCTATTGAAGTTGGGCAGCGCTTGCGGTATGCTATTCGACCATCCGTTCCTCCAGTAATGGTGGCCTCGTGTATGTTTATTTGGAGGACATCGAACGCGTATCTTTCTTATTCCTAGTGTATCCTTCTTAATAAAAAATCGGTTTAGTAGTTTTTTGCAAATCGATGACGAAAAATCTGTGAACACATACACATATACATACAAACGTTTTTTTGGATACTAGATTTTTTCCACTTAGAGGACGTGAAAACTTAAAGAAAAGTCAAAATTACGAGATCGGTTTTTACCCGATTATAATACTTTTCTTTATATATGGTATAAATAGCAGGATAGTATTAAGCTTTGTCTTGAATCCTCAACAGCTTCATCATGAATCCGTAAATCATTTTACATGTGCAATGACGAAAGGACAATAAAATCTCTAATTCGTTATTACACAGCTTTAGGATTGCATCCATAAAAAATAACTGGAATTTAAAAACTTCTAGGCTTTGAAACTTAGCAAAACAGCCATTGGAAACAACTCAGTTGGTAAAATTGTCAATCTCTTAGCGAATGACGTAAATAGGTTTGATACTGCATCTACGTTGGTCCATCAATTGTGGGTAGGACCTGTTTCTGCTATGGTTATTATGTTTATTATTTTCCAAGATATTGGTTGGTCTGGTGCCACTGGTGTGATAACTATTATTATTATGATGCCCTCCCAAGGTAAGTAGCCAGAAAATGCTTTCTTTACTTTCGTGACAGTTTTAAACCAGTATTAGAGAGATTATTTAGTTAAATATCGAATAATCTAATTTAGTTTCATTACCATAATTTCTTAATTATAAGTAATCAATGGCGAATAAAAGTGTGCTACTCTCAATCAGAGCTGGGGCGTTATTAAAAAAAGTATCGCGTTACTTTACCGTTAATTTATTAAAAAGTAACGATTTATTCTATACTCTCCAAAAGTAACGCGTTACTTTTCTGTATATTCTTCTTGTTCCATGTCTTCTCGTTCTTTTATTGCCTATCTCTCTATTTATCGCCGTCATTATTGCACATATAAACAAAATTTTCAAATAAAAGTTGTATGATTAAGCTTCGATTTTTTTAAAACGCTATCCAGAACACAGTGGCGCGCGAAATCGACGGGTTACAAAAAAATAATAAAAACATAATTTTACTGTTATCAAACAGCAAAAACAAAAAAAGGAAAACCTTAGTTTTAAAGTAATGCGTTACTTTTTAGTAACGCGATACTTTTGCAGTAACGCGTTACTGTATCGAAGTAACGATTTCGCATTACTTAAGTAAAGCGTTATCGAAAAGTAAGGTTTCAGTTTCGTTACTCCCAGCTCTGCTATCAATTAAAATTTTAAGTTGAAAAAAATATTCAATACAAAAGGTTGTACTACAAGAATATTAAACGAATTTGTTTAATTAGGATACATTGGTAAACTCTCAGCCAAATACAGAAGATTGACAGCCGTCAAAACAGATGAAAGAATTAGACTTATGGATGAAGTTTTAAGCGGTATTCAAGTAATAAAAATGTATGCTTGGGAAAAACCCTTTACAAAATTGGTCTCTCTTGCTAGAAGGGCAGAAATTAGAATAATCAGAAGAGGACAATATGTACGAGGAATCTTTATGGCGTTTAATATGTTTAATAATAGATTTGCTCTATTCGCAACTTTGGCTACAATGGTGTTTACTGACAAGGCTATTACGGCAGCAAGAGTAAGTTTTGTTTTTTAAATTTATTATTATTTTTAGTTAAAATAATATTATTTTTTGGAGTGAATCTCCAAATCCACCACATGATTCTTTCTACGTTAATTAATGTAGGATTCCAAAATACATGGATCATAATCAACCAACTAAATACACCGTATCATCGTTCTACTGCCATTTTTTTTATTTGTTTCTTACAGTGCATTACGTGCTTTATAGTTATAGTTAACTATCATTCCATCTTATTTTTGTTATATGTCATGTTAGTAAAGTTAATTTTACAATGTTAACTAACGCTAATCTTGTTCGTGACAATAAGGTAACTATAACAATTGTGTGCAAGTCCACGTGAAATCTTCGAAGATGCGGCGTAATTTCTTCCTTGGTTAAAAATGCAGAAATGTTGCAAACAATTTGTTGATTGGACATTTGTAGTTATTTCCTAAATTAAATTATTCATTATTTTAATTATTTTCACCTTTTCTTGTATAAGAGAAGGTCCACGTTCATATTAGCAGATTATTATTAATGAAGATTATTTGCCATACAAAATGTTGTATTCGTTTTGACGAAATTAAAAGGAATTCAATTTTTGTAATATAAAAGACAGGTCCGTATTTATAAAAAATAATAATTTAATGGTGACCGTTAAGACACGAAACGTTGTATCAAAGATTTATTAGTACAAAATGATGATTCACCTAATTTTATGTCTGTTTCACAATAACTCCAAGTTATTACCTCACCTTAGGACCTTCCTTGTGAACTGTAGTTTCTCTCTGGGTACAAATCAGCACTTGCTTGTGTAAATTAATCCTCAAATTAGATGAATTTTGCACTTTTTTTCTGTATTTTCCAACATCCAATAATAACTATCTCAAGTCCAAAGTATTTAATCACCTTTTTCTCTACTATATTTTTATTTTCTAGGTTTACGTCTTTATGTCGTACTACCAAATATTAGCAAATGCTTTATCAGGAGTATTTGTAGACGGTATTACTCAATTGGCAGAACTTTTGGTATCAGTTAAAAGAATACAAGACTTTTTGGAAAATGAAGAACACGAACATCCTCCTATGTTGAAAGAGTCTATTGGCTCGAAAAATACAGATGACATGATTGTTTTAAAAAACGTTACTGCATCTTATAACAAATCTTCCAGTGAGCCCACTTTAAAGAAATTAAACGTTAAAGTTGAGAAAAAATCCTTGCTGGGTATAATAGGCCCTGTGGGTAGCGGTAAAAGTTCTTTGCTTCAAACAATTTTAGGTAAGTAGGTAATTACTATTAATATGTTAGATTTATCAACAAATTTTTAGGAGAGCTTGATATAATTGATGGAGGGCTAACTATTAACGGTACAATATCCTATGCATCACAAGAACCATGGATATTTTCAGGATCAATCAGACAGAACATACTATTTGGCTCAGAGTACATTAAAAGTCGATACGACGAAGTTCTACGCGTTTGCGAGCTTGAGAAAGATCTTGATCAATTCATAGATCGAGATTTTACACTTATTGGGGAAAGAGGAGCCAATCTTAGTGGTGGGCAGAAAGCCAGAGTTAATTTAGCTAGAGCAATATATAAAGAGGCTGATATTTATTTGTTAGATGATCCACTTTCCGCTGTGGATATTATTGTTTCTAAAGTGTTATATGACGAGTGTATTAACGGATTTTTGGCGGATAAAGCTAGAATTTTGGTAACCCATCAAGTTTATTACTTGAAAAACGCTGATCATGTTATTGTACTCAATGATGTAAGTAAATAAATGTTTCGATCACAGATTTGATTCATTATGATTTAGGTTTTATTAAATTCTCAAGTTAAATACTATTTGCTCCTATTTCTAGGGTAACATAGAAATCGAAGGTAATTACTCAGACTTGGTCAAGAGCGGAAATCCTTTAACAATCCATTTAACAGAAGAAGCTGATGAAATTATCAAACGTCAATTGTCACTTTCTGAGTCTTTGCACGAAGAAGAAGTAAAAAAACTTAGTTTGAAAAAGGGCCGTCATAGAGGTGGATTTAAGGACATAGCTAAAGAAATGCAAGAAAAAACGTCTAAAGGAAGCATTAAAGGATCATTATTGTTACAGTATTTTCAGTCTGGCTTAAATATATTTGAAATAATATTTCTGTTAGCTATAATGATTACAGGTCAAGTTGCAGCTACTACTAATGATTGGTTTATAAGTTTTTGGACAAAAATTGAGGAAGGTAGGAGTTTAATTAACGCTACTAATAGTACCCTACAAGATCAACCTTATTATATGTTTTGGAGTAGTAACACTTGCCTTATTTTTTATGGAATTATCATGGTTTTCTGTTTACTTTCTACAATATGTAGATCGATTTTCTTTTACAAATTCGTCATGGCTTGTGCGGAAAATCTACATTCCATGATTTATAAGGGAGTCACAAATACTTACATGAAGTTTTTTGATCAAAATCCCAGTGGAAGATTACTAAACAGATTTTCTAAGGATATAGGAACTGTGGATGAAGGACTACCTAGGATTTTAATGGGGTCCTCAATGGTAAGAGAGATAATAAAAATAAAATAGAATTTAATGTTCGATATTTTTTTAGACGTTTCTAAGAATGATAGGTCATTTTGTTCTTGTACTATACGTCAATCCATATACAATAGTAGTGGTTATAATACTAGGAATTTTATTTTCGTTTATTCGAAATATATATTTAAGATCGTCTAACAATATCAAAAGGCTCGAATCAAGAAGTAAGTGTTGATTTTACTGTTATCTTTTCAAATTTTACTATTATAAAAAGTATAGAATATACGTTTACTATAATAAGTAGCAATCCAAATATAAAAAGCAAATTTTTTTTTAATATTTTATGTCTGTTAAAAAAAAGGAAATAAATAGCTGTAATTATATCAATTGAATCTTATTTTTGTGTCTAACTAGATACCGTTTAAAAAAATATTAAAATTATTTTTTGCTTATTTATTTACATTTCTTTAATTATACTAAACCTGTTTTAAACTTTCCAGTGAAAAGTCCTGTGTTTAATCATTTAACAGCCACGTTGCAAGGTTTAACAACCATAAGAGCTTTCAAAGCTGAGGATATTCTTCGAGCAGAGTTTGACAAACATCAAGATTATCACACAAGTGCTTGGTTTATGTTTATAAGTACCAATTCGGCGTTTGGATTTTCATTAGATCTTTTATGTTTGATGTTTATAGGTTCCATAACGTTCAGCTTAATAGGCTTAGGTGAATGTAAGTAGTACTGAGCTGTTTTAAGCATAATTTAAGTAACTTAACAAGTTATCCAAATACAACATCTTAACTTTAATTTTAATAGATTTTGGCCTATCAGGAGGAGACGTAGGTCTTGCAATTAATCAAGCTTCTGCTTTAACTATGAATATTCAATTCCTTGTAAGATTTTCGGCTAATATTTCCAATCAGCTAATGTCAGTAGAAAGAATATTGGAATATAATAAACTGGCGCCGGAACTTCAGCCCGAAAAACCAATAAATCCTTCCAAAGGCTGGCCCGATCAAGGAACTATCAAAATTGAAAATTTGGTGATGAAGTATAACGACGATGGACCTACTGTTCTAAAAGATTTATCTGTTAATATTATTTCAAAAGAAAAGGTATGTTACGTATTTTGTAACACATAATATTGTTTTAACATTGCTATTAATTACAGATTGGTATTGTTGGAAGAACAGGAGCGGGAAAATCTTCACTAATAGCTGCTTTATTTAAACTTTCCACTGTAGAAGGAAAAATTCTAATCGATGACATCAACACCAAAGACATTACTTTGGACAAACTTAGATCAAAAATTTCTATAATTCCTCAAGATCCAATTCTATTTTCTGGAACACTCAGATATAATTTGGATCCATTTGATGAATATTCTGATGAAGTATTATACAGGGCGTTAAATGAAGTTGAACTTAAAGATACTAATAATATAATTAATAAATTAGAGAATAGAGTCATGGATAAAGGATCAAATTATAGTGTTGGACAAAAACAATTGATTTGTTTGGCACGAGCCATTATTAGAAATAATAAGATCCTGGTTTTGGATGAAGCTACTGCCAATGTAGATCCTCAGTAAGTAAACTAGTTATTAAATAATACCAAAAAACGATAACAAGAAATGTTATATTCGATATTTGATATTTATGAGTTACATTCTTTTTAACACTTTATTTTTTTTTTAGGACTGATGCTTTAATTCAAAAAACCATTAAAGAAAAATTCGCAGATTGCACGGTTCTAACTGTGGCTCATCGTTTGAACACCATCATAGATTCAGACAAAATCTTAGTACTAGACAACGGCGAAATTAAGGAATTCGACCACCCACATTTACTTCTACAAAATAAAAATAGCGTGTTCCGCAAAATGGTAGAAGAAACAGGATTGACGACTTTAAAATTATTTGAGGAAACGTCTAGTTGTAATTACCAAAAATATATTGATTGAATTTTAATTACTTTGTAACATGTGATACTGATTTTTTATGTTGATTCGAAATAAAAGCTATTTTATTTGTATTACTGACGCTTCAATTTTGCCCGTATATTTTGTATATGACATTCCTTTTTAAATGAAAAAATTATGTGTTCAATCTACATTTACGTTGGGCTTCAAGGACACAACCCAGACGCGCAACTTGTGACCGTCATACGTTTACTTTTTACAGATTGTAAATCTTTATACTTTGTATAGAAATGTCTCGAGTAAGTAATATGACAACATGGCTTGCTTTATACAGCAGTCGACGATCGGAAAATCCCCTCCAACAATCACATGCCTTTCCTGCTTAGAATAAACGTCGTTACTATTATCTATATCACACCATAGAAAATCAATATTCAGCTGTCATAATTTTAAGAATGACTTGCGGCGTTTATTCTTCACACATATTTCGTATGTAAAGTACAAACTTTTCGTATGGTTTTAAAGTTAAGGCTTGAAGGCGCGCGAGAGAGACAGGCGACCGCGGACGCGTAAAGCCGGGATCCAACGGCGCGTGGAGTGGCAATCCTGTGTTGAGCGTGGAGTGCCAAGTTAGCGTGTCGAAATGTAGTCGGGTAGTTCCCATGGCGAGTGGCGCGTGTAGGATCGCGGTTTTAGACGTGGACATGTGCCGGCAGTGTTGGCGGTAAACATTAATAGACCACACCATACTGAAAATACCAGGCACCTAGTCGCGCCGTTGGTTCGGTTATACGCGTCCTGAGCGACAGCGTCCGAGCTCCTTTGAACCGTGTTGATTTAACGACAGATGACATGACTATCCGCTCCGACCGAAGATCGCCAAGCCTGCCATATGTGACGACGCGAGAACTGGCAAGTTTGGCGCGAAGACTGCAACTCCACAAGCCGTTGGATCCCGGCTTAATAAAGCTACTCGTTCGCAGTAAGTAATGGATATAGGAGACCGCGTGAGGAGACAGACGACAGGGGCCATACTGGTACAACGAAATTCAATGAGCTCTCGTTCGAAGACCGCAACAGAGACAGGTCGCGCAGAAGTTGCTGTGCCTTGTCAGTAGCAGGCTCTTATGCTGTGGAATAGTAAGGTAGCCATGTAGAGTATCTCAATGTTGGGAAGATAAACAGTAGATACTTTCAACAACAAATGTATTCACTGGTACATGTTCACTATACAGTAAAACCTCTATTTTTGGACTCCTCTATATAGCGGACTGCTTTATGTAACGGACAAAAGCACATGTCCGGAATGCTGCAATGACCATTTGTGTATAAAGGACCCTCTCAATAGCGGACCCTCTATATTACGGACGGGGACATACAAATTAGTTACAAAAAGATATTATTTCATTAAAAATTACCTCCATGCACGGACACCTTTCAAAATTTCAACAAAAGTTAAGAATTTGTAACCTACCAACGTGTACGGATGCCTTATATATTTTTGCAAAAGGTCAGGTATAAAAATGATTCTGGTTGACGGGTTTCTTGTTTCCAGCTTAAGATAGGGTGGGTTTGGTTTTTCCATTAATCCTCTTTACGATAGGTAAGATATTTATGAAATTATGAACTTGTTACTGGATATTATTTACAAATTTTATTGCTTCTTAAATAATTTGGTCAGTCTATTTAGTTGAAGTAGTCATTGTTAACACAACATGCCAAACGAGAAAAGAAAACGTTTATCTTTAAAGGATAAGTTCGAAATTATCTATACGAGTGATAAATATAAATTAAGTGAAACTAGCAGAAAAATATGGTGTTGGAAAAACACAGGTTAGTGAAATTTTAGAAAACAAAAATGAACTTTTAAAGTCTTTTGTTGTTGACTCTAGTAATGACGAAGTTAAATGGAAATTCCCTAAAACTGAGGGCCTTGCTGTGGATCAGATTGTTTTTGAGTTGTTTTCCAAAGTACGAAATAAGAAGATTTCTTTGTCTGGGCCATTAATTAAAGAAAAGGCACTAGAAGCTGCAAAAGAATTAAAGTTTGACAATTTCAAACTATCAAATGGATGGTTGGAAAAATTTTGAAAGAGACACAATATCACGTTTAAGTCTGTTTTTTGTGAATCTGCAAACATCAATTTACAAGAGGCTAAAAACTGGAAAATCAAATTAAATAATATCTTGGAAGATTATTCTGCAGAAGATATTTACAATACTGATGAAACGGGATTATTTTATAGAGCATTACCTACAAACATATTTGCTGTAAAAAATGACAACTCTGCTGGAGGAAAAGCTGCTAAAGACCGATTAACAATTTTATTTTGTACTAATATGGCTGGTGGAAAAGAAGAACCTTTAGCAATAGGTAAAGCAAAAAATCACATATAAATAAGTTAGCTTTGGAATTGACGTCTAGTAAAAAAGCTTGGATGAATGAAAACATAATGAGTTCATGGTTATATAAGTTAGTCAAGAAAATGTACAAACAAAAGAGAAACATACTGTTGTTTTTAGATAATGCATCTTCCCATCCTAAGAATATAGTCATTAAAAATATTAAACTAATTTATATACCGCCGAATACCACATGTGTCAGCCAGCCACTAGATCAGGTAATTATACAAAATTATATATCGAAAATTTTTAGTCAAAAGTTACTTATGCTTACGGAATCCGAGACATCTCTAGAGAAAATGGAAAAAAGCAAAACAGTTGCAAATGCATTAATATGGATAGTGGCAGCTTGAAGAAAAGTTTCGGCAAAAACAATAGTAAACTGTTTTTCAAAGGCTTGATTTAAAAAAGCTGGAGACACAACTGACGATGACAAGAAGTATTTGAAAAAAATTTTACCGACCTATCCACTTTAATACCAACTGAAATGGGTTTGGATTTTAACGGATATTCTTTCTATAAATGAAGTACTAATCACTGAAGATTCCGGTTTTTCCATTTCTAAGTGTGTTGAGGACTTCGTGGCGAACAGTGATGAACAATCTTATATTGAAAAAATAAGCGAAGAACAAGCTCCTAAAATTTCCAGCCTTAGTGAAGCATGTGATAATTTAAGGGATCTAGAAAAATTCTATTTTGTAAATAACATGTGAACGCTTACACAAAAATTTCAAGATTTTGATTAAATGTGAACATGAATTTTTCGAAAACAAATAAGGAATATGAAGCAGACGACAATATTAGATTTTTTTAAAAGATAGTTCACATCACATATGTATACATAATTGTATTTTATAATTTTTTCAAATAAATGCTACAATAAGTGGCAATTTTTTATTCTTATATAGTGTGAAAATGCTTATTGCTAAAAATTTGTACAGAAAGGATAAATAAAAATTCCGATCATTTTTATTAATTTTACATTTTTGAATTTACTGTAAATAGTTATTTGTATGTCTAGGCTGCGAAATACCTTTTTGGCGGACCGAGAGAAAAATTATCGCCGAGGCCGCTTGCGGCCGAGGCAAGATAATCTTGAGGTCGCCAAAAAGTTTCGCGGCCGTGGTATACACACTATTTTTCATGCAATCGTTAAAATTATGAAATTATATCATTGCAAATAAATATATTATTGCGTGAAATCAACAGCAGTTCAATTTAATTAACAAAATCACAGCTGCTTTGGAAATGACTGTGTTTGATTATACAAAATATTTTGACAGTTCTTGACAAAACTCAAATATGTCTGGCATTTTTAGTGATATTTCAGTATCTTGTTGGTTCAACTTCTAGAGTAAATACAAGTAATAATACAATTACTGTACAATTAATGTTAATATTTATCTTGAATAAAATAAGTATGTTTCTGTTAATTTAAAAATTAATACTGTGTTTAATATAAAATAATAACATTGTTTGTTTTGTATTGTAGAAATGTGAAATTTAAAAGTGACCTTTGCTTTTTCGGCCGTTACCATGGGCAACGGCTGCGAAATTAAATTTCGCGGCCGCTGTGGAGAACGCGAAGTACTCACTTCGCGTACGATTGCACGAAAAAATATTTTTATTTTTCAATTTAGATACCGTGTATCTCAAAAATCAAATACTTTAAAGGTTTATATTACTAAAACGATTTAAGGAATTTCGGATAACTTTAATTTGCAAGGCATTAATCGAACTTCCTTTATATTAAAATTGTGATACCTCTTAATAACGGAGACTTTCCAATAACGGATAAAAAAAAATTACCGCTAGCTAGGTTTTATTGTAATATAATAAATCGATAACTCATCGATATTGAATCAAGAATAGTGAATGAATAACGAATGAAGAATGCCCCCTCTCAAAGAGATAACAACCTATATATGCAAATCCCACAACAAACATTTTCTGACCTGGGCAACGGCCGGCATTCAGCCTGTCGGCGTTACCTCGGGATATCACGTTACGTACAACTCACGTCTCAACCTTTATATTGTTTAAATTATAACTAGTTTAATGAACAACGATATATTATTATTTAAGATTATTCTGTGTGGCCCAAGAGGCATCACACTATCTCTGGAGTGCTTTGATAGTGCTTGTCTTTATCGCGATCTATTTAATTTACGTTTCTCAAGATAAATATGGTTACCGCTAAACATGTTTTATTTATTCTACAACATTTTTTAAACATATGTTCATATATAAGAAACTTAAAATATCATTTTATATTCGCTTTATTGATGCTCTTTTATGCTTTTTATAGTAATAGTATAAAATTAAGTCATCTTCTTCCTCTATTGATTTATGTTTTAAACTTTTCTTTGTAGACATTTTCTATGTACTATCGCATGTTTCAGAAATGATTTTTGCTTTTAGTATCGGTTTTCAGGCAACAATCGAATTTTCTTATTACTCTATTACGACGTACATTCGTAATACAATAAATACCTTAACTTATTTCTTGAACGCTATCTAAATTTTGTGTGATATCTCATATCTACAGTTCGATTTTTGAGGGTCTTAAAATTGAGAAACTGGTTATATTACTAGATATATGTTACATGACCTGCACATAATAAGATTTGAAACCATTAGACTTTGAGCGGCTACTTAAAAAAATATTATTTTAGTTCATTATTTCTTAACAGCGATCAAATATTATTTTTCATGTAATATGAGTCATTGCATTTTGACTCTAGATTATAATGACTACCATAAATAAATAGTTTTATTTAGTTTCGTTATATTTGACAAGTTTATGAATATTTTGCTTATCTTCCAAATTACGTGAAATGGATTTAAACTACGATTGATTGATTTATATATTGAATTAAATTACTTAAAAATAATATATAAACAGTAAAAGTAAATGCAATTTTTAACAGTTTATTAATCATTCACGATGAAAGTATTTTTTGTGTTTTTCTGTGCCTTGGTATTCAGCCAACAAGCTTCAATCAGCGTAAGTATAATTGTTTATTACTTTTTTGCCTATGTTAATGGCACTAGCAAAGCCAAATTGTTTATTAAGAATAATTTTAATTGATTTACTATTAAAAAACTTTGTTTAAGTCCAAATATGCCAATGCAAATTATCCTTATCCACTAACTAATATCACTTTGATGTTTTCATATTCCTTTAGAAAACTTAATTTCTGAATTTTACGAAACCGAGCATGCTTAAGACTAAATCTAAACTAATTTTATTATTTATAAATGCTACTGAATATATTTTTTTTCGTAAATCTTAAGATTTAGAATTTCCATAATTATTTGTTATCCCCAAAAATATTATTTAATAAACAATAGAATATTATGTAAAGAGTTTAAAAATCATCCGTGAACCATTTTCAAATTCTGCTGTTTTAATGCCAAAAATCGAAAATAAAGATTCATTCATAACTTTTAACAATTTTAGGACAACAAACGAGGCTTAAGAATATCAAATGGAACAGCTGTCGCTCCATATTCCATACCATACCAAGTATTTATTTGGATTTTTCCACCACTAGGAAACGTTGACCGATATGCTTGTGGAGGAGTCCTAATTACTGCAAAAACTATTTTGACCAGTGCACAGTGTATTTCAAGGTTTGACCATAAATATATTTTTTGTTTTTCTTTCTTCTGTAGCTACTACTATCATTGCTCCTTTAGACCGGGCGCAAATTGAACACGTAGGCAGCACAACACAGCGCAGCACATTTTTCTATAATCTATTACTTATAACGTACTAGCGCATATTGGGAAGAAGGGCAGGGCACTAAGGGCAGAGCTATGTTATGCATGTATCCACCAGCTTCACACAATGTTTGGACAAAAGTGCCGATATTCTAAAGAAAGAAAGAAAATTCCGACGATAAACTGAATTCACTATGAGTCTGCTTTGTATAAATTTACTTGTAACTAATTTTTTACGTTTAGTTGACGAACATAATGGAAGTTCATCAAATTCGTCATCGAAATCTGATTTAAAACATAAGTTTATTAAATTTTCGCTTATCATATCGATCGTGACTTAATAAACGGTGACACAGAACTGCTTGGTAATATGCGCCCGCGTAGGTGTTCAGTCTTCGTACCGATATTTAGTATTAATTATAATTTTATTATACCCTGTTATTAAAATATTTAAGTCCACCTAGGTATCAAGTTAAAAATTTTGTGATATTGACTCCAACATTGCCAACTGTATTGGAAGCTGTTATAGTACGGGCACTTAAATTATTATAGTACATTGGAGAAAAATATAGTACAATAAAGAGGATACAAGAAATATGTAACAACACCAATAATAACATATAACTGCATCAAAGATAACAAATACTAATTATCTCAATTAGGTATTTAAGTTGAATCAACTATTTCTGGATTATAAATTATGCTTCCTCTGCTCTTGGTTAGTAATAAATCCATAAAAATCCTTAAAAATCCTTAAAGTATTTTTAAAAACCTAAAAAATCCTTAAAAATACTTAAATATCGTTAAAAATCCTTAAAAATCCTTACTAATCCTTAAAAATTCTTAAAAATCATTAAGAATCCTAAAAACTTCTTAAAAATTATTAAAAATATTTAAAAATCCCTTAAAATTCTTAAAAAAATCTTACGAAAATCTAAAAAATATTTTCAAATCCTTAAAAAACCCTTATCAAAATCCTTAAAAAAGCCCTTAAAAAATCCTTCGCTAAAAACCGTTAAAAATACTTAAAAAGACTTAAATCCTTAATAATCCATAATAATCCTTAAAAATCCTTAAAAATCTTTAAAAATTATTAAAAGTACCTTACAATTTTTAAAAAAATCTAAAAATCTTACGAAAATCTAAAAAATCCTTAAAAAATACTTAAAAAATCCTTAAAAAACCTTAAAAAGTTCTTAAAAACTTCCTTAAACACTTATAAATCCTTAAAAATACCTAAAAATACTTAAAAATCCTTAATAATCCTTAGAAATCCTTCAAAATTCTTAAAAAACACTTAAAATTCTTAAAAATATCTAAAAAATAGTTTAAAATCCTTAAAAAATCCATAAAACATCCATAAAAAATCCTTATAAAATCTTTAGATCCCAAAATAATCCTTAAAAAACATTAAAATCTCTATAACTGGTTAAAATTCCTAAAAATACCAAAAAATCCTTAAATGTCCTTAAAAATCCTTAAAAATCTCTAAAAATCCTTAACGATCCCTTAAAAAATCTAAAAATCTTTAAACATCTTACGAAAATCTAAAAAATACTTTAAAATCCTTAAAAAAACCCTTAACGAATCCTTAAGAAAGCCTTAAAAAACCCTTAAAACTCTCTAAAATACTGAAAATGATTTAAAAATCTGAGGCAATTCTTAAAGATCCTAAAATAATCCTTAAAAAACATTAAAATCCTTAAAAATGGTTTAAAATTCTTAAAGATACCTAAAATCCTTAAAAGTCCATGAAAATCCTTAAAAAACTCCCTAAAAACCTTTAAAAATTCTTAAAAAGACTTAAAATTACTTAAAAATCTTAAGCAATTCTTAAAGATCCTACAATAATCGTTAAAAAACATTAAAATCATTAAAAATCCTTAAACGTCACAAAAATCCTTAAAAATCATTAAACACTTTGAAATCGTTATAATCCTTAAAAATCCCTAAAAAATTCTTAAAAATCCTTAAAAATCGTAGATCCTTCACCTGCGATGGAATTACTGACTGTAGCAAATTACAGTTGGGTGGATGACTGAAGACTGTCGTAACAAATGCTCGTTATCATTGTTTTTTTTGCGTTTTTCTGCGATCAAAAATTACAATTTCAGCTAGTCCTTATCATTTTTACTGCTGTTTTTTGTTATATTACTATTTGTTTTAATTCTAAATTAAGTTTGCAATAAGTTAGTTTTAACTGGACGTTTCGTATTCGAAGAATCACATTTAATGTACTAAACTAAATTTTATAAATTTGTAAGTAATTGATCAGTATCTTGTAAAAAACCTTTGGTATATTGTTATGATTTGTGAAAATACAAAATTATAGTACAAAGAGAGTACTTTATTTACTTTGAAATTTTATAGTACATAGAGTTGTAATTATCGTACAAATACTATAATTATAGTACGGATGGCAACCCTGATTCACTCTTCGACGAGGATAGTTGAGAATTGGGAATCAGCAGCGACAGTTCAGTTATCAGTCTCTATCGGATAATTAATGTTTTAGTGGTTATTGCGCACCTATAAACAATATAAATTTTCAGTGTATTTGTTACAACAATAGCAATTCAGTCATATGGTTATAACTTCATAAAGCGGCGCCGCTGCAGTCCAGTTTTCCAGAATAAAGGTTAGTGATCATTATTTTGAACTTGCTGGTAATTATTTTTTTTATTCATTTAAATATTGAATCGGCGATATAATTCTAGTCCACAGTTGTGGTCCTTCGAGCTATTTTTTTATATATAAATTTTATTAATTATGTTTTGAGCAAAGTTAAGGGCTATTAAATTATATTTAAATGGTACAAGTGACCTTCACAAAGTATTCAAAATTCGATTCACAGTCGACATTATTATCGGTTACTTTTTTTTTGTGCTATAAACTTGTTTACACATTTACAAATATTTTAATTCGGATTGTCATTGTAAAAAATTATCTATAAAATAAATTAAAAATTAAGCACGTGTATTGAATCTGCTTTATTTGAATCTGCTCGGCTTTTGTTAAGGCTCAATATATATTAGTATATATTTATTTTTGCCCTATTTTTGATTTATATTCTGTGGGCAATAGCGATTCACTCTCTTCTCTAGCAATTGAACCGTTTATAAGTTTTTCTTCTTTTTAAAATATAGCAAATTTTTTATTGTGCAATTAAACATTTTCGATCTCCCGTTCTCATTAATGTGTATATACCAGGACGTTATTTTTTAAATAAATCATATTATTAGATATACACTTTGATTTTTAAAATTTGGCTTTTTTCAAAAAAGAAGGCTGTGCTCATTTATTATATGTACATGCGATTCAACATAATTTAATAGTCTCATACACAACCTCATTTCATCTTCTTTCTCTCTTCCTCTCTGTACTTTTATATATTTTTATTATCTGTAGGATAATGGGCGAGGTTAAAAAACTCAAACAATATATTGCTCAATGACATACGGAGGAGATAAAATTAGGGGATATTAAGAAAATAGCTGACCAATTTCTTACAGATAAACAGGCTCATAATAATTTTAAATGCCGGTATCGTCACTTAGTGCCGATATGGGAACATTTTGAACCTCTTCACACACAAATCATTCAAATTGTTTCTACTCAAGACAATGGAGACTTAAGCTATCACGAGGATTGTTACTCAAATGCGATGACCAATTTGTATCATGTTCGAGCTCTTTATATGCAATTATTCAAAGATATTATGTTACCCTAAATGCAGCACAATATCAACCTAGCACCACTAGCAATATTAAGCTTCTCCCTATATTTGATGAATATGAATATTGAAAATTTTAACTATTTGAGGACCTCATTGGCCTCCTGCACTCTCTCTAGTTAATCGTACAAAATAAACGAGACCAAGTTACATTATAGCTTATAATTCTCTTAGCAAAAAATATGATAACAATGGTCGTCTTGCTTGCTCTCATTGACGTGCAATTGATCAAACGAAACCCATATCGGAATCAGGATCACCTCAGTCATATCGCGCTCTAATTAACACTTTCACTAATAACTTAGCCATGTTAGAAATATAATTAGGATATAATATTGGTCCCTGGATTTTATATTATTTAATATACTGTTAGACAGAATTGATTCACAAACTGCGGCAAAACATGAAACTCAGTATGGTAAAACTTTACAAATGAATAATTATTTTTCACCTTTATTGAAATTTCTTGAAAATAAATGTGATGCCTTGGATAATGTTAAACCTGGCTGTTTAATAAAATTTTTATGATAAATCTAAAAATTCTTCATCATATCTCACCTCTGCTAAATAAAAGACTCATTCCTTTGTCGCTAATGCACATGGATTTAAGTGTCAATTATGTCCAAATGATCACATGATTTATAATTGTCCTTAATTCAAAGCAAAATCTCCTCAAGGCCAGTTTTCTCTAGTAAAAACTCGAAAGTGGTGTACAAATTGCTTGGGTAATAGACAATTATCATTTAGCTGCTCCAGTAGTGTCGGATGTAGGCGATGCTCATAGTCTTCTTCATTTTAATAAAACTCCTTCGATAAATATGACTCGTTTGTCATCAGCTTATCTGATTTATTCGCATGTGCCTCCTTATTTGAACCATCCCAGTACATCTACTCAAGCTTTATGCTCTGGCTCATCCCAAACTGTTTTATTATCCACTGCTCTTGCAAGCATTAAAGATGTATTAGACCAATCTCACACAATTCGAGCATTACTCGATAATCTAAGTCAATCCAATTTTGTATCTCAAAAGTGGGCCAACCTTGCCCGATCCAAGATAAATATTGCTATCACAGGTATCGGTGAAACCTCTACTTAATCTCATCAAAGTGTGACAACTACTATTAAACTCTTGTCAAGTGACAATCCATCTTTTACTCTTGACTTTATTGTCAAAATACTCGAGCAGACAAAAACTGATCAGATTCTAAATTCTGTATTTCAAAGTAACTACCGGGTTTTTGCATTAACCGAAACCTGGCTTGACTCATCCGTTAACAATTTGGAATTATTTTCCGGATAGTTTTGATATATACAGGATGGAGCGTAATTTTGAACGAACTTCCTTAAAAAGAGGCGGAGGTGTGCTTATTGGAGTACATAAAGATTTTCTTTCTGTAGAAATTAATCTATCTGATTTTAACTTTCCTTAGCTTCAATTGATTGATATCATAGTTGTTAAAATAAACTTTTTATTTAAATATATTTATTTACTAAAAATTTACATACCTCCTCAAACTACACTAACTGAGTTTGAACAACTTTTTAAAGCTTTGTCATTGTTGCATATATTAAACAATAGCGCAGTTCTCATTGTAGCGGGTATTCTAACTATCTGAATTGTAGTGCAACTAATAGCGAAATTATTACTCTTAATAATTTTTCACAAATTTTTGATCTATATCAAAATAATTTTGTATTTAATAACTGTAATAGACTCCCTGACCTGGTCCTTTTTAATGGAGCTTGTCATGTGGAGAAATCCATGGATCCATTTGTAACCGAAGATCAACATCATCCTGCTTTGGATATTACTTGTATACTTGAGTCAAAAGCTAACTCCAAAAATAAATTGCAATCCTGCTTCCAGAACAGTTATAAATTCAAAAGAGCCAATTTTCAACAAATGTCTATCTATTATTGACTGGACCTTCTTGGAAGGTTTTGATAATTCAGAAGATGCATCCACATATTTCTATGGAATGCTTTATGTTTTTGACCGTTGTTGTCTCAAGTATACAGTTAAATCCAAAAACAGATATCCTCCTTGGTATAATGGTAGTATTACTAGAGATTTACAGGCTAAAAATAGAATCTGGCGCAAATACAAACGAGAAAGTCATTTACAGGCATTTGAGGATTTTAAAAAACTTCGGGTAAAAATAAAGCATGATGTTGTTGTCGCATATAAAAATTTATATGTAAAACTGAGAAAGAAATACATAGCAACCCAAACAGATTTTGGGCATTTACAAATAATAAACGAGGTAGTTCCAAAATATCACAAGTATTGACCTTTGAAGGTCAAATACTGGAGAGTCCTTCCAATATTCTAAACGGTTTTTCAAATCTTTTTAAACAATCCTATACTGCCTCTTCCCCTTTTCTACCCAATTACGGAACAGATAATAATCACTTTTTAAATATTACAAGCTTCAGTGAAAAGGAAGTTTATGATGCATTAAGATCACTTAAGCCAAAGAAGACTACCGGACCAGTTGATATTCCAGCTTTCATTCTAAAAGATTATGCTTCTGTACTTGCTCGTCCTCGTATTAATTAACATTTGTTTAAAATTGGCTAGAATACCAAGGATATGGAAATCCTTAAAGGTCTGTCCCATTTTTAAGAAAGGAGATATATCAAATATATCAAATTATCGGCATATCTCTATTATATGCAACTTTGCAAAGGTTTTTGAAATCCTTATGGAGCGAGTTATAAGTCGACATGTAAGTTGCAATATAATTACAAATCAACACGGTTTTATGAAAAGTCGTTCAACAGTCACTAACCTTTTGACCATTACACAATATATTGCTGAATCTATTAACAACAGAGCCCAAACTGATGTGATTTACACAGAGTTCTCTAAGGACTTCGACATACTTGACCATGGCATTTTGCTTAACAAACTTGTATTTGGATTATCTCCATCTTTAATTGCAATCTTTGGATCCTGTTTATGGGACCGAAAGCAATATATACAACTCAATGGTTTTAAGTCTCCCGAATATACCGCTTCTTCCGGTGTTCCACAAGGGTCGAACCTGGAGCCACTGCTTTTTATTATCTTTATTAATGATATTGCTGAAGTTATAGATGTATATTTCCATTTGTATGTCGATGATCTAAAACTATACTGCCTCGTGGAGAATATAGGTGATTTCGAAAACCTATCGGAAAATTTAAGGCGTGTAGTTGAATGGTGTTACCGTAATAACTTGCCACTAAATCCGGATAAATGTAAAGCTATGCCTTTGAGTTTAAAAACAAGTATACTATTCTTTGATTATACAATATAAAACGTTGCCCTTGAGCGACCGGAAACATTTAGGGATCTTGGCGTCAGGTTTGACACTGCACTATCAACTAATAAACATATCAATAATGTTGTATTCTCCTCGTATCGCAGGTATGGAGTAATTGCTCGTATTTGTAGTGATTTTAAAGAAAGCTGGACCTTGAAATCCTTATTCTACGCTTTTAAAGTTTTAAAGTTAGAATATGCTTCAGTTGTGTGTAGTCCGTTTTATCATCACTATATAGATCGAATAGAAGCTATTCAAAGACGATTTCTAAAACTGCTAAGCCTAAACACTAAAGGCAATTATCCGCTAATAGGCACACCTCACTCTGAGTTATTACAAAGGCATAATTTTTTCAGTTTTGAAAGAAGGCGTGATTATTATAGTGTAGTTACTTATAAAATGATTAACAGTATTATTGACTGCCCAACCTTATTGGGAAACTTTAATATTTGCATTCCCAGAATTTCATCCAGACACCCCAGTTCTTTTTATGTAAATACATCTCGCACAAATATTCTGGACAATTCTCCGCTCCATACCGTGTGTAAAATGAGAAATTCTGTTAGCAATGATTTGGATATATTTTACTGTGAGCTGTCGGACATAAAATCCCACTTTTTATCTTGATTATTTAGTTGCTTCTTAGGAAAATTTAATTATTATGAATGTACTTTTAATATTCATGTTCAAAATCGATGTTGTATTCACTATATACTGTCAATTCCTACTCTGTAATTGGGTTTGACCTGTAAGAGTATTGTATTAAAAAAAATAAAAATAAAAAAAATAAAAGATAGTTTAGCTGAACCTAACTTTGTTAAAACTTATTCTCGGTTATCAGATGGGATATTTGAAGTTTGTCTTTCCGGGAACTGTATAAAGCAGTGCCGGTTTATGAAGTTATAATCATATGACTAAATTTTCTATTGCTGTAACAAATACACTGAAAATTTATATTGTTTATAGGTGGGCAATAACCACTAAAACATCAATTGAGACTGATAACCGAACTATCGCTGTTGATTCAAAATTCACGATTCCAAATTTGAACAGAATATTGCCGTTTATCTCGTCGGCAATTAATTCAGAATAGAATCTCCACCAATCCTGTTGGTCAGGGTGGCACAAAGAATATCTCTATATGTAGTTTTTCCCATGCTACGCTGCCTTGCACTGTGCTGTGTCACCTGCGTCTCAATTTGCACCCGGCTTCAGTCTTTTGAAATGATGTCTGTAATTTCTCTTAATTTTATATTTTTCCCATGAATCAGGATATTTAATAGTAGAATAATAAATGTTCAATGTGTTTCCCTTCTTCATTTACAAATGTATTCAAACGAACCAATAAATATTGAAAACATTTTAATAACAGTTGACAGATTAATAAAATTACTAACTGACAATTCGAAAACATAAACTGCTCATGGGCTCCTAAATAATTCATTTAAAATTAAAAATTGCAAACTTTTTTTATCTGATTTTGTAGCCATTTTCGAAAAAGTTTAAAGAAAATTGGATTATGAACTTTCTACCGGCGTAATATTGATTTTTTCTAGGAGCAAGTTACAATTTTATTTCTGATATAACCTAATAAAACTTACAAAATGTGGAAAAATATAGTGAGACACTATATATTGAGAGTATTATAACTATTTCTGAATTTTTCATTATTTGAATTCAAGCATGTTTTGGATTTACGTTGTTTTATTTTCTAGATTATTAATAAATAGTATATTATACACCAAGGTAGAGAAGAGATGCGAAACATATCGGGATAATAAGTTCCGAGGCTGGAAAATATCTTCTCTACCATGGTTTATATTTTATTTTTTCCACTACTAGAATAATTAATCATTTTTACAATAATTTGACATTTCCTTATTTCTTGTACCAGAAGTTAATGAAAAATTAGCTCGTACTAGCAGAGAAATATATCTTCCTGATCGAACACAGTATAAATAATGGTATCTTCTAATGCTAGTGGTGGAAAAACATTTTTAATGATCGTAATTGATTTACTAGAAATAGAATAAACTAATATTTTATATCGAAATATATTAGTAAACTTTTATCTTTTAGAATAAGTATGGCCACTATCTACGCAGGAGTAACTGATCCATTTAACAACGATCAAAACCTTAATCAATTTAGAAACCTATACGCAAGTACTCCCGGAATCAAAATCCATGAAAAATTTAGTCCTATCACTTTGGAAAACAATATCGGTATTATTGAATTGGCGGTACCATTTGACTTGAATGAAAGAGTTGCGCTAGCTAATTTACCAAAACAAAGTGACGCCGTTAACGATTTTGTAGGACAACAAGGTAGAGTTAGCGGTTGGGTAAACGCACGTTTTCACCGTCCAGAAGTTTTGGTAGCCATCAACAACACTATCATTTCTAACGTAGAATGTAACAGAATCTTCGGAAATGTAAAAGAGTACGAAATTTGTCTGTCGGGTGAAGGATCCCGAAGAGCCTGTGCAGGAGACGAAGGAGGTCCGTTAGTTATTGGCAACACTGTGCAGGGTATTATTTCTTACAGGAATGGAAATTGTCAATCAACCAATCCTACTGTTAATACTAAAATCGCACCATTCTTGAATTGGATCGAAAAAAATTCAGATTATAGGCAATAATTGAAACTACTTTTTGTTTTCAGTAATAAATTACTTTTTGTTTTTTATTGTTTTATTGATTATTTAATTCAATTGATATACTGATATATAAATTATCTTCAAAGTGGCCAGCACGATTAAAGTGTAGCTAATTTTACGGCGGTTCTTAAACTGAAAATTGGTATGGGTGATTTAAGGACCCTCTTTTAAAAAACAGAGACATGGAAATTTACATGTTAAAAACTGAATTCTCGATTTTAGTTTTCTCCGTCACTTTTGTACCAATTCATGATACCAAAATATGGATCAGACTTTCCTACATATGCGAAAGTTACTCTTAAGTTTACGTTGATTCTTTAAAAGGTCCGGAAGTAGATTCAAACACAAAATTCTTTGATGGTATTAGCGACCAATCAAAATTTGTAAAAAATTACACAAACAAAGATGATAGACGTCTATTTAACGTTCATTTGCATACAGATTTAGGTGATAAAATTTCAAATAGAGGTCTAATTTTTACAACTTTTGATTGATCGCTAATACCATCGGATGACACATTGTTTGAATCTACTTCCTGACCGTTTAAAAGACCAAGGTGGACTTAAGAGTATCGTTAGCATACGTAAGAAAGTCTGATCTGCATTTTGGTATATAATATATCATGAATCGCTATAAAGGTGCCATTTTTAAAAAGTTTCTCGCCTGTGGTTCGTCAGATCTACTTTGTAAAAGTAAGATTTGTTTCGAAATAAGGCATATTGATTTTTTTCCAGAAAAAAAAAAAGAAATCTAGTAGGCCGCTGCCGTAAAATTTGACACATCCATTCAATCGCTATTTTAGTACACGCCCGCTCGTGAAGCGGCTTCAAGGATCTAATATTGTGCGTGTGCTGTATCAAAAAAAAAATGAACATGTTTCGACCAAAATAAAATTGTAATAAAAGCAGGAGTACATCATAAATGAAACAATTCTAATTGAATGGAAGTGGCCTTCACTTTTTTTTAGCTGAATCGGGCGTGGGAGATTCCACCTGCACTGAGGCTATAGGCCTATTGTGCCCCGCCAGTTTTCACATCAGACCAGCACTCCTGACAAAGTCAAGAATTGATCAGATGTTACCTTTCGCTATCTCTTCGGGTTCAGGATACTGTACCCGAAAGTGCCATTCCCTTACCCTGTTCAGGTCCCGGCAATAGCATAATACATGAAGAGGAATTTCGCCCCCTTCCTCACATCGTACATATGGAATCTTCCGATACTCCTATGAGGTTGTGTTTTCTGAGCCCGTAGTGTCATGTCAGGCCACCCAGTGCAGTTTTGAGCTCACATGTTTTTATGCATAGCTGCAGATTGTCTATGCTCGTAGATGGACCTTCTATAAGTGCTTTAGACTGTCTTAGTTTTTCGGCTCCTTTCCTTTTATGCCCTCATGCCCAGGCACCCATTCAAAAGAGTTATCTTGTTGTATTCTGCTAGTTCATTTAGGTTATTATGGCTGTCTAATACTAGGTTGGACTGTTTCTCTACACTTTGTGTTGCTTTAAGGAATGCTTGTCTCTCTGCGAGTATACGGATTCTCTTATTTCTAAGATCCTCGCACAACACACATTTATACAAGCATGTATCCCAGTTATTTTCGCTTGAAAGACCGTTGCCATAGATCCCAGATTTAGAATGCAAGTCCTCCCTGAATTCATATGATAGGATCCAGCACCTGTGCTGTCTTCTGTTTTGAACCCGTCCGTGTCTTAACCTCACTCTTTCTGTCCCTTTCAGGTATGTTTACCCTGAAAGGTTTCACAAAGTTGTAAGTGCATTCTATCCGATGGCATAGTTAGCACAGGATAATCTCGTATCTGTAATCAGAAGACATGCTACCCTCTGCCTAGCTGCGTTCTCGCTGTTCGCTTTATGCCATCATATTAGAGAGGCGTAAGTCACGGCAGGTATCACAATCCGAGTATGGAGCGAATGCACCTTTTCCTGGTTGAGACCCCACTTAGAACCATCATCTTACAGGCCCAAAGGGCTCTTAGAGCTTTTTCCGTTGCCCTACCTGTATGGGTAGAGAACGTTAATTTGTTATCTAGGATAACTCCCAAATGTTTAACCTCTGATGTCAGTTTTAGCTGTTTTCCCAATTTGGATCGTCCCTTTATATTTAGGTTTCTTCTCCTTGTGAAGGCAACAACTGATGTTTTCGCCGGGTTCGTGGATAATCCCTATTCCCGGCGTCATCTTTCTACAATGTGTATTCCATTAGATACAACTGCATCAATCTTTCCATTTATAATAATACTTACATCGTCAAAAAATGCTTGTGCGTAGATATTTTCATTCTCTAACTCACTAAGAACATCATAAACCACCAGGCAGCACCTTAGTGGGGAGAATACTCCCCCTTGAGGGCACTCCTTGCTAGCAACGACTTCCCTTCTTACGTAATGCTCTGAGCGGCTCCTCGCCTCCGTATAGCTCCCATTATGAATCTGTATGAAGTCGAATCGAGGGCCACTTCTATGTCTAGAAATGCCGCTATTGCAATTTCTTGACAGTCAAATGTTTGTTCCGCCTTCCCAGATTTGTATGCGAATAAGTTTCGATGTTTCCGATTGTCTACCAGTACCTCGTCCCTTATATATCTGTCAATTGTAACGAAGCCACTAAAATACCGGCATTATTCATTTTTTCATCCCGGTTTTCGTTATATTTTTATTTATACCGAGAAACGCACAAACCTCGCGCATTTCCTACTCTGTCAAATCGCGAAAAGAGAGGAGACCGCTACCGCCGGGCCGGTCCAGATGGCAGCCGATCGTAAGATTAGTTGAATCCTATCCAGTGCCAGCAACAGTCGATTAGTAGAGAGCTCCGATGACGCCAGTTTACCCGTAAGATAATATCAATTGGTAAATAAACATTAGTAGTCCAATATTTCGAGAATTAATAAATTTAAGAATTATTCAATAGGTATTCCGCGCAGGTCTGTCTCCCTCCAAATATGACTAAGAGTAGGGAAATATTGGTTAGTTCTGTCGCAATTTTTAGTTTAATTTTCAGTTACAACTGAACCAGCCAACAGTCTAGCACGCAGCCCAGCACCGTCCGTAAGAATACCGGTGAGACATACATATTATTGTTTATAGATATTATTACATTTATCATCAAAGTTCTATCTGTTTTAGCGAGGGAAATAACCGAAGACCAGTACTCTCTGTGGCTCGATTACATTTAATTGTACTTTGCGTCGAGATACCGAACTGATTTTAATTTTGATATACCGAAAAGCAACAGCCGACGGCAGGTACATTCTGTGGCTCGTTTACATTGTGCCTTCCGTCGCCGTATTAAAATAGCTATTTAATTATAAGTTTATTATACCGTAAGCAATAATCGTCGGCAGGGACACTCTGTGGCTCGTTTACATTGTGCCGTCTTTTATATACCGAAGGGAAAGAACCGGCCTCAAGTACTCTCTGTGGCTCGATTACATTAAACTTAACGTCGACGCTTTAAAATTGGCTGTCATTGCGCTACCGAAAGGAAAATCGACGGTAGGTACATTCTGTGGCTCGTTTACATTGTGCCTTCCGTCGCCATGATTCATTTTGTGAAATACCGAGAAGGAATAATCGTCGGCAAGTACTTTCTGTGGCTTGATTACATTGTACTTTCCGACGACCCGTTAATATCAGGGACCCGGACCAAAATGAAATTGACGGTTCGATTCGGTTCCGGTTCTTATCATATTTAAAAAAAAACGGTCCGGTTCCGGTTCTCAAAAAACAATTTCGGTTCGGTTCGGTTCGGTTCTACCAAATTTTTTTCGGTTCGGTTCAGTTATTTCGGTTTGATTGAATTTTTATAGTAGGTATGTACAGGGTTATTCATAATAAATTACCCACCCCTTATTATCGTTATTTCATATTGACACAAAAAGTTTCAAGTACGGTTATAACTGTTTTTTGTTAAAATGCTATCAAATGTACAGTAGCGTGCAGATTTTCGGTGATACAAAAAAATTATATTATATTTCTTAGTTTGCGTCCCATTATCAAATAATCTTGGAGTTTGAAGAAACCGTATGATAAAAGCACGATAAAAGGACTGTGGTTTGGAGTGTTCTATATTAAATATAAAAAAATTAGCAACGAACTTCAGCTGCTAACCTGAAATACAAAAGCTAACCCTGTTATCAAAATTTTGACGTTACCTATCTTCACTTTATTTATCTTTTTTCAGCTGTGTGGTTTTATTATTCAGCTACTTTCAGTCATAAAAACTATGGGGTTCAGTGAGTCTTACTGGTCACGTGAATCGCTATTCCAGCCAACTAACAAAGCATATGAAAAAGGCACAAGAACCGAAAAAAAACCTAAAAAACGGAAAAAAATCATTTTTATTTCGGTTCGGTACGGCCCAGTCCATAAAAAATATTTTTAATAAAATATCGGTCCGGTTCGGTTCCGGTCCTGGTTAATGTAAATGATTGCTTATTCACTGCCGCCGTTCACATCCGTCACATTTTGATTGTTTGTTGACTTTCG
Organism: Neocrepidodera transversa; assembly: GCA_963243735.1. Classification (NCBI taxonomy): domain Eukaryota; kingdom Metazoa; phylum Arthropoda; class Insecta; order Coleoptera; family Chrysomelidae; genus Neocrepidodera; species Neocrepidodera transversa. The sequence continues at coordinate 26,991,070 of OY725343.1, read as the reverse complement.
CTTTCCCCCTGGTCGTAGATTTCGCTTTTAATATTTGAACTCCTTGCACACTCCCCCTTTTACCGCCTGCACTTAACATTTTGTTTACGTAGCTATTGATTAATAGAGATTATTATTATTTTATATGGAATTTTCTTTTTCTAAATCGGATCTGAGTGATAACAGCCCCTGGAGTATTTAATCCTCCACTCACGCAGCCCGCGCAAGTGGTCTTCACACTATAAATGAAAGGTGGCGCCCGAGGTAATCCGAGACCTGAACCAAAGCGTTAAAATGACCCGTAACGACCGAAGTGCGTTACAAATTTACAAACAGTGCGTTACAAATCTAAAGTTTTTAGTAAGAATGATGTCAGACTGATGGGTCTATGAAGACAACTCTTGTGGACCTCCATTTTTCTGGTACATACCCCAATGCCAGGCCGGCACGGAGTAGTTGGCACAGCGGGCCTTCTAGCTTCTCCTGTCCCTTCTGAAGAAGGGCCGGGAATATGCCAACATGTCCAGCTGTCTTGTATGGCTGAAATCTTCTCAGGGCCCATGCAAGTTTGGTTCTGTTTACAACTTTGTTTGTCAAGGTCCAGTCCTGTTTTGTGGCCTTGGCTACTCGGGCCACCACAGTACCGTTCTCTTGACTTTGGTTAAGTAAGCAACCCAAGAAGTGTGAGTTTAATTTATACACTATGTTCACCGGCCATGCCATGTGTACAACACTTCTGATCGATAATCAATTTGATATAAATTATTGATTATCTTGATTATATCACTCTCTGTCAGTAGATACAACGTTCTTTAACTTTAACGGTTCTATAACTAATGACAATGACGTTTAGATTGTGACAATTGTATAATAAATCAACTTGTAAAGTTTTATTCTAAACGTCATTGCCTTTACTTATTGAGTCTTTAAAGTTAAAGGACGTTCTATCTACTGACAGATAATGTAATAATGTCCTATATTGTTACTTCATTAATAATCGATAATCATTCACCATTTACTGACTAATAACTGATAATCACACTTGGTACTTTTAATGCTAAAAATCTAGTAGGTATGCTGTCATCTTTGTCATTGCTTTTGTACTGTAAATGTAAATTATTGAGCTGTCAAATTTTTAAAATGTCATTAATTCGTGATATAATCTATTGAATACAACGAGTGGTATCGTGTCTATCGATAATCCCATAAGTTAATGCACTCAACGTGTTGTCAAATTATAATTTCACTCGTCCTGCGGACTCGTGAAAATATTTGACATCACGTTTCGTGAAATAACTTATGGGATTATTGACAGTCAAGATGCCACTCGTTGTATGATATATGATTATATGGATTTTATTTAGATTTGTTGTACGCAGACCAATCTTTAGGGTATTGCTATTATTTTATTTTATTCTGTTATCTTGTTTGTAATGATCTCTAGTGGGGTATCTTACTGACGAAGGTTTTGATGATGGCTTTATAAGCCGAAAGCGCTCAGCCGAATTTTAAAAAAAATAATATATTTTACACACTCATGTACTCTTTTCCACTCTGCCCCAATAAATTTTTAGCAGTTCTATAATAAATAATTTATTAGTTATGTAGGTAGGTACTTGCATTTATTTTAGATTAAATATTTCTTTAGCGCTCGGATTAAATTCTTTCTCCTTCTTTCACCTCTCTCTGTCCTAATATGTTTTATCGGCACTATACTTTCCGCATAAAACATTCCTTCCGGTGTTTCTTTAGATCACTTAACAAAAAAAATCCAACTCAATTTATAAAAATCGGAATCGTAGGTATTAGTTTTACAATAGAACCGGATTAGACTTACGTGACCTAAATGGAATTCACACCGTCACAAGGATTTATTAATTTTCACCTACTAGATAATTAGGAACTGAAATTCTTACGTGGACACCCACAGTTACGTCTATTATATAAATAAAAATTGTTTGTCTGTTTTAAATTGTATTGGTTATTGACAACACTGTTTATGGTATTTTACATGAATGGAAATTATCAATCAACAAATTCTACTGCTAATACTGAAATCGTTGAAATATTTTTTGCTATTTTTAATCTATTATTTTCGGTATTTAGTTAATTGCATTATTTTGTATTGAAACCGAATACTGGCATATAGCTTTAAATAAGAGATTTACCGCCTACTATATAATTAGAAACTAGAATTGTCACCTCGGCACCCACATTTATGTACATTTATATAAAAATATAAATTGACTGAAAATTATTTTCTCTATTTAAGAATGTTCGGTTGACAGGCGGGATAATATTCAGAAGCATTTCAAATATATATCATATAATTCTTGAAACAATTATTATTTCAAAAAAATTATTTTATGCGTGATCCGCAGAATATGAAATAAGCACAATTTTATGTCTGTATGTGAACTTTAAAATATGCAAAAACAAATTACAGGAATTCTGATATAAAAGAAATTTGTTAAAATAAATGAATAATTATTTAGAATACTCCAGTAAATAACAAAATTAAAAATAAAATGTGGTGTCCCACAATTACGTATTTGTTATACTCATTGAACTAGCACACATCCCGAACATTTTAAATTATTGAATCAAGGAATAGTGGTTAATGTGCGCAACTCACAAATTATACAATGTATCAGGGTTTTCCGGGACCGTTCTTTAATAACTAGATTGATTCATTGCAGCATCGTGGGTTCATTGCTTTCGTTTCTTTGTCTACTGCACCCAGTCTATTAGACTTGTTCCCTATACTAGTTTGTACAGGTTCTATATTGGCTATTTTTGCAGGAGTCTTCTGGATAATGTTTTGGTTTTCTACATATTCTTTGCCTTCTGTACACAAGAAGTGGAGTGTATTCTCGGCCCCTTTATCGTATTATCTACATTTAAGATCATAGTTGTATAGCCCCATTTTATTTAGATGTTCTATGGTGGGAAGGTGTCCCGTGAGGAGCCTTGTAGTAATTCGTAATTGATTCCTACTTATTAAAGGCAGTTCTTCAGCTATGTTATTTTGACGGCTCATTTATATACTTTTTCCCGTGTAGTAGCCCGGGTATATTGTCCCAGTACAATTTGTCTGCTTGCTTGATCCTATCTTTTATATGATTCCTGAACATACGCTTTGCTACTCTCATCGCTGGTTCTGGACCAATTAATGAGGTTACCGAACCGCTTCTTGTGACCTCGTAAGCCTTTTCGTTTCCAGCCATGCCTTTGTCTGCTGGGACCGACGATTAAAATACCTAATTTTGAGTCGCTAGTTTCCTAAGGTTCTTCGCCGCATTCCGATACCAGTCTAGATGTCACCTTTGGGCAGCTTAGAGTAGATTATGATTCTTTTTCCCTCGTGGGCCCTCGTATTACTATTTTTTGCGCATTCGAGTATAGACCTCTACCTGGAATACAGAAGTATATATTATTCCTTCGCAGTATATACCAGTTCCAGTTCCCACTTCGGTTTTTGACCCGTCTGTATACCAGGTTTTTCCTTTAGGTTTTGTCCTGAAATCTGTGTTTGTATTCAACTCATAGCAATCATAATTATATATAGGAATATATACTAGAATATCGATGGTTCAGCTCATTTCGATCTTAATTATTATCCTTCGAGTATAGACCTCTGTCTAGAATAGAGAAGTATATATTATTCGCCCGCAGTATATACCAGTTCCAGTTCCCACTTCGGTTTTTGACCCGTCTGTATACCAAGTTTTTCCGTTAGGGTTTGTCCTGAAATCTGTGCTTGTATTCAACTTATAGAAATCATAATTTATATACGGATATATACTAGAATATCGATGGTTCAACTCATTCCCGTTCTTAATTATTATCCTTAGATCTTTATTGAAGCTGTATTTAGCAGTTATATGGTCTGTACTCATCCAAGCATGTTACTTCCTACATGATTTAAATTTGTGTGTCCCAGTCTATGATTTTATTCATAGAATGGTGAGCTCCGTGCCGTTGTAGAGGCATTCGTGCCTTCACCATTATAACGTATTGTAATGGCGGAAGGTCAAGCAATGTTTCCATAACAGCTGTAGGTGTTGTTTATGTTCCCGCTATTCCTAACAAGGCAACTCTTTGATCTTGCAAAATTTGGAGATAGCAGTCCGTTAATTTATCTTTGGCCACCAGACCAGAGATCCATATATTACCATGGGTAGAACTACCATATTGTACATACAGCGTACCATTTTTGGGTTGAACCCCCATATTTTTCCATACGTACGTCTAGCTATCATTAAAGTAGCATCCGCTTTCGTATGTATTTTAAGAATCTGGAGGTTCCAGGTAAGTTTTAGGTCCAACATTACCCCAAGATATTTTACTCTCCTTTCAGATTTACCCCTTCATCATGAAGCCATAGTGAGCTAAGGCCCTCTAAATTCTTCCATTTGGTGAATGCTAGTATGTTGGAATTGGATGGTTTTATTTTTAAACCCTTATGTTCTGTCCAGAGCATGACTGAGTTTGGGGCGATCTGAAGTCGTTCCCTAATCGTATTATTAAATTTTCCTTGGTATAATATGACAAGGTCATCTACACATTCTAATGTTTTGTGTCCTTCTTCTTGTAGGCTTCGCAGCAATCCATCTATTACCAGATTTCATAGCAGAGGAGATAGAAACGCCCTGTGGACAACCTCTGTTCACAGAGCTGCCTTTTTCTCCCCCATCAGAGAAATATATTAGTCTATTCCATAGCATTCAGTCTGTCCACCTACAGCACGTTGCGTTAATACCCGAGTTTCCTGACGCTCTGACTATTGCATCTAATGACGTGTTGTCAAAAACTCCTTCTTGTTCTAGACAGGCCGCTAGTAGTGCATCTTTCGTTTCCATGGCATTTTTAGCTCTGTTTACAAGCTGATGTAATGCAGTTTCTGTAGACACGCCTGCTCTGTAGGCATATAGGTCTCGTTGTAGAGGTCTTTCAGCCAATACGCCGTCCCTAATATGTATGTCTAGCAGTTTTTCTACTGTCTTTAGTACCAAAGATATAAGGCATATTGGTCTTATAGCTTTTGCCGTATTCTGTCTAATTTTTCCAGGCTTGGGTATAAATGTGAATTTAATAAGTTATATACACTAGAGCCAAACTTGCTCTTAGTATTCCGCACAGCCTCTATTGTAGGGTATTACCTCTGTAATGTAGTATAATGTAATGGTCTAGGATTGCCATGCAATGTGGGATAGTAAGGTAGCAATTTAGAGTTTCTCAATATTAGGAAGATAAACAGTGGATACTTTCAACAACAATTTATTTACTGGTACATGTTTACTACAATATAATAAATCGATAACTTGTCTATAATGAATCAGGAATGAATAATGAATCAAGAATCAAGAATGACAAATCAAAAATAAATGAAAGTGACTTGTAGATATACTATATTCAGAAAGAAATTAAAAGCACTAAAGTAAGCATATAAAACAGAAGTTGTTAAATTAGGTGTTTTGAAATGAAGTAAATAAACGTTGAAATTATGTGATTTCTAATTAACGCACATTACAGGTAATTGGATTGCTATTTGACACATTTTATTATCTTCAATAAATAACTGGTGATACTTTAAGAAAACATCAAATATTTAAACTAACAAATAACTGTAATTCAAATATGTATATCTGGCTAACATGGAATATTCATCTTACCATTTGTGTATAAGGATCCATTAAGATATAACTATTAGTGCTCTTATTATTTTCTACAACATATGGTCTAGAAAAAGGTAATTGTAACTTGGCACATACTTTTTTGCTATTTAATAGCCACTCTTAAACTCCTAAGATTAAGTCTCCTTTTTTCAAAACTCATAGGTTCGTTTATTTTTCTCTTCCTCTTACTAATATAATTTTCTTTATTAAGAAAGGCCTATTCGGAATTATAATAGGCAATTTATTCATAAAATTACGTATATTATCTAGTTTATTTGCCCAATGCTTTTGTTCATGATGAGTTGATACTAACATATTTATGTAGGTTCTGTATGACTATTCTTTAAAAAATCTTTTTAATCTGTCACTAATAAAATAAATACCATTATGCAATATGCAGTTACTAGATTTTCCAACTTCTTGTTGAAATATTTCTAATTTTCCTTTTACTGTTTTAGTTTTTATTTGATATTATTTTATTACGTATGTCATATTATATAGAAAATATCAATGTCAAAATTAGCTTTATTATAATGGACCAAAATTTGGTATAAATATATGAATCCGTTAGAAGTTATAGACCCATTTACAGCCGGTATGCTGCAGTAGAGAGGAATACTAACAAGAAACATCATATGCGAAATCAAGGCGATGAAGTGAAATTGCTAGTCACAAAGATACAATACAAATACGTTAATAGTCGAACAACTATACATACCAGTTAGTTTTAATGAAGGAGGAAGGAATTACCAAGTAACCATGAAGCAAGATGACAACGAAAACCATAAAATAGGAAATATAAGAAGATGATCGGAACTACAACGCCTAAAGGTATTCGGATATAAAGACAAGCCTAAAAATTATATTTAATAAAAATTAAGTTAAAATATACATATATATCGGGAAGATAATAAGTTGGTCAGAACCAATCTTTTATTTAACTTTGGATATTTAATTTTTACACTAATTTTAATCTTTCATAGTTCGGTAACCGTAGTGGCGTATTTAAAAAATATCTATTATTTACAGTATATTATGCAACGATAATAGCCATTAATACGAGCATGTTATAGGATACGAAACGAGCTGCAAGCGAGTTTCGTATATAACATGCAAGTGTACTCATGGTCATTACATGAGAGTTGCATACGCTATTTTTTCTACTCCCATTAATAAACAAAATACATATTTATTTTAGGACTTTCATCTGTGTAATATATTTATTATATCGACGCTACTGAACTAAACGTTCTTGTGATCATAGGTTTAGGTTGTTATTTTACATGTCATGTAGTTGTCACATTACATATTGTATATCGTGAATTCTATTGAATAAAGTTATATTGTTTAATATCTCTGTTCACAACAGTTTATTCAATAGTTTTTCTAATTATGGATCGATTTCTTCGCCCGGAGAAATTAGAATTGGATCCCGCATCTCCAACTGCCGCTAAAGAATGGACCCATTGGCTGAAAACGTTTGAAAATTTTATTGACAAAGTAAAAAATATTACCCCAGAAATAAAATTGGATCTATTAACTAATCACGTTTCATCATCAGTATATTCCTATATAAATGAATCGGTAGATTATGATGAAGCAATTAGTACTCTAAAAGCATTGTATGTAAAGAAGGTGAGCGAAATCTATTCCAGACATAAACTTGCAACACGTTCTCAAATACAAAATGAATCAGTAGATCAATATCTGTGTGCGCTAAACATATTAGGTAAGGATTGCGACTTTAAATCTATAACAGCAACTGAGAATAGAGATGCATATATAAGAGATTCTTTTATAAATGGGCTTAACGATGCGAAAATTCGGCAAAGACTTTTAGAAAATACAACTCTTACTCTTGATCAGGCTTACTCGCAAGCTAGAGCTTTAGAAATGGCAGTTGTCCAGTCGAATTCATTTACTTCTGGTAATTTAAATGGAATATCCCAAAATGTTTCTTCCGATAACATAATCGAATCGCAAGTAAATTCAATTGCTTCAACCAGTAAGTGTTACTTTTGCGGAATATCACAAGATTCTCGTAACAGTTGTCCTGCACGTGAGGCTTTTTGCAGAAATTGTAATAAAAAGGGGCATTTCTCCAATGTATGTCGTTCTTCTAAAAGAAAAATAACGGCTAGTAGCTTACCCCAACAAGAAGAAGCATCAGCGAATACTTGGAACAATTCTTTCTTAGCTGCTACGGGGCCTGCTTGCTTAGAAAAGACTTTAATCGATGTGACGATCAACTCTAAACCTGGAACGGCATTAGTCGACAGTGGGTCATCTCTAAGTTTTATAAATGAATCGTTTGTCAAATCATTAAAAATAGATCTAACCGCGGACTATGCAAATATTTTAATGGCTTCTAGTTCCTTGACATGCCAAATACAGAATAGTTGTAAAGTTAATTTGCAAGTAGCCGAAAACATCTATAAAAATGTTAAAATGTCAGTATTACCAAAAGCCTGTGCGGATGTCATTATTGGTCAACATAAAGCTCTGCATGTAGATTTTGGAGGATCTCGATCGACTCTTACTATCTGCAATCTAATGGCTGCTGAAGTACCTAAATCTTTATTGTTTAGACACTTATCTCCCGATATAAAACCTATAGCAATAAGATCTCGTAGATTCTCAACGCAAGATCGTGACTTTATTGAAGATGAAATTCAAAAAATGTTGCATGAAGGAATTATAGAAGGAAGCAATTCACCTTGGAGAGCGCAAGTAGTTATTGTATCCACAGAAAATCGAAAGAAAAGAATGTGTATTGACTATTCACAAACGATAAATAAATTCACCCTATTAGATGCATATCCCCAGCCAAGAATCGACGATTTAGTAAATAAAGTGGCTCAATATAAAGTGTTCAGTACTATCGACTTACGTTCAGCTTATCATCAAATCCCAATACAGAATAAAGACAAAATTTATACTGCTCTTGAAGCGAATGGCAAACTATATCAATTTCAGCGAATTCCTTTTGGTGTGACGAATGGCGTCTCTGAATTTCAAAGAGCTATTGACACGATTATCGAGAACGAAAAATTAGTTGGTACTTATTCATATCTTGATGACGTAACCGTTTGTGGAATCGATAAAGCTGACCACGATAAAAATTTAGAACATTTTCTACAGGATGCAAATCAATACAAATTAACCTTAAATACTAAAAAAAGCAAATTTGCGATAACGCAAATTAAGCTACTGGGATACGTTATTGAAAACAACATAATTCGACCTGATCCGTCCCGACTAGAAGCTTTGTTACATTATCCTCTTCCCACTTATCTCAAGGCTATGAAACGAGTACTTGGAATGTTTGCGCATTACTCGACATGGGTGCCACGATTTTCAGAACGAATCGCACCATTAGCTCACTGCACAACATTTCCGTTGAATGATGAAGCTAAAGAGGCTTTTGAAGATCTTAAAACATCAATTGCAGAATCAACTGTCAAATGTATCGATGAATCATTGGAATTTGTAGTAGAGACTGATGCATCTGAAAACGCAATAGCTGCTACTCTTTCACAACAAGGTCGCCCGGTGGCATTTTTCACTCGATCTTTATCATCGTCAGAAAGAAATCACTCAGCTATCGAGAAGGAAGCTTACGCCATAATTGAATCACTAAGGAAATGGCGACATTTTCTACTTAACAAGCATTTTAAACTGATTACTGATCAACAATCAATCTCGTTTATGTTTAATTCCAAGATTAGTAGCAAAATCAAAAATGAGAAAATTCTACGCTGGAGATTGGAATTGTCTGAATATAAATATGACATTATATATAGACCTGTCCAATTTAATTCTGCAGCGGACGCCTTTACTCGGATTCACTGCAACCTAGCAACCAATGGTCAAACACTAGAACAACTCTGTCACCCCGGAGTTACGCGTTTATATCATTATATTAAAAGTAAAAATTTGGCATTTTCAATGGATGAAGTAAGAAGAATAACAAACATGTGCACAGTTTGCTGCGAATTAAAACCAAGATTTGTCAAGTTTTCAGGGAAATTAATAAAAGCGACGACACCGTTTGAGAGGTTAAACATCGATTTTAAAGGACCACTACCTTCGACATCTCAAAATCGATATTTACTGGTGATCATTGACGAATATTCACGATTTCCTTTTGTTTTTCCATGCTCCGACATATCATCAATGACAGTAATAAAGAATTTGCATCAACTTTTTACTGTGTTTGGAATACCATCGTACATCCATTCTGACAGAGGCTCTTCTTTTATATCGGATGAAGTTAAAAAATATCTAAACAAATATAATGTAGCGACTAGTCGCACTACACCCTATAATCCTCAAGGAAATGGACAAGTAGAAAGATACAATGGTACAATCTGGAAGACTATCATATTAGCGCTTAAGTCACGTGGGATACAGACTTCACAATGGGAAATTGTGCTTCAAGACGCCCTACATTGTGTTCGATCACTCCTTTGCACGGCCACTAATGAAACACCGCATGAACGAATGTTTCGACATCCCTGGAGATCACCGAATGGTGAGTCTATTCCATCATGGTTGTTGACTCCCGGAAAAGTGCTTATGCGTCGTCAGGTTAGGTCATCAAAATACGAACCACTTGTCGATGAAGTGGATCTAGTAGAAGCAGACGCTAATCATGCGTTTGTCCGATTACAGAATTGCCGAGAAATTACCGTATCTCTGAAACACTTAGCTCCATATGGTGAAGAAAAAGAAAAAGAAGTACCAATAGTTACGGATAACGATCGATCTCAATTGGAAATTCAAAGTGGAGCAGACACTCAAAATCAACTAGAAACTTCCAATCGCCCAGAAACTACTATCAGTGACATACAATCTCCGAGTACATTAGACTATCCTGGCATGCAGCTACCGCCGCCAAATTTTAAACCCGCTAGTACTGAAGTCCCACTAACTGAAATAAGAAAATCGACCAGAGAACGACGTATGCCAAATCATCTACAAGATTATGTCATTCAAACAAAGGAGGGGAAAATGTAATATATTTATTATATCCACGCTACTGAACTAAACGTTCTTGTGATCATAGGTTTAGGTTGTTATTTTACATGTCATGTAGTTGTCACATTACATATTGTATATCGTGAATTCTATTGAATAAAGTTCAGTTATATTGTTTAATATCTCTGTTCACAACAATCTTAAATGAAAAGGAACATTTTTATAACAATGAAAAAAATACTTTTTTTATATATTAATTAGTAACCATTTTAGAATACATTAATAAGTTAACCTTTTTTCTTATTGATTTTAAACAATTTAAAATATTTCACAGCTGTCAAAATAATTGTCAACTTCGCTGAAAAATAACTCGATTCTATTCGTTGAAAAATATGTACTATCAAAATAACCACCTACTTTGCTAAACATAATTCTATTGGCTGAAAGAGCTATATCTTAATGAAAACCAGTTTCATAATGAATCTCATTATGAAACTGGTATTAGTCTTTTAATTAGCGTATTATAAAATAGGAGTAGAACAAAAAATTTATAACATTATATATTGGCTAACTTACTCATCAACATCCAGACCAAATCACTGAACATATAAACTTAAAATTAGGACATTATGTTCCTTTTGTGATTTTGACATTGAAGGGGTTTTTTTAAATGCCTCTCCCATGATGGAATTATTTTTTCTCAATGTGATAAACTTAAAAAAAATAGTAGTTAAAAAACGGACAGTAATAAAAAACAGGAAAATAAATGCATCCAAATATTGATAAATATACTAAAAAAATAAAATAAAACAAAAAGTTTGAAGTAACAAAATAAAAAATACAAATAGAAAGATAAGAGTAAACAATTGTTCTATGCATCAAAAGTATTAATGAAAATATTAATATTACCTAACTAATAATTTTCAATATAACAGTACCACTTTAACAAATAGTTTTTTAATTCTGATAACTTGTTGCTGGTAAAATCAGTTTATAACGATGGTGGATTAATGAAATATCTCAAAATAACTTTCCACAGGCGGTAGCCAATAAAAAAAGCATTCTCTTGTTTGCTTTCATATTATACACATGTTCTTCAATCCTAATTAAGATTGGTATGAGATTATACATACTTTTCTCACTCTCACGCCTCGAACTACCATGTCCATTATGTCTTCTTGACACATTTTTTTTAAGTAATTAAGTCGGTTATTTTATTCCTCAACCCGATTATCGGTAATATAGGTTTCTACTGTATAGATATCGATCATTTTACCAAATTCAGGTTATTAATTGTATAGTTAATATTCGTAATTAACATTCTGCAGTTTTTAATCGTCTGTTTTATTATTTAATATCGAAATAATTTCTGTATGTTTTTTTTATATCTATTAACTTTTAAGATGTTTAATAGCTGTTCATATGTCAACCACAATGTTATTTTTTTACTGTTTAAATATATAGCAAATAAACAATATATTGTAATAACTTGATATCTCTAATTCTATGAAAGAAAATAACAAACTTACAAGAAATTTCTCACCAAAATTATAAATTTTATATTTATCCTGTTATCACGTTTATTCACTTCTGTTTTTGATTCAGTCTCCACACTTGGATGTAAGTCTTCCAAAATTTAAATTCTCTTCAATGCAAATAAACCAAAAAAAAAAAAAAATTGAAACCTTCTTCTATTTACTTCTTTTATTACATACTCCAACTTCTTGCAGTGATAATAATTTAACTTTCTTCCTTTCACCTTTTTTTATTTATGAAATAAAATTCATTTTTTAATACAATATTCAATAATGACAATCTAAAAAAGTTTTTATCTGACTTCTGTTTACTTTTTTCATTCATCAGTTTTTTTACTTACCCTTTTTATTTATTTAAAAACTTTTAACAATTAAATTATAAAATTCAATAATTCATGAAAATTTTTTTTTTATATTATTCGTTAAAACAAATCATGATGATTAGTAAAGAAATGAATTACTGAATTGGAGAATCATCTATACTATATTTAGGATCGGCATGAAATAATTATATTATTTAAGTAGTCAAAATCATAGACGTATTCTTTATGTTTTCGAGATCTGTAACTATAAGTGGTGCTGATCTTGTGTTATAACATTAAATAAAAATAAAATTTCTACATTGCACAATCTCTTTGATTTTATCTGTATATGGGCAAAAATGTATATTTCAAACTAATTTTAAAATATGCGCCCTATTATTATTTGTGTCTTTTACAATTTTTTTTTAATAAAAGACACATCGTGTTGTCAACCAATAAAAAAACTGTAATTTGCCTAATACGGTTACGGATGTTTGTTCTATTGACTTTGTTCATGTGTTAAATACTGCAACAAACAGGTTAATTATGACTTTATGGTTATGGGAGGTAATTACCTATTCTCCTCAGGAGATTTAATATATTTGACGGTTTCAGATTCTGTAGATCTCTCTCTTCTATCTGATATGCTCCTAGGTATTGTGCCCTTAGGTTTTGCAAAGCAGTGCATTCAGAGACCATAAAATCTGTATTCCTCTTGTTCGGCTCGTCCGAGCTTCTTAAGATGTCCTCTCAGCCGGAAATGCTCCGTTAGGACTCTTGGTAATATGCGAAGTTGTTTTTACTCAGATTTATATATTTTGTGGACCTCTTCTGGTTATATTTCATAGAAGGACTTTCGCTTGTCTCATTACTTGTAGATTACTCCAGTGGTTGGATCCTTTTATTTCCACTTCTCCTTTTAATTCTTCCAGTATCATGCTGTTACTGATCCCACAAAAGGGTTCAGGCCTCAGAAATGGTCCTTCAGCCCTTACTTTGGTGAGTTTATCTGCTATTTCGTTTCCCTCCCCACGGTATGTCATGAAACCCATAGGAGAGTGACCGTATTATTCTTGCATAGCTCATTTAGTTTTTCTAAGCATTCCTTGACCATCTTGGAGCTGATTGCGTGGGAGCTCAGCGCTTTGATGGCTGCTTGATTATCCGATATAATGACAATTTCTTGCCTGTGGAATTTCTTTTCGACTTTGAACTATACAGGGTGTCCCAAATTGATGTGTTTTGCAGGGTATCTCGTAAACTAGAAGAGATAGAAAAAAGCAGTTAAGATGTTACGACTTCTTTTTTTGTTAAAGTAACGATAGCCTAATTAAATCCTTAGTAGCTTCCTGCATTTGAAAGATACAGGGCGATTATTGGAAACTGTCGAAAACTGCAAGGTTCTATAACTTCTTAATTAAGAAAAATATAAAATAATTTTATAAAAACTTTTGATAGATATAATATTGAAGAGTTCAGTGGCGCATAAGAATTTTTTTTAGGGGTCTCAGTAAGGAAATATAATGCAAACTTATATTTTTTTAAATGGGACACCCTGTATATTTCGACGTTTTTTGTTTGGTTTTTCAATTCTCATTCGCCTGATATGACATATTATATATTTATTTTCAGTGGTTGGTGCTACAGTGCAAATAAACCATTTATCAATGTTATCAGGTGAAAGACCCTTAAAAAATTGAACACTTAGTAACGAAATTTAACATTTCATTATAAGGATACTGATGTGTGAAAATTTTATTCATCAAAATTATAATTAATAAAAAAAAACAGATTGAAAAAATTAAAACAATAAACTTATGCATTGCAGCCCTTGGGCACGTTCTTATTACTCCTGTTATGCATATACAGGCTAGAATATGGACCTTCGAGAGATTGCAAGGTTAGTTCTTCTACTCCAAGCAATCGATTTGTAAGTGATGATTAACCTCACAATATCTGTGTACAACAACTGCAGGATTTTTGGGATGCATCCCCAGTTTTTCCTCTCAAAGTTTCTGCATACCATTAAAACCTTAGTCGTTACTTCTTTTTCATGCTTATTCCAGAGCAGTTTATTGTCTAGGCTGAGTCCCAGACATTTCGCTTCTAGTTTCCACTCATTATGATGTACCCACCTAATTTGATGGTTTTGAGACGAAGGTTTTTTTTCCTCGTGAAGGTCGTGAAGGCTACAAGAGTGGTCTTGGTGGGGTTGATGTTTAGTCCCATCGTTTGGCATTCTTTTATTAGGTTAACCCCCTTTGAACTATGTCGCAAAGAGTGCTTGCAAACTTTCGTCTGGCTATTATGACTATGTCATCAACATATCTTTGGCAGGATATACAGGGGTCAGTCAAAATATGGAGGCCACTCCCCCTTGTGGACATCCTTTGGTAGCGCAGATGGAGATGGTGTCTTGCCCCATCTTTGTTTCTACTATTCTACTAGAAAGCAGTTGCGACATCCATTTGGAAGTAGTGATATCTACCCCTCTGTCATCGCGTGATCTTCTGACAGGCAAGATATCGTCCTACATTCGCTGAAGCAGAGCTGGGAAGATTCCGTCGACCCCTGGGAATTTAAATGGTTGAAAATTGTTCATGGTCCACCTTATCCGCCTGCTACTACATATGTGTCTAGCCATTTTAGTGACTTCCCTAGTAGGTCTGCTGTATCCCTTAAATTGTATTTTCTGTGGGGATGGGTTTGCTTCCAGAAAAGTGAGTTTCGAGTAGGAGCATTTCTCTTTCCTCTTCACTTTCAGTGAAGCTTCCGTTCGGCTTTTTAACTCCAGTACTGTATCGACTCTGCCTTTAGCAATGACTTTGTGCAGTCTTTCTGCAACGAGTGTTGAGTCTATCTCCTTACAGAATGTTCTGAAGCTATTACTTTTAGCATTCCTAATTTTTTGATGTAGGTGGTGAGTTTCTCATTGTAGCTCTGCCAAACTCCCTTGTACTTGGTCCTATTGAAGAGTTTCCATACTTCGGGTCTTAGCTTTGGCTCCACCAATTTTTTCCTTTCTGAACCAGACAGCCCGATTCATATACATTAATTATTGCCTCATTTACTTTCCTTAGGTCATTCTCTAGTTCAATGCATTCTAATTTTGCTTTCAGGTTGGTGTTGGAGGGTTCCTCATGAGGATAGGCTCAGGAGGGTCCGTCTCTAATCTGAACACAATTATTCTGTAATCAGATAGATAGGGTTCTCTCTATAAATCTTTTAAGTTCGATGTACTTAACCTGATGTCTAGTACTTCTTCCCTTACCCTAGTTACAAATGTGGGGGTGTTCCCTATGTTATGTATAATAAGGTTACCTTTTAAAATAAATTCACCTCTCTGATAGGTGTTCTTACTTTCCCCAACAGTGTTGTGTGTGTTGGCGTCGCATTCTAGGAGTAGTGGCAGTTTATTCCACTGGCTATACCCTACTTATCTTACTACCTCTGGAGGAGGTATGAATTATGACTTTAATAATATAAAAAAAGTATATTGGTATGGGGAAACGAACCTTGGATCTTTGGCTTGTTTGAAATAACAATATGATAGTCTTTCGTACAATATCCACTATCGGATTTTCTTCTGAGAAAAGTTCGCTATGGGACTTTATAAGGAAGTTTTTCATACAAAGTCCGATGTATAATAATAGTACCATACATGTAGGTAAGACATTTTTCCGCAAATCGGTAGAAAATTTTAATATTCCAGACAAAGTTAAGATTTCGTAACTGTTAGGAAATATTCATTTCCTTACTGTAAACGAATGATATTTCCCGTAAAGAAATGATATTTCCTTACAGTTGTCTACATTAATGATTGAAAACATATTCGTAATTTTCTCTTAATTCTTTGGCAATGATTCTAATTAAGCAGTATTCACTACCGTAACCAGCTCTGGAGGAGTCCCAGTAATGGAAAATTCATCATGACTTATCATTTTACACTGTTTGGCTTTCGAAAACACCAGCAATTAAATTTAAATGCGTCAAGTTTGACAATTCAATATTAATACGTTTCCATAGTAACGCAGCAATTTTATTACGAATTTCAAAGAACCGTTTATTTGTGAAAATTATTCGTGATTTTTTCAAAATTAATTAATATCTGTCAAATTTTAAACGATTGGTGAAAAAAGCCACATTCCTGGATTCAGTGTTGCTAATTCTCGGCTTGCGCCTCGACTTACCAATCTTCACAGTTGTCCAGGAATGTTAGACTTTTCCTACTCGGTAAACAATGTACTATATTAATACAAGGTTTGTTTTGGTTTCGTATTTACAACTGTTCGCAAATTATTTGAGAACTGCGCAGAACAAGTTGCGTAGTGGTATATATTTATTAAACCGATTCCGAACTCATTCTAGGAACCGAAAACTAAAATCTTCTTTTTTATTATCTGGCCTCTGTTGAGTTAGTTTATTTTATATTACAAAAATAGAAGAATATTTTATATTTATAGGTTATCGAGCATTTATAGCATAAAATTCTCTATTATTTTAGCATATAAAAAAAACTAAATTAATATGGAAACCCGTAAGTTATTCAGAATGTTAATTTTTTGGAAAAGTACAATTGGTTTAAAAAGCAATGGTTTCCTAATTATTTGCTTTTTATTTTTGTTTGATAATTTATAAATATATATTTTAATAATTTATAATTATATATTTAAATAGTTTTTAAATATCAGTTTTTGCGTGGTAGTATATTTCACAATCACAATACGCATGTGTGCACTGAAAATATCATACTGTTTGTATGATTCGATAACCGTTCTGGAATAAATTTACACACGAACCGAAACACAAAATTATTTGTAATGACTGGTTCCGAATCGAGTTTCATAAAACCAAAACACTCCGAACTTAATGCGCATGGTCGAACTGTTCTTAAATTAGAACCAAAACAAACCTACAATAAAGATAGATCGTCTGGAAATGTCGTACTTAGCAGTCTCAACTGGTTAGTTATGTTTTGGATGAGTACTGGGTGAGTCTTTTATTTTGTGTTATACTATACTTTCAACAGTGGATGTATTATTTACCTTATTGTTCAATTACTATATGAAATATATGTTTATATAACCCTAAAAAAAGTATGTTACGCTCTAGTTTATATAATTTCAGTTATTAAAAATTTGGCCGTTTGGTTGAAAATTAATTTTTAAAGTTAACTAGTTCTTCTACTGGCATGCAAAATAGTATAACTAACTATAAATTACTATAAATTATGTCTAGCATATTGTAAAGCTGTCAGCGTGTCCTGTCTAAATAGATTACTGTCTCGTTACAGTTAGTTCAAATGTTGTACTGGACCTTACAAATTCTATAAATATATCTTATTGAAGTCGAACGTTTACTTACAGGAGGCAGGTCATTAGATAATCAGGTACACATTTTAACCGATTCAAATCTTGTACTCAAAATTATATATCTATATTTGTAATAACTTATTGTCAATGTTAGAGATATCTTTATTTGTCTTTGTATTAATCAAAGGTAATAACAACGAGTCCTTCAAATTTATCGATAATTTTTTATTTTCCACGAAAACTAGTTTATTTGGCAAAATTCGAAAACAAACCGATTGATAAAATCACGAGTCCGTTAGGACGAGTGATTTTATTTAAATTCGGTTTGTTTCAATGATTTTGCCTCAAATAAACAAGTTTGAGTGACGGAAAATAAAAAATTATCTGATAAAATTTGAAGAACGAGTTGTATTTAAAAATATTATTTTTTCCCTCAATTTGAAATAACAAGAACTCATTTCGGCAAGATTTTATTAAATTTAATAAATCTGATATTTTGCTGATTTATAATTTAAAATTTTTGACAGTTCAATGTAAACAATGTTTTATCGAGGACCATGTAGTTTAATCAGTATAAAACCGAATGATTGGTTAGAATCGCCCTTGATATTGGTTGATATCAGAAAAATGTCAGATTTTGACGTAAGTAAAAAATAATCAACGGTAATATACCAAGACGTTGATTAATACTCTGCTATTTTTGTTGTTGCTAAATTTCTCGAATTGATTATTAATGCCAAAATTATGTCGAATCAAATTGTGAAATATTCGAGAAATTTAGCAACAACAAAAATGGCAGAGTATTAATCAAGGTTGTGTTATATTTAGGAAAATTATTTCCCGCGAAAATCAATTAATCGCGGATAAGTAAATTAGAAAAAAACTTTATTAACAGAACACCAGGAATACAACTAAAATAGTAATAAGAAATTAAAACGAATACTAATTAAAGTTGAAAACACAATTATTATAGTTCACGTGTTTTGGTTACTCAAATATCGATTTTTCTGTAGCTGCTCTTCTTTTAATTCTGAAGGTGTGGAATTTACTTGATTAATAACATAATTAGATGATGATGCCGCTACATTTACAGTATTTTCATCAGAAATTCTCATTTTATTTATAATATTTTGGTGGTGCTGCTCGTCCATTTGTAAACATGGTTTGATTGAGGGAGAACTTCCGTGTCCTGTGATTTTGATTAATTCTTGTTCAGAAACTCCAGATTTGGCTAATTGGGAAACGGCAGTCGAGCGGCACGAATGATTGGAAATTTTTACTTTTTTCGTATTCACGCCAATCGATTCTGCTTCTATTTTTGTCCATTTTGAAAACTCATTTTTACCGATTGGTTGATTTTTATACCACTGGAAAAACTTATCTTTACTCCAATATTTATTTGTCGTTAAAAATAATCTGTTAGACGTAATTTTTGGTCCTCGTTTAGATATTATTTTTTTATATAACCTTATTGGACACCTGCGAGGATTATTGGTAATAAGACACTTACTTTCGGCACATTTTTGCTACCACCTTGACATGTTTTCGTAAAAACTGGATTGTACTCTATTCTTCCAGATTCAGTTCCATCCGTTTTTAATTCTATTTTAAAATGATCCTTTAAGCACATTACTCCTTCACCTCCTCGCCATGCCAACTCTACAGCTTTAATGTGTCTTGTGAGACACTACGAAATGTTAATCATTTTTCAATTGGTGATTATACTTTCCCCATAGTTGACGAATATAAATACTTAGGTATGATTAGTAATAAGAAACTGCTATGGACCAGTCATATAAAGTATATTAAACAAAAATCTGACAAAGGAATTAACCTTCTTCGTTTCGTTTCGAAAAGGAGGGGGCGCAGATCATTATATTTCGTTAATGTTTTACAGGTCTTATATTCGCTCCATATCGGATTATGGATGTACATTATACGGATCAGCATCCAATTCAAATTTATTAATTGTCGATAGAATACAATTTAAAACACTAAAAATATGTTTAGGTGCAATGGTGTCCTCTCCAAATCAAGCAGTACTAGCAGAAGCCCAGGAACCGCCACTATATATTCGTAGACAGTACTTAGCTAATAAACAACTACTTAAATATAGAACGTTTAATGAATTTATGCTTATCAAAATATATTCAGTTTGCATCGAACAATTGGTAAATCCTTACTTAAAAATTCTCCACTTCTAGCAAACTCTTTTATTGAGACAAACCCATATCAAAATCAAATTTTACAGCATGCCAAACTTCCTTTGTATGAAGTTAATTTTGAAGTCATAATAGACAAACCAACCACCATATTTCCAAAATATTCATATAGTCCCATTTTAACTAATATCACACTAAAATCTGTACTGAGCAATATAGGAGAAAACCTAACCACAATATATACAGATGGGTCAAAGAATGATAGAAGTACAGGCTCAGCACTCTTTGTTTCAAACATCAACCATATTGAAAGTTACAGAATTCCTGAATTTTGTTCTATTTTTACTGCTGAGGCATTTGCTATCTGTAAGGCCTTAACTTGGTGTATGATTAATCCGTGCGACAACGCGGCAATAATTTCGGATGCGCAATCTGTATTGCAAGCCATTAGCGCTCATCCAACAAAGCACTCTAAGCACATCTGAATATTTATTTATTTATTAAAAAACTTCAAATAAACAATTTTTTATAAATTTTATTGGAAATCATTTGAAAAAAAGTCAATTGTAAAAATAGAGGGAAATTACGATGGCGTGTTAGGGCAATATGTTTTAATTTATTTTTCCATTATTGTCACTTTCAAACTGACAAATGAGTTGTCACCTCAGAGTAAATATATACAGAGAAGGCATTCTATCCTTTTTTATTAAGCCAACATCTAGTTAACTTTTGTTGACATCGTCCTCTAGAAATTCCACAAGCGTACTTTCATGCAGGATAATTTAAAATCATACATCAAATAGTTTACAGTTTATGAATTGATTTGTGTTATTTTTTAGTGTTATAGGTTGTACTAAATATTTTTGTAAACTTTTGAACTATTTTAAGTGATTTTCCTGAGAGGTTGTTAGCCATGAGAAAGAAATGTGAAAAATGTGGTGCTTTTCTCAAGCCATTAGATAATCAATCTTAAACTTCACAAGTAAGTTAGGAAAGTAGTTTTTGAATAATTTAAAATATAATATAAGTACTTTTTTTGTAATCCGTCGGATGTTTCTTCATCATAATTATCCATTATCGAGTACAATCCTGCCATGTCTAAAGCTTTTGAGCTCTGTTTTCCTTTTTCGGGGAGCTTTTGTAATTCGCGCCTTTTGGCGTTACGGGCGTCTCTTGGACTTTTAAATGTAATACCTTGAAAGGGATCGATGGAAATACCATATTTGTTAAAATATAATTCTTATATTAGGGATCATGCGATTTTTTTTTAAAAAAAAGTGGATCTTACGTATTTTGGTCTCCTGAACACGAATCCGAAATCAAAAGGTGGAGATACAGCCCTATTTTGTTCACTATTTGACAACTCAAATTTCTGTTATTAAAAACATACACAATTCGTCCTTATTATTATCAAAACACTACAAATACCTTTATTTACTTGTTTTTAGCATTCTTTATGGCTGTGGAATTCCTTATACATTTTAATGTGTATTCTTTATATTCTTCTCCGTCAATTTTCTTCATGTTCCACGCCCAGTCCTTCAAAATATAGTATAACTCACCTTCTGATGTATGTGCATCTAATGTATAGTTACGCACTGTACAAAATTGTGTAAATTGAGCCCAGATACTATTTTTACTTCGTACCGTATTCGTAGGTACCAAAGATTTTACCGATTCTTCTATTGAATTATTATCAAAAACGCCGAATCTTTCCATTTTATAATGTTTTAAATTATGACAGACCTGCGTGAGCAAAACTTACAGAAGTATTTGACATTTTTATATGGCGTTTCAAAGTGACTATTTCTCTATGGAGATAGTCGCTGATATCAGCAGGGTTATTCTACTAAGGAACTATAAAACAGGCTATAAGTTTAGTATACTAAACATGTAGACCGTAAATTATAGTCCAGCCAGATTCCACTATTTTAAGAAAGAGTCCGACTATAAATTTAATCGGCTACAAGTAGAGTACTAGAAAAGTAGTCTGTGTGATTTGGCAACGTTGTTTTCATGAACAAAAATAAGAAGAAATTTGCATTTGCTCATAAGCGAATGAGGTTAAAGTCTAATTACTCTAATTGTTGTGGAAAGTAATTTACTTATTTTTTTTTATTCGCCTAACTCGACTAGATTAGATTTTTGTGGTCTTGTTATTTTACTTTATTTTTAATAATGGAACCAAAAGGACACAGACACAGATGCACAGAAATGCAATTAAACTATCTAGTGGACTACATGTCCCAACACCAAAAATTTGCAACTGGAAAATTTACAGGAGTGTTAGGAAAAAAATCACAAGGAGAAATGTGGGTAAAATTATCTATAATTTTAAATGAATTGGGTCCTCAGAAAAGCTTGGATCAGTGGAAAAAGGTTAGTTATAAATCTAAATAATACCTCGAATTTTTATTTAAAACACACAACTTTGTAGGTTTGGAAAAATCAAAAATTATTAACAAGGAAAAAAAGGAGCGAGATTAAAATAAACTTACAAAAAACAGGAAATTTAGTTACTTCTGAAAACTACATGTCCGAGAGGGAAATGAAAATATTGGCCACAATTGGAAATGATAGTAGCTTGGGACTAGGTTTTGGGAAAGGCTCAAGCAACTTAGTCGAACTTGACAACATAGAACTCATAACCGAAGAGAATGAACAAGAGTCTCTAATTATAGAAATTGAGAATACAAATGATGTGTTATCTGATACTGAACAACACAGTGAAAGTGCAGAACTACCAATTGAAGAACAAAATAAAGAAAGAAAAGAAAATAAAGATCCCAATCATTACAATTTTGCAAAAATAAAGCAATCAGAAGAAAAAATTTTATTCGATCAACTAATTAAAAGCAACAACGAAGGGCTGAATGCTGTTGCAGGTGCATTGGAAAATGTAGCACAAGCAGCCAATAATATTGCATGCAGTCTGACCTACTTAGGTGATATTGCAAAAACATATCTTTTAAAATAAAATAATGTGAAGTTTTTCAATTTTGTAATAGAATATGGCCATTGACTTCTTTGTTGGCACTTTTCGATTTTCATTTACACTTCTAGTCAATGAAATTGACCCACCTTAGTCTTACAATTTTTATAATAAATTAGGGTTTTTGAAAAGTATGTTTCAAATTTTAAGTTATGCTAAATGCTTCAAAATACTACAACTTTATTGTTAAAATAAGAATAGATTAATTTTGAACCATTAGTGTAAGTTAAAATCTGAAACATACTTTTCAAAAAAACCTAATTTATAATGAAGTGTAACACTACTGTGCGTCAATTTCATTGACAGAGAACATAAAAATTGAAAAGGGCAAACTAGACTAGAATATTATTTGATTTGTGATATAAGTTGAAATCTTTTAATTTTGTATCAATATTCCTTTTGTTTTATTTATTTTAGTAGATATACTGTCAGTAGATAGAACGTCCTTTAACTTTAAAGATTCAATAACTAAAGGCGATGGCGTTTAGAATAAAATTTAACAAGTTGATTTCTAGTACAATTATCACAATCTAAACGTCATTGTCGTTAGTTACAGAACCGTTAAAGTTAAAGGACGTTCTATCTACTGACAGATAGAATACATATTTGTTTTATTTTTTGTTTATGTTTTTGTGTTTCGTTTTAGTTTGTTTCAGAAATAGCTTTACCTATGTTTCATTTTATATTTAAATAAAATGAAACAAATATTTTTGATTTTTTTTAATAAAAATAAAGTTACAAAAGATAAATAAATTTTATTATTGAAAAAAATTCTGAACAATTTGATTTCTCATTCGAATGCCTGCTACATCATTAATTATACCAACGTGATTGTCTTGAATACGATTAATTTCCACTTCATTCTCTGGTATATGAACTCTAAAAAACAATGCCTATAAAATTTAAACAATACATAAAACAATTTGTGCTGCTACTCTTGGTTCACAATGTAACACACGATCTTGTCTTAAACAACGCCATCTTGCCTTCAATATTCCATTTAGGCGTTCAACCCTATTACGAACTTGGCAATGTTTCTTAGTGTAACGCTCTTCAGGTGAATTTGGAACAGCATCCAAAATAGGTGTTAATAAATATTGGGTTAAGTTGTACCCAGAATCACCTGAAATATAAAAAATGCTTTTGACTAAAATTGAGTACTATTATTGAAAAAAAGAAATCTGTCAATTGAAACTATTGCATAACAAACTCTTGGACATGGGATATTTTTAATAGTTCACTCACCAATAAGAAAAAATTGTCCTATCCTGTTTTCAAAAAGATGAATCATTTGTCTTTTTATGACACTGGCATTGAAAATAAATTGATCATGCACTGATCCTGGAAAGTTGGCATTGACATTAATTATTCTTAACTGTTGATCACAAATCTAATAAATTAGCAATATTAACCTACAGAGGACCTGCTTTGCTTGTAACGAACGGAATTAAATTCTGTTCTCACAAGAAAGCAATGCTGCCAGTCCGTGCATAAAATCTAGCGAACGCTGATTCGAATGACAACATTGGTTCTATATCGCTCGTCATTGAGCATGAGAATGCCGAGTTTTATTCAGTTCGTTACAGGCAAAGCAGGCCTGAAGATCTTTCTTGTCAGGCCTGCATAATATAGTCTATACTGCTTAAATTTTGGTTTAGATATTTGTATGTATAACAGATAAATACTATCTATCTATTTAGGAAACTTGTAATTTGTTAGTGGAAATGTTTTAAAATGCAATGTTATGAAGATTAAGATATGTATATAAAAATGTTTACGAACAATAATTGTAAAATATATACCAACTGAACATTTAAAGAGTAAAATCCCTTATGATTTTTGTACGCATGTTCTTGAGTTTTCGGAGTAACTATTGCTACATGTGTGCAATCAATACATCCCAAAATCCCATGAAATCCTGCTACTCTTTGAAATCTGAAAATTAATAACAAATTTTAATAGTATATTTTTATTTATTAATTGAATCTTTATTAATATTCCTAATGTAGTTTTAGAATTTACATACCGTCTTGATGTTCTTTCTCTTTCCTCCAATGTCGATGGAAAGTGAATTACTTCATTTAGAAACTCATCATAGATTGCCTTTATTACTTTTTTCAGGCATCGGCTCACAGTAGGCTGACTTACTGGCAGAAATAATCCTTGCCCAAGAACTCTCTGGTAATTTCCATATCCAGCAATCTTAAGGTGATAAGTATCTATACATAAAACAAAATTACTTTTACCTCAAATCGGTTTTTTTAAATTTTTTCATTTAAAGGTGAAAGGTAACCGAGAAGGTAAACACTTAGTTGTTAATAAACTTTACATATATAACTTTAGACCTTATATATTTATATTCCCTTTTTGGATTTATGTGTTTTATTAAACTTTGCTAGTATTTAAGCATTGTTTAATATATTCATTATTACAGAAGAAATAAATATCTACCTTTATTTCAGGTGAGATCCCATCTATTCGGACAGGCAAAAGTTGTTCCCGTAGCCTATTAATAAGGTATCTAGTTGTTTCCTTGTCTGCTCTGAATAACTTTATAAAAACATAATCATTTAGTTCAAAGGGATTTGAAGCATCCCTTAACCTTCTTTTTTCTAAAGAAAATTCCCTATTTAGCCGTCTTTCTTGTTGACGACGTAACAAAATTACTCCCATTCCAAGGAAAGCCATAATTAACCTTTTTAATTAAAGATTTATTAATGTTGTAGTTTGTGTAGCCGAATAATAGCGATACCTGTGCAGAAATTAGAACTTTCTGTTAATATTAGATTTAAAAAAAAATATTTAGCAAGGGTGGGAGAATTCTAACTTATGTGCTACTGTGGCTATTATTTGGTTACACAAACTACAAAATTATCCAGATTTGGTGCATATTTTGATATTAGGGTGAAACTAGAAAATATACATAATGAAAAAGATTTGGGAACCGTGAGAAAATCCTATCGTTTGCATTGCTGTCGCTATTATTTTACTACACAATATAGAGACATTGTTTAATTCTAACATTACCTTATTTTGTACTGAATATTATGCAAATGAAAGTTTCTTAACTTTTATTCACTACCGGCACAACCTACCGATAAAACAAACAAATATATGTTATGTTTGTTTGCTTCTAGCATACTACAACTTTTAATAGGCACCTCATTTGGTGCTTATAAAAATAGACTACAGTATAGTCCTCATATGTAGACTGCGAGGGGTGCTAGAAGCTTAGTAGAATTCGAAAAAGCTACAACTCTGGTTTGAAGTTAGCAACACATAAAGTTCGAGTCCAAAATCCAACTTGTAGTCGGGCTATAAATTTAGTAGAATAACCCTGCAGGTCTAGTGAAATAGTCGCTGATATTTGACTCTGATTGGTCTAAATTTTAAAAATTGTGACATTTAATTGGTTAATATAAAGCAAGGGAAATAATCAGAAATACTTTGTTTATTTATTTGAAATTATTTAATAAATACGTTTCCACATTTTCTGTTTCTAGTAATTAGTCTTGAAGAAAGAAAGTTTGTTTTATTGTGATAACAATTATAATATAGCAGAATGATTTTCTGCTTGAGCCGAACTTCCTATGCGTATCTTAAATTTAAGTAAGTTGTTACACCTAGTAAAAAAATAAATTTTTTAAATAATATCCATAGCCTGTTGAGTGACTTATAATGAGATCAATAAAAATAATCAATTTCAATTACCAATATTGTACCATCCTACTGATAATTGTGGTGTAATACCACCGTAAGGAATAAGCTAAATAAACCGAATCGATTACCATCGACCGCAAATACCGACAAAAAACCAATTGAAAGAAACAGTGATCTTGCCTATCAAAGAATCCTGATAATTCCAATAAGTTTATAGTAAGGAAGCTTCACTATATTTTTATAAAATTTTTACGACATCGAGAAAAATTATTGAAACTATACCAAATGATAGGTTTGTATTTAAGATAAATTTTAGGACATTAGAATTCAAATTAATAACGTATTAAGTTGAATTAAAAAATAATTCATGCTTAATATACTTAATACGCTTAATATACAATCAATTATTTTTTTAATTGGTTAAGGACTACATAGAGTACAAGAATTAAATATAATTAATTATAGGAGTTTTATCTCTACTTCTAATAAGTAACTTTAATTTAAATAAAATAGTCCTATTAAAAAAAATTGACATTTTTAATAAAAAAAAAAACTTTAAAATGTCTTAGCGTTGTTGGCCGTTATTCTCTTACTATCTACACTTTTTCCAGTTGTAATTCAGGAAATATAGTATGGATTTCAGAAATGGTAAGTTTATAATTCAGATAGGTATTATCAGAAAAGAGAACATGTCTTTTAGAAATAGAAATTATGCAATATGCCGGATATCCATGACACGACATCCAGTAAAACCTGTGATACCTTGTAGGCATATTTTCCATTATCGATGGAATATGACGGGCAATTCCCTTATAAGCTGTCCCCTATGCAGAAGCCAAATTATCCAAATTGAAGAAGTTCGCCGACAACGTTACAATTTGCACAGCCAGCAAAAGACAGAAAAGGAATAGTTGAATGTTACAATCGCCGGGAGGATTGGATAGGTCTGACAAACACATTAGGGGTTACCTATAAGGAGCATAGCATATCACTGGGTACGATCAGGTAGAAATGTAATGTTCGGCAAAGGTTGAGTGAAATCAAAAACTTTAACGGAAAGTGAAATAGATATTATCATTTCTGATTGTGACCTCACCTTGAAAAATATAAATGCAAACGTAAGAGAAATATTTGAAAAGGCCGTTTCAACTGCAACTCTGACAAATTATCTGGAAGGCAGGTATTAACTAAGAAAAAGGTCCACCACGAGCCAGAAACCATGAAACCTGAAAGAAAAAGAGAAGAATATATACATATTCTAAACCGGTATGCTGAAGATGATAAGCAAATTGTTTGCATAGATAAAACCAATTTCAACTTAGTTTGTCGAAGGACAAAACGCCGCTCCCGTAAGAGTTCAAGGACAGTGCAAATATTGTCTGCTTCAAGAGGTCCTAATATCCACTATGTCAGCAGGAGGCATAGTATACTTGGAACGAAGAAGAGGTTCTTTCACTTCCGCATCAGCAAATGGGTGGGTCCAGAGATTATTTGAGAGATGGTAAAATAATGGAAAACAATCAAATGATTTGATAATTCGGATTTAAAAAGGGTGTTTAAAAATAATGGGGCCTCGCTACTGAGATTAAGGTCCTATTCCCTAATGCTAATTCCCATTGGGATTATATGGTCTGAGATTAAACTATTGGTCAAAACTCACTTAAGAATTCCAGTATCAGAATTGGAGAGTAACGTTTTTTATATTTAGAGAGCATCATTGATCTAGCAAAAGAAACCATAGTGGGAGGGGACTGTGGACGAGCTAGACAGAAATAGGATTTTAAGTATACCATGTCCCTCATCAATACCGTCTAAACGTATGTATGCAGCAACTACATAATTAATGACTTCTGAATTACATTATACCAATTCTGAATTACATATTTTCTTTTTTGAATCACATGTGACAAATCTGAATTACATTTTACGCTTTCTGAATTATATCTTTCTGTTCTGAGTTTCATTTTTTTTCTGTTTTACATGTTACATATCTGAATTACAATAGAGCGTTTCTGAAATACATATTATATATCTGTATTACATCTCACATTTTCTGAATTACAACTGGAAAAGGGTAGGATGTTACGTTTTTTCCTCTTCTCCGTATATTTTATAGTTTAATATTCGCTTGATGTTCCCTTTCTTATTTCTTCACGTCATGCCCCCCTCTTCTTTTAGCATTCTTATAAAATGCCTACCCAAGCTAAGAACCTTCATTTTCTTTATCTGTTTAATACAAATAGTAGACTTTGTATATCTTTATATAGCCAGTGTTTTCTACTGAAGATTTCTTTCTTCTCTCCCCTTTATTTATAGGGGTTCATAATTTGGGGTTTTATATTGCTGGTTCCACTTCAATCAATTGTAATTACCTGGACAGTGGTCAAGTGCCGGGTCCAAGAAGTTTTTTTCTATTCTCTGAAGAATAGGACAACTCAGAAGCTAAGTTTTTTTTATTTTGAAAAAAAAAACAAGGATCTCTGATTTATCGTTAATAAAGATGGCTACCCTATACCTCTCATTGATGTCATCTTGAACAAACTTAGGGATGCTCGTTATATCTCTTCTATCGATCTTAAACAAGCGTTTTATGAAATTTTGCTGGATCCCTCTTCACGCCCAAAAACTGCTTTTGCTGTTAGAGGTAAAGGTCTTTATGAATATGTCACTATACCTTTCGGTCTCGTCAGTGGGCCGCATTTCTGCCGTCCTTCCCTTAAATACCTTGAATATGTCGTTGATGAACACGGCCTCCGAACTGATCCTAATAAAGTCTCTTCTATTTGCCATTTTCCTATCCCTACTACCACTACCCAAGTCCGTAGATTTGTAGGTATGATTGGCTGTTACCGCCGATTCTTGAAAAATTTTTCTTCTTTAGCTTCTCCCATTTCCAACCTTTTAACTCGTAGAATAAAGGGTCACTCTATTTCTTGAAACCCCGATGCAAATAGTGCTTTTGAGCAAATTAAAGTTGCCTTTACTACCGCCCCTATTTTAAGTAGTCCCGATTTTTCTAAACCATTTTTCCTTATGACTGACGCCTGTGATATGGGTATTGGTAGCGTTCTTTTTCAAATATAATAGCTGTCAACGTAAATATTCTACCACTGAAAAACAACTTCTAGCTGTTCTTTTTGGTATTGAACATTTTCGATATTATCTAGAAGGACGTCATTTTACCATCATTACAGATCATTCTTCTCTTGTCTGGTTAAATACAATGAAGAAACCTTCTCCTCGCTTAGCTAGATGGATTTTAACTATTTCTCAATATGATTTTACTATCTCTCATAGGAAAGGTCCTGGTGTCGTTGTTGCTGATGCACTTTCTTGAACCTTTGATGTTAATCTTCTTGATTTATCTCGTTTACTACCCGATAAATGGTATATTGATATGTTGAATAATGTCCAAACTAATCCAGATACTTTCCCTACCTTTAGAGTCGAAAATGGTGTTCTTTATAAACACGTTTTCAATAAATTATCGCCTTTTACTAATGTTTCCGATTGGAAAATTGTCGTTACCACCTCTAACCGAGCTGAAATTCTAGCACAATTTCATGACGATTCTACAGCAGCTCATTTTGGCGTTTTTAAAACTCTTTCTCGAATTTCTGAATTATATTATTGGCCAAAATTGCGACAATCTGCATATGGTTATGTTAAGAAATGTAAAATTTGTGTATCTTGCAAACCTACAAATTTACCTCAGGCTGGATTAATGGGTTCATATCGTAATATAAATTTTCCCTTTCACATAATTTCGTGTGATTTAATAGGACCTTATCCCCGTTTTCGTAAAGGAAATAAATATGCTCTAGTGGTAGTAGATTGGTTTACTAAATTTACTCTGGTCCATGCTATGGGAAAAGCTACCTCTAATTCCATAGTCAAATTCCTCGAAAATAATATCAAAAAAATTTTAACGACTGAGTCATTCTCCGTTGAAACTTTTTCGTATCCGAAGATTTATCAAAGTGTGTTGATGGAACCACGAAGGTCGAAGCTAAATAATATTGGCTTTGATTTTCGATTCGTTTTTATTCGTTCATATCAAGGATAAAAAAGATGTTTGAATGAAGCTTATAAACCAATTGCAATTACATTGGCTCTAAGAGGAAGATTGGATTATTGAGTATCTAACCCTGATATTATTATGATTGAAAAACGGTGATTCCATTGTATCGTATATTTTTACAGGAACAATATGAAGAATGGTTCAGTAATTGAATTATTTTATGCTGTGTGACGTTAAATGGTTCTTAAATTTAGCACACTCGATATAGTGCGGTTCGATTACTTACGTTTTTATTTTTGTTGATCTTATCAGTGGTCATGGACAAAAATAGTGAGCATTAGGTCATTGTTTAGGAGGCTGTATGTAAGATCGTCACGTGCCTTGGGTGATCCGAAAAGGTTATTTAAAATGCGCTACCTATTTTTGATTTGAGAATTAAGCGATTACAGAAGATTAACATAAAAATAACTACCATACTTGATTTACTCTACATTTCTGCAAAAATAAAATAATTTAATGTTTTTTTTGTTATAAAAAAATATAATACAAAAAGGTCTGTAATTATTATACAAATATAAACTCAATGTTAAATATCTAAAAATTTTAAGAAATAAATTTAAAACGTACAGATTTAACCAAAAGAAAATATTGAAATATTTTTGGCGTCGTATTCTAGTCTTAGTTTATTGATAGGCTCTAATTTTTTTCCTAAATTTCAAATGTTTATTGCAATTTTTAATTTTCGCATAAACGTCAATCTCCAAATTTAACAGTACATGACCAAACTGAAAAATAATCGGATGGTGTTTGTAGAAATATACGTTAAATTTCGAATAAAATGATTCACATGCATTTGTTGTTCGATATAAAAAGCTATGTTTACTACACCACATAATAATAGGGAACAACAATTTAGTTAAAAAATAATTTTTTAAAAATAGGCTCGAAATTATTGTATTCTATTACCATTTTGAGGCATAAAATAAAACAGTTCGGTATTGAAGAAATTAAAACGTTTGATGGGTCTAGTAAATGAATACCAAAGTATAATTTCAATATTGTCAGATTTTGGATTCTTCACACTTATACTTTTCCGTTAAACCTAAAGATTGATTTTTTTTACCTATCTTTTTAGCAGATGAAAACGACAACTTACAAGTCTTACAATTGGAACATGCAATAATAATCGCCATTTTAAAATCTATAATAATTTAATTAGAAGATAAAACAACCTAAATCTTGACATTTTTTATATAAAAGAGTAAATAATTTTATAGTTATCGTTTCGTTATCTGGTAAAAGGCGAAGACAACTACAAAGAATACATTTTTAAAGTTGTGAATAGTAAACATCTGATAATAGAACAACGTACAATATTGAAAAGTGCCATCAATGTAAATTGCATATGAAGTTAAAAAGTATAAATTTGTCCAGTTTTTGGCCATACAAAGTAATAATTCTCTAAGAAAAATAACCTGGGCCATGTGTGTTCGACGAAGAAGAAAAAATTATGAGACGATAAATGCGTTTCTTAATAAAATTAATAATAGCACAGATAAAAATAATAAAATGTTGAATATCACAATCCGCGTCTATACTTAGATATATTAACAAAATTTGAAATGCAACGATCAAATTTGTTAATATCAGCGTAACCGACAAACCGAAAAAAAATTAAGAGATGAAAAAAACATGTTTAAATAAAACTAATACGATTGCACAGATCAAAATAATAATATATCGAATATCACAATTCGCATAAATACACTGGTACGGAACCCTAAAAGTGAGGGAATGTTCATGAAAAACATCATATTTATTAATATATTGGTATTTGTTGGTTAAATATACGTAACAATAAACATTATCACCAAATTTCAAGTTCATAGGTCAACGGAAAGTTAAAAAATACTTCGGAACAAAATTTTGTAAAAAATGCTGACTTTGGCAGCTTCTTATGCCTACGTTTTGCAATATTTTTTTAAAACAAAAAATATGGCTTTTATCTACTTAATAAGCTCTAAACAACGATATCTCACTTGATAGGGTAGGCCAAATTTTTTTTTCAGCGCCCCCCTTTAGCTGTATGGGAGCCCCCCTTAAAAGATTTAAAATATTTTTTTATAATATATATGGCTTTGGGTCAATAAGAATACTGTGAATATTTGGTGACTCTTGCTCCAACGGTTGAGCTGCTAGACCGGTGTGACAGACCGACGGATGGACGGACAGGCGAGTGAAAGCAATAGGATTTCGTTTCGACCCTTTGGGATACGGAACCCTAAAAAATAAACATTTCACAAATCAATTTATTCCTGGCTGAGATTTTCTGTAATATTTAAATAAAAAAAATATTTTTAGAAAATAAAGGATTTCGCTTAACTAATCGTGTAATCAACATTCCACAATATTACTGGTTGAGTTGTCTTAATTTTTAGGAATCAATATGGTTTTTAATTCTAATTGAAAATATAGAAGCAGACTTTTTCAGGATCCATTTACGAGAAAATAGTAGTTTGTGCAATAAGTGTGGATATGATGACCATATCGCACGCGGCCGAAGTTTGAGCACGACGACGTAGGCGAAGTGCTCAATCGTCCGAGTGCGATATGGACAATCCATACGAGTTGAAAATTTTTTCTATAACCTACTAAGGAAAAATTAAGAAATATTATAAAAAAAATAAAAAAGAAGATTACAGTCACCGGGTTTGAAGCGATGAATGCTTATAGTTGTTTCGACAGGTTATTTAAAATAAAAAAAATAGGTGGTTGGTTACTAAATGTGAACTGATTGGTGGATTTCCATATCTCACGCTAATAAAATAACCGTTTAGTAGACTGACAATAGAGAGTGTAAGCACCTAACTCGCTAACGCTGACGCTAAATTTGGTTAGCGGATAGAATAACGGAATGTAAAAATAGAGTTTTAGCAAAGCAATTGCGTTTGTCTGCATTTTAGGTTATGTAATATAACGTATTTGAGTTAAGGCGACCAGCAAAACATCCCGCTATTTCAGAAAACTTACCGTATAATGCTATTTTTATTTTTATGTTAGCATGCTCAGTCTGCTCGAAATGAGGATTAGCTCGTTAGCCGTGAAGTACTAAAACTCTCTATTGCCTACATATAAATTCTGTAAAGTGTGCTTAGAATCGACAATATCCGTGTGGGTGTAGAAAAATAGTAGTTTCTGCAACAAGTGTGGATATAATAGCCATATCGCACGCGGACGAAGTTTGAGCACGACGCCGGGAAGTTGGTACTTCCGGGAGTGTTGCCGAAATAGTAATTTACGTAACAATTCCGAAAAATACTGTTTTTCTCCGATTGACATTAAACGTCAGTTTTAGTGACATTTATCGATCATAGAAGTACCTAACACTTTTACTGCCTAGGAAGTAAAAATGATTTTTAATGCCTAGGCATTAAAAAAATAATTTTATATCTCTAAACACAGATTAGTCTCTTCAATTCAGAAAATGTACATAACAACCTTGGCTAGTTTCATTGCCGCGGCTTAGCCTCGGCAATGAAATGCTAGCCGCGGCAGTAAATCTGTTACTTCTCTGCCAAGTTAAACAAATAACTATTTTTTTTTGAATAAGTCATTCGTTATTTCGCTGCTATTATAATGATCAACTGCATTTATCAAAACCATACCTAGGTACCAAGATTTTTATATTTACAATGACAAGAACGATGTGATTCTTCCCGGCCTAGTCCGGGAAGAACGTACTTCCCGAAATTGGCCGTAAAACAGCTAATTTCTCCGGGATCTTAAAATATTTACAAGGGACTAAAAGTTATTGTTTGACGTTCAAAAAGAAAAATACACAGTTGGTTAGTTTTATAGATGCCTAATGGATAAATGATTTATGCGATCATAAATCTTATACATTACATTGACTTAATCTATTTGACCCTGTAATATCTTAAACAAAATATTGTCGCTTTTCAAAATAAGCTATTTATTTGATGAATTTATTAACCGAGCTGACAAGCGTTTTACAAAAATAGCATATATGGAAGATACTTCCATTTGATTGTTATTAGAAAAAAATAACTCAAATACGGTGATTCATTTAAAATAAGTTTAAATATGCCGTGAATAAAACTTAATATTTGATCACCTAATAATATATTAGGCAACCGCTATTTTTTTAAAATATTAATATTAATTTTTTAAATAAAATATGTTTTTCTTCATTTATTTATACATACTATAATACCTGCCTAAAATTTTTAAGAATATGATGGCTTGTTAAAAATGGGATTAACTCAGGAAGAAGAAGAATTAATTTATGATATCTCCATAATGCAAACATCTGAATACGTTATCTTAAATGGTAATTTTGAATATTTGGTTTTCAAAAATGTTGAAGAATGCCGTCACCACTAACCAAAATTATACTTTTTTAACACTTTACCTTCGTTTCGCTAACGATGTTTAGCATCATCAGGAGTTGATGATAAATTCTTCAACTCCCTCGATTTCCCTGAGATTCCATTATCAGATCCAGACTTGGTGAAAATGGGACAACATCAGGAAGAAGAAGAATTCAATTATGATTTTTGAGGATTTTCCTTGATTTCTCCGATATTCCATCATCAGAACCTGACTTGATGAAAATGGGACTACGTCAGGAGTATATGCTTTTAAACAAAAAAAAACGAATTTTTAAGTTCTGTGTTTTACGCGTTCCAATTACATTGATGAAGAATAATGGGTAGGGGACTAATTTATACTGGGGGACTAATGAAATAATAATAGAGGATCTATATGTACTTCCTCGTGATGGACTTTTATGGTGCTACTCATAATTAAAAGAGGGAGTACTTTGTCAGCGTGTTTTAACTTAATATTATTTAATGCGTGTTCTATCATTTTAGTCATAGAAGCATTTCCAATTTTACGAGCATTATAACATCATACTTTTTTGTGTTTATGTTTAAATTTTTGATTCAAAAATGACGAGAGATCATTTGTTGGCCATATCAGATTTCTTAATCTCAGATAAAGAATCAGGTTATAAAACCGATACATTGCATCTGCAAGCTGATCAATTGTGTCTATTTTAACATTAGCGAGATCTTTCAAATCTTCACACATAGTGTGCCATAATAGTATATTATTCCACCAGCGGTAATGTAGGTCATAACTCACGCAGATGAAGTTTGCAGCACGAGCCGCAGGCGAGTGCTGTAATTCATAAGTGAGTTATGACCATTACCGCAAGTTGAATACTATACTTTATCTACGACTATAACTATAAATACTAAGCTGCAAGTACAGAGAAAGAACTTTATTCACAATTTGTGTTGAGTGTGTTTTTTTAGCATAGAGTAGAAAGTCCAAGGAGACGATGCTTTATATTTATTGCTAAGCTCTTTAAAAAATGCCAAAAGTACATTTTCAGTAAACGAGTTAACGTTCTTACTGCTACACCATTCTTGAAAATTTTTGTATACATTTGTTTTGTGATTTTTCTGGTAGTAAATTCTGTATTGTAGCATTACCTATTTGTCTTATTTTTGGAGATGTACCTAATAATCCATCTTCACTTTCAGAATTTATCTTATTACCTTTTGATTTATAAATGTCAAAATTAAATAAATTAAGTAAAAATATCAATTACTTCCCTCATTGACAGTAATGGACTGTTCCACTTCGGCGAATCGACTTGTACAAAACTAGATACCTTTGTATAGTAAATATATAACTCACTATAGTGAGTTATGGAAAGTCATAACTCACGCTATTTGTTTATGGATACCATTTTTTGCTCAAAAGTAGTTGAATAATTAATATATAACTTAATAGGAGTAGATAAACAAATTTACTTCCTTACTTTTTAAAAAATGAAGCGTTTTCAAAAAAATTGACATATCTCGAAGTTCACAGTACTTTGCTTTATAAATAGTTTATAAAATATTACCTTACTTTTTATAACTCATTCAAAAAAATAAATAGGGCTTTCAAAATATATAAAACTTTACTTATTGCACATTTTGTAAGGTTAAAATAATTTTAAAATATAGCCTTTAGGGAAATACGTTATCTTATTGTCACTTATACACGAGAGCTTTTTTTTGTCGAAGTAAAGTTGACATGTATCAATAAGAATTTTGTTGCCTGGCAAATTAACGAAAAAAACTGGCTGTGAAAAAATTACGAGTCCGTAGGACGAGTAATTTTTTCTGAGTTTTTTGAGTTGAATTACCTAATGGCAACAAAATTCGAATTATAAATGTCAAGTTTACTTCGACTCAAAAAAAGCTAGAGTTTAATTCGGTAAGACAATTTAATGAATATGTAAATCAATAAATTAAAAAATAAGATGTAAATTAGTTTATTTAATTTAACGGAAAAGTACAATTGTTAAACACAATTATTAAAAATAGCTTGAGTCGGAAAATGAAAACTTTTCTGACATGTTTGAGAAAAATTGACATAACGTCATCAAAAATTTGTTTACAATGCTGGTTGTCATGCTTTCAAAAGTTAATATCCGTTATTGTTGCTGGAAAAATTAGGGCAAACTTTTTTCGCTGTCAAATGACAAAATCAGGCGGCTTATGGGATTTTTATACATGAATTAAATTGTCAATAGTAATACCACTAGTGCTTTAAAATTATCCGGTTAATTTTAAAGCACGCATGGTATTTAAAAGAATATTTCACGAATTTTAATAACTAAAAATTAAATCATGCATTTTTATTAATTAATAAAACTACCGCCGTATCTCGATCCAAAATATAACTTTTATGCTCACAAAAGGACATAAACTGCCTCCATATAAATGCCTTATTCTCTGCGGTATTTTTTGGCTCACTTAATAGAATGTTATTTTCGATTTCCTCATCAGAAATAACTCCAAAACGATTCATTTTGATGTGAATAAATTTGTCAACAAAGTGACACTGACAGATATTTTAATTGCCATACTGGGTTGCCATGACGACGTGGTCTTTTCATTTTCGTCTTTTCGATTTCGTCTTATCGATTTTGTATATCCGCTGTAAGTTTTAGAAAATACCACTGTCCTTATGGGATTTTTTTATACGTGAGTAGAATCTTCAAAGAAGTTCGATATTATACAGTTAAATATATAAATGACAGAATCGTATATCGTGAATCTCTCTGTATATAAATGGTCTTAAAGACAGTTTAATACAGTTCAACAATATGTCCATTTGCTGATAAAATATATAGATAATTGTAAATGAAATGAAATTTTCTTTACCCGTTCAAAAATATTTTTATCTATTTTTTCATATCCAAATTATTCGCATAATATATATGTGATGCTGCATGCAGGCCTTTAAGCTTGTGATGATTTTTTTCCACTCATTCCTGTCGCTTGCCTTCGCCTACCAATCCTTAAATCCTCCCTCTCTTAGGTTTCATGTCGCTTCAGTGTATAACCTTTTTTAGTCTTACTCTTGTATGATCTATATCTATCATTTTTTTGTCATTCCGTTATCTGGTATTTTCTGTATATGGCCTAGCCATCTTAGTCTATTTGATCTTATTATTTTGCTTATTTCTTGTTCTGGTTTGCTCTTATTAACCACACTCCTTCCTATTTTTTTCCTACTATTATCCTTTCCCATATATTTATTTAACTTTCATCCTCCTTATTCAATATCCATGTTTCACTTCCATAGAATGTTTTGTATAGATGTAACTTGATCTTTCTGGATAATTTCTTTGAGATTATTACTTTATTAAAATTTCCTACGTGCCTACTCCCTTTCGCAAACCTTGCTCCTATGTTATTTTTCTTATCTCCATCTTCTTTGATAACTACATCTAGATAGGCATAACTGTGGACGTGTTCAAATTTCTTTTCTTTCTGGTGTTGTCATTTTCATAAATTTTGATTTCTCTTCATTAACTCTGCTGCCTCTGCTATCTCTATGAAAGCTTTACAGGTACTTTTTAGATCTTTTTCTGATGTTGACAATATTACTACATCTGCATGTGCCAACAGTTGTGTTGTTCTTTTTTTCTGTTTATTCCACTTTTTCGTACTTTCGATTCTAATATAATATGAAACGACATAGTGGACACTGGATCTTCTTGTTTTAGTCCAGTGTTTGTCTCAAAACTGTCTGATGTGTTATGGTTCACTTTAATTTTCGTTTTTGTATGTTTGAGCGTCATTTTGATGATATTTATCAGTTTCTTCGGTATGTTGAGGTCATTCATAATATTATACAGGTGCTTTCTTTTAACAGTGTCATTAGCCTTTGATAGTCAATAAAAATGGTATATATTGGTATATCTGCCTGCTGTAAACCCGCAGTGGTTATCTCCAAACAATTGTTATCCATATTCCTTTTTTTCTATACTATTTGCCATTATTTTGTATACTGGGTTCAGAAATGGGATCCATCTATAATTCATCTTTTTTCTCTTTTTATAAATTGGTACTATTATTGCCACTTCCCACTCTTCTTGCATTGTCTCTTGTTCCCATATGATGGCTGGTAGATTTTTGTTGTTGATACGTCTCCGCCATATTTGATCAGTTCTGACTTCATTTGGTCTTCTCCAGCAAACTTGCAGTTTTTTTGTTGCTGTATTATCTCTCATATCTCTTCCCTCGTTGGTGGCAGTATTTATTCGTTATTTTGCACGTTTCGAAGTGTAATTTTTCATTTGCTCGTCCTTATTTTCTGTATTTAATATTTCTTTAAAATGTTCTTCTCATTTTTGTACAATTTTGTTTTCATCCGTTATTATATATGTTCTTGTTTGTCTTTTATAGATATGGTTCTGTTCATTTCCCCCACCTATGTTGTTTAACTTCTTTATTCACAAGTCTTCTATATACAGTCTTCTTTTTGCCCTGTATGCCTTCTTTTGTCTTTGTACTGTCTTTCGTTTTCATCTGTACCTGCCTGTATTCTTAAATATACATATACTTTATTTTGTTGATAATAAATAATTAATGTGATTAAGCTCAAAGCTTTTTATTATGGGTTCGTTCCACGAATAGAATTTGAAATATAGCAGAAGTAGAATATTAAAAAAAAATTTGGACGCCACTGGAATTGATTTTTTGATGTTATTTGAAACAATTGACATAAAAACTATGATATATTTCAAGATCCGTCCTTTCTTTCTTTTTATGGGTTTAAGGAAATTAAACTCAAATTAAACGTTATATTTGTTTTATTTAAATAGATAAAATTTCAGAGATATTTCTTTTTTTCTTGTTTAAAAAAAATTAACTTGTTCTTGAGGGTTTTTTTTCTTATATTTTTCTTCTTCCAAGAAAACATGCAGCCAGCTTTGCTCCGAAAAAAAATATGGTTTGGTCCAAAGAATTAGACTATTGTCTATTGTGGTCCAGGAAATAACCAAACTTGGTCCAA
Organism: Neocrepidodera transversa; assembly: GCA_963243735.1. Lineage (NCBI taxonomy): Eukaryota > Metazoa > Arthropoda > Insecta > Coleoptera > Chrysomelidae > Neocrepidodera > Neocrepidodera transversa. The sequence continues at coordinate 26,951,059 of OY725343.1, read as the reverse complement.
AAGAAAAAGGTACTCCAAGAAGGAAAATGTAATCCCAGGAGAAAAAAAACTTGGTCCACAGGAAAAAAAGTAATTCCCAAGAAAAACCATAAAAGTTCACATAAAGTAAATATAAGATAAAAATCTTATAAATTACCTGATTTCGTAGTCTCTGATTTTTGAAAACATGATAATATTAAAATGAAATACATGAAAACATAGATTCTCTTTTTGTATGCGAGAAACAGACATCAGATAATTTATAATATTATACAAGATAAGATATGAACTTTCAAGTAAATATAAAAAAATATACCGGCATAAAAAAGCAATTAAAAATAACAGTAAAAAGTTAAAGCGCCGCAATAATTAATAATGATATCAAAGAATTTTAGTGGAAATATAATGTAATAAAATAAAAACTTACCCTATAAAATGAGGGGGAGACAAAAATAAATCTTCAGTAAGCGACACGAACGATATAAAAGTCAATTATTTTGACTGAATAGGCAAAGAGAAGGACAATATTAACATGGGAAAGATATTTTATAGGAATACCAAGAGAATAGAGGGTCATGACGCGAGGAAATAAGAAGGGGATATCAAGCGAGTAGAAATTAAAATATATTGAGTAGAGGAATAATGAAAATACAGGGTGGCACAAAAAAAACGTAACACGCGCGTTAGAAGTGAAACTTTGTAGAAGGATAGGAAGTTGGTAGTTTACACAACGGTTTAAGACGGATTTTTTAATTTTTTCCGGTTTTTTCCAATTTTTCTGTCTGTGTCAATTTTTCTGCATTTTTCGATTTTCTGATTTTTTTCAGACTGTTTCCGCTTTTTTCAAACCGCAGCCTACCGATAACTAATCATAAATAAAGATATTTCACTACAAAAATAATAAATCAAATTTATCTCGGAGTTTCATGTATCTCGAAGTTTCATGTATATCAAACCAAACGACACTAACTGAGTTTAGTGAGAAGAACAAATATTTGGAAATGACGTAATGACGTGTGCAGGACTCTTTATCTTTTACGAGGGTTTTACTGCTTTACAGGCAACTGTTATAAATCGCTTAAAGTACCCTGTATCGCTTTTAAGATTTAGATGGAACGTATTTCATAAATATTAGGTACCTTAGCTAATTTTCTAAAAAACGTAGGTGAACTAAATTAAAATCAAAATTGTTTATTGGAAATTACTAGTTAATACATTATGATTTGAATGTATCTAACTCAAAATTATTTACAGAACAAAAGCTCCAATATGGATGGTCGATATTGACGATTATTTTACTCACCATTGGACTATTAGGTCCAATCAGATTGAATAAAATCGACTATTGCCCTGCTGCGAAATAGTTACCTAAAATAGTTACTGGTCATAACTTCAAAACACTCTCGACTGTCAAAATATTAAATATATCAAGTTTGAAGTATGAATTAAAAATGAATCGGTTCGGGAGTTTCGCGTTAGATATAATTGACGACGAGATAGTTAGGATAAAATAAAGATGGTTTGTGAAATAATGTTCTAAATACCACTCGAACTGAATAAATTAGCGCATATTTATTGTTTATATTTTTCTCGTGGGTTTAACAATTTTACTCGACCAAATTTTGCAAATAATAATCACATTAAATAATTGCAAATTTGGTCTCGTGAAATTAACAAATCGCACACTCGAAAAATTGACAACAATAAATAACCGGCTATTTATGCAGTTCTTGTGGTATTATTACCTTTGAATATATAATTTATGACCGTATAACAATAAAATATTATTAAATGTGCTAAGGGCAGGTAATTTATTACAACTTTTATAATGAGTTCCAAATATATATTTTCCTTACTATTAATTAATATAATATTATTTAAATATAGGTTAATATTTATTATTTTAACAAAAAACCCGTAATACGGTCCATAGAGCTGTCCAAGCTTTGGACCGAGGTTGCATTTATGGCCGTACCAATAAACTATTGTTAAATGCGGTAAGGGTAGGTAGCTTATTTCAATCATAATTTATAATGAGTTTCAAATGTATCTTCCATCGACTGTACTCCCTGTGTAGTTATTTAACGCCCTCTCTCTATAGCGCTGCATTTTTCAGTAACTTACGAAAAAAAGTTTACTTTAAAAATCTCCTGTTAATAAGAAACTTCGTTACCATTATATGAAGCAGGTCATATTAGTCATAGCAGATATTTACACACAGTTAATATAGTAAATTTTAAAAAATCAAAAGATTCTATCCATTACTATCTTTGTATGAAACATCAATATTATTTTTTTATATAGATACATTTCACACAAATTTCGACTCACTTTGTATAATAAGATAAAGTTAATAACAATAATATAAAGTCTTGTCCCCTAAACAGTGATTATATTTTCAATGAATAAATATACTTTGGGTCATTATAAAGAATTGTACAATTTACTAATAAAGCCATAACTATAATTTTGAATAAACTATAACAATATTAAATGTTTGTCTTCATCTTTGCAGGTATTAATCGAAAAATGTTCTCTAAGCGCCCTGACCACGACCACCTGAATTACCAACTGGGAATTGACCACACACCGCTATGGTTTTCCTATAGTCAATTGTCAATCATCGAATCGTCCTTTTAATGGTGATCGTAATGTCAAGAATTCAGTAATAATGTTAAAAAAATGTAGGTAGTAGATAAAGCGTTGTTTGTTCTTCGCCATATTGAACAGTTATGAAAGCGGCGGCCGCCAATTTAAAACCTACTGAGCAATTTGTTGATCGGGTAATATCAGTTTCGTTGGCGAGATTGGAATGACACTTTTGCTAGTTAAATAGTACAACGTTGTATTGAAAAATGTAGATTGTTGGGTAAAAATATTTCATGCGAAGTCGATTTTCAACTATTAATTTTTCTTTCAGTTATTCCAATCGTATTTTTCAGTGAAAAGTCGTAAATCATAATAGCATATACTTTTCCAGAGCCACATTTTCTATGAATAGTTTTTACCTCTCGCCTTTCAGATAAGAGAGGTTTAGTAATCATGCTAAATATTGGGTAGTAGATTTTCTATGGATAATCACGTGTGTGTGTTAGGATGGATGTTGTAACAATAACTCAAAAACTACTGAATTAAAAAAATTGAAATTTTGCATACAAGTTTCCGGTACTCTAAATTAGATCTAACTAGATTTTAGTGTCAATCGAACAACCGGAAGTTTCAGTTGCTGTGAGTGATGACGTCATTACTAACAAAATGACAATTAAGTTTTAGACACAAATTTTGTATACACTATAGTTTATTTTTGTATCGTTAAAATTTTCAAAATTTTTGCCATTGTTGCCAGATTTACAAAAAAGTCAATTTTTTTCATACTGTACATTTTTGATTCAAAAATGGCGGAGGTCATGTGCTGGCAACATCACATTTTTTTTCTGTTTTTTAATTTTTCAGATTTATTTTGATTTTTTCTAATTTTTCCTTTTTTTTCAATTTCTTTCTTTTGTTTTCCGATTTTATCTTTTTTTTCATTTTTAAAAAAAATTCAATTACAATAAAAGCTTTTTTACGTCTACAGTTGTTTGCGGATTTTCTGCGATATATTTGGAATTTAATTTTTTTACGATTTCTGCAATTTTTTTAGATTTTTTGCAATTATTTTCACTGGCAATTTTTTGTCACTTTTTGTGTTTTTCCGTTTTTTTTGCGTTTTTGAAATTTTTTATAATTTTGTTTCGATTGTTTGCGATTTTTTAAGATTCATTTTAATTAATTTGATTTTTTTCACTTTTTAAACATTTAAAATACAATTGTTTTCGGTCTTTTGGTTGTTCTTTTATTTATTGCAATTTAATTGATTTCCTGGTTTTTTCCTGTCTGGTTTTTTCGGTTTTTGTCAATCTGATTTTTTCGATTTTTCGAGTTTTTCGATTTTTTTTTATCATTTTTCTGTTGTTTTTCGACTTTTTCGAATTATTCTAGGTTTCTTCCAACTTTTCTCGTTTTTTTTTCTGGTTTTTTTCGGTTTTATCTTTTTTTGTTGATTGTTGTCCTTTTTTGTCGATTTTTGTTCATTTTCCTCTTTTTCTTTCGATTTTTTTTTCGATTTATTTCGATTGTGAAAAAATAGCGTAAGCAAGTTCATTCCATACCCCGACTGCACAATTTTTTTTTCATACTTTTTTGTGTTTACGTATTAATTTTTAAATTTAAAAATGGCGACAGGTCATGTGTTGGCCACACCAGATTTTTTATAAAATTGACACTAAAAAGATTAACTAAATATACGAGACAATTAATATATTGTCTTTTTATCTATGTTCTATTAACAGAGAGGTTGACTACAGCCAAGTGTTTTAAAAATTTGTTTTAAAATAAATCCTAAATATTCTTTGGACAGTGTAATAACATTTGCACAATAAAAGTTTTTTTAATTTAGTTTTAAACGGTATCAAAGAACCATGCACTATGGTTATGCAAAATGACCCCAGGTTAAATTGTCTAATTTTTTGATATATGATTTGATATACTTGATTTCAGGGAGTTCAACTTGAAATATTAGTCCATCTTTTTTTTGCATTAATAAAGAAAAAAATGAATTTCTTTTTATGAAAAAATCGTCTTTTCTGTTTTTTTCTTTAATTTAACATGAAAAAATTGATATTTAAAAATTACTGCATCTATGCAACTTGTAGTGGGCCTACGTCACTTATGTGCAATAGCAGCGGCATAATATTAACGTGGGCCAGTTTCTATAAATAAAATTGACACTTTCAAATATAGATGACGTTTGCTTATAAAGTGTCGTTTGGTCAATATGTTTTAATTGTATTTACTTTTACCTTTGTTTACTTATTTTTACAAATACAAATAAATACGGAAAATTATTAACATCAACCTACAACAGTGACAGTGAAATATGCACTAAGCAGACGCGGACGCGACGCTTTCACTTAAACAGGAACGCTTGTGCCCAGCACTTATGTACCAAACAGCAAATTATTACCTGATCTCATTAAAATAGTCGTTTTCTTTATCTAACAGCGGAATCTAATATTTATTTATCTCTCTCGATTTTGAATGCGAATTCACAGTGGATAGGTAAAAGTTTTCATCTTTATCCAATTATCATATAATGGTTTTCTCCATCTTTGTCTGTATAAGTGAGATTTAACGTCTGTTGTTCATTCGTATTCTCTTCTTCACACATTTGCAGTTAATGGCTTGACGCTAACCTTATTGCACATAAGTGACTTCATGATCATAATGGCGGCATATTCAAATGATTAGAAATTTGAATTTTTCAATTAATTTATTCAAAAATCTAACTCAAATTACGGTAGATAATTAAGCTCAACGGGTTTTATTTGATAAAAATGATTTTATTGAAGAAATATAGTTCTGAGGAACTGAATCTCATTTGACAAGGTAAATACACCGAAAACGTTGTACAAGTGTTTCTAAAATTAATAACTTACAAGGGCACAATTACGTAACAAAAGGGTCAAAATGATTTACAATATTAGTTTTATACTCAATAAATGATTTCCTGGTCCTGCTAAATAATTTTATATAGGATGATCAAAAATTGGGGTCAGGGATTTTTTTTTGTTTTACAGACAAAACTTGTAAATATTATTATTATTTTTATTAGACTGTGACCTCATCATACATGATTTGTGCCTTTAACACCCTGTATATCTAAAACTAGCCATAGGATGACTTTAGTTCCACGGAGAATTTTGGCCGTAAAATATCATATAAAAAAAAATAAGAAAATTGTTTAGTACATATTTTTTTAATCGAACTTTTTTTAATAGAAAAAAAGCGACTGCCCCAAAGAAGGAGATTTAATTTTTTTTCAGTGTTGCATTTTAATTTAATCGGTAATTAACTGGCTACATGCTGTCATAGAAAAATTATAATTTTGATATTAATGGGGAATTTGTATTTAAATCAAAATTTGAAAAATATTTATAAAAATAATTTATTTGAAAAAAAAAACATAATTTAATTCAATAAATAAAATTCTATTCTTTCTATCAATCGATCGACCTTAGTATTAGTGCTTCGTACGGATCCAAAGTAATGTTTCCTCCAATTTTGTCCCTAACAAAAAAAAACTTATATATACAATATAATCACTTAAAGCTAAAGAAAAATATTTAAATCTTCATAAAAATGAGTTACTCAAGAAGCAGAAAAACTATTTTTGTCTTAATACAATATAGCAAATTAATAATGGAGAAAAAGACAATACTTACCCCCAGTTTCTCTTTGATTTACTGCTACTTAATAGAACTTCAGCGTCAAGAACTACAGCATCCAAAAGATCATTTCCAAAATTAAAAACCAGCAAATAAACACTGTTAGAATCATTGCTAGTTCTTTCCACAGCAAAACCCATTTCATTTTCTCCAAAAACTTTGTATTCAATCTTATTCTTATCCTTAAGATCTCCTCGTCTTAATTCCTGAAGCTTTTTATATGTATTAAGATGGCTTCTAGGATCTTTAAGCTGATCTGCAACGTTGCATTCATCTTTTTTAGCACTGACTGGCAACCATGTTTTATTACCGTTGGTAAAACCTGCAAATTCGCTGCTGTCCCATTGCAAAGGAGTCCTTTCGAAATCTCTACTAAAGTTAGGATATGATGTGCAATCATCTGCGAAATCTACGCCTTGCTCGCAGCTGACTTCACCATCTTCCATACCTTAAACAAACATGAAAGGTTGAATATAATAAATGTAAAATAAAGACAGTTAATACCTATTTCTTCACCATTATAGGTTACTTGGACACCTGGGAGAAAACCTGTTAAAAGATTTAGAGCATCCACTCTATTTTTTCCTGTTTTTGTTGCTATTCTATGGTTATCGTGGTTACCCAGCTAAAAACAGAACAGTAGTGTTTGATAAAAAGTAACGGTTTATTATTAAAATTGTTAAATTTTAAATAAAATATGATTGGGGAGGGAAATCAATCACTTACCACCCAGTTAGAAGTAAAAATAGTTGGTAGTTTGGTTAACCATTCGTTTACCAAGTAGTAAACGTGAGAAGCAGAAGACTCATGCGTTAGTCCCAAAAGCTCAAAATTAAACGAAAAGTGAGCTCCAAGTTTTGATCCATCTGGGGTTCCATAGTATGGAATCACTTTGTCGATGTCTACAGCTGCTTCAGAAAAACAAACCCTTAAAAACAAAAATAAATAATAACAGTTATCTATTATCCTTCTAAGTTTTCAGCTCTTTATTTTCAAACGGTACTTCATCACCCTGTAAAAATAATATATCGGCTAACGTAATTATGTTTAGATTTTATATAAAAAGTAATAAACTCACATTCTCCGTTAAACTTAAGCAGTCAATTTACTATCAATATTAAGCCTATAAATAGTCCCTCCAATATTTCTTTTAACTTTTTGATAGACATCTGCACAAATTCTGTCAATGTTCTGTCACTAATCACTCTAAATTGTTAGTGTCAATTGATACGTCTAAAATTGATACGGTTTTTATGAGAATTTGAGTTATAATGGAGAATATTGACGGACCTTTAGGTCAACTATAAGTATTGCTATTACAAAGAAAATAATATCAAAAACAGAGAGAGTAAGTTTTTGAAACTATACACTCCGACCATTACCATACATGTTTCATCCTTATAGGAATCATCAGTGGTACTTTGTCGGAATGCATAATTTGAAAAACCTACTTTAGTTAGGTTAGGTTAGGTTAGAGGGTTTAGTTTATCAAAAACTTTCTCTGTTTTTGATTTTAATTGCGTGGTGCCCGCTATCCCTATAAGGCATTATGATGGCGGAGGGGTTCCATCATCTACCGGCACCAAGTTGTTCTTGGTTAGTCGCTTTTAAAGAGGATTTTATAATATTAAGTAACTAGTCCGGTTTGTACCCATCATCTTACGATAAATGTGACTATCTATCACTTTTAAATAAAACAATAGATAAATAAACTATATTCATTACATTTTTAAATCACTCCAAAGGGCCAGACCAAAAAAGGAAACTGACTGAAAATTTGCCTGAAAACACCAAAAAATGATATTTGACAAGAGATATATAATATATGCATGAACGAAGTAGTTAATATTCTCTGTCCTTGATAAATAATTTAAATTCTGATGGTTTTTCATTTTAGAGCACCTTTTTAATTTAATGGTTGCATTATATTTTAATTAATTTAAATATATTAATGTTTCAGATAGCCCATTAACACTAAAATCGTTGGAAAAGGGTCTTTATGATCATCATTTATATTCTGGTTTTAAATCAAGTTTGCATACGTTAGTAAAAAGCATGGGTTTCTCTTACAAAAAAGATCCAAGAAAACACCAGAAAGAGCTTCCATACGTAGTAGATAAGAGAAGGCATTTTTTAAGTGCCTATTTTAGTAATGAAAAAAAAGGACCAGATAAAAAGCATTGTATTTTTATTGACGGAACTGGAAACGGTAAAAGGTTATCATGGTTGTTTTAGTATATTTATTATATTACTTCTTTTCATAAGCTTTATTCTAAAACTGGAGACTATCATAGTAATATGAATTCAGATATTTTTGAAGATTGAGTAAAAAATGCTTTGTTGTTAAGTTTTGAAACTCCTTCCATAATTATCCTTGATAATCCGAGTTAACATAGCTATGAATATAACAAATTGCCATCAAAATTCTGGAAAAAGGACAATTACAAGATTGGTTAAGAAATAACCAATTTCATTTCCAATTTAATCAACTAAAAAAGCCCTAAATGATATAATACATTAACTTCCAAAAACTGACAAAAAATATATTGTAGACGATTTAATTAAGGAAGCTGGTCATAACGCACTTCGTTTACCTCCATATTATTGTGATTTTAATGTTATAGAAAAGTTCACATCATACCATTATGGATGCATATAAAACTGATGAAATTGCTTCCTTTGCAAAAGTAAAACCATTGAACCCAGGCTCCGATTACCCATAAGGCCAACTTAGGACATGGCCTAAGGCGAACGCTTGCGGGGGGCCCGGAATACGGAAAATTTGAACTTGTGAATAGGCGTGAGCGTCCGGGCAATTGCAAATATTTGCTTTTCCTACATTTTGGAATTTTAATCACTGTTATTGCATGATTGGTACAAAATATTTTCTTGGAAAATAGTTAAAAATGTATTCAAAAGGACTAAAAATAAAAATGTGTTAGCCCAAATAGCACAAAAGAAGCTCTAATACGAGGTTTACAGTTAAATATGCCAAAAAACTTCCATACTCCACAGGCCTCCTGGAGGGGGAGTAATTTAGAACTTTGGTCTAATGCGTAAACAGCTGCTAATCCGGGCTTGATGAACCAAATCATTCTGATTATCATAGTGATGATGATAACATGGAAGACTATTTTTATTTTAAATTGTAAAAAATATGTAGGTAAAAAGTGAACTAAAAGTCCATTTCCAATAAAAAAATGAAAAAATCAATTCACAAAAATTGAATGAAACACCTCTTAATCCTTGGATAATTTGTGAAAGTAATAGTACTGTAAAAATACACACTGTGACTGTGTTTTTAGTTTAGGAATGATATAGACCAAGTACGAGTGAATCACAGCTGGAAGATTCTAGAGCACCTGGTGCAGCTTGTGGAAAGAGAATATACTAGCTTGAACCAAGAAGGTATTGGAAATTTTTTTATAAAATTTAAAGAGAAGAGGAAGTGTTCTTTACTCAATTGTGAGCCCATTCAATAAAGACATTGAACAATAAATTTTAAATCACAGCAAGCATAATTTGAGTTCATCCCTGTATAAACCAGAATATGAGTTCAAAGAATAGGCTCATTTCACAAATGTTTTTTATTACAAATTCTGAAAGAGAGCACTGAATTTATAGTGTATGCAAAATTTTACAATTTTCTGATGCAATTTTTATGTGTTAAGAAAATTATTAAAGTCTGAAATATGCAGCCGGCGGACGTGTCAGATGTGACGTCATGGGCCTCCACAGTCGCGCCGCGCCGATCGCCATACATAACAAATGCCCCAGAAAAGCTTTATTAAAAAGGGAACGATATCGAGAACTTCAACCTTTGACAAGCACGAAGAAAATATGTGTAGCTGATGCTGCTAATTCAAAAAACGTAAATGATACAAATTTTCAAGAAAATACTGAAGAATCTGAATTTCGCCAAACTGAGAACGTAAATAAGCGTACTCAAGTTAATTTAAACCAAAAGCAAGTTCAAAATCGATCCAATGTAATATTGTTAAGAAACTAAAACTAGCTAAAAACCAAATGCTAGAAACATTAGACATGGGCGATTCTTCTGATAGCGGCAGTCCTAGATCTTTTCAGTTTTAAAAAGAGTATAAGTAATGATACTGACGTTGAGCACCTTTAAGTTGAAGAAAAATGTAGAGCAGCGAACGATTTATATTATTGAAAAAAATCCAAAACTTTACGTGGGAGTGCCCAGTTAATCAATGTTCATAATGGACAAGATCTTTATGTAAATAAAAAAAAAATTAAGCTACATATTCCCTATAAAATATAAGCAAATGACTTCTGTTTGTCAGCCTCAACAGTATGTTCAACAATAGTCCTTGCCAAAATTATTGATTTATCTTAAACCATTTAGAGATATAAAAACATTCAATTCATAATAGACTACTTTGAAATATCTGTCCAAAAACCATGAAATCCCGTACTACAATCTCTTTCTTGGTTATAGTACAAAAAAAACAACACCATGAAATATTTGATTGGATGCACTTCTGATGGGCTAATTTCTTATGTGTCGAATGGATTTGGAGGTAGAACTACGGACCAGAAGATAGTAGAAGAGTCAGAATTTTTAAACCATCTGGAAAACGGCGGCCATAATGGCTGATCGCGGGTATAAACATATAGGCTAACTTTTGGCTAATGGAAATAACATTTCAGAGGCATCAACAGTAAAATGTTTGAAGCAACAAGTAAAGGAAGCTAAAAGAATTGCGAGTCTAAGAATTCACATTGAAAGAGTTATTTCAAGGATAAGAGTTCATAGATGCCTAATTAAATATCTGGACCATATTGTGTTAAAAGCTTGTACTTTAATTAATTTGCAAAACTATTTGTTATAATGAAACAACTTTAGTCTATTACACAATTTTATTAAATATTGCTTGACACCAAATAGTATTTCAACATTTTTACAAGGAAATCTGTATTATATTCATAATATTTTTAAATGATTTCTTTGCTTGTCTCAAAATTTGGTTTTGCAATTACGAATACAACCTTTATTTCTTTTTTAAGTGCATGTGCAACTGAATTTGATAGAAGTACTTAATTTTAATATTGCCATTGTTGTTGATAAAACTAGAAATAGTTTTATCAGAAGACAGACATTTTATTTCAACTATCATTTCCTCATTACAAGCATCTGAACTGGCTCCAAATATTGGATAGCCACTTGAAAGAATTAGACCAGCTTTGTGGAACTTTTTGTTTGATTTGTTTTTCAGTTCATTCAGCATAGCTTCTTTTAAATACAAGCTATCATAGCTTCGGTTTGAAAAATCTTAACACCCAAAATATTTTCCACTAATACTCCATCGAACGTACCACATTTCGCAGCATCGTATGCTTTTGAGGTTGTTGCACGACTGTACCTCATCTCCGACCATAGGCTACAAGTAGATTGACCTATAGTATTTTTATCAATATTTATACTCTTCTTACATTTGCTGTTTACAAAATTATCCGCATTATGTTCAATGTCTTCCAATAAAAATTGTAGTTTTAGTGTGTGCTAAGATATAAAATGATAATTTTCGGTTTGATAGTACCTTATGGTGCTGGTGCTGATTTTTCGTTTTTTTGCTTCGTTAATATATGTTTTCAAAAGACTGTCATCAGACGACACAGCCGCTGTTGCACAAAAGTCTTTAGTGGTTATGTATTTCTTTGAAATTGTAACGCAACTTAAACAGATCTTTTTCAGTACCAAACCTTTTCGGTAGGGGAAGGTTCTTCATTGCGACGGTAAATCCACATTAAAAAACCATACAATCACCTTCCGACTGGATAGTCGTTACACTGTACATCAACCACCTTTTTTTCATTTCATCTATTGTGAAAAGTAGTCGATAGCATTTTGACTTAATTTTATGTTCAGGAGTTATTTTTGCTTGCAAATAACACAGACCACTTTTTACTTTCCCGGGCCCATCAAAGGGAAAGTAAGGTGAACGAGCAAAAAAAAAAATTGAGATATCGATGGAAATATCCATTTTGAGGTCCCCCAAGAAGATTGAAACCATTTTCAGCGTATGGTCTGTCTGTGTGTCTGTGTGTAATCTTCCACGATAACTGCCGAACCGTTTGACAAATCAAGCTGAAATTTGGTATGCAGGTTGGGTGTGTGCCTGAAATGCGACCATTAGTTTTTGGTTTAAATTGGTTCAGTAGAAGGTCCTCAAGACCGACATTGATTAAATATACATGTAACAATTTTTTACTTTTTTTAAAATAAGTACAAATAATACACTTTAGTGCAAAATATTGTAGTACAAAGTTTTAGAGCATAAAATTCCCTATAACTTTTGTTTCAAACTTATATATGCATATATGTTTTCTCTAGGTTTTCTTGATTTTGGAGACAAAAAATACACATTGGTGCAAAATGCTATAGTACAAAATTTTAGAGCATAAAATTCCCCACATCTTTTGTCTTATGCCTTTTCCAGAATTTCCAATAGTTGCGCCACTAGAGGGCGCGTAAAAAATGTGCATGTAAGTTTTCTCTAGTTTTTCTTGATTTTGAGGACAAACAATATACTTTAGTGCAAAATTTTGTAGTACAAAGTTTTAGAGCATAAAATTCTCTATAACTTTTGTCTCAAACTTTTTCTAAAATATCCAATAGTTGCGCCACTAGAGGGCGCGTAAAAAATGTGCATGTATGTTTTCTCTAGTTTTTCTTGATTTTGAGGACAAATAATACACTTTAGTGCAAAATGTTGTAGTACAAAGTTTTAGAAAATAAAATTCCCAATAACTTTTTTTTAAGCTTTTTTGAAATTCCAATAGTTGCACCACTAGAGGGCGCGTAAAAAATGTGCATGTAGGTTTTCTATAGTTTTTCTTGATTTTGAGGACAAACAATGCATTTTAGTGCATAGTTCTAAAGCATCAAATTTTCTTTAACTTTTGTCTTTAACTTTTTATCGAATTCCTCATAGTTTCGCCGCTAGGTGGCGAGAAAAATACACATTTAGGATTTTCCATTTTTTTAAAATTCCAGGTAAATTATGCTCTTTAGTGCAAAATGTTTCAGTGCAAAGTTGTAAAGAATAAAATTCCCTACAACTATTGTATGAAAATTTTTCCCATGATTTTAGGAGATCATAATTGTAGCAGTGTAATATACAATGTGCGCATGCGCAGCTTATGTCATTATCAACATTGAAATATCAATCTATTTCTAATGTGTTCCACAAATTAATGTAATGCTCAGTATTTTGTAATTAAAATAATACTATTCTCTACGGTCGAGCCGGGAAAGTTCTGGGGTGACACAGCCGATTTTTTAACTTTAGCTGAATGTATCATACGGCGTTGTCTCCATAATAATGATAAGCAGACCTTGAACAATGAACGAACATTTCTACCTAATATTAAAATAAAATAAATATCAATGAAGTCTCGATTTGAAATAAAGTAATGCATAATCATTATAACATCTACTTCTGGCATATTCGATGAATCTGCCTTAATATAACCACTATCACACATAATTAATTTGAAGTATAAAAGATTAATAAATTAAAAAGTATGGTGTAAGAGTAAGTGTTATTACTTTAAAAATAATATAAATAAATATAGTACACCTACTTTGTAATCGCCTTCTTAGCAGAAATAGAATCAAGGTGGCTTCTAAATTCATAAACCACATCGTAACTTTCAGGCTGATTTCTTGTAAAAATATGATCCAAATAATTATAGTCGATATCGGTAGAATCAGGATCGTAAGTTCTAGGCTCGTCTGTTAAATTCTTCGCTTCTACTAAATGAGGCACTGCATCTATTCTTACTCCATCTACGTCATATTCGTCAAGCCAGTAGGTCAAGATGTCCTGATAAAGGATGAGATAAATAATGTGCAAACTTATGTGTTAAGAAATACTCTTACCTTCAACTCTTGCATTACTTCAGGATTTCTGAAATCTAGATCAGGTTGCTGTTTAAGGAATTGATGCAAGTAAAACTTCTGGCGTTCTTCACTCCATTCCCACGCGGAGTGTTTAAATACACTGATCTAAAAATAAAACAAATTAAATATAAGTGAGAATCTACTATAAATTATCTTGTTTTTGTTTATTCCATATTTCGTTTATTAGAAACAGCGAAATAGAGAAATGTTAGGAAATAAACAAATTTTCTTTTCCCAAATACAATGCTTCGCTTGCTACTATATCAGTGTGAGCTAGCGTGGGTCATATACATATAATTTTTTAGAAGTAGAGGTTAAAGAATTGGTAAAAAAATAATTGGTGTTTTTAAAAAGATAAAGACTATTATCGCAAAAGTAGCAGCAATCCGAGTGAAACCTACCTAGTACCATATAGTTTCCAAACGTTTTCATAATACATTCGAATTAAACCCCAACCTGACACCATCCTCTAGTAGAAGACTCATAACCATAACATTTAATATTTTAAACATTATGCCAAATTACCCAATATGTACCTCTACCTGGTTTGTTAATCCTCCAAAGTGCAACTTATCCCTAGCCAAAAGAAGACACTACTCTTACTTTACTATTCCGTCTTTTTCACGAGATGAAAAATAAATAGAAACAGCACAAGTTTATACACAGATGCTTCGAAAATACCTGAAACCGACTGTATAGGAGAACCAGTAATCATGGATACAACAACTCACGAACACAAACTCCCATCTACATTATGTCATTTGCACAGATTCTATAAAATACACCTCAAACATTCACTACTAGCTGAAATAAAAGGAAATCTCCAAGAACTTAGAATTGAAAATAAAGAAGTAGAATGATGGAATTCCCGGGAACGAAAAAGCAGACAACATTGGAAAAATAGCGTGCCTACATAATAACATCGACCCCATTTCTAATGCCCCGTACCTAGATATGAAAAAATCCGATTCAAAACCATGAGAAAAGAATATGGATTGATCAGTGGAAAGCACAAACAAAAAATTATTTGAAATAAACCCAAACCTATTACCCAACCCACTGGATGGATTTAATAGATGAATCCGGACCGTAATTAGCAGATTAAGGATAAGACATACTGGATTGCAAATGAATACCTACTAAAACATGAAGCACAACAAATATGTTACGCGTGTGATGTGCCAATAACAGTTAAACACATTATTATTGAATGCCAGATTTACGAGATGGAGAGGAGGACATATTACCCAATTACATAAAATGGTCAAAGTCTATACGAATTCTCTAATACTGGTTAAACTATAAGGACAGATAAAACAGTTGATAAAGAAAGATACATGAAAAACATAGATAATTATTAATCCTTACCCAGTTATTTGGAGGTTCATCTTTAGATCCATTCTTTCCCTCAACCCAAATAAAGTAATCTGTATATTTCCCTTCGGCATTTACAGATTTCTGAAACCACTCGTGTTGATCGCTGGTATGATTTGGTACATAGTCTAAAACAACTTTCAATCCTCTTTTATGAGCTTCGTCCATGAGTTCTTTAAAAATTTCTAAATTCCCATAAGTTGGGTCGATATCTCTGAAATCGCTGATGTCATATCCTGCATCCAATTGGGGCGATTTGAAAATTGGTGACAGCCATATCGCTGTTAAGCCCAAGTCTTTAAGGTAGTCCAATTTTTCGATGATACCTTTTAAATCTCCTATACCATCACCGTCACTATCCTTAAACGATTTCGGATAAATTTGGTAGATCGTTGAAGTTTGCCACCAATCTTGAGTTTGATCCAATGAAATTGTTTTGCTTTTGGTAATGTAAGCGTTAGCAATATTTATTAAAAATATTGCCAAAACTAATATACTGATAGTCTGCATTATTTGAGTATTATTAAATCTATTATAGTTTTCTCGTAATTTTATGTTTATTTATATTTTTATATAAAAAAAAAATTGAAGAGCTACTTTAAAGATTAGATTTTAATCTTATTTTTGTTATTATCTATTTTTTATATATAATACAATATGTATTATTATGGTTTTGTAATTCAATAATCTAATACTAATTTTAAAATTTGTTTTCACTTTTTTTTATTTTTATATGGATACAGTACACGCATAAGAGGAAATCACTGGTTTAGAATAGAAAATTTCTCCTTATAAATTAACAAATAAATTTTTCACGATTATAAAAATATGTTGAGGTTAAATTAGGTTAATCGGTTTAATGGTAAAACCTCAACTAGTGGCAGAAATAGCTGCCTCAAATTACAGATCGAATAAATTAAAATTAATTTCGCACTGTTTTTATCCGTCTATTGGCTGCGTTAAATTTTGTAATCGATTTTTCGACCACTACCAGACGCCCAATTAACTGGAAATTTGGCAGGTGCTGCTAGTTCCGATAAGAAAGAATTATGAAATTTTTTTTAGATAAAAAACAAAATGGTGGCTCTAAGATGGCGGACGGATATGTGATTATCGTTCGATTCTGTTCAACATTGGAGTGTGGGAATGTGGTAAACAGTAATTGATTGGTGAGAATTTGACGACGTATTTTAGATACCATAGAAACCAAAAATTAATATAAAAAAACTTGTTGAATGACTGTAAATTTATTAACTTTTGATAATTATCTTTGTAAATAAAAGCATTATTTTAAATTTAAGATTAAGCAGTCTTTTTTAACAAAAAAAACACAACGAGAAAAACGTCCCCTTCATATCGGTGACCCCACGGAAGTAATAGCATTTGAAAACAATTCCCAAGCAGCCCAATCTACAAAATCTAAAGTAAACACCCCTAATCAAGAAAAAGTAGTTCCGAAATTTCAGCAACGGAAAAACTTCATCTCATCTGGTAAATCCATTCCATTTATCCTCTTTCGAGCATAAATATTTTTAATTACTTTAATGCAAGAAAATAATATAAGCAATATTCCATCGGCATCGAACGAAAACACGATTTCATCGGTTAGCATAAAATTTCCTCAATTTTGGACACAATGTCCGGAAGCTCGGTTTTTACAGGTTGAAAACCAATTTAACATTAAAAAAATCATTCGCGATGAAATATAATATGAACATGTAGTTAGTGCATTACCACAAGAGGTAATTCTTATATGAGATAAAATTAAAAATTAAGATTTTCTAAAATTATTTTCAACTGAAAAATATACTTATACAACATCACTCTAAAAGTGAAGAAAAAATCGGTTGTGTCGCCCCAAAACTTTCCCGAATACTTTTTCAGATATTTAATGTTAAAATTTTGACATTTTTTACTTTTGACAGATGATAGTTGGAGAAATAATTTTGAATGTTCTGAATAGAGTGTTCCAAGGGCTTTCGAATGACATATTGCAAGGCAAATTCCGTGATATATTGCATCTGTCATTTTTTTTTTTTGATAGTGACACTTGGGTTTGACAGATGTAGTACAAAAACCAATGAGGTTGTAATGAATGGAGAAGCTACCAGCATTTATTTATCGTGCACAAAAGGACACCACTGGGCGTGGCTAAGTGTGGACTTAATATGGCTGTTTCGCCAGGTCTGGATTCAGTGTGGGATAATTTCAATATCTAGAAATATATTCATGTTTGGTTCTTGTCAGTTATTATTTAAAAACCACAAAATTTGATTCAATAAAAGCCCAGGTAACTTGATAAATAAAATTACAACCCTTTTACTTATCATTTTTATTATCGAGTTATTGCAATAAACGCAGTAGGTAATGTCTTATGAAAAGATAAAAAAATATTTTAACAGTAATATAATTTTTATGAAATACATTTTACAAATTGAACTGTAAATAATTTTTATATAAACAAAAGCCTTTACCACTATCACTAACATAAAACATAAAATTTTCGAAGAAAAAGTATACAAGACACGAAAAAACATGAATAAAACAAAATCAGAACTATTGACCTTTAAACGATACTAATTTATTACTGGAATATCTTATACTAGCAGCTTTGTTTATTTTATTTTTAGTTAAATAACACATTCTTAGATTTAAGTATTTATCTATAATACATTTTATAACTAATCTTAAATACGTCTATGTTCTTTGTTTATACTTACTTGTTAAACGTTATATTTGATTTTTTTTTATTTACGCCGTCTCGACTTCTGCAACTACGAAGAGCACACGCCACCATATTTCACTATTAAAATAATCCAATACACAAAGAAAATAAATCCTAAATATACAAACAAACCAAAAAAAACAACACCAAGTGACACCCACTGACAGATGAAAGATGTGTAGATACAAAATGGCGAATGTGGTGTCGCTTTGGTCACGTGGTGTCTTCTCCCCTTCTTATAATCTCTTTGACAAAAACTAAGGAGTTCTTCCGACAGGTAACCCAAACTCTTATACAAAATTTCAGCTTAATCGGATTAAACGCGTGGCCTCTATCATTGCAGACAGACAGACAGGCAAGCAGGCAGGCAGACAGGCAGGCAGACAGGCAGGCAGACAGACAGACAGATAGGACAGACGGGACAGACGGGACAGACGGGACAGACAGATAGACAGACTTCTATCTGGGACCCAATTCTTGAAATCGTAGGAATTAATTCTCCAGAGAATTGATTCCCCAAAAAAAATTCTCTTGAGAATCGCCAGTCCTATTCTTGAATGAGTCGTAACTGAAATTCTAGTGAATTAAAAAAAGTGACGTATGTCTTTACTAAATCCAAGTATTTCATGAACTCAACCAATCAAATACTCAGAACTATTAGTTCTGTGCTCAAATATTATTTTAATACGTTCGCAGAAATGAATATCAGTTGCCATTGATACCATATGTTTGACATTTTACATTTTTGAGGAAACAAATTGAAACAATTTACATAGTTATTATCCTATTATTGTGCATTATCGTTTATTATTGACTATGGGTTATTTGTTATTTGTTCATTTTAATATTTGCGATGGCCAAACGAAATTTCGTGAGTGAAGAGCAAAAAAAATCCTTGTAGAATTCTTAGAAAATGATAAGGAACTTCTTAGAGGAAAGAATTCCTTATAATATATTTTATAATTTTACTTGTTGAAATTATACTTATTATACTTGTTACTAGCTTACTTGTGGCTAGCTATTGTGGCTAGCCAAAAACCTTTTAATAAAAATTAAGATAGCGAAAAAATAAAGAGTTGAAGTTTTGTTATATGTCGAGATGATAGATACGAAATTTTTATATGTCGTTTTTTTTATATTGTATTTTAAAAAGAAAAATATATGTATTCAAGCATTAATTAAATCTCAGAACCAAATAAAATTTGTGTTAATTAAACGACACAACGACGCAGACTAGGAACTAGGGCTTCCTACTCTTCGTTCACCTACTAAAACTTTTTCTCTTTTGGTTAATCTCCAACTCTGATTGTTGGTAGCAGAAAAAGCTCAATATACTCCATTAGATCGCCAAAGGCTTGTTTGGATAGACGAAAATGCTGTCTAAACAACTTTCTAAATTATCTAAAACGATAGCTTGAAGTAAAAAATTATTCATTTTAACAATATTTATGGCGGTAACAACAAAAAAACAATAATGTTCAATTTCAATTCCCACAAAATACGTCAAATACGTACAATTCACACTCTAATTTCTTAAATTCTCATGAGAATTTGAAGTTTCTCCAGACAATGACATTAGGAATTAATTCTCATAATTTTTGGAGAATTTTTTCCTACGAAATATTTCAAGAATAGACATATTACAAAATCTAGAGAAAATGACGTAAATTTCTCACGAGAATCGATTCCTACGATTTCAAGAATTGGGTCCCTGGAGGAAATGATCATCTCAGGTGATCTCAAAATGGATATTTTCATCTTTATCTCGAAAATTTTTTTTAGTTCTTTCACAATACTTTCCCTTCTCGGAGGTGGGTCGGGAAAGTAAAAAATTATAAGAGCTTCTGTCAAATACATTAGAAGATCGTAAACCATCAGAATTATATAGATCATTGGAACTTCTAGGTTCTTCATTAATATTTAATAACGTTCTTTTAAATCAATTGTGGATTAAGAAATTACCCAAAATTAATATTGTCGTTAGTAACTTCAGACAAACAGGACATTCAAGAATTAACAGAAATAGCAGATAAAATTTGGAAAGTTTCTAAACATAAAAATATATTTTAAATTATAAATGAAAATACAAATATACCAAATGATTTTTCGCATATGTTCTTAATCATGATAAATACATTTAATGACATTAAAAACTAAATTTCAGAACTTAAAAATGTACAGCTTGTAAAAGATAGAACATGTTCTCCTAACTCAACTTACAGTAATGATCGTAGAAGTAGTAGAAATACTAGAACCAATTTAACGGTCAAATTTAATGAAAAAAGAAAATTTTATTGGTATCATTTTAATTCTGGCAATAAAGCCAGAAGATGCGTTTCTCCATGTCAATATGACAAATCGTCGTTATCAAAAAACTTTTTCATTTCTTTTTATTATAGCAGATGTTTCTCGACCAATTTTGGAAGTAGATTTTTTTTATAAAGTTTATAGATTCTAACAATTATTAGTGAAACAGCTAGTTCAAAAATTATATTTATTAATAATAATAAATTTGCAAAATTAATACAAAATTACCCATCACTCACTGCTCCACGTGATTTTACGTGATTTTCTGTTTGCTGCTTGTGCCAGCATGACTGGAAACAGCCAGTGTGAGCAGAATAAGCCAGTATATGCGGAAGTGACGCTAAATCAATAGACTTACGAAAAAAGAAGAATCTCTGACGTTGATGACGCTCAATGACATCTACTTAAATTTAAATGGGAAATTGTGTTAATAACTTTCGTGAAAATCCAAGATATCACTTTGTTCTACTGGTCATTCCTACGTTTTTGCTAATATGTTTTTTGGCTGGATTTATTTTTTATATTTATTTTTATTATTTGACACCAAAAAACGAAAATACACAGACATAAGAAATTTGATATGAATTTCCTGTAAGACAAACAATTCAGATGTAAGTTTACTCATGTCCAATGTAAATTTAGTCGTTCAAAATAAATATTTTTTATTAAGTTATAATTAATAAATAATAAATCAATTTAACTACTTATATTTTTTAACTTTTAGGTTAGGCTACTTCTAATTTGAAAAATATAAACCCTAAGCACCATGCTTAGCGTTTTGCTCCACTCTAAGCACTTTTGTGGTCGGGAGCACAGTGCTTAGGAGCATGCTTTAAAATCGGTGCTTAGTTCTAAGTGCTTACAACACTTTACCAAAAGGCTCAGTTAGTGCTCGTCAAAAACGTTCGCGATCACTCCAAAAGTCTTGCGGGCATTCGAAAAGACTTCCGAGCACTTCAAAATGTCATCATGAGTGCTCCATCATTTCTTTTAATGAAGCAAATTCATTGCTTAAACTTTATTTTAAAATGTACTGATTAATATAAAATTTTCTGTTATATATGGCACATATAAAGTGTTTGATACATTAATATACTGTTATTGACAACATGAATTTGCTATTTTATGTATTTTCTATTAGCAATTTTTACTTAAACTTCTATTTTTGTAAATGACTAGTTGCTCCAGAATCCATTTGCAGTATATGCACTTGTTCTGAATCCTTCCTTTGCTCAGCACTGTAGAAACAATTTTTAGAATAATGGCCTCGTTTGTTGCACACCCAACAGGTAATGTTTGATTTTGGTTTTGTTCTATTATATAGTTTGTCATTTCTCTTTGTAATACATGCTGCTTCTACTTTGAGTTCTAGTTCATTCAAATTTATTTCTTCTTCTTAATCCATTTCTGAATTCTTCAAAGCTTATTTTATCTAAGCCTTTAATCTATTCAATAAAAAAATAATGTGATCTTCATTTTCCATTGCCGTATTACACTGTTCTATTATCATAAACTTGCTAGGTATTTTTCGATCTTTTAGTTTTCTAACAGCTTCAGTGTGGTCAATTCTAATCTTAGGTCTACTCTCCTTGATGATATTTTTCCTTCATGGATTTCTTTTAACTTATTCAAAATAGCTGGGCCTTCATCAACGTTTATAACTTTTTGAGCTTCACTAGGCTCAATACTGCTTAAAATCATAAATGCTGCAACTGCAGTTTTTTCCTCATACAACTCAACTTGTCTTTGATTATCAACAGTTGGTTCGAGCTTTACACCTTCAATAGTAAACCATACGTTTTATGCTATAAGCATTAATTTCATTTGATGTTTTCATATCTGATAATTGGTTTCATTTAGTTTTGTTATATTATCTGAATCCATTTTTCTACAGTATCCATAGTTTTCTTTAACTCTAACCTTGTCTATACCTGGAAAATATACGAGGCGGTCAATCCAGGACGACACACGACTGTAGCGCTCCAAGTGACAAAGATATTAAACAATAATTGTGACAGGACGGCACTAGAAATACTATTTATATTTATTTTATTAAAAGAAGTCTTGACTAAGTTAATTTTAGCCTGTGCATTAAAAAAATTATTTATTTTATTAAAAGAAGTCTGGACTATCTAAACCTAATGTGTTATTCCGTTTCTCTAAACATGTATGTTTCGTAACGACATATGTTTGTAAACATCAGAAGTTATTCCCTTTAAAAGTTAACGCATGCGCCGTAGAATAGCGATGAACAACGGATGTTTTAAAACATCATTGGTGCTAAAATGGTATTCCCTTTCATAAATTTTATGTTATCGAACATATACGATGTTATAAATCGTATGTTTCTTAAAGACTTTTCAAGGAGTGCTGTTAGCTCAACATTTGAGGTTAAAATCATTGTCTTGCGGTTAATATTCCATTATTTACAGTAGTTTTTAATGGTGCATTGAACTTCCAATATGGATAATAATGTAAATAACCAATTAATTTTGGGAGAATTGGAGAGAAGGTAAGTATAGAATTTTATAATTGTATACGTTATATTTGGATGTACCAATCATGTTATTGCAGAGAAATAAACAGAAATTTATATAGAAGAGTGAGAGATGAGAGCGATCCTTTTAACATTCCTGCCGAATTATTTCGAAAATTGTATAGATTGGATGTGGATGGTGCGAGATATGTTTTTGGATGCATTGAAAATCATATCAATCTACGCCACGAAAAAAGCCATGCTATTCCATCCGTAGTAAAAGTATGTACTAATTAATTACAAAAATAAAACAAGAACAAAATTCGTAACACAGAAATTGAATTATTGTGGTACAGATTTTATTTTTGTAATTGTTATTTAAGTGGCCACATTTGTTTCATGGACCTTCTTTTAATTATTTTATAGGTAAGAAATTATAATTTATTTATTTTCATATTATTTCAGTTTCTAACGGCCCTACACTTTCTTGCTCATGGGAGTTATCAAAAATCAGTGGGCAAAGACTCTCACATTGGTTTATCCCAAACATCTGTTAGTCGGTGTCTGCACAATGTAATTCTAGCAATCATAGAAAATTTGCATGAGAAAATTACTTTTCCAATTACTGACGTAGCAAAACTAAATGTCAAAGCCAGGTAATTCACTTTGGTCGAAAATTTTATTTAACGAATTAATACAATTTACTCTAGATTTTTTGAAAAGTTTAATATGCCTGGAGTCATCGGGTGCATAGATTGCACCCACATTGCAATTTTTCCTCCTCCTGCTGGAGAATATGGTCCAAGAAACATTTTTTTTAACCGCAAAGGTTTCTACAGCCTGAATTGCCAAATTGTAAGTTCATATTTAGTTAAAATGGGGCTCTTAAAAAGATCTCTTATTTCAATAGATTTGTGATGCAGATTTGAAGATCATAGGTATAAACTCGAGTTACCCAGGATCTGTGCATGATTCTGCAATCTGGCAAATGTCAACGGTGAGGGCCCATTTGCAAGATAATTTTCAGAATGGAGATAGACATTCATGGCTTTTGGGTAAATTATATAGTTAGCTATTTTTGCTTGGCTTTGAAATGATTTGTTTTTCCTCAGGCGACTCTGGCTACCCTCTTCAACCTTTTCTTTTAACCCCAATACCTGGAGCTAATCTAAATACACCTGAGGGAAGGTACACTCATCATCATTGCCACGTACGGAATTCAGTCGAAAGATGCATTGGGCTTCTAAAGGCATACTTTCGATGTCTGAGGACAGACAGGGTATTGCATTATGATCCAGTGTTTGCAGGTCAAATTATATTAGCCTGTGCCATACTTCACAATATTTTGAGAGAAAGAAATTTACATCCTAATGAAAATGAATTTGTGGAAAATCCATTGGATGTTATTATTGGTAAGCATTTAAAAATGGTAATATTTTTTTATAAATTTATGTTTGTTTTAGATAACAATCAAGTTGAATTCGACAATAACTTATTTTTTCATGGGAATCAAATTAGAAATAATTTAATTCAACACCTTTTTGCCTAAACAAATTCCTTTTATTGAGATATTATTGCTGATATTATATGTCTACCAATAAAAATGTTCAGAGGCAACAAATCTTTTATTTTGAAATAAATTACAAAAAATATTCAATTTAATGCCAAGAAAACACAACTTAAAACAAACCATTTATTTTATATAAAGTATTAATCAATCTACCTCTATTGCAAAACAAAATAAAGAACACATTAAAAAATACATAAGAACTAAAAAAATACTAAAATAAAATAAAAATCACAACCAAAACAAAATAAAGAACTTAAAATAAGTAAAACAAAAATCAAAACAAATAAAGAACTTCTAAAAAACAATGTAAATATAAGAAAAATCTTAACCAAAACTAAATAAAGAACTCCTAAAAAAAATTTTAAATGTAGATATAAATATCACTAATTGATATCCACTTGTTCCACTGCTTCTCTACCATATTTTAAAATTAACTTTTTTTTTTAAGTGCCACAATATCCTTAAGACTATCATTAATTGAATTTAATACGTTTTGTTGATTAGTCACAGTCACCCGGTTTCCCAATGGTCTTTTTCTTTTCGCCAATGTAGATGGTGCACGGGGAGGATTATTAGTACTAGCACTTGTAGTGGCTAGTGGAGTAATCGTTTCCTCCAACCCAAGCTCTGGCACAGGCAAACCCTGCACGACTCCTTTGCCTGTTAAACTTAGAAGTCTTTGTTCAATGTCGTTGAGTGATTTAACAGGGTCCCCCATATTTCCCGTTTCATGCTGAGAAGCTAAAATCGTTCTTGCCCTCTTCCTCACATGTGCTTTCCAGTCGGAAAATGTCTGAAAAAAACGCTCCTATTAAACAATTTTAATAACTATTAACCTTTATTCAAAGCGTTTCACATGCATCAACGAATCAGATTCGATTGCAACAAATTTTTACTCGAAAGTTAAGTGCATATACATACCCTTTTCCACTCCGACACATTTTTTAGTGCTCCACCTGCGCCGTTTAATTTTAACGATAAATTCGTCCACGAATTTTTTATAATATCATGGTTTTCCACGGAAAATTTATTTTCCCGGAAAGCTTCATTCTCCTCTAACTCATCCAAGTATATTAGGTATTGTTTAGGCGTCGTTCGAGAAGACCTCTTTTTTAAATTTTCCATCGTTAGCAAAAAGTAAAAATTCGCAATCTAAAATTCAACTTGCCTTTACAAGAACACCGATGATTTTGAGGTTAATATTTACAATATCCGTGTATTAAGCGTTCTAAAAATATATATTGCTGTTGAGATTCCTTCAAGGTCACTTCTCTGAACATACTCGAATCGGAATAGCAGTTACTGCAATGTATGTTTGATTTAGCGTTAAGAAACATTATGTTTATCGAACAGCATGTTCGTAAACAACGAGAATGGGAATAAACGCCCTAGCCTGTGTTTAAAGATAAAATTGAAAGGCCATGTGGGAATCGATCCCCGGGCCCACTGCACCATTAGCGGCCACTATGTCACGCTGCTACTAGAGCTCATGTTTAAATATGTTAAAACTTATTATTTAAGCGGATCACGTTTCATAATAAAATGAATATAAATTAGTGTTTCCCGTGCCGTCCTGGATTAACCGCCTCGTATTTTATTTATTAATATTACAGAGCTAAAGTATTTACATTTACTAAATCTCATAAATAAAATGATTTAAGGTACATCTGTCAAAATTATTGTTGAATATATCTTTGTCACTTGGAGCGCTACAGTCGAGTGCCGTCCTGGGTTGACCGCTTCGTGAAAATATACTTCCTGGTCGAAGTTATTTCGTACACTTTTATTTGTCCAAAACAATTTAATGACTAACTGGGCCCATAACCTGAAGTGAAATTTGAGCTTTTTTTTTTCCTGAATCGGGCGTGGGAGGTCCCACCTGAACTGAGGCTCTAGGCCTATTGTACCCCGCCAGTTTTCACATCAGTTTCGTCCTCTTCCTCACATTTCCTACATAGGGAGGTTCAGGTGTCTTTTAAGCCCGCAGTGTCCTGTCAGTACAGCTATTGCGGTTTTAAGTTCCCGTCTTTTTAGGCATAGTAGCAGATTGTCTCTGCTCTTGGGTGGACCTTCGATAAGTGCTTTGGACTGTCTTAGTCCCGGAAGTTCCAACCAGTATTTCCTGTGTTCGTCCCTTAATTGTTTTTCCAGCATACCCATTATATGTTGGTAGGAAATACCACATGTGGGTTGCGGTCCAATTAAAGGTTTTTCGACACCTTTACCAGCCAGGCGGTCTGCCTCTTCATTTCCTTCAATGGCCTCATGCCCAGGCACCCATTCAAGAGTTATCTTGTTGTATTCTGCCAGGGCAGTTAGGTTTTTATGGCAGTCCAATACTAGTTTGGACTGTATTTCCACCCTTTGTAAAGCTTTAAGGGATGCTTGACTATCCGTGAGTATTCGGATTCTCTTGTTTCTAAGATCCTCGCGCAACATCACGTTTAAGCAAGCATTTATCGCAGTCATTTCCGCTTGAAAGACCGTTGTCATAGATCCCAGGTTTAGAATGCAAGTTCTCCCTGAGTTCATATGATAGAATCCAGCACCTGTACTGTCTTCTGTTTTAGACCCGTCCGTATACCAGACAGATTCATTTTTCTGTGTCCTGACCTCACTCTTTAGAATATTAAACTGCTTATTAAACAAAATGAAATAACATATTACAATTCATGAATACTTGGTCAAATATAACATAACCTTATTATATTAAAAACGTGATCTTTTTCTTCTTTTAAGGCATCAGCTGCCTGGGCTATTCGGCCTGTTGTTATGTATTTTAATTGAAGTGTTTACTGAATAATAAAAAGAAGAATATTTTAGACACAAGTCAATATAGGTTAATGTTTACAAATTTTTCATTTATAGTTCTTATTGAAATGTCAAAATCTTCTTCTTTTAATTTAGTCATTTGTAGAGTTGGTCAAAATACAATAACACTACATTCTAACTTAAAATCCTATTAATCAATCTGAACTATTTAAAATAGTATCAAATAAACACTATCGGTTTTGACAGATTATTGACAGCATTTGTGGAGATTTAGTGATTTTTCTTTCGCCGACTTAGCTGGGGATTGTCAAAAAGTTAAAAGAACTACTGGAGATGGACTATAATGTACCAGTATTTGGTTATTTAAAATGAATGAACAAGAAATGTCAAAAATATAGGTAAACATATTATTATAACAATATAATTATAAAAAAAGGAATTTTAAATTGCTTCAACCGGTCTCTCTTGAAGTTTTTTTCTATTTACATTAATTTTGCTTCACATTCTTTGCATTCTTCGGGAACTTTTTTAAATAAATTTTCAGAGTGTTCCATCGCTTCCATGCATTTGATACATCCTTTGTAAGCTTTATCATGCTTCTTTATACAAAGTAAACTTAAAAACCCAATTGTTATTATTGTTAGAAAGACTGTTGAGACAGAACGCCAATAGATATTTGTTCGGAGGCCGGTGGAGCAGTTGCCCATAAGATAAAAATGTCATATTTGTATTTTTTAAATAGATAGTTTTATCCCAATATATAAACGAAACAAAAAACATTATATGTAATTGCCAGTGCCAAGTTAAACGTCATAATAATTTTAACATGAATACTTAATATATTCGGAAATACTAAAAATTGCTACGAAATATTATCAAAACGAAAAATTATTTGATATATCGACAATCGAACAAGAACAAGTAAAATACTTTTTTTGGTAAGTAGAAAAAACATCTTATTTTTTTTTAGATTCGAAATTTAATACTAAAATCATTGTATAAACTTATGTACATTGGATAACAATAAACATATAACTACTCCTATAAGGCATGTTTTAGGCAGAGTGCAAATTAAGCATGGCAGCGCAGCTTAGGTAAAACTGCGTTATATATGCGAGCGCACTTTACCAAGTAGTTCTGTGGTCTAAGGCTACATAAAAATACAAGGCATAAAGTATATACAATATTTATAGCTAGAGAGGATTCATTAGGTCTCCCGAACACTGAGTGGCCAATCTGCCATCGCGCTCGGTAAGATTAAAGCAGAGGCGGGTGATCAAAAATGATAAATTTAATAAAAAAAACAAAAAATGATAAACCTCACGGATAAAAAATATATAGATATCAAAATTTGTTATTACAAAAGGCGAAAAACTATAAATATCAAAAATGTGTTATTATAAAAGGCGGATAATTATTGGCAGATGATTTCGTGAAAGAGAAAGGGCTGGCAGACTGCAACAAATTGGCCTTAACTTAACTGTATGCTAAATCGCAGACAAAAAAAAAACAGAAGACGACAAATAATATATATGAAAACAAAAGAAATACTGCTCTGCCTCGATGTTGTATTCTGGTTTTTTGTCTGCCATTCAGCATACAGTTTAGTTAAAAACTCAGTAATTATTTACAATAATTTTTTAATCATGAGGATTATCTTTTTTTGTCACATATAATAATTCCTCTTTGTTGCAGTCTGCCGGTCCCTTTTCTTTCATGAAATCGTCTGCCAAAAATTTTTCGCCTTGTATAATAACATTATTTTTTATTATTAAATTTATCGTTTACAATCGCCCGCCCTCGCTTTAATCTTCCTGAGAGTGTTGGCAGATTGGCCACTTAATGTTCGGAAGAGCGAATGAAACCTCTCTGTCTACAAATATTGCTGCATGTACCTTATACCTTGTATTTTTATGCAGCCACCGTTCATTAAGTCATAAGCGGTATAATGATCGCCGATTTTTAAAAAATATTGACTTGATTAAAGTTTAAAAGGATCAAAGCGTATGTTAAAAACACTGCGTGATGTAGGCCGACGCAGCCACAACACAGTTCTGCCTGCCTTGTCCTGTCCTGTCCTGCTTCCTAATATGCGCTAGTAAGTAATAGATTACAGAAATCTAAGCTGCGCTGCCCTACCAGGTGTTGCGTCTCCTGCGTCTCAATTTGTACCCGACATTAACATCACACATATATGTTGAACTGTTTCGAAGTTTCACTATCACTCCTTAATTGCATCAGCGCTACATAGAGGAGTTAGCGCATATTTGACACCATGACCATCACTTTGTGTATAGTATAACAAAATATTTTAATTTGTTTATTTTATGTGACAGTGATGTCGCCCCCATTTATGTTTTTATTGGGAGGTATCCCCCTTTGTGACGAAGGCTCTGAAGATGGTCGTTGACCGAAAGCGCTAAGCCTAATCATATTAAAAGCAATTTTACTAAATTGTCTTTACTTTCCAAGTTTACTTATACAATAAATAACTATTAAATGAAGTTTCATCTTTAAAAATTTCCTATCTATTTAGTTAAAAAAAAAATGAAAAAAAGAAGTTGGGTATACTGACAAAAAGACGCGGAAAAAAGGACGCGGGAATAAAGGACGCGCGGAAAAAAGGACGCAAGACAAAAGGACGCCAAGCTTTTGCAAATGTTATAGACATTTTTAGAACAATTAGGGTAAGTAGTTATAGAATCTGGTTCTTGTATTACAGTAACCGTAATTAATTTAGTTTGCTACCTGTCTCTTACCTACAAACAAATTGTGCAAATAGTTTCAGCATATCATTCTACAAATTCGGAAAAATATTTTTGTCTAAAAATAGGTACAGTTATTACAATTTATTAAAAACTACTACGGGTTTTATTGGTTATTTCTCTCTATCTTTTTTCTGTAAGTGTTAGAGAAGAAAGTTTTTTTTTTTTTTTTTTTTTTTTTTTTTTTTTTTTTTTTTTTTTTTTTTTTTTTTTTTTTTTTTTTTTATTATGATTATTATTATTACGATTATTATTATTATTATTATTATATTGTGAAATTTTGTATTACATCTGCGTTTTGTATATTCTACGAACTATGCCAATACTAAACTTTAATTGTATCTATTGGTAATTGCAAATTTGGCTTATTATGAAAACTGAAAAACAATAAACTTTTCCTTCACACTTTATCCAGGCTTAGGACTGGCAGCGTAAAGCTGGCATGTTTCCAAGTTTATTTTTATTTTTTATGATTTTATTTTTTTTTGTATTTTTTTTTTCTCATTTTTTTTAAAATTATTATGTCTTTGTAATATTAAATGTTTAATTGAAAATTGTGATCAATACCGCTCAAATATTATAACTTTGGTCTGTTATGAAAATCGGCAACAATAGCTTTTATTCTGTTTGCAGTATCTTGATATTTTCTTTTACGTATAGGTAAATTTCCCTGCTCTATTTTCAACACATTTAAACTATATTCTTTTTTAAGGGAATCAATGAATTTCCAAATATTAGGATGTGCAGCGTTGAGAACAGAAGAACAGCTATTGTGGCAACCTTCGACAGCATTATTAGTTCGAGGTATATCTTGCGTCCTTTTATCCCTCGTCATTTTTTCCCGCGTCCTCGTTTGCCGCGTCCATTTTTCCGCGTCCTTTTTTCCCGCGTCCTTTTGTCGTATTTGTCGTATTTTCAAGAAGTTGTAGTGCATATATCAAATAAACTTTTCATTCCTATTTTCGAATGAATATCAAAACTTTTGATTACGTTTTGGTAAAAATACAACAAAGATTGATAAAAAATTGACTAATTTTAACATAGGTCCAATTGGTCTAGCAGAACGTTTAGTGATTACGTTAAGGTAAGAATGAGTAAGACAATAAAAAATTAAAACAATTTTTACTAAGTAGTTTATTTTATATTATTGAGATATAATGATCAATAAGTGACGCCAGAACAACCACTTACGTATGGCCTAATAATGGCGGATTTGAATTTTCCTGATACGCCGTTAGTGGTTTACTAATTTCAATGATAAGTATTGTGGTTGCTGGTATCTAGTTCGTTGTGAAATTGAATTATTATTTTGTGTAGCAGCAGGCTAATTGTCGTAGATACAATTATAAATTTCTTGAATTTTCATTCTTAAAAGAAGCTTACGTTGAGATGTTAATGTCCTTATATAAGGAAAAACACTTTCAAAGAAGCTTATATCTTCATCATATTTTTTTGTAGCCTGGCTTTCTATTATTCTTAGTTTACTTTCTTCCAGTTTTATTAAAATATTACTGCTTTATTTTCCATTTTGCGCTTTTTTTCTGAACCAGAACGAGATGTAGAAGGAATTGATATTCGCTAATCTCATAACGTGCGTTTGGTTTTTATTTCACAATTAAGTTCAACATTTTGGTCAAATTTATTATGATTCTGCGTATTTATATCATCTATTACCTTAAAATCTTCATCGGATATAATTGGACAAAATCCTTCACTTGGTTGATTCCCTCTACCAGATCTAACCGTAAGTTGGTCTCTCAAAAACATAAGACTATCAAAACATTGCCAATTTGACTTCATTGGAGTCATAATATTTGCTTTAGCCTCAGGCTAAACACATAGAAAATATCAGCGAGGAGAGCGGCGAAAAGAAACTACTAGTTATTTTTACTTCAGTATTTTCAACTTGATCTATTTTTGTAGATACTTTTCTATTATATGTAATATGACTAGTTGCTCCACATCAATAACCATTTTTTTGAATTGATTTTTTCATCTTTTAGAGAAACCTACATGACGTTTTCTTGGTTCTTATTCAGAAATTATTTGCAGTATGTACTTGTTCTGAATCCATCAGCCCTGTAGAAACAATTTTTAGCATAATGGCCTCGTTTGTTGCACACCCAACATGTGATATTTGATTTTGGATTTGTTCTATTATATACTTTTCCATTTTTCTTTGTAATACATGCTGCTTATACTTTTGTTTTTAGTTCATTCACATGTATTTCTGCTTCTTGGGCTTTTAATCCATTTCTGAATTTTACACAGCTTATTTTATCTAATATAGCCTTTAGCTGTATTTTTATAGTATTCTATTTTCTTGGTAACCCATTCAATAACAAACTAATATATTCTTTATTTTCCATTGCCACGTTACACTTTTATAGTTGATATTTAAAAATCTTGCTAGATATTTTTCGATCTCTTAGTTTTCTAACATCTTCACTGTGCTCAATTCTTATCTGAGGTCTACTATCGTTGATGACAAATTTCCTTCATGGATTTCTTTTAACTTATTCTAAATAGCTTGGCCTTCATCAAGCCTTATAACTTATTGAGCTTGACTGGGCCCAATACTACTTAAAATGGTAGATGATGCAACTGCAGTTTTTTCTCATACAACTCAACTTGTCGTTGATTATCCACAGTTAGTTCGGTCTTTACACCTTCAATAGTAAACTTAAATAGATTTAATTAATATTCTATTTTAAATGT
Source organism: Neocrepidodera transversa (assembly GCA_963243735.1). NCBI lineage: Eukaryota > Metazoa > Arthropoda > Insecta > Coleoptera > Chrysomelidae > Neocrepidodera > Neocrepidodera transversa. Next base: position 26,918,177 of record OY725343.1, on the reverse strand, counting down.
GTAATTTATTTCAGGTTGTAAATTTATTTGAAATATGGATATTGACGCAGGTAGTGTTTTTCTAAAAAATCCCTTATATGATCAAACAGATCCTCAGCACTATAATCGTTATGTATTGAATAAAATATGGGATGATGTGGGCAATGAAATAAAATCAACAAGTAAGTACCTAGTATATCTTTACACCATACTAAAGCTCAACGTACAAATTATCTGAAATTTCAAATAAATTGCAAAAAAAACAGACTAATAGATATGGCGCTACAAAATTATTTTTCTACGATTCGAAAAAAAGTGCAAGTTTCATAAGCGCCATCAATTATAGTATTTTACGTTACATGTCCGGTAGGTGACTTATTACAGTACGAGTTGTTTTACGGATGAGGCGACGCAGGAGCTGAGTCGTGAATACTAACAAGTACTGTAATAGCACCTAACGGATGTGTATCGTATGATATTTTATTTCAACTTGTCTTTATATATTGATTAAAATAAAAAAAAATAGATCGTAATTTGACATTGCAATTGAGTCATTGCTTTTTCGTAGTTACGTATGATTGCTATTTGCTTACCACTGTCAATTAAAAAAAATTTGGGATTGAAATTATGGAGGTTTCTAAAATAAAAACAATATTGCTAGGCAACAACGTTACGGTACCTGATACTGTAATGTTCCATTTACTGGCCGCAAATGAGTACGGGGGAAGTTGATTTACTGGACAGGAAGAAATAAAGAAATATACCTAATTTTATACGGATGTTCAATTCCCAAGACCAAACATGTGGGAAATGATTCATTTCACACGGGTAAGAGAACTGGACAGGCATTCATAAAACTTTACTGACAGCAACTGACATTTCTAAAATGAGCAATAAATTCAAGTTGTCAAATAAAAAATATAAACTGTTTGTACGCTTTTTTTTTGTAAATAAGAAATACATAATCGTAGAAAAAGTATAGTGTATAACTCTCGAGAAATACGCATGTCCCACTCGTACAGTATTGAAGCTTGTAGCACTCGCTTCGCTCATCCTTTAATACTTTACTTGTAGGACATGCGTATCATTTCGCGCTTGTTATACAATATACTATTTGAACCAAATTAGATGCTGAACAATATACAATATGTCATTAGAAGATATAAACTTTACAATTAATTATGCCATTCAGTGTTCAAATAAATCTATCTCATATAAAACTGATCAGCATGGGAATGTCTTAAATCGTGAAAGAGACAACGTTAAAGAAAATCAAAGTATATACAAGGTGTCCAAAAACGCTCTTCAAAGAATGAAACCACGAAGTCTAGAGCTGATTTTATGACGATTTAGCCTAAATTACCCTAATCCAAAAATGCCTCCTAAGGAAGCTAGAGCTCTTTGAAGATAGCGCTCTAAAATCGGTTTAATTGAAATACCTTCAAAACGGATTTCTTTTAAATGATATCATTTTGTACATTTATTTATTTAAATCTAACCAATCAAATTTCGTCTTTTAAAAATTCGCCATTTTGAAATAATATTTAAAAAGTTTCGTTATTTTCACAAGAAAATGGTGCTCTTATCTGAAGTCTCCATGACCAACCGTTTTCGAGAAAAATCGATTTAAACTTTTCATGTCTACATACTTTTTTATTGATTAACAAATACATTTCAAAATTACGATAAGGTGGCCATGGAAAATAAACAAAATACCTAAGAATTGTATAAATATTAAACTGTTTTTACGCAAACCGATTTTAGAGCGCTATCTTCAAAGAGCTCTAGACCCTTAGGTAGTATTTCTGGATTAAGGCAATTTAGGCTAACACGTTATAAAATTAGCTCTAAATTTCGTGGTTCCATTCTTTGAAGAGCGTTTCTGGACACCCTGTATATTGGACTACCAAAAAAAAGAATATTTATATGATTATGTCTGATTCTAAAGAATAATAGAAAAAACCAAAATTTGTGTACTTTTTATCTTGATTACAATTATTTTATCAATCAGTACAATTAATAGAAGATCAACACGAAAAATTTTAACCGATGAAAAGGAAAGGAGTTAATTAAAAAGAGGGATTAAAATACAATCTAGGAAAGGAGTTAATTAAAAAGAGGGATTAAAATACAATCTAGGAAAGGAGTTAATTAAAAAGAGGGATTAAAATACAATCTTAAACTAAAGTATAGTTTAACAAAAAATAACACAATGATATAAATCAATGAATTCAATTGATGATTAGTTTGAAAATTGAGAAACAAAATTATCGTTTTATCTAGATTGAACAGTAAACTATCAATCTAGATTAACATTAAATACAGCCTTATAAATCAATAAACATTCTCGTAAAATTTATGTCCTCAATAAAATGTCAGAAATTCAACGAACTTTCCAAATTTAAGCAAAATAAATAAAGAAATTCTGTGTTTATTATCTGCGAGAACTGTTTGTGGGAGGTCAGTGTTTTTAATTTGTATTTTACAGCGGTAATAAATTTTTAAAGTGTAAGGTAATCAACTAAATGACGGGTTGTCAAAAGTTCTCGTCTCTTGAGAAAATCATTTTTAATTTTATTTCGTTTTGTTTTAATTGCGGACCCAGGCTTCGATGGCGAGTTCTGCAATGGGCGAAGAAAGATGTCTCTTGTTCGTAATTTGGTTATTTTTTAAAAAGGTAACGGAAAATCAAAAATCGGTCTGTCATACGTAGGTCAACAAAAATGATTTATTGAATGAATTAATTTATATCAGAATGGATTTCAATCATATTTAAATTGTGTATGTTTAGTATGTTTATACGTATACTGCAGTATTTAAGGTGTATCCTTATGATATATTTTTGTTAAGTTTGCTTTTCTGTTTGTTTGTTTGTTAAGATTATAGCAAAAAATTGAAAACTGGAGAAGTTTGTTCGTTACGGTGTCTAGATGTACAGGAAACTAATTTTGAATTTTATATGTTTTTGATTATGTTTTTGTTGCAAGTTGAAAGTTTTTTGTTGTCGGCGAGAACAGGAGGCACGTTCGAGCTAGTATAATAGTTTTCTTGTATATGGCTATCTCTCAATACTTCAATACATCTTCGAAATCTGTACCTACTTTAAAAAGAATTCAAATATCAATTCGTATGGCTTCATAATAGAAATGGAATGCTATTCTATTCAACAATACATCTCTTACATGAATATTTATACCATAAACAAGACTTTTAAGATGACCCTATAAAAATGAATTTAAATCCGGATACCACGCTGGCCACGAATATCTACCAATTCGTATTTTACAAAAAATATGGTTTAGGTGGTCCGGCAAAATTACACTTATTCATAAACCACATATGTCTTCGGGTATATAATGGAAAATGTACCAAACGACTATTCAAAAGTTCTAAATGGTTTCCTATGATACCAGTCCAAACATTCACGTTGAATTTCTGTTCATGTTTAGTTTACAATATACCATGTGGATTTTAATTAGCATATATATATATATATATAGATTAGGAATTATTTGCTGAGTAGATCAGAAGTAGCATAGAGTATTGGGAAGCAGCAAAAAAAGAACAAAGTGTACTCTTTCAAGGCTTTATTACCAAGCTTTCGAGCGTGGTTACGCTCATCATCAGGGTAGCTATAAGTGATGAGTGACAAATATAGTTCAATTAATGAGATTTTTTTTAAAAAACATACCCTTATTGAGATTGTCGTTCACAAGTTTTACAGATTAAAAAAGTTAAAATACAGATAAAAATCATGATCACATTGTAAAACATTTTTTAAAATTGTAAATAAGTTAGTAATAAAAATTAAAATTTAAAATTTGTATTATTACACGTTAAAAAGTTAAAAAAGTTAAAAAATCACACTAACACACAGCCAAGTCGGTATAAAACCATTGCACATTAAAATTGAGTTTTTTTATATATAAGTTTTTTTGTTTGAAATTTAATAGTTAGCGCCAAATTTAGGTTGAAATCCGACAGAGTGTCTCATCCATAACCGCCACACAGACACAAAAGGAAAAAACAAGAGGGAAAGAAAACACAATAGGGCAACAGCTAATGAGACTGTTAACCCTATTTAGGACAGGGGATAAGGAATACAGCTAATGGGACTGTACAGCCTTTATGGGAGGAGGCCATGTTATGTGACAGATAAAGAAGAGACACAATGTGTATATATATAGAGATTCTAAAATTTGATAACTCTATATTTATTGAAACTTGCTTCTAAGAATACTACACTGAGAAAAAAGTTTATTAAGCATTATTAAGAATTTAATTATAGTAGATAAAAACTTTAATACGTATATTAGGACTCAACAAATGTTTAGTGATGACAATAAAAATGGCTTTAATTGTAATCATTAGGGTTAGTCAACTTAAGGTAATGAATCACTTTAATAACAAATATAAAACAGTAACCGTTAGTAATCAAAAATTAATCACCTTAAAAATCCAAATTATTGGAAGTATTAAATATTTTACTTAACACAATTAAACAAATTATTAACTGTAATTAAACAAGTTGTATAGTGACTAGTGAGAAATTTTATTAGTTTTGTGTTATAAATGCTGTAACCTCCCACCCCCCTGGACATTTATCTCATGAAAAAGTAACAAACCGATGGCCATTTCGGTAAGAAACTTTTATGCTCAAATTTATCATAAAATATACCTGATCGTCTAGTATTGTTAAAGGAGCCAGTTGTGCTGTGTTTTTATTCGTTATAGTAAAGTTTGCTGCAAGTAAAAAAAATAAAACACTGAAAAACCTTCAAATCGTACATTCCGTAATTTCAACCTTTTATGATAGTTACAAAAATCAAAACCTTGAAACATTATTTACTCTTTGTATGTGAGGATCCCTCACAGAGACCCGCCACTGGGCGGACGAAAGAGAAGACATTTGTCACATTTTACCAATTTGTATTTTGTGTTTGTGTAATTATTTTTATATTTCTGTTTGTTTCTATTTTATAACCTTTTTAATTGAGTGATTTGAAATCACATGTATTTACTATGGTCAATAATCTCCTAATCATTCAGGTAGGAAGATGGAATGCCCGCGGGTCTATTGCCGTCTGCGACATCCCTTATTGGGAAAATTTCACGGGGAGGGGAGATCACATTGCCTCATACGGTCCCAAAATAATTAATTCTTTTTTTTGTTTAAAAGGGACCGTATCTTAATAGACATAGTAACAATCTTGACCAACTCATAAAAACACAAGATTTTCTGTGTAATGTATTGCGTATTGTTGTAATTGGTAAATGAGGCTCCTGACTTAACCCTTCCGCACACACAACGGCGCGCCGCTGTGAACGGTCAATTAAACAAATGGTTTACTTGTCCGGGCGCAAATTAAATATGAATTTTCTTCCCCGGATTTTGAATTGGGGGTGTTTTTGAGACATTTTATTTAGATAGATATTTTTATTTTGTAACGAATTTTGGATTATTTTTCTTTACTTTTTTTCTCTTTGGTTTTATGGGTAGTTGTTTTCTATATGATAGGCAAAGGCCTACAAATAATTATTACGGGGTAGAAGTTGGCGGTAGACACAGGTCTACAAAATAATTGATGTTTTCGTCGATGTGTATTTTTACAGGAACTGTTTTTTCTCTCTCTGGATTGTTTTTTTATTTATTCTTTCTCGAAGCGAAGCGTAGGTACTGTTAGGTAGTTTAGGCGATGGTAAAATTTTCAAACTGATTTTATTTCTCATTTTATGCCGTTTTTATACCCAGAAATTATCTCATTTCGTGACGTAGACATTGTAACTGCGTAGTGAGAATTTACCCTCTTGCGACTCGTAATCGCCAATTTGTTTATGTTATCGTAGATAACTGCATTCCAGAGGATAACTTTTTAGCTATTTTGAGTCTTTTACGAATTTTAAGAGAAATATTAGAAGGGTAAATTTTATACAGGGGAAAATAAAATTAGAATTTATACGTAAAATAATTCTATGGAAATAGAAAAATATAGGAAAAATAGTAATTAAAAATGGAAATTAATAAGAGATTAAGTGGTCTAGGGTAGGAACGTTTCAATGCATAGCTTAAAAATGGAATTTAAAGTACTTCTCGTAGAATGGGGAGTCGGGAAATTTCCTGGACCGCTTTAGAAGTTTTACAAGTTAATCATACGATATTCTGTAATTATTTTTGTATGGGATATAGAATATAGGTACATTAAATGTTAAAGTCCCAATGATCCAATTTGTCTGAACAAAACACAAATCGCAAAATAAAGATTTATTCTATTTAAATCTACGTATTTAAGATAAAAATTCTGTTTATCCAAGACGAAAATAATTAGAGAATATTGTAATATGATCAATTTGTAAAACTTACCTCTCAAGCGGTCTAGAAATTTTCGGAGCCTCCACCCTATGAGAAAAGAAGTACTTCAAATGCCATTTTTAAATAACGATTTAATAACACAAAACTAAAAAAAACTTGTCACTAATCACTATACACATAACACAATATCGCGAATTATGGCTCATAGCTGTCTGTGCAATACACAGTGAATTTATTATTTTGTTGTACCTAACACCGAACAGTCATGCTCCAAGCCTCAAACCTAAATGACGCCAAAGCCAACTATTAACTTAGAAATATCACAGTAAAATGATTATATATAATCATTTTACTGTGGAAATATGCACGATGTTGCGACGATTACAGCCGATCTTGTGCGAAATACAAAATTGCCGTTAGTATTAATTAAACCTATTAATTGTAGTTAATATACCTTGCTTATGTTAGGCACCTGTTATACTTATTATAATTAAAATAATTTCAGAAAAAAAATTAATTGCTGGAATTAAACAGGTAGCTTACGGTAGATATATTTCAGAAAGACAGCTTCAGAAAACAAATTATTTTTGGAGTAATTCTACAAATTTAATTGGGGTTAGCGAGGATTTCTTAATTATACTAGTTTACTTGGCCTATTTTTACCGGTGTAGATTTGAATATAACCGTTGTGATAGACTTCTAAAATTCATGAAAGGATCATCAGCGACAGCTTCCAAAATATTTTCTTCCAATACAATGCCACCTGCCCTCACCACCTCTTTTTGGCCTAAATGTACCTATAAAAACGACTAAATATTCTCAATACGTTGACAATCACATAATTAGATGACAACGGCCCATTCAATAAAACAAAATAGCATTTTAGTTTCGAATTTTTCATTGAAACTAGGGGTTCAAGAGCGGAGGTTTTTGGCAGAGAATTTACAACACACAGCCAACCCGAAATGAATGTTGTTTATAACAAGACCGAAAACTTTTCTTAGTACCATTTTTATCAAAAGTTTCGCTATCCCTCCCGCGAAAAATGAAAATTAGATTCGGCCGTGAAACATTAACACGCAGCCAACCATGAAATGTGAACGTTTATGCATTTTTGCATATAAAAAATAGTTCGGCTGCATGGAGATGTGCCACGGCTGTTCGGTCAAACTTTTTTAGATTGTGAAGGGGTAACAATTTAAAACCAATTTAGATAGATTTGGTATAGTACAAAATATATAAAAATAAAATTGGCAGCATTTGGTTTTGTCGCAACCAGATATTAGACGCAAATTTTGATTTTTCAATAATTACAATTTGTTGGAAATAAAAAAGTTTCGCGATAAAACTAAATGTAACAGTTTTTATTTTTTGTTTTTTTATTACAAAACAAACAACATGGAAACGGATTTGTCAATTTTTTCGAGCTAAACCCTTACGTAGCCAACCTAAATTTTTGGTACTTTTAAATCGTAAACTATAGTATTTACAAGTGGTTGCGTGTAACACCTACGCGGAATTTTGGGCGAAAAACAAAAAGATTCAGGTATTGGAACTATGTCGAGTTATATTTAGTTGGCTGCGTATTGTAAATTCCTGTCCAAAAAGGCTACTATCTCTTGGACTAAAACGTAGTTTTTGGAGTGGATTTTTCATTTCTGTTTGATCTTGAGAATTGCGATTAATATTTAAGCTATGAATTTTGTTAGGTAAAACTGTTTGCATTATAAAAATTTGTAATGAAGATTTAACCCATTATTTCTATTGTTAAATAATGGTGGACGATGGGGTTAGATGTCGAATAAAAGTGAATTTTTATTAAAAATCGTTACTTTAATCGACATTATACACGAGTACTTTTATTCAGAAAATTGGCTAGAAAATCTTGTTTAATTAAGAGATATTGAAAAATCTTAGTCATTTTAAAGTTTTCGGGTTTGGACTATCGGGAGCAGTAAACAATTAACTCATGTTTGGAACCTCATCGATGGAATTTAATTTGATTCGTCAAAGACCAAAATTTGCTTAACTGTGTCGGCTTTTACTTGATGAAAATCCATTATTAAATTTAAATAAATAAAACAACGTTTAGTCTGATGAAGTTACTATGTAACGAAACCAGTCACTATTAAATTAATAACTTTTGTTATTATTTTTTTGGAAATCTTAAAACGTTGTTTTATTTATTTAAATTTAGACCAAAATTTGATTGATTTTCAATACTCACATATTGTAACTTTGGGAGCCCGTAACATAGTAACGAAGGATTTTACAAAAAAAGCTATAGCAGTACTAGTGATATTTTGCCTTGATCTATTCATCCCGAAAGCAAACGGAAAGTCGTGGGACACCAGCATATGTGTGTGTATTTGCAAAAAACTACTAAAAAAATTTATTCAAGTTTTTAATAAAATTCCTTTTGGTTTCAACTTAGAACTGATTAATTTCTGGTTCGCAGTAATTACATCGCTATCAAAGTCTTAAAAAAATCGTAGAAAAAACTAAGGGGATCAAATTTCAATAAAAAGAAAAAAATTTCCAAAAATTTAGCTCCGTTATCAAACATTTTTTGAAAAGGATATTTGACATGTTTATACGCATTTGTCAAAGTCGCATTCTTCTGCTGACGAGGACGATAATAGTACGGCGGACATTTTTATGATACAATACAAGAATTAAAATTCTATAGACGCTCAAACGGTGGTGCACCGTTTCGGGACTTCGGCCCATCGAGCGAACACTTTTTATGCTGTGAAGAATTGGCGCTAAATACGTATAGAATACACATGATCTGACCTAATTTTTTTAATTTGCAGTGTAAAAAGTTTATCCCTTGAGAACTTTTTATGGATCGTTGTGAGGCGGGTATCGGAATGGCTTGAGCGATACTGGCAAAATTTTCACATACATGTAGGCTAATATTATACACGATGTAAAGTGGAAAATGTTCTAAAAAATTAAATAGGAAAAAAGTTTTCCCATTCAAACCACTTTAATTTGTATAGCAGGTACCGGAAGGGCCGGACCGATCCTGCTCAAATTCAATAGGGTTCCTCCTTTAATAAAATTCACGGTAAAGTGAAAACCGGAACTCGATCGGAGGTTTCGTTCAAAAATTACAGTGTTTAAATCCAGATGGACAGACAGACATCCAGATGTCCGGACAGGTTTTTTTTGCATTTTCGGAGTCAGGGAATCGGTGTCAGGGAACTCGGAAACGTAAAGAAAAGTGATAAAAAGTACGAATAACAAATTTTTTTCGCTATCACGAAACTAATTCCGTGGCTTTTGGGCCTCAGTAATTAGTGGCATAACAGAATATATGGACACTGATTTTTCTCAAAATGTGCAGACATCTTTGCCTGCAAGAAGTAGTACTGAGGAATATCTTGATGAACTTCTACTTAAAGTATTTCATTTACTCAATGATAACAAAAATTATTGTGATGGAAATTTAATTTATACGGATATTTATAATACGACTAGCCCTATATAAGTTAACCGAAATCACGAAGCCTGTACCATTAAAATAAAAAGAAAAAAATTGTGACCAACGTAATACTTTCCAGTTATTTATATGTCTAAACCGAATCTCTATTCCGTTGCCATCTATTCCTCGCTATTTTTTTTTCATCCATACAAGGTAGTTGATTCTTGAATAGGTCTTTTTCGCGCTATTATTGTAGAATGCTATTTGAATGTTTTATACAGCGTTTCGAGCCTTTTTCACGTCTGTCAGTCCTTTTCAGATTAAACGTAAAAAATACAAGTTTCGTACACAAGTTGAAAAAAATTCTTTACTGCTTACGAAAAAAATGTAGCCTAACACCGATTATTCTATTAGAAGTTTACTATTATCATGTTTCTTAAAAGTTCATCCATTTTTTAACCAAAATATATAAAAAATTGAAAATTGTATATCTGCGGTGCTTCTATTTTAATTAATCGGTCATAACTATCTACTCTAATAAATTCTTTTCATCCATACATTTTGTGACATATTTTATTAAATGAAAAAATATTGTTAATCTCGTTCTATTTTCAAAACTTCCAACAATATTTTCTATTATTCTGAATCTCTTACTTGATTCTAATTTTGCAAAAAATAAATACTACTTTGCGTTGTTTGTTTCAAATACTTGCCTTTTGGATTACGTTATATCTAGAACCTAATTAATATTCAAAAAATTGATCGTATTTAAAAATAATACTGTTAAATCGTCAGCGAACCAGATTTCTCTTAATTGAATTAATAATGTACAAACTCCAGAAAACGCTACCAAACCTATTCTATTTTGAAAACTTTAATTTTATAACATTATCTAATACAACTTAAATTTTTTGCAGCAAAACGTTTACTTATCCTTATGCAAATAGTCTTGTACTATAAATGAAATAAATTTTTTTGAAAAAAAAACAGGTATGTTACGAATTTTATTAAAAAAGAAACTTTGCAGTTTGTACCAACAAAATCATTAAAAAAATGTATGTCTTATTTTATTAAACAAAAAATGTCTAAAAATTTCTTATAAAATCAAATTTTCTAAATTATAAAAATATACAAAATCACATTTTTAGCGTTACCTTTGAAGTAGAACCAATGCAAAATACAGTACCCATGGAATTGTGCTATGGGTGGAGATTGGCTTACGTTGGCCCTGGGCGACACTCTTTGCCTGATTATATATTCAGATATCAAGATATAAAATATCATCTTTATTGTCTTTTCGGCGTTGCTGGTGTCACACAGTAAAATGCCATTATTCAAAATCACCGGTTACGGCGCATAATCAAATTACCGTGACGATATTTTCAAAAAATAACTACGTATTCGAATTATAGTGATTTAAAATCATTTCCTTTGAGATATTTCCAAGACAATAAAATTTAAAACATCTTTTTCATCCATACACCATGTAACAAACGCACCCAGTATACTAAACATTCCTTACAGATAATTACTGCCATGTGCACAGACATTCCATAAAACACACACTTATGTAAGTTGTACTTTACTTTAAGTTATCCTTAAAACTGAATTTAACTGCACCATTTTAATAAATGTTAGGCTTAATAAAGGTTGACATTATTGTTTCAAAGCCACTGTTGAGATTATTGTTTCAAAGCCACTGGCTTGATGTTTTTTTTGACAGAAATTTAGCTTTCTATCCGACGAGTGCTTAATTTCTCGACTCAACACCCCCCACTATGTAGAACTGTTTGACAGTTTGACATTTTTAACGTCATACATAACTTCATTCTTCTTCTTCTAATTCTTCATTTAATTTCGGTTGTAAATCGGTTGTATGTGGTTGTTTGCTTTGTGTTGGTTTGAATATTTTTTTAAAATGAAAGTAGTGTGTAAATAAGACTTTCTCCAGACAATTTACTCTTAATAGACATATTAAAGAAATTCATAAGGAAGACGTTGGACCTATGGAATATGCAAAAGAAGTGTGGGGTTTTAAGTGTTTGGAACTTGATTGTGATGTATCTTTTAAGCGTGGACAATTTTTGATTGATCATTTGGAAAAGGTTCATAACAGTTTGAAAACGAAACATTTATTTGTATAATTAAGTATGTTATACAGGCAACTCTGTTTATAATATTTGTGGTTTAAAATTATACTCATTCTTGGCATCTAATCTTATTTTAGAATTTACCAATTGGAAACAATCAATTGAGGAAGCATCTGGCAGTTATTATGTAGTATCTAAATACAAGCAAGATAAAAATGTCACATATTTTAATTGCAATCGTAGTAAAACAGGTAAAGTATTATAATGTCATGCACTATAAGACAACAGGTATTGTGTGTTTAGGTATTCACCTATATATTTTTTATACTTTTAGGACATGATGGAAACCGCAAATTAGATAAGCAATACCAACGCAATTGTAAGAGCCAGGGGTTATGTCATATTAATTCGTCATATACTAGTCAACTGAAAGTGTTTTGTGACAATGGCAAAGTAACGGTTAATTTAAAAAAAAATCACTATGGACATGAAGCTGATCTTGCACAAATCAGGCTACCTAAGCTTGAAAGACAAAACATGCTATATAAGTCCACTTTTATAAGCAGACACATAAAGTATGCATTTTGTTCTTAATAACATAAATATTATTTTTAGAATTGTAAAAAGAGTTTGTGACAATATTGGGGAGCATTTAAATAGAATAGATCTACTGAATATGACAGATATAAATAATATCAAAAGAAGTTTTGGTATTGATTTTGAAGATGGAAAACGACATGAAAATGATGCAGTATCCTTAGATTTATGGGTACAAGAAAATGTATCAAAATAGGCTGATGCAAATCCAATTTTATTTTATAAAAAACAAGGCACCGAGTCAGAATTTTAGAAACAAGAAGATTTTTGTTTGATTTCAATGAGTAAATTCTCAGATAAAGGAACTACTAGATATGCCCTGTATATCCAATGTCATTTACAAAATTTAAGCCAACATCTAGCCCTCTCTCTCGGCAAAGTTTGTGGGCGAGGGACGTGAGACGCGCAGAAAAATCTCGTGCAGAGGACGAAATCAACAATAAAAATTGACGTGATGTATTAGACAGTGGCGACGCGAAAAATTATAACTTTTTATTTATTTTAGCAAAAAAATAGAATATTAAAATTGGGTATTTCACATGTTATTAATATATCACATTTGAATTAAATATGTCGTGAGAAGTTATGTAATTTCGATAAAGTACCTAAATGCGAATAACATAAAAAAAATGTGAATGGTAGGTATATAACATAAAAAAGAAAGGAAGCAAAATAAAAAATTATCAAATCTTATCAACTTGTATTATATTTTAAATTATTCAAAAACTACTTTCATAACTTACTTGTGAAGTGTAAGATTGATTATCTAATGGCTTGAGAAAAGCACCACATTTTTCACATTTCTTTCTCATGGTTAACAACCTCTCAAGAAAATCGCTTAAAATAGTTCAAAATGTTTACAAAAGTATTTAAAAAATAAACTAATTAATGTAGGATTTTAAATTATCCTGCTTGAAAGTACGCTTATGGAATCTCTAGAGGACGATGTCAACAAAAGTTAACTAGATGTTGGCTTAATAAAAAAGGATAGAATGCCCTCTCTATATATATTTACTCTGAGAGTAAATTTCAAAAAACCATGTTACAAAAATTTGGATGCAACACTTTAACGATTGATGGAACTCATGGTCTAAATTATTACGATTTTAAATTGACCACACTTATGGCTTTGGATGAAGTCAGACAAGGATTTCCGGTATCATTTATGTTTACCAATAGAAAGGATACTAGCATTTATCAACTTTTTTCTTAACATATCAAAGCTGAAATTGGTAAGTAGATGAAATATTGATTTATATTTTTATACATTATATAATTTTGTAGGTGAAATTCAACAAAATTTTTTTATGTCGGATTTACCTGAAGCATATTTTAATGCTTGGTTGTCAGTAATGGGTGCTGGTATTACTCAACATCTCTACTGCTCCTGGCACGTTGATCGATCTTGGCAAAGTAATACCTCCAAAGTTAAAGATGTAAAAAAGCAAAAGGCAGTAAAAAAAGCAATAAAAACTTTACAGCAAAACACAACAGAAGAAGAATTTGAAATATGTTTATATAACACAATTACGTTATTATTGGATGATGAGGACACACAGGAATTTGGAAAATATTTTCTAATTAATTATAAATCTAATTATAAAAAATGGGCTTACTGCTTTCGCAAGAATTCATTAATTAATACAAATATGCATGTTGTAGCGATGCATCAAATATTGATATACATATACGCTAAATTTAATTTTACAGTTCTTACGAGACAAAACAAGAAAGAGAATTATCAAGTAGGTGAAAGGAAAAAGCACAAAATGTACCAATGAAATTTTCAAGAGGCATTGTGAAACACAAAAAATGACTAATTATAAAGTAGTCTGTAATGATTATGTGTGGAAAGTGACAAACGAATCAGGAGAAACATATATCATAAAACAAAATAAAAAATACAACTGCTATGCAGACATTTGTTCTACTTGCAATATATGCAGATACATGTACATGTGTAGTTGCTTAGATTCTAATAATCAAAAATTTATTTGCAAACATATTCATTATGTTATCGAAATGAAAAAAATCAGCGATAAGACCTGAAGGCAAAGGCGATGTAGAATTTTTTTGTACTCTGTTTGATAAAGCAAAGCACACTAGTGAAGATGAATTGAACAAAAAGATTAATTTAATATTTTGTAAATTACAAAATTTTGATTTTCATGATGTTAATGATTTTATATTAGAACAAATTAACTATCATTTAAACATAGTTGAAAATCTGACTAACTTACCAGCAAATATTAATAGAAAACAACTTTATTAATAAGGTAGATACAAATAAGAGATATATTGAACCACAGTTAAGTTTCTTTTCCACAAAAAAGAAGAAAATATCAATATGTTCTACAGTTCAATTAACTGAAGTGGAGCGTTCAGAAACTAAAAAAAAAATGTTAAATTGCAAATCTGCATTGGTAATATCGAACAACTCAGCAGAAGACCATTTATATTGCAAAAAACTTCCATGATTTGTTTCTAGTGGCATATAGAAATGAATAATTAACCATTATTTTAATAGTGCTTAATAAGAGCTTTTTAAAATGCAATTGTAGATTTTTTTTTGTAGTTGGTTTGTAAAAGATAATTTTTATAAAATAATTTTTTATACTTTAATTTAACCAATTCCTGTTTACTCATCAATTGAAAGGAAATTTGTTCAACATGTATTAAAGAATACATATAATTAATAATAGCATTAAGTTATGCACCTATTCCAAATGATAAATCAAACAATTTATATCAGTGACCAATATTTGGGGAGCCCTTTTAAAAATTAATAAAAAATAAAACGAAAATTAAAATAATTTCTAATTACCGTAAAATATAAATCCAATAAAATATTAAATTCTAGCATAAGATTAAGTGACAAGAATAAGCATAATTTTAAACCACAGATGCAAGAATATTATATACAGGGTGTTCCGATATTCGACCGACAACGCTTTACAGGTGATAGCCCTTGACAAATGATGAAAAATGAGTTAGGTACATAAGCCCCTAAAGTTCTTAGTTTACGAGATACAGCTGGTTAAAGTTGAAAAATTAAAATCATTTTTTTGCGATATTTCACTGACCGTTTTAAATCTTTTGTTCAAACTTGGCAGTCGATTTACTTTTTAGATGCTTGAAAATTTAACAAAAAATATGGTTGGCGTACTTCATCCAGTGGCGCACAATAATGGGTTGTGAAAACTTCGGCCCCCCTATTTTTTACGCCACTGTATAAATCGATTTTTTTTTTCATTTTATTTAAATCTTTGGTTATTTATGTTACAAAAAGTTATTAACTTTTGTTGCGCTAAAATCAACAATTTTGGGAGATATTTGACTTTGAAGAGAAGTCTACAATTCGTCTTTTCTATCGTCGATGTTAAATCTGGATTTGTTCATTTACAATAAACAGATGTCTGGACCTACTATACACAATACAAATATTTAGAAAATAGTTTATCATTGGGCAGAAATTTTTGAAAAAATCATATCTTAAATATACAGGACCGTATTCTATTATTTGACAGGAAATTTCAGTACCTGCATGTTTTTTGACTGGCATAAATACATATTTTAACAAAAGGAAATTTTATTATAATTAGTGAGGAATAATAATACAAAAAACTGTTACACATTAAATTTATAGTAGCTGTTCAATATGTTGACCGTTCACTTCACAGCATTTCCTACGTTTTCTTATATCAAAAAGCACTCTTTGAAAAACTGTTGTGTCAAACTATATAAGGGCTGCAGAAAATGTCCAGACTTTTTCTGTAGTAATTGTTGTTTTTTGCTTTTTTGCATTCTTCCTTTTAATTATTAAACTTTAAGTTTTCCTCGATATTTTTTCAATGATAGCGTAAGTTAAATAATAATATATTTGGCGATTTAGGAAATTTTTGTTTAAACAACCGTACTGTCTTTCTTCCATATAATAATAATATGTCGATCATTTTTCAAAAAGTGCGTTTTGACATGAGAAAACGTTGTATGAAGTGCTGTGGAGTGAACGGTCAACGTTTTGAACAGTTACTATAAATTTAATATGTATCAGTTTTTTGTGTTCTTATTCCTCACTAATTATAATAACATTTCCTTTCATTAAAATTTGTATTTATGCCAGTCAAAAAACATGCAGGTATTGAAATTTAATGTAAAATAATAGAATACGGTCCTGTATATTTAAGATATGGTATTGTCGAATATATTTTTGTCTTCCTTAAAACAATCAAAGAAAAATATTTGAATTTCGTTCTTTCTTTGGTATCCAAACTGAATTACTTAAAAAAATTGGTAGTGTTAATTTAAATATTAGTCTAAAAGTAACTTTCATAAAATAAAAAAATATAAATACTAATAAAAAAATCTACTTGATAAATTAATATAATTAAGCAATTAATAAAAATGTCATAGCCTCAAATTCATATTATTATCAACGTATAAATTAAATGACACTTAATCAACCAATTAAAAAAAAGCATACCATCATCTTATTTACCAACATAATAAATTAAATTATAAACGGGATTTACTAAGAAATCTATTTAGGAATGTCTCAAAAACGAAAATAAACAATCTTATTAAATCGATTTATAGCCTTTATAATAAACGCTTTATTTACAGGGTCGGTCTCACACCACTTCGATTTATGACAAAAAAGTTTTTTATTCGTAAAAGTTCACTTTAGATCAAATACTTTTTTGGACAGAAATCTAAATTTTATATAATGAATTCAGGATGACTCCTTTTTTGGGTAAATGTTATTATACTATTAATGTATTTATATAAAAATAAATTTAGAAACATTATAAACACCTTCTTAGTTCATCTCTGTATTTATTATAATGAATATAAACATACTTTATTACTTTTTTGTTAAAAAAACTAGTTCAGTTGCTTAGTGACTTGTGTCTTGAATGCAAGATTTATTTTAATCAATAAGTTATGAAATTACCAATTAAGAAGGAAAGATGATACTTTTTTTTATAATTTTGTAATTTTAAACAGGACAAAAACATTACGAGTGTTGATCCTTGTGCTCCATCCCTGACATATTTATGATGGATTGATATATTTTTTTTAATTTACCCATTTACTTATTATTCAATTGCCGCAATTACTTATTGACGTTACAATTGCACTTTTTGTGGGATTGGAAAAATAAATAATATAATAAATAACTTAATTTAATATTTTTATCTTTCTCAATGACAACGATATAGTATTTTTCCATTTTATATTATGTTTTTATAGTTATCTGTTTACCAATAATTTCAAATACTAACAAAAGCACCTGATAATTTATTTTTCTGTTAATATCAAAATAAGGTAGGAATTTATCGTAACATTGATTATTTGTAAAACAATTATATACAATTGATAAATACTTTTTACTTTCAAATAGTTTTTGTAAATGATATCATAATAAATAAAATAAAATTGACGTGAAAAATTTCAGGATTAAATTAACATGGATTTATAAAAAAATTATATATGATGTTTTGCAGTTAAAAAAGACCGTTTATTAAAACG
Source organism: Neocrepidodera transversa (assembly GCA_963243735.1). Classification (NCBI taxonomy): domain Eukaryota; kingdom Metazoa; phylum Arthropoda; class Insecta; order Coleoptera; family Chrysomelidae; genus Neocrepidodera; species Neocrepidodera transversa. The sequence goes on along the minus strand of OY725343.1, from coordinate 26,900,239 downwards.
CTTTAAGATTTCACTGAACGAAAATTTATATGTAAAAATAACTTTTGCATTTAAAATACTTCTAGGATACCCGGTATTATGTGTTAAACAAAAGATCGAAATAGATAATAAAAAACAAAATATTACGAGTGGCTTTGAAATTGACGTCCTCGATTTTAGTTGGCAATACTGAAATTGCAAAAATTTAACGAATTTATAAACTAATAATCACGAGAACAGAAATTTTGTTTTTGGAAATATTTATAACTGCAATAGCTTGCACATTGCAATAGGGCATTTCCTTTTTTGAATGAATTTTAAGATAATAAAAAAGATATCAATCATTTAGTATGTTTTTGATAATTTGTGATCACCAATTTCAACATGGAAAGGAGCTGTCCTAAATCAGGTATACATAATTAATTTCCGAAATTATTAAGTATTAAAATTTCATAATTTTCGAGATTATTAGTTTAGAAAAAACAACGTTATGCAATATTTTATGTCCTACATTTTTTCTTTCCATAATTCAGGCATTTCCCGCTAACACGTTCAGACATTGGCGCTTTTTGGTTAATATTTTTAACGTTTTATGCAGCCACCATTACAATGAAAAATACAAAAGCAATGTTTTGACATTATAGAATTTTTCCGTGAGTTTTACAACATATTTTAAACGATTTAAATAAAACAAATTAGAATTAACTGAAACTTAAACCACTTCTTCAGTTTCAAGCATTGTTATTGGGAAAATATTTTTTATTCTGTTTGCAATTCCGAACTTTATGGAGACCTACCGATTTGGATCCGCAAGGTCATTTTCCACACTATATATATTTAAAAATAATATTCGAATGTACGGGTACATGATCTACTTTCGGTGTGCTGATTCCAGACTAATAAACGAATTGTTTCCTCTTGGATAATTTAAAACGTCCTCTTAAAAATCTCTTCAATTTTAAGAATTAACTCAACATTTATTTTTCTAGTTTAACTGGCATTCTCGGATCTACAGAAAAAGTAGAAATAAGAAATTTAGAATACAGGAATAAAAAATTATAACTTCAAATTAATTAATTATTATGACCTCCAACAACTAATTCTTGAAACAGGTTAACTAAAAATTCAATCTAACAAATTAGTATCCCTCTCAAACAAAAGAAAAATCTGATGTGGCCAGCACATGACCTCTCGCCATTTTTGAATCAAAAATTTACAGGTTGACACAAAAAAGTATGAAAAAAAATTATTTTTTTGTAAATCTGGCAACAATGGCAAAAGTTTCGAAAATTTTAATGAGATGAAAATAAACTATATGGTATACAAAATATATGTGTAAAACTTTATTGCCGTTTTGTATAATAATGGAGTCATTACCCATAACAACTGCCACTTCTGGTTGTGCGATTGGCACCAAAATCTAATCAGATCTAATCTAGGGTATCAGAATCCTGTACGCAAAATTTAAAATTTTTTTATTCAGTAGTTTTTGAGTTATCGTTACTACAACATCCATCCAAACACACACACACACTAACACACTAACACACACACACACACACACTAACACACACACACAGACATCATCGCGAAAATATTAAAATCGTATTCTAGGGACCCCAAAACGTGTTTATCAATTGAAAACTCACTACCCAATTTTTAGCATGATTCCTATACCTCTCTTATCTGAAGGGCGAGAGGTAAAAAGTATAAATGATAGTTCAAACTATTTAAAAATGCTAATCTTCTTAGAAAAAAAGGTACAAGAAAACCGATATATTACCAGATCCTAATATAATGAATCGTGGTTTAAAAGATGGCTTAAGTTCACTCTTCAAAGCGATAACAGGAAATTTGGACTCAAATAACAAGGAACGATACGAAAAATTAATAGAAGAAGTCGAAACTAATAAAAAAAAGATAGCAACAAATATCGAAAGCCAAAACTCCCGGTCAATACAAATAATTAATAACCTCAATAATACCATTTATAAAATTAAACACAATAAAAACGGTCTGAAATCAAATATAAAGCAAATCGCTAATCTTATAAACAGATACGTATTTCTTGAAAAGTTATGATTTTTAAAGATGAATAATAAAAAAATCCAAGTCATACCACAACATTCATTAAAAGGTTGTAAACGAAAAACAACAAGGGGCGGTTACATGTTTCGGCAAACGATGGCCATCATCAGACACAATGGATAATCGTAACTTGTGTGTACAACTTAACACAAATGGTTCACAAAAATTAGTTATTGGTATGAAAATTAAATTGACATTACATTAATAAATTGTATAAAAACTTATTGAAATTGAAAAATAAACCGTAACACAAATAAATCAATAATAAATTTTTATACAATTTATTAATGTAATGTCAATTTCATTTTTATACCAATAATTAATTTATGTGAACCATTTCTGTTATAAACCCAAAAGGTTATCCATTATCTCAAATGTGGTCTACTGGTAAATAGATAATAAAACTCTAATGCCCGGTTTCTCCAACATATCTTAAATTAGAGAATAATCAAGCTGGACCTATCATGAAGGCCAGCTTAAGTTTAGATTGCGTTAGTGGCAAATTGTTTCCTATTTTACCCAAGACACCGTTTGAGCTTGGGGTTATATGACAACGTCGCAAAAAACTAGTTTTGTTTATATAACCACCGATGATATAACAGATGTTTGTTGAGTGTTTACACTTTTTTGCACGTTTTGTTTTATCACTTTAAATAAATCTAAATTTCTTGACTTAAATAAAAATAATGGCAATAAAATGTAAATAAAAATTGGGTTAGTGGAAGAAAATAAGGCAAATTAAAAACACATGTACAAATTCAGTTAATAATAAACACACTCTTTCAACATTTAAAATCGTACAAAAAACGGTCATCCTTAAACTCATTTGATCTGTTGAAAATACATTTACGTCATCTACCAAGTCCACAAAATCCATTTTTTAACACTCAAGCACTTATAAAATAAATCGACGAACACAAATCTACACTTTGGTGCACATTGCAGAAACTGACGTTCGTATTCCGCTTTTGAGGTTAACTCTCTCAGCTCAAGCCGAAAAAGTTGGCGACTTGGCATTTAGGGTCCGCTTAAGCTAAGAGTGTGTTAAATTTGTTATGGTGCAATGAAATTTTAAGCTAAGCTGAACTTAAGCTACAGCTGGACCCTAAGATTTGTTGGAGAAACCGGGCATAAGTCGAGTACTACATAAAATATATTGAAGAAAATTTGAAAAGGTTGGCAACTAGTTTCGGCAGTCTGCCATCATAAGGCCTACAATATAAAGTTCTAATTGCCGAGAAGAAACAAAACAAAATAACTACTACTTACCACTGAAAGGTGAATTTTGACGTAACTTAAATAAAGTATTTAGTTAATTAAGTTGTGTGCGCACTAAAAATAAGGGAGTGAAAAGGAAGGATAGTTGTGGTACCTTACCCTTTCACTTCCTGTACCACAACTATCCTTCCTTTTCACTCCCTTATTTTTAGTGCGCACACAACTTAATTAACTAAATACTTTATTTAAGTAACGTCAAAAATCACCTTTCTTTGATAAGTTGTAGATATTTTGTTTTGAAAAAATTCTTCCACTCTGATTTTAATGAAGTCAATTTTTCTAGATAGGCTGGTGTTTTCTGGATTACGTAAAGATAGGAGCGATTTGTGCCTTTTCATAAATCCATAGAACCAGTCAATTCCTGCTTTTTATTAGTATTCCATTTATCTGGATACATGCAATCAGGTAAAGTTTGTTTAACCATCCTTTGCCGTTACGTCATAATCGGTGACGTATTCTGCTGTTTTACGTTTGTCGTATATTATTTGAATGTCATTTTACACATAACCTCAAAATTAAAATGTAACTAATGACATATGTTAAGGATTGTTTTCAATGACCCATGTTAAGGTGTGTTTGTATTAAGAAATTGGTAATGCCGAAAATTGTATTTTGCTATATCGGTTGCGTACATTTTTACATAATTTATTAATTGTTTTTAACTTGAAACCTCCTTTTTTTAACTGATTTGTTTCAAATTTCTAGTTTGGGGATATAACTATATTCATATTTTTAAAAATTGTATAGTAATTATTGTCTGTGTCATTGTGAGAAATACTTTCGTAAGTATTCCTAAAAAATGAAAATAAAAACACATGTATAAATAAATTTATTTCTGAAAAAACTCCCAATACAAATAGGAAAAAAGGAACGAAAAAACGGATAAGAAACGTAAACTAAAATAGCATGTAATGAAATAAAATGCAAAATCTTAGCTTCATCACTGACAAAATCATCTTCATCATCACTCTGGGAGTCCGATTCATTCAGATCTATGATAACAGGAAGAAAATGAGATGCATCAATGTATTTTTCTTTTTCCCAGTCATTATTGATTAATTGATTTGTTTTTTGAATGGTGCTATAAAATTTAATAAAAACAAATCAATAAATGCTTAATTTTGCATAATACAGCTATATACTTACGTTGTAGACTGCATTTAACGGTAAAAGCGGTTTTCCAGCATATCTTTCTCTTGAAAAGTACTTAATAAACTTCAAAATTAAATGTTTGCTCTTTCTCGTTATACCGGGAAGGCATTTTGACAATGAACAATTAATTGAAAAAGGCGAAAATAATCAAAAATACTCAACAAATCAAAATATGACAACTTCACTGTCAAAAGTAATAAATAATCTGAATTAGTTAGAAATACGTCAATGACGTCATAATTCCGTCTCATCCATTTCATGATGGAGAGATAGAGATGGATAATGTATGACGCAACGGCAAAGGATGGTTAAACAAACTCTAACAGTTTTGCATATTCATAAACAAATCCCCTCAGTTGATCATGAGTCAAACCATAATTAATGTCCTCCTGGGAAGTAGAAAAAATGATTCTAGTAACATATTTCTTTTTTTCATCCATGTCACTTTGATATCCACCATCTTCTTTCTTCAAATTCTCCTCTGCAGTAATCTATTTTAAATACTTTTTATGCGTGACTGTCAAGTCATCCGACTTATTCCAAAAATTCTGGATGCTTTTGATAAAATTTGTCGCAGAGCATTGGTTACGATTTTTTTATATAAATCAGCCCTGTTGGTCTTTGGTTTATAATTCCGCACCATCTGGAAAGAATATTTTGCTATAATACATTTTTAATGTAATATCTGGGGCACGTTCGGCTACCAGCCGATTCTGCCCCATCGAGAAGGCCGAATCTGCCTCAACTTTATTATTCGGTTTAAAAAATTTGACTCGGTAATGAGACCTAACCTATACATGAGACAAAGACACACAAGGAAACTATATACATTAACGTATTTAGAGTCAAAGTTTTAAACAAATATACGTAATATAAATAAAGATTTCGATACAACCAAAATTACCATAATAAATTACCTTTTTACCACAAAAACACAATTTTCATTAACAATTTTTAAGCAGACTTGCTAACTAGCTCAAATGATATTGACAGAAAACGGAAGTGCTTTTATCATTCTTTCGATGTAGAAACAGCGCGAAAGTTTAAAACATTAAAATTTTAAATAGGATGACTAAATGTGCCCCTTGGCCAAAAGTGCCCCCTCCTTCTATATCATTCATATAAATTTAAGAAGAACGCTGATTGTGAAACCTTGATTATCAGATTACTTTAACGCAAAGCGCTCTTTTCTTAATTAATAGAGAGTTATCGAAGCATTCAAATAAAGGCCGCTTTTAATAAAATACCCTGTAATAAAAGATCCCTTAAGGTGGTTTTAACATTGAACTACCGAGCGACTTGTGCTTGAAACTTTATTATGACATTTTCTTTAATTTGGCAGATGATAGATGATGTGATGGACATTTATTCGAGTTTTGTTTTGGGTTATTTTATGGTCATTTAACACGTTTTTTTGTTTTTGTAATCTAAAAATTAGTTGTAGAGCTTCTGATTTATTTTAAAGAAATTTTAACTCATGGAGGAACAATTGGAAATTGCCATGATATTGGGAGCTGGAGATGAAGACATAGAGCTTCTGCGTCTTCATAACATTATTGGAGTGATTAATAATGAGCCCAATAATGAAGTACCATTTAACATAGATAATTATGCAGAAGAACAAGTGAAAAAAAATTTTTCGTAATTAGGTTAAGGAATGCACTTCTAATTCCAGAAGACAAAGTAACTGAAAATGGAAATAGAACTGATGGTTTGTTAATATGCTTTTGATAAGATAGAAATAGTTAAAACTATTAATGTTATGTTTATAGATATAGGTAAAAGACTGCATTGTTTAAAATATCAATCTTTACTGACCCCTGATGGGTTAAGTCAAGGATACTAAAAATACCAGGATAAGAAACATATATCGTGGGGGTGGTTTGCTAGAAGTCCGCAATGATGTCACGGATGAACAGTGTGCAGAAACATATTTTCTTTTAACGTTCAGTTCTGACTGTGCTCCGTTTTGTTCTCTCCCACCAACATTTTTGAAACTTTTTTTATGCCAAAGCCGTCAATCTCTCACTTTCTGCAACTTTTCTCTCCTCTATATTTAACCTCTTTTCTTCCATTTTTAGTTCGCTTTTTTATTTTTCTTTGAGGTAATCTTAACCAGATATCCTCATGTATGTTGTTCTTTTTGCTCTTGTTTTTATAGGGCCTAAAAATTATGCATACTATACTAACACAGCTCATTTTTACGGAATTATATTTTTTAATTCTCTATGAAGAAAACTAATAATTCAAAAATATTACATAAAAAACAAAAGCCATATTTACCCAAAACATTTTTAGAGTTCGGAACTATTTTTTTCTTTGGTGTTTCTTTTACTTGCGTGCATTCTTGGGTGCTTTGATCAGTCGCAACAGAATGGGAAGTGATCGAAACATTCTCTCTATTGTGAATATCCTCGTAAATCAAAAACAACAAATAGAATAAGTTTTTGAAACTCTACATTCCGACCATTACCATACATGTTTCATCCTTATAGGAATCTTCAGTGGCAGTGTTGTTTTTGATTTTATTGCGAGGTGCCCGCTCTCACCTAGGCATTATGATGGTTTATGGATTCCCCCATCTGCCGGCAATCCAAGTTGTACTTGGAGACGCGTTTACAGAATTGTATTTTGCTAAACCGCTAGCCCGGGTGGTACCCATCAACGATACGATAGATAACGTGACTGTCATTTTTGTATCCTCGTAAATATCTATTTTACGATTATCTACATCTTCATATTGCATGTCTACTACAAGCTAATAATTTACTAAAGAATATCTCCATTTTGTAGAGAAGTATCTTAAATGTTGTCAACATTTAGGTAGGTATAGTTTAAATACAATAAAATCTTTAACTTACCAGGAAGAGATTCTTCTATAATGACTTTAGAGTATTGTACCATATAACGATTTTATTTTCTATTATAAAAATATATAATTTAAATTTTAAAAACAAAACAAAAATGGGTACGCCATTGGCGTTTAAAACGTAAACAATGTGGTGCTTGTAATATTGGTTGCATATCCCCTGGGGCCGACGTTGTAATTTTCTTCTAAAATAAGTCCAGAACTATTTTATTTATATCTCTTGATTGAGATGGTGTTTTTTCATAATCCAAATATATTTTATCCCTAAAACATCTTCTTTCTTCATTCTATTTACAATAACGTACCATCACGGCGACACCTATGTTTCATGACGCGAACTAGGGCTGTCAAAGATTTCGGTTAAAACGGGAAGATGGTTTTTGGTTTCTAGACGAGCAGCAGGCTGGTTCTCTCCTTGGAGTTCAGGAAGAGAAAATGGCGAACCTCGTGCTTGTGAATTTAATTAATTTTATCTAAAAAGTACCTATGTTAGGACGTGGGTGAATTGTTTATCGATGATAAATGTGTTGATGTTATTACCTATCACTATCTATGATGATAACGGTGAAGTTCCAGGATTTATAATTCCGTTTGCCGGCCATGTGGATGTCCATCCATATTCATCATGCATTTTCGTTCTTCTAAAGAACCTCCTATTACAGGGGTGAGTACCTCCTTTTAATATCACTAAACTTTCTCCACTTGGTGCAAAAATTAAAAACAATGAACACTTTTAGGGTTCTTTGGCAAGTCTCACTGTTACGTTTCATTCTGGTGCCTTGGGTATGTCGCCAAGCCGCCATTCCACTTACGATATCAACTGGTCACCGGTTATGGTCATTACGACTCATTTTCTTCTGCGTTGTGTGATTCAACTGGCGTTGATTACGTTCAACTCAACTCTCGCTCCTAGGAGGGGCAAAGCATCACTATTACGAACCCGTTGTAGTTTCTACACCATGATGAGGGTAGAACTAACCCTAAGAACTTGGTCTATATTGTGGTGACGTATATTTTTATTTTGTTTTAATTATTTTTGCATTTCGGGTTATTTCATGTTCAATAATAATATTCTTTTCATTTGATAAGTAATTACACATGTAGTAATTACATTTATTCAGTTTTATGTAAACTTGATTTATTTTATTTTATTTCTTTAACATAAGTATGATTCTAATAAACCATATCTAGTATTTACTAGATATATGTATTTCTCTTTTACGTAAAAGAATGAATTAATTTTGTAATTTTATTAACTTAAGGTTTTATTAGATATAAATTGTTTTCATATCTCGAGAGATAGTTCAAAAACTAATTAATTGGTATTGGAATTTTAATTCCAACATATGTGAAAATTTACATTATTACTAATGTTATCATGTTTCAAAATACCCAAGAGAGTGAGTAATTTTTCTGTATTAGTAAGCTCCATTGACTAATTGTAACCCTACTCAAAACACTGTATTTCAAACATTACTCAACATAATACAAATTTAATTAAGTAATCTTTTACCAATATTATTAAATATCTCGAAAGGAAATTTGGTAGTTTTATCTGTAACTCACATGTTTCAACATAATCTGTAACAATTCATTTAGGAGGTTTGCTGTCCTTCCTTCATAAAAAAAGGCCAGTGGCGCCCATAATTATAAAGCGATCAATATAAAATATCTTTTTCATAACGATAAACTGCGACTACTAGGAAACCCCAGAAAAGGTCCGAAACTCATCCCTATTGCTCTGGAACTAGCGCTAGCCGGCGCACCAAACGAAGTTGACGTGGAATTGTCTTTGGTTCTTTGGGACTGGGGACAATTTTACGCCACAACCATAGTCATGATAGATATCGATATGGCCAGCAACCAAATTATCTTGGAAAAAATTGACAGCAATGTTATTTCTGATATTTTTCCCTTCGTCAGAATGTACCTTTTTTATTTTCGTGTTTTGGCGTTTCATATTTTTCATTTCCTTTTCTTCTTGAACTAAATCCCTTATTTGCTGAAGAAGCACATCCTTCTCTGAATAGGGTTCTTCAATCTCTGAACTGCATAAGTAATAAAAAATTATTATAATATAATTTGTTAAAAAATATGGGTACCTATTTAATAGTTATGGTACAAAAATTTTTTGATTAGTTTTTTCTTTCTCAGTCCATTGTTAAAGCAGTACGTATGTATGCTGGCGAATTGTTTTGACGCTTAATAATTTTTTTGTCAATTGTAAAAGACTTGTCTTAATTCCTTATCACATCCCACATGTTTAAAAAGGATTTCTCGAAACTACTTCCCTTAATAAAACTATGTCGTCCTCATAACTGAAACTAAGACGCTTACTTTCCCCTTCGGCAGTCATTCTTTTTCTATAAAAAAAAAAACAACAAAACTGAAAAATACTTATATTGTACAAATAAACACGATGCACAAGAATGTCCTGACGACGCCTTTCAAAAAATATAAACATACGAAATGACAGTATTGACATGAAAATATGACAGAATGACAGAAAAACTGTCAGGATAAAAGGACTTTTATTAGAAGACACCTCTCCTTTATTTAAATAAAGTACGGGAAGCCTGTATTTTATTAAAGACGCCCTTAAAAGATGTTGTGAATGCGCATGCGTATATGTCAAAATAAAAGAAACTTTATTAAAACCAGGACAAAATATACTCTTCGATAACTCTCTAATATTCATTCATATTTTATATTCATAAAGAACCATTATTATATACAAAACATTGTATAAATTAGTAGATTTTTTTGTAAATATTCAATTAAGTAATAAATACTAAATTGAAGAAATGTGCAAAATGGTCAAATCACCCTATAAAGAATAATATAGACTGAAGTTGACCTAACTGGAACTACCTGGTGTCCTCTATCTACCCCTAATCTATGTGCATTTCGCAAAATATTACCCTGAATGTGACGGGTATTTTGCGTAAATTCAATTGTTTTTAAATTTAATAACTATTTCTAATATCCGTTTTAGACAATGGAAACCTAGTTTGACATAATTTATTAAATTAATTATAATAATTATGGAAATAAATTCTAAAATGGTTGAATGGGGTCACTCCCTCCCTTGTATTAATAATACAATCGTTTTATTGAAGTAATTACTTTAACCACTTGATTTTCAATATCTGTACCATCTCAACTAAATCATGCTGCTGTTTTACAAAACAACAATAGCGTTTTTTTTTGGCACGTTAGTCACGCCACTGTAAAGTGCACTTTCATTGTGACGAAATGCGTGAACCAATTATCTTACCGCCAAATAAGGTCCTGTTGCCGACTATTATCTTATCATTATATTTTTATCATCACTCACAGTTTTTTCGCTTTTCAAAACTTGTTAAATTATTTTCGGATCCAGTGGCGAACAACACCTAATTGTGTGAATATGTTTTTTATCATTTCATGGATGTTTAGGCAATTTCATAATAAGCTATGTAATAGGGTATTTCAGATACGCTACTGATAAAATATTTTAACAAAGTTTATTAAAAACTGTGTCATTGTTTTTATTTTTTATTAATAATAAGTAAAATTAAAATGTAGCAATTTATATGGAACTTAATTTTATGATGTCTATGCCGCTGTTGATAAGCGCACGCGAAGAAGATTATTAAATTAGATTTTAGTAAAAAAATATTATGGATAACATAACACTTTCCTGCTATTTATGTGTACTGTTGTATTTATAGATTATATTACTAAAGTTAATAAAAAGTTTCTACTAGAATAAAATTCCTGAAATCCCACCATGATTAAATCTAATCAATCTATAACTTTTGACACTATAGTTTAGAATAAAACTCTACATCTTCATTCATTGTGTTGTATGTATTTTAAATGTATTAAAATAAAATTTTATAATCGATGACATCGATTTTTCTGTTTATAAAGAGTGTATTGGTGTCATAAGAAAGGTTAAAAATTTACAAAAACAAAACGAATATAGCATTCATTTTTAACCAAAAGGGGATATGTTTACAGTGCCAGAAGATTGTTATTTATTACATACGAAGTGATGAAACATTTAATGAACATAAATATTGAAAGATATAAATTTTTTTTGCCGTTCAAAATCTTGACAAAACTGAAAATTAAATTAAATGGGGAAGACTGGAACAATAATTTAACTTTAAATCTAAAGCTAAATTAATATTATTCACAGAATATTTAACAGCAGGGGTCTATTCTGTAAATAATCCGTTAAATTTTAAAGGCCTTTAAAATTTTAACAGCCGCTAATATTACTTCATTATTCGTTAACTGTCTATCCGTTTAAAACTAAAAGGATGCCTTTAAAACAGTTCGTTTAAACAGTAGATTTTAAATGCAAAATTAAAAGCAAGTGTTAAAAAATAAAGATATTAAAAACGGCGAAAATGAAGACATATATTAACTAAATAAAATTTTTAAGTTTTATGTTAAGTAAAAATTTATTATATTTTAGATTTGAATTCAGAATATCAAGGATATGAGTAACCCCTTTGATTTCCCTAATAATTTATTTAAAAATATTTTTCGATTCAATAAAGAAGTAATGAGAATTATAATTAATCTCATTGAAGCACATATGCGTGAAGGTATTTTCACGGAGCTAATCCCGAACTAGTTCAGACATACTAGGCATGCGCATTTTAAAATTTAACGGTCTCGGTGCTAAAATTATTGGTTCTTAAGAAAAGAGACAGCGTTCGTGGTGAAGATTGAATACATTCAGGATACGTTCAGAACACGTCCCATAGATCTCAGGACATATAAAATCCTACGTACAGTACGCATGCGTATATATAAATTGTTTTCATATCTTCTAAGTACGCACTACGTAACTTTATAGAAAATAGTAAGAAATAGAAAAGACAAGAAATAAGGAAGAAAAAAAAATAGTGACCTACTATGTAAAGTTTTTTCCTATCGCTTTCGGAAGTGGTCGTTGTAGTGCCTGTTTTTTTCGTTGGCGCATTTCACTACATGTTAACCTTAGTGTTTTGGTTATATTGTTACTTTTGTCGAAAATAAATAATTTTTTAGTTGTAGCTGAAGGAAGTATCTTTTTGTCTGACATTGCATCGGTTGAAAACTTTACTCGTTTTTTGAATTTTTTCGATTATTACTGAGATTGTTTCGCATAAATTCGCCATGAAGAAGACAATCTGGGCCTGAACATTTCAAAGCTCTTTTTTTGTATGTTTTATGATAAAAACAAGTTACGTTAGAAGAGTTATTTGTATCTCTCCCTCTACTTTTGGATCTTTGTCGACATGATTGGCATTCATGTCGAAAATGATCTCTTTCATTGTTAGTATAAGATATATCTTCTTTTTTAAGACTTAAAATTTCTTTTTCTAAAAATGCTTGTCGATAAACTATACTTTTTAATAATGTTTGACAATTTATCTAATCTAATTTCTTCAGACATTGTTAATCTTTGTAATATTACCCTTTTTAAATTATTATATAAATCGTTATCTGGTGGAGAAGAAACTATATCGATTATTTCGCTAAAAATATCTACTGGAAGATTAGCTAAAGTTAAATGGTACTTTGATTTATCTGAGGAAATTTTATTAATATAAAATTGGCTTTCGATTTGTTGGAACCATAATTCCGGTTTTGAAATCCAAAAGGTTGGTAATCTGATATTTTTAATATCATCGATCTCGACAAGAGGATCGGTCATCTTAGTCCATTTAAAGGAACGGTAAAAGGGGTAGAAATACTCCGCATGAAGAGACCCCCTATCCCGTATGTTTTTGGGGTCGCTGATTACGAAAATGAAGGTTAAAACTACCAGCAAGGGGCGGAACACCCTTAAAATTGCAAAAAACACCCCTAAATAGGGGTGTTTTTCGACTGTACCTGTTGTTTTGCTCAACTAAGCCATCTTATATGTTTTTTGGAGCGCTGATTACGAAAATGAGGGTTAAAGCTACCTGCAAGGGTTGGAACAACCTTAAAATTGCAAAAAACACCCCTATGTTGTTTTGAAAACTAACTCATCTCTCGGCCAGTATTTTCAAAAAAGTATTATGACGTTTTGAATAAATATCGGAACTTCTATCTATATAAATCTATCTATCTAAATATATCGACTCTGTTTAGTTGGTAATAAGATATAGAAACTGTTATTCCTCTGCTATAATGTTGTTTAGATTCAATAATATGATTTGAGCATTACAGAAAATGTATAAACATTAAATTAATATAATAATATCAATATACCTGTCGCTTCCCGGAAGATAATAGCCAAATTGTTAACACTTAATCACTCTTCCAAATCTTGAGAAATAACACTCCAAATGAAATTGTGTACACATTAATTACATAGATTAATTATTGAATTCAAAGGTACTATATGATGTACACAGAACACGCACATAACTAGTATAGCGGGAAGTGGGAATCAAATATTGATGCTAGAATATATGAAATATATATAGACGTGAGTATATACAGAAAAACTGAACCAACGACCTTGTATTCATACGCCCTCTGGAGTCTCCTAGTGTTTCGAATGCCTCATATTTAAAATGAACAGGAGTTGTGGTTCATAGGAATATTGGTTTTTTTCGGGTAACTCTTGTTTTCGAAAGATCACTTTAAATAAAGACTAAAAAAATACGAGTATCAGATCTGAAGATCTTGATACTTTTTGTTCAAGAATTAAAATTAATTTGGAGTGTGCTGGACAGCGCCCCAAAAAACATAAGAGATGAGTTAGTTTGCAAAACAACATAGGGGTGTTTTTGCAATTTTAGGGGCCGTTCAACCATTACTGCAAGTTTGAACCCCCATTTTCGTAATTAGCGCCCCAAAAAACGTAAGAGATGAGTTAGTTTGCAAAACAACAAGTACAGTCAAAAACACCCCTACTTAGGGGTGTTTTTGCAATTTTAGGGGTGGTTCAACAATTGCTGCAAGTTTGAACCCCCATTTTCGTAATTAGCGCCCAAAAAAACGTAAGAGATGAGTTAGTTTGCAAAACAACAAGTACAGTCAAAAACACCCCTACTTAGGGGTGTTTTTTCAATTTTAGGGGTGGTTCAACCATTGCTGCAAGTTTTAACCCCCATCTTCGTAATTAGCGCCCAAAAAAACGTAAGAGATGAGTTAGTTTGCAAAACAACAAGTACAGTCGAAAAACAACCCTACTTAGGGGTGTTTTTGCAATTTTAGGGGTGGTTCAACAATTGCTGCAAGTTTGAACCCCCATTTTCGTAATTAGCGCCCCAAAAAACATATAAGATGACTTAGTTCTCCAAATACCGTAACTGGTAATTTTTCCCGAAAATTCATCCCTTGGGAGGGGTGTTTCTGGTATGTGGGGTGTGTCACATAAATTTTCCAGTCTCGATACCCCGAGTTTTGAAATCAGCGACCCAAAAAACATATGAGATAAGTTAGTTTGCAAAACAACAAGTTTAGGGGTGTTTTTGCAATTTTAGGGGTGGTTCAACCATTGCTGCAAGTTTTAACCCCCATTTTCGTAATCAGAGCCCCAAAAAACTTATAAGATGGCTTAGTTTCGCGAAACACCGAGTTCAGCTAAAAAACACCCCTATTTAGGGGTGTTTTTTGCAATTTTAAGGATGTTCCAATCCTTGCAGATAGCTTTAACCCTCATTTTCGTAATCAGAGAAACATATAAGATGGCTTAGTTGAGCAAAACAACAGGTACAGTCGAAAAACACCCCTATTTAGGGGCGTTTTTTGCAATTTTAAGGGTGTTCCGCCCCTTGCTGGTAGTTTTAACCTTCATTTTCGTAATCAGCGACCCCAAAAACATATGGGGATAGGGGGTCTCTTCATGCGGAGTATTTCTACCCCTTTTACCGTTCCTTTAAATGGACTATCTTAATAAATTAAAGCAAAAAAATGATTGATTGTCAATTACCAAATGACAAATTTTAGGATCTCACCTGCTCGTTCAAAAAATTTCACGATACAGAATGATCTCGCTGAATCTCCAAAAATGACTGATTGGATCTGGAACTGGGGATCTGAATTTGAATTTTTGAATTGGATTCTTCATCTATCTTCTCTTAGATCACGTCGGGGTCACCAATATAGTAGTTGCCTGGATCTACCTCGGAAACTTGCCAGTAACTACCATGGAACTATTAATGTACAATATTGCATGCGTCTTTTATTATTTTTGTAACAGAAAAATAAATAATGGATTTTTTGTAAAATGTATAGTTGATAAAGGTTTAAAAAAATAATGAATATTTTGTTGATGTTGTTGATATTGATCTCTTCTCTTGTTTTTTTCTATTTTTTTGACTTCTTGATTTTTGTTTTGATTTAACCAAAAGAATCTTGACTCCACTGGATGGATCACTCTATATCCTGAAATCCCTTAAAAAAACAGTGTCATTCTGCCAATTGTCATTGGTAAACGAATGACAAAACGAACTATCCTAAAAAGTAAATCTGATCAATTGTCAATCATCATCATCGAACGATATGACTATTAACGTCAAAAAAACAATATTACCAAAACACTAAGGTTAACATGTAGTGAAATGCGTCAACGAATAAAGCAGGCACTACAGTCGTGTCTAGAAAACGCAATACAGACCGAGTATAGGTAACAATATACAGACCTTTATACAAGCATTCGGTCACAATCAAAAATACTGTCAGTTTTACGTCAACTATGTGTCTTATTGACATTTTATTGAGTTAGGTTAGATTTTGTTTTGGATTTTAAATTAAAAATTTAGTACGTGTACAGAATATAAGGAAAATAGTAAAACCAGAGTGAAGTAGCTAGATATATAATCAGGTATAAAAGTTATATAAATAATTATATATCTAAATTCAAAAGGTTATCCATTAACTCAAATGTGGTCTACTGAATAGTAAAGATCAAGCCCAGAATATAAGTAGAAAGGTAGGAAAAAGAACTTTTAAGAATTATAAACTATTAGACTTACCCAATTAAAATTATAATAAATGATATTTGTTGAAAATTGACAACACAATTGTCAATTAAAAGATAAACTATATGGAGGTTGCATGTGAGCACTAGGGAGGTAGAGGTGAAGGGGAGATTGTGGTACAGGATCAAAATTAAAATTAAAAATAGAAATTACAGGAGGCACATATTAGCAGTAATGTAAAGGATTAAATGTAGGAGGTGAGGGGACGTTAAGGATAGGGACACGAAGCAACAATTTGGAAATGGACCAGAGAAGGACTGGAACGTATGAAATAGTTATAGGTGGACGTCCGAGAGCTCCAACTAAGTAGTAAAAGTGGCCTATCGTGGTAGATTTCAAGTAATCATGGCCAAGAAAATCCAGAAGGGGCCACGGCCCTTCACGATCAACTCCACATGAGTGGGTGAAAGTCGCCTATCTTTTGTTTTACAATAAAAAATTTTTGTGGTACTCGACTATGAGTTTCATTACTAATTATATATCTATATATGTATCTAATCAGAAAATCTTATTTCAGCAATAATAAATAGTTTATATGCCCACTTTGTGAACCAAGAGGAAGATTTACGCCGTAAAGCGACTTCATTTACGGGCTCGTTTGGATCCTTTTAATTTGTCAGATCGTGAATTTCGCATGTTATTTCGTTTGAATAAGGAGTTATATCAAGCTCTAGTTGTAGAATTAACTCCTTATTTGCAGCAAGGTCGACGAAGTTCGAAATTGTCAATCGACACCCGTTTATTAGCGGCTTTAAGATTTTTTGCTACTGGTTCTTATCAGAAAGTCATTGGAGCAGAATTTCAAATTGCGGTAAGTCAACAGCCTATGAGTAATTTAATAACTGAAGTTGCAACTGCATTGGAAGCCATTGCTCCGAGGTGGATCAAATTTCCCATAAGCGATAAACAGAAAAAAGCAGTACAGGTTGGTTTCATGGATAAATTTGGTTTTCCTGGTGTTATAGGTTTTGTTAATGGCACCCAAATTGCAATTTTACAACCAGTTGAAGATGAACACATATATTTCAATAGAAAAGGATTTCATTCGAAAAATGTCCAAATTATATGCGATTCAAATTTACTAATTTTGAATGTAAATTCAAGATTTGGTGAGTCAACGCATTATGCATTTATTTGGCTCAATTCTGCTATTTATAGACATCTAGAAAATAGATATGTAGCAGGAGCTAGAGCATGGTTAATCGGAGACAGTGGGTATCCACAACAGCCGTTGGCTAATGACTTCGATAACCCATACAGTAGAAGGAACTCCTGAACGTCGCTATGATAATGCATTAAAGACTACACGAAACTGCGTTGAGAGTTGTATAGGTGGGTAAAATATGGTGTGTTAAGAAAAATGATTTGATACATATATTTATTTTTAGGTACCTTAGAAGGAAGATTTAAATGTCTTTTGGAGGAACGAGTCTTAAGGTATCGTCCTTATAAAGCTGGACTGATAATAAAAGCCTGCTGTGTCCTGCACAATATCTGTGTAAGGGGCAACCTTCATTTTGAAGAGGAAATCATTGAAAATGATAATATAAATAACGTATTAAACGTGAATATGTTTCCGCAAGACAAGAAGGAAGAAGAGAACGAAATAATTTAATTAATTTATATTATTTAGAATAAATAAAAAAACAAAAGTTAATTCTTTCTTTTTATTTACAATATAAAATACTAAAATAAACTATGATTAACGCACAATTAAGAAAAATAAAACAGAAATTAACAGAAAACAACTCTTTATTTATAATTTATAAAATTCTAACTATTATTAATATACAATAAAAATTAACAAACCTAGGAAGCTTAAAAAAAACTAATAATAGATAAAAAAAATACTGATAAACCTAACATATATTATTATTAATACACTAAACAAATAAAAATAAAAGTAACAAACTATTATTAACACAAAAATAAATTAAAATAAACACACAATAAAATAATTACAAATAAACATACCTAAGAAACTTAGCACACAAATAAAAAAAAACTACTAATACACAAAGAATTCTAATAAACCTAACAAACTAAATTAAAACAAAACAAATAAGCACAAAAAATACTAATAAACCTAACAAACTATTATTAACACAAAACAAATACAGACAAAAAAATACTAATAAACCTAAGGTATACTATTATAAATACACAAAACAAATGATAATAAATCTAACAAACTATTATTAACACAAAAATAAATTAAAATAAATACAATAAAATATTTACAAATAAACAAACCTGACATAAACTAGTCTGACTCATTTTCATTATTTTTTGAATTTAAGAAATAATCCCTCTACCTTGTAAATTGTGCCCCAATGTTCCTAATGTAACATTTATACAACTTAAATTATTATCAATGCTGTTTAAAACTCGCCTGTTGTCACTATGCATTGATGTCATAGTGACAAATATTCGGGTAGCTTCAGTTCTCCTCGGCTTTTTGGCGCTGGCTTTTTTTAGTGACTCCTGTAAAAATAATAATTAAATGTTTGTTCAATATGTATATGGGTATATTTCTTACTTTTAACATATTCGGTTCTTCTTGTAGAAGCCGTAACGGTGGTGGAGAATTAGATGAACCACCATCGGTACTATTTTGTAATCCTGAAGGACCAGGGATGGGTTCCATTACTAAGATTGGACCTGTGGTCGTTTCCATTTCAGGACATGGACCAGCAGGGGTAAATACTTTCAGGGCTTCCTATAAAAATATATAATAGTTACACATTTTGGCATTTATGTACGTTACGCATTTTTACTTACATTATTAAAGTTACTTTCTGAGGTATGCAGCATTTCCTACAATAACCCAGTTCTCGGTTACTGTCCCCCACAATAGTTCTCTTGCCCATAAGGGCTAGCAACCTTTCTTCAATATCGGTCAGAGGTGGTGTTTTTTTAGGGCCTCCACCAGTTTGAATCCTCTCCATCCTTAGGCTACTTGCCTTTGCTTTGACCTTGGACTTCCATCGACCCTCTGCCTATAGAATTTTAGAATTAAAATCTAATCAAATAATTATAATGACATTATATAGGTATTAAACATACCAACTGCCACTTTTCTACACTTTTACTGCCGTAGCCTAGGGCATTCAAGCGTTGGTCTAGCAAATCCCGCAATTTTCTCTGATCTGCATAATCACCATCTCTGTTTTTGAATTTGTTTTTTTATCAAAGACAAAATAATAACTTAATGTATGTATACATTTT
This sequence comes from Neocrepidodera transversa, assembly GCA_963243735.1. Classification (NCBI taxonomy): domain Eukaryota; kingdom Metazoa; phylum Arthropoda; class Insecta; order Coleoptera; family Chrysomelidae; genus Neocrepidodera; species Neocrepidodera transversa. The sequence goes on along the minus strand of OY725343.1, from coordinate 26,880,682 downwards.
TCAATCACATCTTAAATATTTTTTTTCGATTGACAATAATACTTTTCTTTCATAGGCATTTATTTGATAGTTTATTTAATTTTAAGCAATTTACCCATTTAAAATATTAATAATATTTTACTATAACGATAAACCAACAAATATAAAACGCGACTGTACAGCTCAACACTTCAAGACAAAAGAAAATAAAAGTTATAAACAAAATTTGGCGTGGGCCGTGGAGTCAGGCGTGGCATTATTTTTAACCTAACCTGATATTTAAAGAGAGTACGACATATGTCACTTAAAACAATATAGAAAAAGATAGAGAATTAAGAAATGGTAAGTAATGTCTTTCTATTTCTTAATCATCGGCTAAATCTTCGAATCTCATGAAAATATACGAATAATCTTACATAGTACCTATTGGCATATAGAAAAGAAATAGAGAAAATTTATTGTCTTTTCATTGTCTATACCGTTACATAGTTTCACCTCTGGAACCCTATTCTCCTATTCTCCAAGTTGAGAGATGTGAAGTTCCACTATGTGATGGGAATTATCCCATCACTGATCGGTTTCTCTCGGTTGCTTTATTCGGATCCTATTCTCATGAGTTTGTGGAGCAATGTTGCCAAATTTAAGTGGTATAATATAACTATTTTAGTACATTTTTCAAAATTTTGTTGTATATTCAACCTACTTGATAGTTAACCTAACCTAACTTTTTGTCGGTTGTTGTGGATTATATCAACGCATAGTATAATTAGTAGTAGACAATACCCAAAAAATTGGAAAAGAACTTGCCAAGCAACTATCCACTAGTTGCACTATCAAAAGTTGTGGAGAAAGCTACCAACCCATAATAGTAACATCCGCAGTGGCTCAGAAAGTTTTTAACATTCTCAGTGACCATCATTACGGCTTTCGCTAACAAGATCGACGGGGGACTCTCTGAAACAGCACGATTGACATGATCGGCTTTTAACCAAATTGTGCTCTTATCGAATACCCGAAAAGTTTTGCACATGACTTTCTGGTCCACTAATGAATCGTTCTCTGTAAGACGAGGTCGATACTTTTCTTTCTGAGATCCGTTTTGTAACCTACACTTTTCCTCCGTTAAATTGAAAACTCGGCGGTATACTGTCCACTAAATCATGCTCTTAAACATTATTTAAAGATTTATTATTGGAGAAGATTTCAATGCTAAACACTTCCATTTGGGGTTCCAGACTAAGAAGTACCAAAAAAAGAACAGCAGTAATCCAACTAAAGTGCGAAATACTATCAACTGAAAGAACCATATACTGGCCTGTAGATCCTTAAAAAATAAATGATCTAATCGACTTTTTTAAACTAAGAAACATCTCGCAAAGCCTTATACAAGTAGCATCAATACTAATAACATTTAGCGCTAGCATTATACAAAAGAAATACCACTCAAATTACTAAAGAAACTATGAGATTGGCAAATCTTCAGAAAGCAACTTGAAGCAAACATGAACAGGACAGTGTCCGTTAGATATACTGAACAACTAGATAAGTAAACGGAAATATTCATTAAATAATTATAACAAGCAGAAATCAAAGCGCTGAGATTCCACGTAATTAGCTCTAAGGAATCCTTAAAAAACTAAATGAGCTAAGCAAGAATAATAGAGTTACCCTCCTATGGGTTTCGGAACATATCGGGGTGGGGGGAAACTAAATAGCAGATAAACTCGAAAAAATGAGCTAAAATGCCAATTTTGAAGCCTAAACCCTTTTGTGGGATCAGTAACAGTGTGATACTAGAACAATTAAAAAGTTAAAATAAAAAGATCCAACCACTGGAGTAATCTACAAGTAATGAGATAAGCGAAATTTGTTCTGGGAGACTATAACCAGAAGAGGTCAAAGAATGTATTAACCTGAATAAAAACATGCTTTGCATAATAACAGGAGTCTTAACAGGATATTGCCGGCTGAGAAGACATCTTAAGAATCTTGAACTAGCAGAATAAGAAGAATGCAGATTTTGTGTTTTAAATCCACATACTCTCAGAATGCACTGCTTTGCAAAACCTAAGGGCCCAATAGATGAAAGCATATCAGAAAGAGGAGAGAGATCTACTGAATCTGGAATCGTCAGAGATTCTACATCTCTTAAGGAGAATAAGACTGGAACGGAGTGCTCTAATCACTGAGACATTCTCAAGGACAAGCTCTAGGAGATACAATAGATCTTATAGGTCGCGGTATGATTACCCCATTCAACATCCATACATACATACATACATACATACATAAATGGGATAACACCGTAATTGTTTCAAGAACTAAAGAAATGAATTGAACGAAAGAGTCCTCGTTACTGAAAAAAGGCGGCTTAGAAGAATCTGTCATCGATCTATAACTCCAACGAATAAAGCTAAAATTAAATAATGCCACGTAACAACGTATAACCTAAGTGAGTTAACAAATGATAGTAAAACTGACAACACACTCTGGTAAGCTATTAAAAGATTAAAAAAACCAATCTTGCAAAATCCACCATTAAAAAACCCAGGGCTAAAAGTAGTAAACAAAAGGCAAACAGATTTGCTGAGCATCTTAAGATGGTTTTCTATCCACATAAGTTTGAAGTGATAATTGACTGGGACAACGTTAACCATGAAGACAAAGACATCAGAGTCATCACATGGAAAGTTGCTGAAGTAATGATGATTTCTTAACCTGGAAAAAAACACATATCTAGGCCGATCCCCTTACTTCCAGTAATATACGAAAAAATACTAAAATGAATAAAACCTTTCATAGAAGAAAAGAACATTTTCCCAACACACCAGTTAGGCTTCAGAGAAAGTCATTTTATGATAGACTAGACGAAGAATAATGATTTTAATTAAAAAACTCTAAAGACAAAAAAGTCTGTTCCACCGTTTTCCTTGATATGGAGCAGGTGCTTAACATAGTGTGGTATAATGGACTCAAGTATAAATTAAGTAACCTTTTGCCTAGATAATATATAATATTAGAGAGCGTAAAACAAGAAGATAATTATTCTGAGTTAAAAGAAGCACTGGTACTACAAGATAAGTGTACTGGAACCCATCCGATACCTAATTTACCCAGATGATATCCCTGAGCTAGATAATAACACCTTAGTCATCTTTACGGACGATACGTCAATTTAGGCATAATGAAGCGGAAAGAAATCTGTAAGCTCTGTTAACAAAATTAATAAATGGATAAAACAATGGAGAATAAAATTAAACGACTCAAAATATGCCCATGTGAACATCAAATTAATCTACACATTCTTATTAGCTTAAACAATGCCCAAATATCATATTCCGACAAAATGTCTGAGTATTACCTTGGATGCCAAGCTACCTTCGATGGTTTAGGTCAAGAAAATGAAGACCTAGATAAAATAAAATTTAGAAAAATGTATTGGCTATTTGGACGTAACTCAGCTCTGATTATTAATAAATATACTTAAAATAATTAAGATAATTTGGATATATGCCATACAACTTTGGGGTTGTGGCAAAAAGAACAATTTAGACATAAGACATTAGAGAAAGCTTCCAGAATAAAGTGCTGAGTAGCATAGTCAACGCCCTACAGACAGTGGCGGATTTAGATATTTGACGTATATGGACTGATTGTATATTGCCGCCCCCCTCCAAACAATATGCACATTCAACCCCTCAGCCTTCAGTAAACCGGGAATAGCGCCACTGCCTCATCTAAATTAACTCCGAAAACGCACAGAAAAGCGCCAATTAGATCATCTCTCACCCTCACATTTTATTACCTTGGGATACTTCAAAAAGATATTGACAACAAGGTTACTCGTGTCTAAGTCTTTCTTCAATGTTTAATATATTGTAATCAATTCCTAACAAATAAGTTCACTCTCTTCATTACTATTTTAATTTATTATTATCATTATTTGAATCACTATAGATAGCGTGATCCTAAACGATGTTAAAAAAATCATAGTTGCTGGAGATATTAAAACAAAATCGAAGCCATTTTAATACAATACACTCAGATTGATATTCGTTTTGCTGGTTTGTTATAACCTAAGTGAAGCGCGGACAACCATCTGTGCATCTACTAATGCTCAGTATCGGAGCTCTGCCATAAATAAATAAATTACCATAACTATACCCATACTGTAGTCTAACCACCACTTAGTTCATCAAACAGACCAACAACAACATTAATCCTAACTTCATCTACTCTACAACAAAAACAGTAAAGACCACCGCCATCAAACATAACCTTGCGTTCTTGCGAATGGCGTTTTGACAGTGATTGAAACAGTAGTGCCAACTGCGCCAAGGAGGACCCCACAATCTAGAGTAAGTTCGTCACCTGCTACGCTGCCGCCCTGAAAGGTATAGTTATCAAATGATTTTCTCATGACTATGACTTAATCATCAAGTTGTCACTTATTTAGATGAATAATTTTGTAGCATGATGAAAACCTCACTTAAAAAAACACAACAGTGTAAAACAACGGTAGAAAAAAGCCATAATAGAAAAAGGAAAAAAGGAAAATTTGCCGTCCCCTCGAATCTACCGCCCTGGACTGCAGCCCCTTTAGCCCGCCCCTAAATCCTCCACGGACTGCAGAAACAGTGGACTTCGACATGAAAACTGTTAGTGAAACCATCAAGAGATTTGCAAGGAGCCGTTAAGAGCGACTTCTACACCACACCAACGTAGAGACAATCCCGCTCCTATACAATTTGGGCTTGAACAGATGACTCAAGAGGACCAAGTATTTCAAGTTAGCTTAGTGTATAGTGTTAGTGAAAAAGAAGAGCTTATTGTGGCTAGTGCACACGATAACATTGGTGTAATTAATTAGCAGAATTACTCATTGACCTGTTTTGATCAGATCATAATAACAATAAAATACCCTACAAAGAAATATTTTAAAAATAATAAAAAAATATATTGGTAACTTCCTGAAAAGAACAAAAAATCATATCTATAGCTTTGTCGATGACAGTACAATCCTGTTATCCTCTGCCTTGAATGCCCGAACAACAGCTGCCGATGCACATCTTCGTAGACAACAAGAAGTTTGACATCTTAATAAAAACATCGAAGAATATGTAACGGACTTCGTTCGTTACGGGTGACTTTAGCGCCTTAGTCCAGGTTTCGGATTACCTCGGGCGCCACCTTCCATTTATAGTATGAAGGCCACTGAACGGGCAGCTTCAGTGGAGAAAGAGAATACTCTAGGGGTCGTTATGGTATCGACCAAAATCACTGGTGGCCAGAAGGACAGTTTTTATTGCCCCATTGGGTTGAGTACCTAGGTATTAGCTGCTGAGATGTTAACCAAAAAAAGACGCGAAGTAAATAAATAGTTATTTATGCAACAAGTGTATAAAATGATACTTTTTCACGAATGTGAATGTTTTCACATGAGCCAAAGGCGAGTGCGACAATCACATAAGTGAGAAAAGGCACTTTACACACTAGTTGTATACAATATTTTTTCTACTACCATAATTTTTATGTACAAAAAAAGGTTTAACATGCAAAAAGTTAACGAGCTATTTTCCAAAATCTTGAACTTAACCAGTTGATTTCTGGCACATAGAACCTTGGCAAGATAAGAAACACAAGGATATTGCAAAAAATGTGTTGCGTATGTAAAAAAGTTATTTTGAAAATTTTATTTTACTTTACTTAAAAAAGTTAAACTTTACGCACTCCTTAGCGTGCGTAAAGTAAGTACTTTACGCACGGTAGTAGAAAATAGTAGTTTGTACAACAAGTGCGCAAAGCCTCACTTTTCCCACGTGCTCAGAAGTTTGTGGCACGAGCCGTAGCGAGTGCCGCAAATCTTTACACACTATTTTTTCTACAACCACATTTATTAATGAAAGAAAAACAGTAACTTGTCAAAAAACGTATGCAGGTCATAGCTGTGTTTGATATTTCTGTGGGAAAAAGTGCCATAGTGTGTACTTTTTGCACTCTAAATTATTACTTTTCCAACGGATATCAAAGAAATTAAAAAAGGCCTGCTTTGCATATATAAATTTGTGTAGAAAAGCGTGTTTTGCATAGTGGTTGTAGAAACAATCCTTCATTCAACTTTGGCAAAAATCCGGATGAAAGGTGTGTAACGGACGATACATGCACAACAGGTTTGGCTGGCGTGGTGTTGATCGGACTGACGGCTCCAGATTCCGGTCAAATTGGATTTTTCTTCCGCTTGACCTATCTATAAAGCTTGCTGAAGTGAACAGACTGTAGCTGCCACTGCAGCTAACTTGATTGACTCCGGCTGCCGTATACCTTAAGGTCGGCTGGGTATGCGAAACAAATACGCGAGTGACTCCATCTTTCGGCGGGGGTTTACAACTGATACGACTCGCCCCACCTACAACATATTCACCGCTACAGCTTTTATTGCTTTATAAAGCTCAAATTGAACCATTACTGGAATATTGCCTTCATATATGAAGTTCTGCCCCTAAACATACTTTGCGGTTACTCGTTTTACTTCAGAAGAGAAAAATTCGACTTATTGGAGACCCAGAAGTAACTAGAAATATTGAAAGTTTACAACATCAAAAGAAAATTAACCTAATCTGGCATTTTTTCACAAATAATTTTGTAGAAAGTGTTTGCTTGATTCCTCCTGGCGTCGTGCGTGAATAAAAAAAACACCAGTCGAACTGGCATGCTTCATCAATATGAAGTCCAACTTTGTACTCTCCGTATCAGCTTATTTAAGAACTCCTTTATCTGGAATTGACTTCATGAAACCGTGCTTCCTAGAGAGTACAATCTTTAGCGGTTTAAATCCAATTTAAGTCACCATTTTCGTGAACACGACGCTCTCAAGGAGGCTTAAAGGATTTCATATCGCTCGTATACTACATTAACAAAAAAAATGCCCAACTGAGGTTCGAGCGTTCGAAATAAGCATTCAGCAAGTTTTAGTTAATATAGGAACAGAATAACTGTTACTGTCCTTTAGTTATCCAAACACTAAAGAAAATTGACACATATTTTCATAGGTATTATAAAACATTTCGAAATATCAGCTTTTTTTAAGTAAAATCGTTACATTCAATAACAATGTTTCACTTAAAAAAATAAATCGCAATCAACAAGGCTACGACTATACGTCTACTGAGTACTCTTAGTGTAGCCATCGAGTGTCCCTTTTCCTAGCACTGTATTTTTTATTACATTAGCTACCGATTTTAATGAGTCAATGGATTCAAAATCACTCTACCGCGAGAAAAGTTTTACTTTAAAAATATATGTCCATTAAGGTCATTCAATTTAATTTACCATAGTGTTTAAAGTGTTAAAATTAAAATAATGATTCCACATTTTGTGTATTAAATGTTTTTTCCCATCTCCCCCAACTCACCTAATAAATTTTTAGTGCCTTTCAAAATGCTGACAAAACTTTCCAAAAGAAATGAAATAAGTTTTTTCGCTTTCATATAAATTTAATTGATACTATAGTCATTCTCCAAGAACATTTTTGCAAAGTGTGTGGGCACCATATACTTGTGATATATGAAGACTCAAATTAAGAAACGCAACATTATTTATGGGCCGATTCAATTTCTACGTTAAAGCAGCACTGTGTGCACCAACTTGAATTAAATTCCAGAAATAAATAAAAAAAGAACACAACGGTTTTAACCACGGGATAAATTCGGAAAAATTTCGTAAATAAAAATATATTTCTAAGAGCTGAAAAAATATTATATTTAAAAAAATTGTCAGTTAATCACTACAAAAATAATTTTATGTCGTAGTAACGTTACATTTTCCTCTGGCTGTTGAAGGAGTTGCACTGCCCATGGGAATGATTTCATTGGTATTACAACTTGACATGTACAAATCGTTATCTAAAATTGTCTGTGCATATAGTTTCCAGCTCATTCCGTGACTGCAACTTTCGACAGCCTACAAAAATAATTTATTCTATATTGAATTTATGCAATTTTTTTCTAAAGTTATTCGTTGTTATGAAAAAAAATAAAATAATTGAAAATAAAATGTATCTGTTATATTCTTAGAAACAAGTCAGTATTTACATTTATTTGTGATACATTTTTATTACTTTTTTTCAGTTCGCGTTCAGTTCAGTATTTTAATTTCAATTTTTCTATATGGCTACGCTCTGATGGAGAAAGAAAACAATTTGAATTTTTTTCTAAACTGAGATAATAAATTCTGTTTCTATTTCACGAAGCATGTTATAGATGTATTAAAATAAATAAGATGAGAAGTGATGGGGAGGATTTACCAAAATAGAAAAAATTGCAGTATCTGTGTTAACGGACAAAAGGTATATGGTAAAAAGAGAACTATAAGTGCACTAGAGGAATCATGAATATAAGTTAAGATAGAAATTAGATATGTACAAAATAAATAAAAATATAAATATTAACAAAAAATCTATAAAATAACATAGAATTTTGATTGAATTGAGTTTTTAGGTTGAAATTTTTTTAATATTCATTATTATGTATTATTTTAAAATCCGAATTTGTCGAAAATCGATTTTCGACAAATTCGGATTTTGTCGTTTAACTTCGGAACCAATAGGAATATTTTAGATTTCAAAAAATCGTTTTGTCTATCTTTATATTTCGCATTTTTCCCCATTTAACCATCTTTCTAGCCACCCTGTATATCAATTATAACTTTTTAACTAATCTTATCTTCAATATTCTACAACTAAGTCTTCTGATTTATTTTATTAAATAAGTAAATAATTTACCAAGAGATTATTTGTATCGCATCCTGGTTGGGGACTTTCCCCTCCATTTGGATAAAAATCTATATGACCAGTAGATTCGTCTATTCCGAACCAACCAGCATCTGTGTGAATGATATCGACGAATTTGCCATTTTTTTCATTAATGTGAACACTGGAAAATAACGGACCGGCTGGATCAAGTCCTGAAAAAGTAACTTTTAATTTAAAACATTCGAACTCAATTTTAAGCTCAGTAGCATCATTTTTAGAATTCGAGTCGATTACAATTTGTCAATTAGTTTTAATTTTTCTTTTACTTACCTGTGATTCTACTAATACTGCTATATCCTTGATTAATTAATCTTTTTCCTGTAAAACCCATTACATGAGCTCCTAAGCTGTGACCTATTAAATGTGTATTTTTTGCTCTCAGACCTACATATTCAAATAAATATGATAAAAATTTTGCGCAGTAGTCTGCAACTGAGCCTGTTTCAATAGCAGGTATTGGGTATAATATATTTCCTGCAAAAAAAAAGGAAATTCAATGGAATTTCACCAACTAATATTACAATTGTAGCTAAATTTTGATAAAAACTAGATACTGACTCGTATGAATAAAAACGAAGTAGATGCCAATACTAAAGGTAGTAGCATTTTCTACATAGTATATACTTGAAAACTAAGAAAGAACTACATTTCAAAGTAGATACTTTTAATTTTCCGGGAACCTGCTTTACCAAGTGGTATTTACTGGAAAAGACAGCAGTGTTTACTACAATATTAAGTACCGACTTCTTACAGCCGATACTTCGATTTCAAGAAGAAATTGTAGCATTTGCTTGACTTTAGCAAAGTTGGTATAATGCAGCTTCACTGAGATTGCTACGGTTACTCCTCTTTGATTATAGATGGAATATGCAGAAGAAAAATATGCAAAGTGATATAATGATCATATTTTGTATATTAAAATATTCCGGTAACTTAAAATGAGGTATAACTTTTTGATTAATTTTTAATTTCATGGATTTATTAGGGAGAAAGTATCTTAGCCAGCTAATACATTTCTAACAAAATTAAACGAAACTAGAGGCTGTGCTGTCAGTAAATGGAAGTATTTTTAAGAAGCTTATAGTAAATTTCAAACACTAAATTTAGTGTAGCTTTAAGTGCCAGCCGGGTTTGCCATATTTTAGCATTCCTCTCTTTGGATAGAATCCCAACTTGTTAGTCATAAATAAATCCTCCTTTTGTATTCCACAGCAGTTAATCCTGAATATGTACCTGCCTGTGAGTATCTTTTTCTCGGCTTATGCCCACTTCGTACCGTGTCATCTCTAAATGTCCCACTAAGGTACCGCGTCCCAAATGTATACCTGTGGCTAATTTCATTTAGTTTCACTCCAAAAGATTTTCTTCCTTCTACAAAATCACTGACAGTTTCCTCTATTGCAGTCAAGATTCTTGAATACCTTATTTCTTTTTGAAACAGTCAAATGTAAATCAGTCTATTATTTAAGAAACCCTGCATAGAATCTTCTTTCAATGATTTACACAAGTTCCGGTGAATTAGGGTTACGTTTGCCAATTGCTCGGTTAAATTTGCTATTCTAGGCTCCTAGGCTATTGGTGGTTTAATGTTTTTCTCTTAAAGAAATCCAACTTTTTACAATTATTGTGTTATTTTCCAACCACTGGTCAACAAATTAATCGGCGAGGCGTCGTAAATTTGGATTATCTGGCCCGTTTCTCATGATATCTAAGAATCCAACTTCTGCGGGTTTAGATGATAGATATGATAATGTTGCGCATAACCGTACATGCTTCCGTAGTTCTTCATTTTTGCGATTTGAAACCGACAAACTTTAGCTCACAAAATATATAACATTAGTATTTCATTTAGACTAAAGAGTTTATTACAGCATTTAAAAATTTCACCAAAAAAGTCGCTTGATTCTTCTAAGCATTGACATCCATACTTGCTGCAAAAAGTCAATATAAGGTTTTTTCCATTCCCATCATCAATGATTACAAAATCTACTCTTGTGGAATTATTACTTCCCTTCTGCTTGAAAAACTGGAAAAGCCTAGTGCTCAGTGGCGATTTCTATATAAAGTATTTTTCTTGTTTGAAAATAAAGGTACTTTCGTGACAAAATCTAAACCAGAATCTTTCAGTTCAGAGAATTCCTCATTACATATCTTTATTACTGGAATTAATTTTTCTATGGTCGTTTTCTTGTATTTATCAAAGCACTTCAAAACTTCATTTATAGGTTCATCAGGTACACATATAGGAAATTTATTATTACTAATAATTTTGTTATTTCCTGCTGTCAATCTACTCCACAGGTGTTCAGAATTACACAGACCAATTTTTCGATCAGTTTTTGTTTCAGATAATACCGATATCCCAAATATAAGGCCATTTCATGACCCCTGGAATTTAATTTTTTTTCCGGACCGTTCTTTACAACCGGATTTACTGCAGCCTCGTGAGCTTATTGCGTTATCTCCCATCTCTTTGTCTGCTGCACCAAGTCCATCAACCTTGTTCCCTCTACTAGTTTGTACAGGTTCTTAAATGGCTGTGTGCAGTTGTCTTCTGGATCCTTTTTTGGTTTTCCATATATTCTTTGCCTTCTGTGATCCAGCGCCTCACAGTTGCATGTGGAGGTCCATTTATTGCATTTCCTGCATTTAAGGTCTGTGTTTAGAAGCTCTCTGGTTGGAAGGTATCTCGTGAGGAGCCCTGCGGTAATTCGTAGTTAATTCCTACTAATTGAAAGTTCTTCAGTTACGTTCTTTGACGGTTATTTTATAAACTGTTTCCCGTGTATAAGTCCGGGTATATTGTCCCAGTACAATTTGTGTTATTGCTTGATCTAGTCTTTTATATGGTCCCTGAACGTACGTTTTGGTACTCCCATCGCTGGTTCTGGACTAATAAATGGGGTTGACGATCCGCATCATGCGAGCTCATCAGCCTTTTCGATTCCGGCGATACCTTCGTGACCAGGTACCCACGATAAAGTTACTATATTGTGGGTCGCCAGTTCCCTAAGTTCTTTGACATATTTCCATACCAGTCTAGATGTCACCTTTGGGCTCCTTATGTCCGTAAGGGCTGCTTGACAGTCTGAGTAGATTATGGTTCTTCGAGTATTGCATAGACCTCTGCCTGGAGTACAGAGGTATATTTTCCTAGAGAGAAGCTCTCTTGGTACTTATTCTGTTCGCAGTATATACCAGCTGCAGTTCCCCTTTCTGTTTTTGACCCGTCTATGTACCAGGTAATTCCTTTGGGATTTGCCCTGAAATCTGTGCTTATATTCAACACATTCCGATTCTTAATTAGTATACTTAGATCTTTGTTGATACTGTATTTAGCAGTCATATGGTCTGACCTCATGCCAAGCATGTTGCCTCCGACAGGATCTAGCTTTGTGTGTCCCAGTCTATGAATTATTTCATAGAATGGTGTCTTGTAGTCCTTGTAGAGCCATTATAGCCTCCTCCATTATAACGTATTGTAATGGCGGGATGTCAAGCAAAGTTTCCTTAGCAGCTGCGGGTGTTATATTTATGTTCCCCGCTATTCCCAAATAGGCAAGTCTTTGTATCTTGCCCAATTTGGAGATAACGGTCCATGGTTTTATCTTTGGCCACCAGACCAGAGATGCATGTTACCATGGGAAGAACTACTATATTGTACAATCAATGTACCATTTTTGGATTGAGCCCCATGTTTTACCATACGTGCGTCTAGCTATCATTAAAGTAGCAACCGCTTTCGTATGTATTTGTTGAATCTGAAGGTTCCAGGTAAGTTTCGGGTCTAGCATGACCCTAAGATATTTTACCCCTTCCTTCAGATTTACTTCTTTACCACGAAGCTATAGTGAGCTAAGGCCCTCTAAATTCCTTCTTTTGGTGAATGCTATTATATTGGACTTGGAGGGACTTATTTTCAAACCCTCGTGCTATGTCCAGAGTGTAACTGCGTTTAGGGCCATCTGAAGTCGTTCCCTAACCGTAGTGTTGAATTTTCCTTGGTCATCTGCGCATCCCAGTGTTTTATGTCCTTCCTCTTGGAGGATTCTCAGCAGTCCATCAATTACCAGATTCAATAGTAGAAGAAATAGGACAACGTCTGGTCACTTGAGCTGCCTTTTTCTCCCCAATCAGAGATATACATATTAGCCTGTTTCGTAGCATGCAGTATATCCACCTGCAGCACGTTGTATCAATACCTGAGTTCCCTGACGCTTTGGAACTAAATTACTACTTCCATTGTTTTTATCCGCTCTATTCAATACACTCAAAACTAACTAGTCAAAAAATGTTTATTTACCGTTAAATAGGAAATATTCGTGCCTTTGTTTGGATATACCCTCATTTAACCCCTTCCAGTCTGATAATAAAATTTCGAAAAATTTCACTAGTTTACAAATTCCAAACTAAATTTAAATATCTCTATTGTCAACTTATAATATGTATTCTTATCATATGAGATTATCTTAAATAAAGTCATATTCAAACAAGACTTTTCAGATGGTAACCTGATGACATTCAGAGCCTTGCCGGCCAATGAGGACTGGCGGGATGTTTTTAAGGAAGGGGACATAAAATAAAAATTTAATGCCTTCTTTATAACTTATCAGTATTATTATCTTAATGCCTTCCCAGTTAAAAAAATCAAAATCAAAGAAAATAAAAAGAAGCCATGGTTAACAAAAGAGATTAAGGATATGAATAAGCTGCTGTGTGGAATGCACAAACTGTTAAAAGACCCAAACAATCAGATTAATAAAAACAGGTATAAGAATCTTAAGAGCATATATGGAAGCATTTTGAAAAAAGCTAAAGTAGAATATAATAACAAAAGAATTATTAATGCGGACAACATTGGGAGAGAGTCTTGGAAAATAATAAATGAAGGTAGAAATAAAAGTTCTAGACAACCGGTTGAAATAAATATAAATAAAAATATTATAACCGATAAACAAGTAGTGTCTGATTACTTTAATGATTTCTTTATTGATATAAAAAAATAACACCAAATAGGAACCTGAAGCTGGCACCTATCGAAAACATTTCTCTATTTCTATACCCGACAACTCAAATAGAGATTCAAAACATCATTAACAAAGTAACAAATAAATTTACTCCAGGGATAGATAAAATTGAAGGAAGAACATTAAATGCAGTAAATAACATAATATGCGCACCACTGTCACATATAGTGGATCAGTCTTTTCTCTCAGGGAGTACCCTGAAAAGCTGAAGACATCTAAATCTGTGCCTATTTTCAAAAACAAAGGGTCAAGCAGGAGGTAAGCAATTATAAAAATGTATGTTTTCAGTCCCAGCTTGCAAAATTTATCGACTATGCCTTTTATACAAGGCTTAACAACTTTACTTCACAGTATAATTTAATAACTAATTGCCAACATGGCTTTAGACAGACAAAATCAACAGAAACAGAAATAGACGAACTTTGCAATAGACTAATTGACAATTTGAATGGAAAGCAGTGCCCAGTTGCCATATTTTATGTCCTCTCCAAAGCATTTGACACGGTCAATCATGACCTACTCATGGAAAAGCTGTATAGAATGGGAGTTAGAGGAGTGGCCAGCGACTGGATTGCTAGTTATTTAAGAAACAGATATCAAATACTTAGCATATATTCGATGGTATCACAGCCTGCACATATTAACATTTTTATCAGTGATATCACACACTCATGCACAAAAGGCAAAAAAACTAGTATAAGCAGATGACACAGTTAGAGCACTGAGTTGAGTATGCAAATGCCACTGCAGAACAATTTGCAGGATGGTGCTCTGATAACGGACTGCTAATCAACATAAACGAAACGGTATTTATGGTAATTCAACAAAAAATATCAGCTGTGATTGTTGTCCGTTAATTAGACTCGATTATTCCAGTTCGATAGAACATGTATCAAAATTAAAATATTTAGATGTGACCTTAGACCAGAAGCTTACATGGGAAGGGCATATTGACAGAGTGATCTCAAGAATGAGCAGTTTATGTTTCATCGTTAGACAACTATACAACACAACCTCTCTGCAGGTATTAAAATTAGCCTATTTTGGACTGGTACAGTTATTACTAATTTACGGACTAACCTTTTGGGGAAACTCTGCACATAAATTGAAAGTATTCAGAATACAGAAGAAAATAGTGAGATGTATAACTGGCTCTCACTATAGGGCATCATGTAAGAATTTATTTAAGTCCTTATTAATATTAACACTTCCAAGTCTCTATATATATTTGACTACATTAAACATTAAAAAAAAGAATCTCAATATAAAAGAAATAACATGATTACGCTTTTAGGAAATAGTAGTTATAATATTTTTAAAACTAAACTTTTTAATTACCTAACTGCAAATGCCTTTTATTCTGTAGAAGAATTCCTGGGGATTTCGTCTTAACTCATTTAATTTGAATTTAATTTTAGATTTATATATATTTTTTAGACCTGTTTACCTATGAATATATATGTTGCTCTATTTCTTTCTTTCTTTGACAAGTCTTACAAAATGTACCTTTTTATACGTATCATGTAAAATTGTAAATTTTAACAGATGAATAAAAAATTTATTTATTTATTTATTTATTTATTTGAGCACCTTCCACAAAAATCTAATTCAAATATCACACAACAGATTTAAAGCCTTGCGAAGCCACTTAAATATTGTAGACCTCAACCAAGAATGTAATGCTAGTGAAAAATTTTGCAAAGTACGAACTATAAAAATTCTTTTGAAACCCGATGTGAATCATTAGATCTGGGGCAAAGCCTTTGTATAGACGAATCAATGATTCATTTCAAAGGTAAAGCCCAATTCATGGAGAATAAATTTTTTTATGCTTTGCAGTGAATCTGGTATTAATTACCGAGCAGTGGTTTACCAAGGATCTACGACTATTGCTACTAATTCCAATTAAAAGTTTACTCCAACTAATTTAGTTGTAATTCATTTATCAAATCGAATTCCCAAGTATCAAGGGTACAAATTGTTTTGTGACTGTTGAACCGGAAGATGAAGTACTGGATTGGGATAGAAAGCAAAACATCCACATTATGGTAAAATATCCGGAAATTATAAAAGAGAACAATACATCCATGGGAGGCGTTGATAAAAGCGATTTTTTAATTGCACTATACCGAACTTTTATTCGCATTGCGAGTAATTTTCCATTACTTCAATTTAGCACTGTGCAATGTTTGGCTAAAATATCAACGTGGTCCAGAATGGCAAGGTGTGACAAAAAAGTATAGATCAGGCTTACTACATTTTACTATATTAATAACGTCATAAAACGCACACAATAATAATTAACTGTGAAAAATGTCAAGTGCCGCTGTGCTTATCAAAATTTAAATATTTTTAAAAAACTCTAATTCCAAGTAATTAATTTTTAAACAAAATATAATATGACATACTTTATAAAATAATTTCAGTTAATTTTAATAAAATTTTTAGTTTGCTCCAATTTTTTATACTGTTGAGACCTGGTGGTGGCATTTGCCACGACTTCCTAACTTCTAAACCCAAGGTGTCGAAAGGATCCAGCACTTTTTGAGTCCCGGTCAAAATGGATGAAATTTTGGTATCTTGTACTACCTACGAACAAAAGTTCTCGTGGGCAGAACTACCGAAACCCCAAATAAGGTCAATTTTAACCTCTTAAAGTATAAAGGATATTTTTTTGTTTTTTTTCTTATTAGAATTAACGTGTCTCGATTACAATGATTATTGACACGAGGTACAGTAATTTCCACAATGTATGTAATTATTCAATAGGAAAAATAATAGAAAATATCTATATCCAATTTCTTTCAGAGAGTTGATGGCAGGTGTGAGTTGAGCTGGATACTCATTTTGGCATTCAAATGGGTTCTCGGTGGACATGAAGTGGACATGAAG
Organism: Neocrepidodera transversa; assembly: GCA_963243735.1. Classification (NCBI taxonomy): domain Eukaryota; kingdom Metazoa; phylum Arthropoda; class Insecta; order Coleoptera; family Chrysomelidae; genus Neocrepidodera; species Neocrepidodera transversa. The sequence continues at coordinate 26,863,975 of OY725343.1, read as the reverse complement.
TGCCCATGCTTAAGGCGAAAATTTCCGATCCGTAGTCGTTTGATGATCAGTTTGTGTTTTCCTGGCACGGATAGAATTGAAATTGTGCTTATGGTAGGTTAAATATCTTTTAATTTGCTCCAGTGATTTTGCCACATCTTCTTCGTGTTGTGCTTGAAGACAGCCTTTAAGTCCTTGTAGAGTTGGACTTTTTCGGGATTGATTTTAGATGTAAGAGCGTTTTTTGCTGCATTTTGCCTCATAATTTTCTGGAATCCCCATGTGTAAAGGAACTCATAATATTGTTAGAGATACTCCAGATGAGTCAAGTTGGTTAACATAATCATGGAGTAATGGGTGATGAGTATTAATGTTTTTGATAAAACTATCAGAAATCAGCAAGTCTGTACAAATAATTAGATGGTTATATTCTGGTGATAAGGAATTTGTGACTTGAAGGATGTATATAAATCTCCCATAATCCAGCTTCGAATGGATTAAGAATGATAGATAGATGTTAAGTCTATTTAGTGTACTGTTTGTTCCAAGTTAATTTGGGGTCAAAAGTCAAAAGGATTTTGTCACTTTCAACCATAGGTAAGATGAGCTCCACATTTAAGGTAACTTCAGGTTTATTCTACTAGAAGTTTTTCTGCTGAATTTTATTGGTTTGAACTTTGTTACAGAAAAGTTGAGGCCAATGTCAATGGACTATGCATATAGTTTATTGACGGTTTCGCAGATATGTTTGAGAGGCTTTTACCCTGGTAAAAAATAACCAGATCATCCGCACATAAAGCGAATTTCACTGAGGAGCGAATCGCTTTACAAATACCGTTCATGACTAAAATAAACAATAGGGCTCAAGACCGAACCATGGGGAACGCCTTTGTCTTAAGAATAGGAAGCATATGTTTAACCGTTTACTGATATCGTGAAGGTGCGATTTGGTTAAAAATTAAAAAAAAATGGATAAAAGGGAATATGCTACCTGTGAGGTTACAGTCTCCATGCTTGCTGACTATGACGGGTTTTGGTATAGTATAAAAAACACTATCGAAGGTTATGTTATTGATTACAATATAAAAAAAGGTTATCAAGAAAAATTTGTAGAAGAATTTGATAAATATTGGGTGAAGAAAATTTCAAGCAGGAGTTTGTCAGTTAATGTTTATGTATAGGGTTTTGTTATTGTTAACGATAAACTCGATTTCGGTGAGATTGAATGGACTATAATTTTGATGTTGCGTATATGCACGTCTTACCTTAATATTTCTTCTGTCAGTCGTGGGAACTCCTGAGGGGGATAACTTCCACCAAAATAAAGTCAATTCTTTTATAGCATAGCGGCCGGGAAAGTAATATAGCGATTAGTGATCAGTTACCGGTTAAAATAAATGGCACGTGGCAAACTATTAGCTCTGACCGTTCAACTCGTACTGTCCAAAAAGGTCTACCGTCGACCGTTTCCGCCAGTGGTCGGTTCGACGTGCACATTTAATCCGCGAAAAATAAGAAACAAAAAAAACCAAAATACAGAGTGATTGTTTCGTGAACAGTTATAAATGATGGAATAAAAATATATAAAAAATAAGCAATATTATTTAATATAAAAGAATAAACAAATGAATACATAAAGAATAAAGAACAAAGAAAGATAGTGCACAGCTTCCAGGAGGCTAAACAAGTTTGAAAGGGAACAGAGAGCAGAAGTGAGATCTGAGAGCAGTGAGAGCAGCAAGAAGAATGAAATTAAAAAGAAAATTCTTATTTCTTATTTTTTTTTATATAATATTTTATTTTTCATTTTGTTAAGGCATCTGAACCCCCAGCCCATTGAGGAAGAGTTCTACAGGATAGGAAATGGAATTCACTTTTCACTGAGAATTCTTATTTCAATATATATGAATAAATATTAGGTTTGTCATTTATTTTTGGACCAAGTCAAAAATATATTTAAAATGCGTACTATCTTCTTATTTACAACTTCAAATATTTCATGTAATTACTTTATTTACTTATTATCTTCCTCTTTCTATGTGTGACAATATCTGTTCGAGCTGTCTACATTTATACTTGAATTTTATATTTTGGTGCGGTTTGGCAACGTCGAGTGGATTGGACCGAGTGCGTGAGTGCCAACTACATTCATTCGTTCATATTAATACCAACGTAAAAAACTTATTCTTTAACATGTAACCAGACTTTGTCTATTTTTTAATCAACCATTTACATTTGTTCTCATTCTCAATAAAATTTAGAAAACAAAAATACTGTGCTACTTTATTACAAAAACATTGGTCCTTCGATCCGGATCAATGGGATCACATTCCAGGTGAACAAAATCCTGCCGATTTATTGTCCAGAGGCATCTCGGTAGCAGAATCATATGATACTAAACTTTGGTGGACTGATCCAGATCGTATTCTTTTACCTGAATGGCCCAAGTCATACGAAGGTTTGCTCCCTATAACAGAGCTACCTGAACTTAAGCCCAAGACCAAAATTTTTCATGTCTTCCACACTTAAACAAATTTTCTAAATCTAAATAAAATCATCAGAATATTTGCATATGTACGTTGATTTATAAACAACACTAAAATGCCTAACTTAAAAATTATCGACGAACTTACGTCAGAAGAATTGCATTTTGCATTGAATTATCTAGTAAAAATAGTCCAACTAGATTATTTTTCCATGGAAATCAAGGCCATTATTAGTAACAAATTAGTTCCTAAAAACAGTAAAATATTAAAACTAGCTCCATTCTTGGACGGAATTGGAATCCTACGTGTAGGAGGTAGACTTAAACGTTCTTACTACAATTATTTAAAAAAATACCCTACTATTTTACCAAAAGGTCACATATTGACCAACCTAATAATCTCTAATGAGCATAATCGATTAATGCATCAACAACAAACCTCAAATTCTACTAAACAGAAATATTGTGCTACTTTAGTACAAAAACAATATCCTTTATACTTTAAGAGGTAAAAATTGGTCTTATTTGGAGTTTTCGGCAGTTCTGCCCATGAAAACATTCGTTCATCATCTCAAAATGTACACGATACCAAAATTTCATTCATTCCGACCAGAACCGGATTTGCACTAAAAAAGTGCGGGGTACTTTGGTGAGTAGCTTTTAATATGACTTAAGGTAAATAATTTGTAGATAAAAAATATTTAGTGTTAAAATAATTCAGGGCTGAAAGGGTTAAACCAGATTTATCGTGCGAATTAATTGGTGTACATGTTCTATGATAACGAAATGGGAAGAAATATAAATTACTGTTTTTCTTTCTATTATGAACACTTTTAATGAATACAATATTGAAATTATATATATTAGACAGAACGTCGAGTTTGATTTTTCTTATTTGCCCGATCACAAATAAAACGTGGCAGATTTCAAAAGATGGTTTGCTTGGTGGAAACCCTGCTTAAGTGATAACATCTCATGGGTAGTTGTCAGTAGTTATCAGTATAAATGAACGATTTTGATTGGTTTGATATTGAAGTCAAAAAAATTCTGACTATGTTTGATAATTAAACTTGTATTCTCAATAATTGTCTTTAAACAATACAATCTATAATAATTGTAATATAATTACCTGCAATAGCACTCCAGTCCAGAATTATAACATTGATATCAGAAGTACTTAAATAATTGTTTTTTATTGAAATACACGTATCCGATGTGCCTGAAGACAAGAATCCATGTGTTACAACTTTTGTTAATTTCGTTGTATCGTACTCAGAGAAATTATAGTTCGTCATATTGATTCCTTCTTTATAATGCCTAAAAATTATTTAAATATTAAAACATTCTGACTTTTTTAAAATAAATAATTAAAAATTATAGCTTACCAGTTATATAAAGTGAAAAAAATGTCGTTTCTGTCAAAATCAAACTTTTCTGTAACATTATGTTTAATAGGTATATCCTCCTCTAGAAGAGTAAATCCAAACGTTTGAAAAATATTAGCAGTACTATCATCAATTTGTTGTTCATTTTTATAAAATGATTGCAAAGCTGCTTCAGTTTCGTTATTTCGTTTTAAATTTATTAATATTAATTTGCCATGTATGTCATGAAAGTAATCAAACTCGATTCCTAATCCAGGATATTTTTTCCTCAATTCGGATCTATGATGGTTTAGAGCAGTATTGATACTGAAATAAACTGAAAACAAAATTTCATGTAAATATGATAAATTTTTTACGCAGCTAAAAATAAGGTCTAATGGCCAATTGGGCAAAATAGAAAAAAATAATGGAAAATAGGAAAAAGGTAAAATTGGGAAAAATAGGGAAAAATAAGAAAAATAGTAGAAAATAATGAAAAACAGAAAAATATGGTAAAATTTTGAAAAATATGGAAAATAGAGAAATATAGGTACAAATAGGGACAAATAGAAACAAATAGGGACAAATATTAACAAATACGAAAAAATACAGAAAGATAGGAGAAAACATGAAAAAATAATGGGAAATAGACGAAAAAATAAGAAAAATAGAGACAGTAGGAAACAATATGAAAAAGGGGAAATACATGAAATTGAAATAATTGGGAAAATTAGAATAAATATGGGTGGGGGGAGATAGAGAGAGAGAGATATATATTAAATCATCTAAGGAACTTAGTTGCTGACGGGGGTCCCCCGACCGCAGAAACTTTTTTTTGTAATACACTTCTGTCAAATGATAATGGATAAAAATGGTAAAAAAAAATTAAAATCTTTTTAAATTCATATTTACTATAACAAATCATAAAATTGTGCAATTTTTATTAATAAACAAAAGAATAAGGCTAATTTCAAATATAAAAACGTTTTCTATAAACAAAAAGTTAAATGATATATTGTGCTACTTATAATACTATTTATTTCGTTTGGCTAATATTTGACGAAAACTCATTTATAGTTAGGTACTGAAAATAAAATGAAAGAAAACAACCGATTTATCTTCATTCTCTAGATTTCATAAAGAAATATTCCGGAATTAATGATACTTATTTTTGTAAATTCTCGTAAAAAAATGAGTAAAATAACGAAAATTTACTTGAAATAAACAAGATTTCCTAATTACTAGTAAAATTTATTTGAAATAAACAAAACCTATTTGAAACAAATAAAATGTACCGTTAGGAGACTTGACATTCGTATTAAATAACACATCAGATACCCTGAAAAGTCCACCTTCGGTCATCACTTGAAATTTAATAATCATAACTTTACCCCTACTGAAAACGTTAAAATTCTTCACAATATCTTCAATTGCAATTTTAAACATGATTTATTAGAGGACCTTGAGATTCTTCGTGAACTAAACAACCCCTCTTCTTCTTGTGTTAATACCCAAATTAATCTAAATGTTAATAAAATCCATCGTATTTTCAAGAGCCTTTAAGTTTATGATAGGTAGTCACTCTGTCAATTCTCCTTATGTCACCTTTTCATGTCCTCTTAGCCACCTGTCACCTGTCATTCCTCTTCTTCTCTTCCTCTAACCTCCTTACACCTTTTCCGGTAGTCCAGTCACTTTGTTTTCTTCTTTTTCCTACCTCCGTTTGTCTCGCCCCTTTTTTTCCTAAAAAATATTTTATTTCTGTCACTTGTCACTTCACTGTTAAAAAATCCACGCATGGTAACGTTCGTTCAATTGATATTATTTTAAATTCCACTTATGCCGTTTAAGTTAATATTGCCTTTGTTAGGGTCTACTTACAGGCCTGGGCCACCTGATGCGCCCTTTACGCTGTTTATGAATTATTATTTTGTACGCGAACCTTCCTTAGTTTGGAAAATGTTTCTCCTTCTCTTCATTAGTTTTAACTAAATTAATCCTGTAACCTCTCTCATCTATCTTAAGTTAATAGTTTTATAATATTTGTAAATATGACTTCAACCTTTGTATTGTATTCACAAAATTTATCTCTCTCTCTCTCTTAATTTTTTAGTTGTCCTGATGATGGCACTGCGATGCCGAAAGCGCTAGACATTTAATTTTGACACGGAAATATATATATATATATATATATATTTCCTTTGAATTTAATCGTTTCATTACACACTTGAAAGTACGCTCAGCATTTTCTTTCTTCATTAATAAGTGTGTACGCACCAACTCGTAACCTTCTGTTACCTTTATTAAAATGTATTAAGATCAATCTAAATTTTTATAAGAGAATCAATATTTACTTAAAAAAAATACTTAAACCAGCAACATTTGCTTATTTTTAAGCAATAGAAATTGTTATGTGTGATTAGTTTTTTTAAAATGAAACAAAATTTACTTGGGAATCAATATTCACTTAGAGCAATCAAGATTAACTAATAGCATTTAATATTTACTTATCACAATCAAGACTTATTTGGAACAATATTCATTTACTTAAAATAAATAAGTTGAAGGCAATAATATCTAATAATTAAAAAAAATTATGTAATAAAACCAACAAAAACAAAATACTGTAATTCAAAAATCCTTATATATTTGACGACCATCCTCTTTACTTTCTTAAGTGATTAGAGCAATAAGGTACCAATTCAGGTTCCTCACAAGTAAGACTGTGCTCATCGATAACGTTTCATTCTCCACAGCTAATAGGCTTATTCCCGAAGCTAATTCCCAACTTGTTATGAACATACTGAGTTGCGCAGTATAAAATAATGGATCAGGAGTCTGAGCATTACAAAATAATGGAAGAGTTATTTTATACTGTGCAACTTAGTATGTTCATCCATTGACGTCGATGACCAAACGGTGGCAGTCATCAGGAACGGCGAAACGGGGTTACGGCCAAAACTTGGCTGCTGTACTGTTTGATGGGACTTTGGTAGGAAATTTGAAACCAACCACAGCTGAACATAAATAAGAAAAATTAATAATAAATTCTACTAGCGTTTTCCGTCATAAGTTGTAGGAGGAGGGGGTTGTCATGGTCTCCTATTTTTGCGTAGTGTTTATTGTTCTGTCTTGTATTATTTCTTGAACGGTTTTACTGGCGTTTTCCATCATAAGTTGTCGGAGGAGGGGTTGTAATGGTCTTCCATTTTTGTGTACTATTTATTACTTCTGTCTTGAATTATTTCTGTAACGGTTGGTATATGAAGATCTTGGTGTAACATCTGGTTTTTATGTGCCACGGAACATTTGTGATTGTTCGTAAGGATGTTGATTGTGCACGTTGTATGGTTGCAATGTGTGACGTACTAGCACATCCCCAGAGTTCTATGCCATAAGTCCAAATGGGGTTGATAATAGCTTTATATATTAAAATTTTATTATCAAGTGACATGTTTATTTTCATTTCTATTAACCAATATATTTCTCTCATTTTAAGGTCCAACTGATTATGTGTTCCCTTCAATTTAATTTGTTGTTATAATGGATCCCTAAGTACTTGACACTTATCGTACGAGGAAGTTGTATATTATTAATAAAAACAGGCGATATTGTTATTTTCTAGGACTCATATATTTTAATTTTCCTTTTTTGGAGCCATTGTTCTAGATAAAAGAGATGTTCTTGAAGGTTTAAACATAATATTACTGGGACTTCGAGTACCGAAAAAACGGACCGTGTCGTCTACGAATGTTCTTGTTATGGTGTAATCAATCTATATGGGAGATTAGATGTGTAAAGTAAATAAACAATCGGTCCCAGCACACGGTGTCCTGTGGGACTCCAGATTTGATAGGTTGAATGGGAGAAGTCTGTCCGTTTACTCTTGTTCTCAAGTGTCCTTCCAATAAATAAGATTTAATTATTGTAAAATTCTGGGCTTTGAGATTTTGTTTGATTTTATGTATGAGTCCGTCGTGCCAGACTTAAAAGGTTGACTTACATCTAAGAAGATTCCTGAACAATATTGTTTTGCTTACATAGCCTCATTAATGGCATGTGCTATGCGATGGCATTGGTGGGTGGTTGATTGTTCTGGTCGGAAACCAAACTTGTGGTCGGGGATTATGCGTAAAAAATCATTTTTGGTATGTTTGTTTTTTGATTTTGGGTTTCTAAATTTAGTGTGACTTTTTTCCAGCGTCCTATAGAATTTTTATAAATGGTTTTGTTGCACCTTGTAGTAAATTTACTTGTGAGTAAATTTCTGCTCTAAATATATCCCAGTTTTGTAAGTTTTCAACTTACATAAATGATGTACTGATATTTTGCTATTATTGGTGTGTAGTCTGACGTTAAGTCGTAGTAAGATAACACATAGGTATATGACGAAAAACTCTACATCAATTTTAAACTTCTGATTAGCAGAAGTGGTTAAAATGAATAAAACAGAACATGATGCAATGGTCTCGGTACCTATAATGCTCCTGGGGTTTATGCAATTTTGTCTTTAGTGATATTTTTCAATGTAACTATACAAAATGCTCCTGGTTCGATACCATTTTTTTCAATATCTCGCACATTGTTAAATTATTGAATAAAGCCCAAGCTTTAGTATTTTTAAATAGACAAAGATTCTTTTGGGTAAGACGGATCATAAAATGTTATTATAAGATTCATTTAAATTCTGCGTCTCTCCGTACAAACATATCTTCAATAGGTCTGCTTGTACAAGGTCTCGAAATATTTTATTTAAGACTTTATAAAGACTGGAAGGTGGAAATTTTCCGAATTTTTTTCTTTAGAAAATTTATAATTTATACACCATATTTGTTCGTCGTTTGGGCAAAAATTGTGACTTGGATTGGTATCAGTGGAACTTACGTGAAAGTATTTAGCCCAGATTACATGTTACATTAGATTCACATTTTTTTATATGTTCCATTAAATGGCGAGATCATAATACTGTATTTTTAGGATAGCATCGTCAGTTAGCCGACCTTTGTCTGCATTTTTTTTATTATTTAGCGGAGTTTTTCCCTTTTCTTTTTTGGGTTTCTTAGCCGGGTGCCCATTCTTTTCTTTATGTGTCCTACGTATTCGAAATTTTATACCAAAAACTCTTCATCATAAGACATGCTGTTGATAATGTCACCATCCCCTCAGTAATATACCTATCTAACATGCGCTTCACTATAACGCTAAAAGATAGCCTTAGCCCCTTTTATCTCCATTCTACCGCTCCGACTAGCTGGCTTTACAGCATTCTGAATGAAGATTTATCTGCCTTTCTGGCAAAGACAATGCTTACACATTATATAAACATCTTTAACCTGTGTCAAAGGTGAAGGAAGAAACAACGAAATTTAGGGAAAAGAAGCCACGTTTTTAATAAGCTCCATCCAAGATCATTACATCATTCAGCGCGACAGCTTCCTCAATTGCTTCATTCATATACGATTTTACCACCTCTTCTGCAGCACTTTCCAATATGTTTGTATATTGTGCCAACTTAGTGACGTCTATCAACTTAGCAAGATATCTTCGGAAAATTACAACGGTATCTTATCAGTAATTTGCCGCTTTTTGCCGTAAATTAATTGTGGAAAAATAAATTTTGCCGCTTTTTTTTTTACCTAAAATTCAATGTCTTGCTAACTTGATATCAAGTTAGCAAGACAACTGCGTAAACTATGACGATACCAAAAAACTAATAGCTGGAGAATTTGCCGCTTTATTGCCGTAAATAAGTTGTGGAAAAAAAATTTGCCGCCCTTTTTTTATTAAAAATTAAACATCTTGCTAACTTGATATCAAGTTATCAAGACAATTGCGTAAATAATGACGATATCAAAAAACTAATAGCTGGAGAATTTGCCGCTTTTTAGCGCATTTTCTTCTTTATTTATAAAGAAAAGGCACTATTGTCCTTACTTTGTCCGTCCGTCTGTCAGGTTGAGAATTCGGCAACAGCTCAACGGATCGAGTTCGTTGATGGCTCTTTAGATTATGACTCACATATGAAACGATTCAGGACTTCACCCCCGGAACTCCGGCCGCCTCTTTTTCCACCTACTGGTACTTGTTATTAATTGAAAAATTTTTTTGTATTTATTCCTAAAGACAAAAAAAATGAAAAATCTAAAAAGTCGGAAATAAATCATGCAAAGTTGATTGCTTTTTAATATTTTCAATTTTAATTTTTTACTTAAAAAACAGATGGAAACTTAAAAATCCACCACCATCAACCTAAGTCATTTTCATTCAGAATTTGTTTCTGAAATTAGATTTTTAAAAAAATTAAAATTAAAGGCTAACTTGTGTAAAGCCGCATTAAGTAAATTTTTTTGTTTTCTTAAATTTGAAGTTGGTATATAAAAATCCTGGAAATTGTTTATAAAAAACAGGTGACAATTTTTTTGTTTCCACAATTCCTTAGCGGCAAAAAAGCGGCAAAATTCACCAGCTTTTATTTTTTTAATATCTTCATTATTTACACAGTTGTGTCGCTAACTTGATATCGAGTTAGCGAGATGTTTTACTAATAAAATATAAAGGCAAACATTTTTTCCATAACTAATTAATGGCAAAAATGCGGCATTTTCACGCAGTTTTCTTGTTAACTTGATACTAAATTACCGAGATGTTAAATTTTTAATAAAAAAAGGGCGGCAATTTTTTTTCACAATTAATTAACGACACAAAAGCAGTAAATTCTCCAGCTTTTAGTTTTTTAATATCGTAATTATTTACACAGTTGTCTTGCTAACTTGATATCAAGTTAGCAAGACGTTAAATTTTTAACAAAAAAAAAGTGCGGGCAAAATTCTTTTCCACATCTAATTTATGGCAAAAAAGCGGCAAATTCTCCAGCTATTAGTTTTTTGATATCGTCATTATTTACGCAGTTGTCTTGCTAACTTGATATCAAGTTAGCAAGACATTGAATTTTTGGTAAAAAAAAGAGCGGCAAAATTTATTTTTCCAAATTATTAGCGTACACTTAGCGACCAAACAAAAACTAAAAAAATCGGTTGTGTCGCCCCAAAACTTTCCCGACGAGTATCCACGAATAGTTTTTCAGATATTTAATGTTAAAGTTTCAACTTTTGACATTTTTTATTTTTGACAGGCGACAGTTGGAGAAATAATTTTGACTGTTCTGAATAGTTTTTCAAGGGCTTTCAAATGACAAACGGCATGTCTAATTCCGCGACATATTGCATCTGTCATTTTTTGATAGTGACACTGCCGTTTGACAAATGTCTTACAAAAACTAAAGTGTTCTTTCTACGAGTAACCCAAACCCCTATACCAAATTTCAGCTCAATCGGATTAAACGTGTGGCCTCTATCGTGGAAGAATATACACACACACACAAAGACAGACAGACTTCCATCTGAAAATGGTCTTAATCATCTCAGGGGACCCGAAAATGGATATTTCCGTTTTTATCTCGAAATTTGTTTTTAGCTCGTTCACAATAATTTCCCTTTAGGAGGTGGGTCGGGAAAGTAATATTAGACAATCAAACATGACAGACGTCTATTTGAAATATTTTCATCTACATTTGTATGCAGTACCTTATTCGGGGTCTTGGTAAATTATATTTGACATTTTTAGAAGCAATAGAAGTAATAAAGGACCCTGCAAAATCCTTATTGAAATTGGGTCTCGGTGGATTTGTTTTAATTTTTAATATGATGTAGTCCATGGAATTCTGAACATTCTGAATTCTGAACATATGTTAACTCCCAAATATGAACAGTCTTTCTGCTAGGGGGGGCTTAAATTCACATATTGCCCATAATGGACTATTTACATAAAAATAGTTGGGGTATACAGAGTATACAGAGTTGGTTTTTGAAACTATGAATTCTGACAAAGTGAAACTGATGTGACGATTCCTATAGGGATAAAACATATCCTAACGGTTTAGGTGTATAGTGTATTGTTTTCAAAAACTTACTCTCTCTGTCTTGACATCTGAAAATGTTACCTCTTTAAACGTTTAATTCGCGTTACCAAAAATATGTTATACAACGTAAATAAAACCTAAACAAGAGGTAAAAATGTAACCTTCAATAAATGTTTATATAACGTTACCAATAACCAGTAAGAAACGTTTTATTCAACCATTTAAAAATGGTTTAGGCAACGTAAAAACACCTAAATACAATACGTAAAATATACCTTTATTATACGTTTATATTACGTTACTAAACACAGTCTAAACAAAGGATACGGTAAATGTTAAAATCTAGCTGAATATAGTCAAGTAAACGTTGTGAATTTTGTTAAAATTAACGTTGAAGTGAGCCCGAAAAATTAACGTTCCGTCATGGGTTATTCTTTCACTTTAAAAAAACGTTCACGTGTTTATTGGGTAATAGACCATTTATTTTTAATGGCTGGAACAATATTTTAAAACGGTTCATTCTGTTTCATGTCATACATTGTTCATTTTTGTTAAAAAATATAAACTCTCTCTTATACCACCTCCCTATTAAAACATTTTTTTCGGTAGGGGGTCAAATTCATAGTTTTGTCTTAAATATGTTGATATTTTCATTTCTGAAGAAAACCAAACATTTACAAACTGTTATTAAAAGCGTCGAGTGTCACTATAATTTTATTATTTAAAGTTTATTATACCCTATGCATCACCAATAATTGAAAATTTTTATAATATCCCGGTTAAAGGCAGGCTAAATCTAGTGTTTGCTGAGTATGGAAAAAATTGAGTAGACTCGTATTCTGGACGGATTTTTATTAAATTTTGCAATTTATTCTCCCTCTTAGAATATCGCCCTATTTAAAAAAAAACATTAACAATTTTTTGGAAAGGAGATCTAATTCACAGGTTTTAAATATTTGTATATTTCAATGTATTCGTATTAAATATTGTTATTATTATTTGTTTACACCCTAATAACTGTTAAACCATTTAAAAATATTGTTGTCGTCTTTACAAATAAATAGTCTATTATGAGTACAGTGTGAATGTAACCCCCTCTAGCAGAAAAACCGTTAATTTTTGATGATTGGCACCCAATTAATTTTTGGTCATAATCAAATGTACTACATCATCCTAAAAATTCAAAAAAATCCACCGATATTTTGAACTTATTAAAACATTCCCTTATATTTTTTGAAGTGACTAAGCAATTAATATTTTTTATTTATTTAAATAGAGGTTGGTGTTAAACATCTGGAATGGGGGTTATATACTTTTTAAGAACACTATTATGCAATATAAATTAGAATAAAATATTTGAAAATATTTTTCCCGTCTTCAATAATAAATATTCCATTATGGGCAATATGTGAATTTAAGCCCCCCCTTAGCAGAAAAACTATTTATATTTGGGGGTTAGCGCAATGTTAATATAGGTTCAGAATTCCATGGACTACATCATATCACAAATTAAAACAAATCCACCGAGGCCCAATTTTCATAAGGATTTTGCGGGGTCCTTTTCAAGCAATTCAGAAAAATAGACTAGTTCGTTAGAATTCAATACATTGTAAATATTTACTTTAAAACTATCACCAGGATACATAAATCAATAATACAAAAGCTGGCCTTCTCAAAGAGAATGCCAACAGGCTAACCATGTTGTACATAAAAATAAGATAATTCTAACAAGAAATTAAATTTCTCGTTAAAAATATAAACAATGTGTTTATTTTAGTCATATAATTATGTTATTAGATAAAAATAATTGAAAGGCATTATATGGCTTTGAGTGGTGGTTTTTTGGCGGATTTTTCCATCTCTGTAAAGTCGAAAGGTATGATTATAACCCGACCTATAACTTGTCTCGAAAGATCAGACTTAATATTATATGGCGCGGATTCTACTTACATAGCTAGTCGCTGATATAATATAACATAATTAAATTCAATTAAACGAGCGATGCAGCAAGTGCCCAGAGAACCCATTTCTATTACTTGCTGCATCTTCTTTCCTAACAGTTTTGGCTACATCCGGTTGCGTGTCATGTACAATGCAGAAACTGCTCATATATGGTCTTTAAGGTATCCTCACCCATCCAGTTATATGCTTTCTTCTACCCTTTTATCCGGGTTGAAGCAATGTTCTTTTGCTTGCTGGTTTTTTAGCAGTGTGCTCTCGGTCTATTATTAGAGCTGAATCACAGATGGAAAAGTACATAAATTTTTCAGCAGACGTAAGATCGGTGGGGATTCTTGATATTTTATTTGTTATATTGTTATAGTGTATTAAAAGTCTTGTTCCAATTTTCAGTTCTGTGTGAACTAATGTTTTAATGGTCTATTTTGACTGGAAATGCTCCCATTTCTTGTTTTGGATACACATTGGGCTTTAATATAGGATTGGCTAATCGTTGTAGTGTTTTATTTTTTAAATATAGGATACCCAATGATTATACCAGGATTCTTGTAATTTGCATTTTATTATTTAATGCAACTGGGGAAATTAATTTTATTTACCTACGGCAACAATAATTATTTAGCTCCTACTAGTAATTAATAAAAAACAAAAATTTAGATGCAATATAAGCTCTGTGAATTTAATTCTGACCTAAAATATCACCCATCTGACATCTCATCGTTATTATTATTGTAACCAACCAACACCCGGTATATCATATTATTTTTTCAGAAATTGAATGGTATTTTGTTTCGTCTTATTGAATTATTATTTTAAGAAATTTTAGAGAGATAACCAAAACCCATTATATTTAATGTGTTTTGATTCCATTAGACTTTGTTGATTTTTTTTAAGACATTCGATGATTTCTCAAGCCACTTGATCTGTCTGAGTGTAGATTGTCAAAACTCATTATTTTTAATTATATTTTATTTTGATACTTTAGATGTCTGTGTTTACAGAAAAACAAATAGTACACGGTACCAGAGAACATTATGATGAGGAATGTTTAGTCAAACTCGGCATAAAAACGTGGGTGAAAGCGGGAGGAAAGATCAGTCAAAAATAAAATTTTAAAATGCCAACATCGTCACCGAAGGTCTTGTATCTGGCGTCGCGACGCCGACGCCAATCGTTTCGACAAATAGATGGGTTTTACTTCTTCAAAACCCAGTCCATTCGCACAAATTAAATCTACCAACGCCATTACCAGAAGTTACAATATTCGACGCCATTTCACGACGCTACGCTCTGCGTCTCGACGCCAAATATTTCGGCGTCTACCCATTTTTACATCTATCATCGTAAACGACAAGTTCTTTACTTCGTTGGATTTATTTTACCTTCGTAAAAATAAATCAGAAAAAGTATTTTCACATTTTAATTCGCCCCTGAGCCAAAGGTTAAATACGTATCCACTGTAACAGCTGATAAAATTTCCATCTTGCGTTGTTCACGAGGGGGTTATTACGTTTATACTAGCCCTAAGTAACAACTTCTATCATATATTTTTCTAAAATAGATTGTCAATGTTACGCAGAGGCGTACTGTGTCAATCGCATTATATATTATTACATTATGGTTTAACGAGTATTCAGCCTGAAATATGGGTTACATCGCTCATCGCTGGTACTGATATGGCAGTAATTCAATAGGGTTGTCCATACAAACAATATATTAATAAAAAGAGGTATTTCTGATACCCCAAAAGAACAATAATTGCCAATAATGTAGCTCCAAAAAGGCTATTTACAATTTATTTATTGTCAACAAAATTGGTTAATTTATAATTAAACATTCATCATGATGGTGGTTAGGTTTTCCGGTTGTCCGCTTTTCCCTATACCTTTTATGCCAAATGGCGCCATCATTCTTCAGTAAATTTTCTTAATGAATAAATAATTTCTTGAGATTTTTGTGTTTTGAATTATGTTCACTTGTCACCAAACTTTTAAAGAATTTCTGGGGTTATTAGAATTATTAATAATGCTTTTATTATTACTACGATTATTAAACACAACGTGGGTCTTAACTTAACAATACTAGACGATCAGGTATATTTTGTGATAAATTTGTGTACGGAAGTTTCTTACCGAAATGGCCATCGGTTTGTTACTTTGTACTTGCCTTTTTCATGGAATAAACAGGCCAGGGAGTAGAAGGTCACACTATACATCGAAAGTTTTGGCAATGAGTCAAAAAATTGATGAATATTAGAAAACATGTACTAGTTTTGGGAAAAAATATGAAATTGGTTATTGTTACGCCGATGTATAGGTACGTAACGTCCTTGGTAATAAAATATGAGCATATTTAGTTATACTTAATTTTTTTTTTTTTTTGCAATATTTTTCGAGATTCTTCCGTTATCACTTTAATTATTCTATCAGTAGTAGATAAAGGTTTATACAAATATTTAAAATATTCCACAGTAAATTGTAAAAAATCTGTCAGATAATTAGTTCAAAGGTAATACTTCGTTCCTAGGGATTATGCGATTTTAAAAAAAAGAGGATCTTACGTATTTTGGTCTTTTGAACACAAATCCGAAATCAAAACTAGGCGCTCTCAAGTAGTTTCGGAGATACCAGCCCTATTTTGTTCACTATTTGGCAGCTCAAATTTCTATTGAAAACACACAAATTTCTTGACAATTATTATCAAAACAATACAAATGCTTTTATTTACTTGTTTTCAGCACTTTGTAGCGAAAAAACTACTATTTTTGAAAAAATTCACTCTTAATTTAAATTTTAGACAGATCACTAAAGTTGGGTTAATCAGCTGACAATTATGTCTCTTATTTTTTATTTATATAATGTTGGCAAACGTGACTACGTGTTGTTCGTTTAACCCCTGTCGGTTCTTGCTCGATTTTTGATTTCCATTATCAAATGAAATACCTACCATTCTCTTCGTAACTTTTTTAATTTTATTTCTTAATGAAATCATAAAAAAATAGATCTCACAATAAAATTAAGGACGGCAAATTTTTATTCTTTTTTTTTTTAACGAAAAACTGTTTGTAGATGATACTTCGTGGGTAATGCAAGATATAGTTGGATACTTTGAGCTATGACCTGAATATATAATAAATGTAAAATTTGGTTTAGCGGAAATGAGTTATGGGAAAATGTTGTTTTGAAAAAATGCGCTGTTGCCAAGTTATAGACGATAGTTATATAATAAAAATACCTTAGAAAATTGGCTTTAATTATCAACAAGAACGATGCATGAGATAAATATAAAAATGTCAACGATGTAAATAGAAACAGTTAAAATAATGATACCATTGTAAAGTGATATTTATATATACATATGTAGAAAATTCACCACAAGTTATTGTTAAGAGGTTTATGGAAATTTTAGTAAGAAAATATTAATATAAATCTGTATTGTCATTAACTGGTATGGTTTTCAATATTTGAAAATGCGTTGCTGCCAAGTTTATCACTTCGGATTTCTGGAAATCTGATATGAGGATGGTTCAAAGTCAAGTTTGGGCGCTGGACAACATCTGAAATCGCCCACAGGATGGCCGATTGTCGAGAAATGGAAGGATTTCGATTTGAGCACTTAATTTAAATCTTTTTTTCTATAAACTAAAACTTACTTAAATTTTTGTCTTTACAAATTAAACGCCGTGGCCTGAAACTGTCTAACCCATTTTTGAAACTTTGAGACCCGTATTTCAAAGGGTAATAGTGACATATATTGGTATTTTTAGAATCTAACTATCTATGAAAATTTGACATAAAAAATTTGGGTTTCAATTAAAGAAAAAATGGATGATTCTAGATCCGCCAGTTTTCCTGTACTTACTGAAATGAATTCCTCGTTTCAATCAATTAATTATGTTGATCATATGATTGATTTATTGCATAAGACTAATCTGAAATAATTGTCGACAACACAAGACACGCGAGAGAAGCGAGCGCGTAGGGCCGACATTTATGTTACTACCTTGTCCACTATTTAAAATTGACAATATGGTGGATAAGGCAGTAACAACTATCCACTATTTAAATTTTACAAAATAGGGGACAAGGTAGAAACATTATAGCGCGCGTTCGGCCAACATTACGCAAATCCGTGCGCAATCATGTCCCTACTTTGTCAACTATTTAAATTTGATAACATGGTGGATAAGGCAGTAACATCAGGTTACTTACTACCCTGTCCACTAATTAAATCATATTACTACTGTGTCCAATATTTTGTCAAATTTAAATAGTGGACAAGGTAGTAAGTAATCTGATATTACTGTCTTATCCACTATATTACCAAATTTAAATAGTGGACAAGGTAGGAACATGATTGCTCGGATTTGCGTAATGTTAGCCGAACGCGCCCAATAATGTTTTTACCTTGTTCAATATTTTGTCAAATTTAAATAGTGGATAAGATACTAACATAAATGTCGACCGGACGCGCTCGCTTTGATCTCATGTCTTGTGTTATCGTCATGTGATGCCATTTGATTCGGCTAAGAAAAAAAGATCGTGATGTTTATTTTTTTCCATAACAGCTTTTCAGTAAAGTTTCTAATTTCGTAACTAAACATTTCTGCACACTTGGACTTGGATTTTTGTTTACAGGTGACCATGGTAACGGTTACAATGACAATAGTTTCCCATAACTGATTTCCGCTAAGCCCAATTTTAACCTTACATTTATTATATATTCAGCTCAAAGTATCCAACTATATCTTGCATTACTCATGAAGTATCATCCACAGTTTTTCGTTAAAAAAAAAAGAATAAAAATTTGTAGTTATTTGATAATAATTAGGAAGAATTTTGTGTGTTAACAGAAATTTGAGCGGTCAAATAGTGAACAAAATATGTATCTCCGAAACTACTTGAGAGCGCCACGTTTTTATTTCGGATTCATTTTCAGGAGACCGAAATACGTAAGATCCACTTCTTTTTTTTTAATGACATGATCCCTACCACTTTATATATCTGCAGAATATCAAGCATTTGAATATATCAATAAGCAGGATTTGTATCTAATATATTATTTTGATTTAGTAGATGCTAACAATATGAAATGGATTTGATATTGGTATCCTACGCTAAAAAGGACAATTCTCAATTTTTGGAAAATCACTAAAAAACTTGCTAACTTTGGACTAATCTTGTATATTTTGTATATATGGAGAAATAATTATACTCATAGTAAATTTGAATAATCCAGACATACTTGATTTGGTTTTTACATTCGAAAAAGTTTCTTTACAATGACCATTTGAAATTTTGAAAAAATTAACTTTAGCACCCTAGATAATATACTCTAATGAATTTAGAGCATTAGCCAAATAAAGACATTTGATCACCATCACGAGTTTTATATTATTTGAATAATACGATCAAAAAATCACCAAAACCCATTTTCCGATAGATGCTATCCGAGGTCATTTGTGTCCTCAGCTATCATCACAGTCAGCTGATGCAAAAAT
This sequence comes from Neocrepidodera transversa, assembly GCA_963243735.1. Lineage (NCBI taxonomy): Eukaryota > Metazoa > Arthropoda > Insecta > Coleoptera > Chrysomelidae > Neocrepidodera > Neocrepidodera transversa. The sequence goes on along the minus strand of OY725343.1, from coordinate 26,844,770 downwards.
CAAATGTAATACATTATATGACTTAAAAAATATCATTGGCTACAGAAATGTTGATTAATTAATTTGTTTGGTCTAATTTCGAATCACTCTGATTATTATAAAAAAAGTTATTTAAAGTTAAAAATATTGGTCCGCACTCTAAACATTTTCAATGTAATAATTCTTGTCAGAATACAAGTTTTAGTTTTTAATCTAATTAGTAAAAATTTTTAATTTCTTATGGAACTAATTGTAAACCTAAAATTTCCAATTAATTTGGTTGTACTTAACTAATTATTAACATAATGTCTTTCAAAATTGTTTGTGAATAAGAATGTGGCATACCTTGATTATGTAATCCATTTGGTAATAAATAAAATAAGGAGTAATTTTTCATTATTAAGTTTTATAAAAAATGTAGTTAAAATTAATATATTTAAATATTTAAAGTAAAACAGACACTTACCAAAAATAAGAATTGCACTTAATAATAAAAATCTAGACATATTTGTAACAATATATATTACTACTACCGGTATTTCGGCTTATAAAAGTTTATTTAAATATCATTTAAATCTTTTTTTTATGAAAAACATTCGTCTTGTTGTTATTCTATAGAACAAAGACAGTACTTATATAAATAACATAATACTTAGGTATCTGTAATAGTGAGAATTATACAAATATTTGTGCAAAATATTTATAAAATTAAATGATAAAGAAAAAGTTTATTTTATGATCTAAACAAAGGTTAAACTTACTCCTGTTAATCCGTCTATTCAAGAAAAAAATAGAAGTAAGTTATTCTTAACATTGTATAGTACCACCAATATACTTACATGTGGCCATGTGATAAATTTTACACTGTATACAATATTTGTAAAACTTGTAAAAAACAAAGTAAAAGAACATAAGAAAATAAGACCTTGGATATCTAATGCTAATAACATATATCATAAAAATAATAATCAAAAAAATTGCCTTAAAAAACAGACAAAATCTAGATCTCTGTGACTACAAAAATTATAGAAATTGTTTGATTCAAATTAAAATTAAAGCAAAAACGAAATATTACTTTGAAAATTTCACACCGCCATTTTTAAGCCAATCAGAGTCAATTTTTTTGTTTGGTTACCATGGTAACCCAAAAAATTTCCGGAAATTTCCATCCTCCAGTGCACCTATTCTTGAAAATCAGGGAGTAGAAATTAAAATATAAATAGGCGCGGCTCCCTGAAATATATCATAACCCTATTCTTGAAATATTTTGATGGAAATATGTGGGACTTTTATTCTCCCAGGGAGCATAAAATTTCTATTGGTCATTAACGAGTGAAATTTTTAGGGAGTAGAAATTTATTTGAAACATTAACCTAACTATTAAATCTGTCTGTCCGATTTATTTTGTTTGTATTTCGTGTCTTTATTTTTACGAGTTTTGCTGCGAAGTTTACTGGAGGAGGTTGAAATAGGAAGAGTTCATAATACTTTCCTCCAAGCTTCCCAGGTTTTATTGGCCCCCTCAAGCATACAATTTAAAATTGTGGCCAGCTCAGACCAAAGGGCTTGGCGCTGAGCCCGGTGAATGTGGGGGTAAATTTGCCCGAATACATACAATGCCGAAACGCATGTGAGTTTTAACATTTTACCAAAGTTCTGCAATGCTTGCTGAAATGCAACTAAATAAATTAATAAATTTAGTTCAAACTATCGACGAATGTTAAAACACAAACCGAATAATTATTTTTATTAGTTTATTGTTTTGTTTTGTTTACTTTTCATCAGTCAGACAGCCAAAAGTGAGGTTAAAAACGATCCGAAAACGGAAAAAGTTAAAATTAGTTTAACTTTGTCCGACGTCGGAAAAAAGTTAAAAATATTCGGATAAAAAAAGGCGGGAAATTTTTCAACCAATAGGACCTCCGTCGTGCCATCGGACGGTCAGAAAACGGACGCATGAGACTCCGGCTTAATACATTACAGTTATGTCAAAGAATACGATAGGTATTCTTTGGTTATGTCTTATGTCACATGGCTGTCAGAAATTTAACTGCTGCGATTGGATAAAATTGAATTTCAGGACTTGGCAACTATGTGTGTATTTTCACTCACTCCTTTTTTTCAAGAATAAGGTATTTTTGTACCGAGAGAAATAGCTGGGAGTAGAAAAAGTAGGGAGCTACTTTGGGAGTAACTTTTCTCTTGATTTCAAGAACTGGGTACCCTGAACGAAATTAATAAGTAGAAATTTTTATGTCAAAATAATGACACTTGTAATTGGCTTGATTTATATAAGACTTTTTGTTTACTTTTTGTGCAAATCAAAATTAAACAATTACTACTTAACTTTTAACATACCAACAAACACTCATGACTAACTAGACCAAAACTAGTCTTTCCTTCTAATCTTAATGTCAAATAAATAATTAATTACTTATAAATTTTTTAGGTGTGAAATTTACTTACCGAATCCACCACGATCTTGAATTAATAACCGGAAACTTTTCCTCGTACACGATTTTTTAAGAAAATTATCCCTAGTCGCTAGTGAAAATATTACGAATGACAATGATAATATAAGAATGATCTATGAAACAAATTGAAATAAAATGACACTCTAGATATAAATGATGAAAATGGTAAAAATTTTGCGAATAGGAATGAATACTATGTAAAAAAAATCTATATTTCTCAAACTTGTATAAAAAATTGGTCGGTCGCTCCAAAACTTTTCCGACGAGTATCCACAAATTTTATTGAATCTTATTACACTTCATTAACATATTTTTTTTTTATTAAATAAGTAAACAAAAGCAAATAAAATGAAAAGATTGATAATATTAGAATTTCAAATAAATTTAAAAAAAAATCTATTTACTGATAAAGAAATAGAAGAAATAACATACTGCTTTTTCATTGTCGAATTCCAATAGACCAACTACAATACCATTCAAATTCCAAAAATCAACTTCGAAGCAGGGGAATCGGAAGCCAAGAAATATTTCGGAATTACTATAGATAGAAATCTTTAATGGAATCATTACAATATGTATAATAAATTAATTTTTTATTACGGGTTGTTTTATTCCGCTATCATAAATCATACTTCAATCTGGGGGGGGGGGGTAATCCCACCCAAGTTTCCGAACACTCCTAGTAAGGTAATTGTTTAATCGATTTTTTTAGTTTTTCTGCATCAAAATACATTAATAAAATTTAAAAAAAACTTAATTTTTTGTAAAAGATTTTTTTAACTTTTTATAATTTTGTATAATTTCTACAAGTATTATTTTAAAATTATGAAGTATTTCACACATAATGTACTTTTTGATCCCTTCCAGATGTACTATTTACTGTTTTCATTTGTTTTACCATTTTCGATAAAACAAAGGTACAAAAAAATTTATGTTTTGTTTTATTTTGGTTATAATAATTACAATGTTAATATCTTTAATATTTATAAAGTTATTCATTTTTTTTTTAAACTTGTATTAAATTTCAAAAAACAAATTTATGAATTCTACAATTTTTTGAATGAAATTTTGAAAAAAATCACAATTATAGAGTTTTTTACTACAAATTTACTGGTATTTCTTTTAAATTTTTAATAATATGATTAACCTTAAAAAGATATAAAACCTTTGTTGAATAATTTTAAAATCAATAAATAATTAATATCTCATTCAATTCTATTCAAAATCGGAAACGGACCTTTTTTTTTAGGTTTTCTGGATCTAGATGCATTGATAAAGTTAGTTTAAAATACTAAAAAAAAATCAAATTTTTTGTCAAAAATTTATGGGTAAATCCCATTGAATTGTTTTAACTTTTTTCATTTTTTGTTATAACTTATACAAATACTGTGTTAAAATTATGAAATAATTTACACACGTAGTACTTTTGGATCCCTTTCGGATATGCTATTTATTTTTTTATTTATTTTATATTTATTGATAAAACTAAATGACAAAAAAAATTAAAAAAAATTCTTTATTTCGGCTATAATAATTACAATTCTAAAGTCTAAAAACTAAAATATATTTAAAATTTAGAGTTTTATATTATCTTTAGAATGGTGCAAATCCCACTTCAATAACTTTAATATTGTAGAAGTAATTCAATTTAGACGCTATCGTGTTCACACACACACAGACACACAGACACACAGACACACACACACACACACACAGACAGACATCATGCTAAAAATGGTATAAATGGATTCCGGTGACCTCCAAACGTACAGATCCGTTAAAATCTGGGTATGGGTCAAAATATCGTGATCGCAATACTTTCCTTCTAGACAACTCTGTTGTTCGGAAAGTAAAAATGAATTATAATGAATAAAAAAAATCGGCTGTGTCACCCCAGAACTTTCCCGGCTCCACCATAGAGAATATGTTATTTATTATTATTATTTTAATTACAAAATACTAACTGTCAGTAGATAGAACGTCCTTTAACTTTAAAGATTCAATAACTAAAGGCGATGACGTTTAGAATAAAATTTAACGAGTTGATTTCTTGTACAATTGTCACAATCTAAACGTCATTGTCGTTAGTTACAGAACCGTTAAAGTTAAAGGACGTTCTATCTACTGACAATAAGCATTACATTAATTTATGGAACACATACGTCTACCGAATTGATATTTCAATGTTGATGACATAAGCTGCGTATGCTACGTTGTATATCACACTGCTACAATTAGGATCTCCTAAAATCATGTGTGAATACTATTCGGAATTCGGGAAATATTTTCATACAATAGTTGTAGGGAATTTTGTGCTTTACAACTTTGCATTGAAACATTTTGCACTAAAGAGCATACTTTACCTCCAATTTTAAAAAAATGGAAAATTATAAATGTTTATTTTTCTCGCCATCTAGCGGCGAAACTATGATAAATTCGATAAAAAGTTAAACATAAAAGTTAAAGAAAATTTTGTACTAAAATGCATTGTTTGTCCTCAAAATGCATATTTTTTACGCGCCCTCTAGTGGCGCAACTATTGGAAATTCTGGAAAAAGCTTAAGACAAAAGTTGTAGGGAATGTTATGCTCTAAAACGTTGTACTACAACATTTGGCACTAAAGTGTATTGTTTGTCCTCAAAATCAAGTGTATAATTTATCCTTAAAATTTAAAAAAAGTAAAAAATTGTTACATGTGCATTTAATCAATGTCGGTCTTGAGGACCTTCTACTATACCAATTTTAACAAAAATCTAATGGTCGTATTCTAGGCACACACCGACCCCCCATGCCAAATTTCAGCTTGATTGGTCAAACGGTTCGGCAGTTATCGTGGAAGATTACACAGGCACACAGACAGACCATGCGCTGGAAATGGTTTTAATCTTCTTGGGGACCTCAAAATGGATATTTCCATCGATATCTCGATTTTTTTTTTGCTCGTTCACCTTACTTTCCCTTTGATGGGTCCGGGAAAGTATAAATGGATTATAAAAAAAAATATGGAAAAACAATTAAAATTCTAAATCTTTTTCTTCTTTTTCTTCAGCTGGTCTGTACTTATCATCATCTTCATCTGAAGTATTATGTTTTTCTGGATACCTCCAAGACGATTTAATCAAATTCATATATATGCTGCGGTTTCAGGATCTATGAAGGTTATTGAACGTTTAACAGTTAAATCCATGTTTGTTTAAACATTCCTATGATTTCCAATAATCTGAGATAATGGTGATACCCTTTCCAATGTATTTTTCGATAATTCGAAAAAGCCTCCAAAGATCCATTGCCTTCTACATGGTGACCCCTGTTATATTTTCGTTTTCCAAATTTACTCTCATCAATTTCGACAATTTTACCCGGGCCACCAAGTTTCTCAATGTTTCCTAACAAGGCAATTAACAACACCTCTCTACAAAAACTCGCCCAGTCTACTTCTGTTGTTCGACTTATGGTAATTTGGATCCAAATAGCTTCCAAACTAATATTATTTACACATAAATTAACAAACACTAATATTTGTATGATACCTAATTTAGATTTGTAAAAAAGTTCCCTTCTTTAAACTGGCGTTTTTTATTACGATTTTTTATTAAATTCGGACATCTCCAAAAATATTTATGGGGTCTAAAATACAATTTTAACCTAAACTATCCTTTTGTATAATTATCGAATTAATTTATGGAATAAGCGTTAAAGATAAAAATACTTACATCTTTCATCTAAAGATAATTTTAAAGCACCATTACATTGTGGGCACATAAAAGACCCTTCCTTTGATATCAAACCCCAATTTTGGAGATTTTTTATCAATTCAGCTTTATTTTCATTAATTTTATATAATGTTTGTAAAGACATATGGACTTGACTACTAGATTTTATTCACGTCTTAACCAATTTCTATTGTATTCACAAAATTTATCCCTCTCTCTGTTAATTTTTTAGTTGTCCTGATGATGGCACTGCGATGCCGAAAGCGCTAGACATTTAATTTTGACACTTAAATATATTATATTAGACTGGCTATTGTGACAACTCTTAATCTCTTTTAGGGTTCGGTTCCTTAAAAAAAAATAATAAACTTTACAAAAAATAAATAAAAAAAAACTATAATTTTGGGCGCCTTCAATACTTCTTTCTTCAGTTCTTCCTTTTTACTATTCTATATACTTTTCCTTCTTAATACTCCTCCGACTGAATTTACTCTGCTGTTTTCTATAATCTTTTTAAGTCTTCCCCCATATCTGCCTCTCCGTCTAATCCACACTGCACCCCTTCGTTTTCTTATACGCCAATTTGTCTTCTTCAATATTTTATTTGTATTCTTGTTATGCTTCCCTTTATATTGATAAACCTTTTTTTTATATAAGAATTTTATTGATTTTTCTAAATTATAACTTCAGTTACTTTGTAATGATACATTGTATTTAAAACATCTCATTCTACTTTTTTTTATATCTCTGACCTTTCTTATTTTCTTCTTAATCAATCAAAAACCAATAACTGTTTATTATTTTTTCTTTTGTTTTTCTCCCCCTAACTAGATATTTTTTTTTTATCTCTAAATTTAAATGACTAAACACACTAAGATTTTTCCTTTTACTTGTAACACAATTGTTGTGAACTCATTATTACATTCAATGAAAAATAATCCTCTAACAAACATTCTTAAATAAATCTTAACACATTTACATACATTCACACGCACCTTAAACTTTTTTCATAACCTCATTTTCATTGTCAAACTTACATTTGACAATAATCTTCCACCTTTCCATCACTGTCAACCACAATACATACAAAAACAGAACTAAAACTACCCATATAACTAAAAAACCATATCAATATATATGTTTTTCCTTTGAATTTAATCGTTTTATTACACACTTGAAAGTACGCTCAGCATATTCTTTCTTCATTAATAAGTGTGTACGCACCAACTCGTAACCTTCTGTTACCTTTATTAATTTCTATTATATATACATGGCAACATCGCTTTCTTGGTTCTGGTACTTAGACCATATACGCTACGCTAGATAGAGCATGTAGGTTATTTGTTTTGTAGGTCCGGGGTGGGCTAGCGTACTAAGTCAGTGAGTGGACGTTTTCTAATATCTACATAGTTTGACCAATGAGAAATCAGTATCGACGTAGTTTGACCAATGACAAATCAGTATCCGACTCATAGTACGCTGTAAAAATTACACCTCACATACCCAACAAATACTACATGATGCCATCTAGCGCAGCATATATGATCTAAGTTCTGGTATGAAAATGATGTGATGTTAACAACGCATGTGTAGACAATTCTATGTTTGAATGGTTTACACAGAATCAATTCGAAACATGAAATGTGTCATGATTTTACTCTTAAAATATAACAAAAATCGAAATTTAAAATTAAGAAAAAAGGTGTTGGTTGCGGCAATTTATTTTTCTTGGAAACTGATATTTATATGCTCTAGATGATTTGTGAACATTTTTGTGAAAATCGGCGTATTTCGTAAATGCTCAACTTTTTCAATTTATTTTATCATTAGATATGAACACATGCAGTCTGTGGAAATAAATTTAAAATTCTTCTATCTCTTCCCTTCCTTCTTCTGGCTCTTCCATAAGATGTTGATCATAACCATCACACAGTCTTCAAAAAAAATGACTCCTCTTATAATACTTCTATCAATTTTTTTTATGTTTTGCTTTTTTAATTTCCTCTTCTTTATAAAACTTTCTCTATCGAATCGATTTTTTTCATCCAAATACTTTTTATTCTCCCGACATTACCATTTTTAAATCTTAACGATCAATAATTTATATTACTTTCATGATTTTTTAATATACCGGATGTAACTAATTACCTTAATTTTAAATACATTTGATAACAATATAAATATTTTTTGCCGAAAAATTATTTAGTGTGTTTTAATCAATGAAAATAACGATCCTTCAGTAACCTAAAATATGTGAAAATAGTGGCTAAAACCTCCTAAAACTACAAGTTGAGAATTAACCGACAGAAAAAGGTAGGTGTAAAGTTTCTTATACTAGATATAGAAATTCGCTGTACCCACGTCCTGGAACTATCTTTGTCTCACAATCTCACCTTACAGAATTCACGTGTGCCTCGCTCGCCCTACAATCAATTATTGGTGTCTTTAACGTCACTCTAGAGTCAATAAATTGATACTAAATAGCATATAGACATAAATAAATAATAAAATAACCCGCTTGTAGCAATTCATTATTTTCACCATAACTAAACCATTTTATACAAACACCATGAAATATAAACTGTTGATATTTCTAAATTCAAAATTAATAGTATTGCTATTTTTGCTAATTTTATCGCAAAAATATTAGTCAAAAATATAAGTAATTGTAGTTGAAATAAACTCTTACTTACTGAAAAATATTATAACCGAAAAGAATGGTTCTGTGATCATGGTAACGCCTGGTGTAACACCAATATTCAGCTTTAAATAAATATTGCAATTTTGTTTAAAAGATAATGCCAATCATTAGTGAAAAAATTAAATATTATTCAATTAAAATAATCACGAAAAATACTAATATATGCACTAATATATATTTTTTATAAGTTAAAATAAACACTAATTAGCCACAAAATAGTCCTGATAACTTTAATTATTAGTAAATCATTAAATATAATGAACAACAAAATTTAAAAAGCCAAAATTAAAAAAGTTAATAAAACATAATAACTATCCATATTCAACTTAAATTGGAAATTTGAATTGGGTTTCAATTACGTTGAAGAATATCGTAACCACTAACCAACATCCATATTAAGCTTAAAAGCCGATAAAAACTATAAAATACTCATTTTCTTTATTTTTGTTGTGCTGAGTGCATTTATTTGATTCACTTATACATATTACTAACTGAGGTAATGTGGACAAGTCAAAGCCGACTGTGCCGATCGGCTTTGTTGATTGGCATATTTTTGATGTGGCTGTATGGATTTGAGGAAGCCAATTCGGTAAAGCAAGCCTTTTTCTAAAACGGATAAAACCATATAAAATATTCAGTCTCTTCTCTACTCAATCACAGAAAAGCGCGGAAGTACATTGTTGCCAAGTCGAGTCATTCAATTTATGTTTATTTGACTTCTATTTTTGGTTTAAAAACGTGTCTTAGACCATTAAAGCTTCGCTAGTCTAAATAATGTACATTTTGTTTGGTTCTTGCGGGAAAAGGTAAGGTGAGGTGAGACGTACTAAGAGGTGCCACTGAATCTGTAGCGTGCCATTTTAAAAAGGTTTTAATTTTTAGTTAAGTCATTGGTTATGTGTAGACAAATTTATGTTTAAAAATTTTCAACGAACTTACATTTCGTCATTTAATAACGTATCCTTACTTCTGTCTATTTATTTATTATATATCTTTAGCAATAAAAAGTATATCCTGTTACCCATTTATAAGACACGCCAATGTATATTTACATGGAAAAGAGAACTATCAATTCTGTCAAATGCTATACGAGCATTTAAATCAACCAATAAGGGATCGTCGGGCACCTTATTCTCCCTTCATTGCCAAACAAACTAACCTACACGCTACATCTAGCCCTATATGATCCAAGTTCTAAGGGCCAGTTGTACAATATTACAAAAAACCTATCTGTTAAGTGCAGGCGGAAAAGGGGGGAAAGTGTGCAACGAATTCTATTATTAAAAGCGAAATCTACGACAATGGGGAAAGCGAATGTTAAGCGGGGCGTGCAAGTTACTAAACAAATGAATTATGACGTATATGTGCTGCGGTAGTGAATAAGCAGTGAGACTACGCGTGCAGATTAAAGCTAAGCGTACACAAAAGTTCTACAACAGCTGTCAAAGTTCTATCTCTATATTATTGCCATGACTTATACTAACGGTTCGTCGGAAAGTACAATATAATCGAGCCACAGAGAGTACTTTCCGACGATTATTCTCTCTCGGTGTCTCACAAAATGAATCACGGCGACGAAAGGCACAATGTAAACGATCCACAGAATGTACCTGCCGTCGATTTTCCTTTCGGTAGCCATTCTTTAACACGTCGACGTCAAGTATAATGTAATCGAGCCACAGAGAGTACTCGACGCCGGTTATTTCTCTTCGGTATATAAAAGACGGGTGGCGTCGATGGAAGGTACAATGTAAACGAGCCACAGAGTGTACCTGCCGACGATTACTACTTACGGTATATTAAAATTATAGTTAATTCGCTATTTTAACACGGCGACGGAAGGCACAATGTAAACGAGCCACAGAATGTACCTGCCGTCGGTTGTTGCTTACGGTCCATCAAAATTAAAATCAATTCGGTACGTTAACACGTCGACGGAAAGTACAATGTAGACGAGCTACAGAGAGTGAATTGGCTTCTTTAAACCCGTCGACGGAAAGCACAATGTAAACGAGCCATAGAATGTACTTGCCGTCGAATACTTATTGTTGGTATATCTAAGATGACTCTGAAATAGAACTTTGATGATAAATGCCATACAATCTATAAACAATACAATGTATGTCTCACCGGTATTCTTACGGATGGTTCTAACTTCGTGCTGGACTGTTGGCTGGTTCGGTTGAAACTAAAAATTAAAATTAAAATTGCGAGAGAACTAACCAATATTATTTCCCTACTCTTAGTCGTATTTGGAGGGAGTCAGACCTGCGCAGATTGCTTATTGGACTAGGACAATTTCTACTAATATTTATTTATTAATTGACATTATCTTACGGGTCTACTGGTGTCGTCGGAGCTCTCTAGTAGTCGACTGCTGCTAGCACTGGATCGGATTCAACTGAATTCAGTGAATTCTGTTTCTCGATCGACTGCCGTCTGGCCCGGCGATAGCGGTCCCCTCCCTTAGAATAGGAAATGCGCAAGGTTTGTGAGTTTCTAGGTATCGCGGTTCATACGAGACTAATTAAATATTCATAAAAGGTTTTTGCAAATTAAAAATAACAGGGTGAATAAATAAAAAATATAACAAAAACCGGGGTAAAGAAATAAAAAATGATAGTATTTTAGTGACTTCGTTACAACTTTGGTCCAAAAAAATAAGAGATGAAGAGCTAGAACATAACCTATTTATTTATCGTGTTTTGCTGTTATGTTTATGTTTACATTTTTCCATTTTATTTTGTAATAATTTTATAATTCAAAAGTGTCTAAAATGCAAAAATAAAGTAATAAGCGCACAGCTAATTATGCAAAAGAAGAATGTTGGCGACTTGTGGAAATTATCGAGAGGTTTTCACATATAATCGAAAACAAAAAAACGGATGCATTAACTTAGAAAAAACGCTTTATTTTATTTGGGTACCTACCGACTTCATGCATATTATTTTTTTAATTTAAGAAAACTGCGTGGCAAAAAGTTTCTTATTCAGTTTAATGCAACTGGGACTAATACCCGAATATGGAAACAACTAGGGAGTAAATACAAAGAAATAAGGAAAGCTGTTGCCAAAAGCCGCATCGAAATATTGGGCACATGTGGAGATCCATATGAAAGTAAAGTCAATCCGTTATATGAAAAAATTAGAGCAATAATAAAATTAAGCGCTGAAGGAACACCTTCCCATACCCAGGTAGCAGTGTGACGTGTTAAAGACGTTGAAAATTGGTGTATTCTCGTCAACTGACGTAATTTGGGCCAAAACATGACGTGAAAAAAACGTTGTTAGGTGGACGTTTTTAAGACGTCATAAAAAACGTAATATATTCGTCGAATTTTGGTATTAGTTTTCGAATAAATATATAAAATCGTATTTTTTAGAAATTTGTTTATACCTAGTCAGTGCACACCGACATGCCCAATAAAATTAAAACAGAAAGTTATTTTTACTCGGCAAGATTTCGCGTTAAATCGTAGCCTTAACCATGTATTGAATAATATATTAGAAAATAAACTAAAATGTAACCAACAATTATTATTACATATAGACAATAACGAAAACAGGACATTATAAATTCCTAATGAAATTTATTAAAAATCACTGTTTTTGCGGTGCAAACATCAGTGGCCCAGTGTTGCCAGTGGCCTGATAATTATCGAAATCTAACATAATTTTTCTTAATCTTGCTTACGAACTGATAAATCGATAATGATAACCTATAATGTAGCTAATCTAGATAGAGATAAAAATTTCAAATAAATCAATATATCAATTTTTTTCTGACAGTTTATCCTGGAATCTTATAATTTTGTCATATTCCAATAATTTTAGACTAGACTTTTGAAGTCTGGAAACACTGCGTCCGCCTTTGCTTGGCTTGTATCGAAGCTTCGGCGCAATAGAAGCCATTTTGTCGTATTTTGTTGTGTTGTGTTTTTGAGATTACAGTTATTATTTAATTCAATTACGATTTAGGTAAACATATTAAAAAAAGTAAATATGATGAACAAAAAAAAATAATAAAACAGTACTTTTTATCCACGGCTGCTGGAGTAGTAAACACGACCCTTATGTTCCCGTTACCCCGGTTAGAAAATATTGTTCTGTCAAAGTTAAAAGATGAAATATTTTAAAATGGGGTGCACGTGTGCGAGTGAAATATTTATTACCAATATGCTTGGCCAATTAGTACTAATCGTTGACAGGTAAATCTATTATTACTGTTTAATATAATATACAAATTAATTAAGTTATAAATCGTTCTCAGAATCCTTACCCTACTTTTTAGGTTAAACAGGAGTCTCGTGCTCGTTTTACAATAATTTATTTGATACTAAGTTACGATCTATAATGAATATGAGCTGTTTATCAAATATACTAAACACTATCGACAATTTAAAGTTAAAAACCAGGTAAGCCCTAAGACTAATGTCATTCATATAATTTAGCTTCATTTATTTTCAGTACTTGAAGACAGTTTAGTAAATGGAAAGATCTTACTTGTTAGTTAGTAGACTCTAGAACTAGTATGATGTCCTCTACGCCCTATCACTGATCAATAGTTTACTTAATCAAAAATGGAAGGAAGGCGGCTTGGAATGGATTATATCCTGTCTTAAGTTGGCCAAAAAGCAGTGGTAAAGCAGAAAAGCATAGAACGAGCAAACATAAAACCGATGAGACAGCAAGATGGTAGCGCTTATTGGGAACGCTCAAATCATTAAGTTCTTGTTGTGCCCCTTTTTTGATGTAAGGGTAACAAAAGAGGGTCTAGAAGAGAAAATATATACATATATACAACGTTGGAGAGAAGAGTTACAGAAAGCGGGCATAAGTTAGACATAAAAACTTACCCAGGATTTTGGATGACTTTACGAGTGATTTCCTACAGTTAGTGTTTCATATATCCACCTTAAAAGATGTGCAGTACTCTACCATACAATTTAAGAAACACTTTAACCATTTATTTCTTTTTTAGGCATTTAAATCCGTTATCGGTTGATTTTATTAGCACATGCTACAATCATCTTAGCACCAAAAAAGGAAGAGAAAAGAAAGAAGGAATTCAATCCATCAAATATCACATTCAAGAAGAGCCTTTAACCTTTTTAAGTCAATGGGTACCAAATCTGGTTAGTGGGTTGGCATCCTTTAGTAGAAAAATTAATTAAAAGAAGAATTACTGATTCAACTGTGATGACAAAGGAAATGTCAATAAAATATAAAGTAAACAATATTGAGATTATTCTTAAAACAAGGTTTGTAGTATCCTTTTTATAAATAAATTGGGTATACATTACTCTATTAGGACTAATAATAATGTAAAAAGTGATAGACTTTGGCGAAGACGATGGAGAAGGACTAGTGGTGGTTCATTCTTAGTGGCTACCCCCCTGTAGCTTCTCAGTAATACTCAACATGTTATTATATTTTCAGTTTATTTTTTATGTTTGTATCAATTAAGATTTATATAAGAATGCGTTTTCATTTTGCCAATAAATTATACAGGTGTCTTGCAATATTGTGAAGATTTTTGAACTGAAATACCTTCGAAAGAGTGCCGTTTTGACTACCTAATCGTCTTTAATAATCTAAAAATGAATTTAAGTAACTTGTCCTTCCAGTTAAACAGAGCGGAAATCACTGCGAATTTTTATTTTAAATGGGATACTCCGTGTGCATGTGAAAAATATAGTGGGAACGGGAAAAAATGCATTCAGACAAAACCGCTCTTTTATCGTATCTTATTCGAAGTTATTTTAGTTTAAAAATCGTCAAACTACTGTTGGACATCCTGTATTTGAATATAATTTGTGTAATTATTTCTTTTATGAATTCCGAGGATATTATGTTTTTTACAGTAAAAAAATACAATTTTTTAATCTAAAATGACGTCAAAATGGATGTTTAATTATACGTTCTAAATACGTAAAAAAAACGTGTCTGCCAGTTCAATAAAGAAATTATGGTTTTTGAAGTCGATGTAAATTTTGGGGCTCATATATATCAGCCAAAGATCCTTGATATGCACTTCCAACAGCCATGCGTAACTGAAGTTACTCAAAAAGCTCCTTCTGATGTACAGGAAGTTACTGTAATTACTCCAAAAGCCCCTTCTGTTATACAGGCAAACAGTGAAGTAGATAATACAGAAGTAAACAATTAGAACAGTTATTGCCCGTCTAAATTAAAAAGAAAAAGGCACCCAGCTCTGCAAACTCCGAAGAGAAAACCCGAAAAAAAAATATGTCAGCAGCTGGTCAAAAAATGCAATCTTGGGTTGATGCAAAAACTGAGTTAACAAATTTAAAGCCAAAACTAATCCAGGAGGAATTTAATATTAAACAAAAAAGAGAAGCGGATGTACATGAGCAGCAACTACAGTTAAAGAGTCAACAGATGTAACGGTATAACCGTCCTTTTCTTAAAAACAAAACGAACGACGGAGTAAATTACTGAACGTGACACATATCGAGATCACTTTGATGATTTGAAGACAGAACCAAGCTCGCTGTCAAGTCAGTCTTGTGTGAGTGTTTCTCTGGGTAAGTCGACTCCATTTTGATCCTATCAAATTTTGCTATAAAATGTTTATATCGATAATTATTTAAATCATCACGCCTTTAAATTATTATAAAATTATCTTATGAATAAATAAACCCTAGTGGTTACGTGTGCACACTAATATTTTTAAATTTATGATTTAATAACCTAACTTTATCTCGTGATTTTCGCACATGGCCGGTGCTGATTTAAATAATATTTCTGATATCTGATAACTGAATTTTATTCCCATTTTATTGTCGACTTCTCCAGATTACACTCACAACGGATTCGAACTTTCTTAATTGTTGTTTGATTGTAAATTCAACTATTGCGTTGTTAATTTTTTGCTCAGGTTTTGTTGATAAACCATATTTCTTTAATTATTTTTTTTTTGATTATTAAAAGATATCTTTTACGCCAATTTTAGTGTAAGATTACAAAATTTAACTTAGAATTTCTTACATATAGTTTTAACATTTTTTTTATATTTGCTTATTTTATTTTCAATATTGTAAAATCTTGTTTAATTATTATTACTTAATTTCTAAAACTTCTGTATAACATTTAGTAGATTTATTAATAATTATCGAACAGTTGTGTATGTATATGGACCAGTGAAAATTTCTATTTAAAATTTGTCTGTGGACCGATTCTTGTCTTATCATTCTTTTGAGGTACTAAGAAACCGATTGTTCTGGCAAAACCCACACTAAAGCAGTAAATACAGTGCAGTCCTAGGTGACAGGGTTCAATCCGATGGTCTTAGCACCCATTTGGTCCTGATCAGTGGACAATCGAGCAGCTGTATTATAGTTACCTTATTCTAAGGGTATTCGGAACACACGGTCTGTATGACAAAAAGGTTTTCAGGCAAATATATAAAATATTTACTCATTGTACGGTCCAGAGGTAATATATTGATAATTTATTAATAACTTGTACTAACCTTATTGTAATTCTTTGATTTTCATTTGTATCATCATATAAACCTCATTGTAATTTTTTTTTACTATTTAATTTTTTTACTATTTAATTTTTTTATATAATTATTAGGCCTTCAGCCTCCAACAATAATTAATTTTGTAATAAATTTAAATTCAGATTTTTCTCTTTGATTTCCCTACCCATTTATCTCTTGTTAACAAGTAATAATCAACATAAAATTTACTGTGAATTCTCTTATTCATTTTAATATCAAAATATCAGTATTTAAGATCAAAATTAGAAATTTTAAACTAAATCAGTATTATTTTTTTTTGTTTACAATCTTGTTTTTTTTATTTTAAAAAAATCAAAATTGTTGGCGCCCTTGGCAATCCAACACATCTGAGTACTTTTTAAAAAAGGAATAAGTTAAAAAAAACCCAAAAGGGACATTTGAACAACAAAACAAACTATTTCTTTAAAATCTACCCTTACTCACACCTATTGAGCTAGTTGTGCAAAACACTGTCACACTCCTATGAAATTATTTTCAAATCTGTAAGGAGCACGCGACACAGATAAAAATTAATGAATTAATAATTGAAAAATATGAATTAGAAATTCAGAAGGTATCAATGATCTGACAAAAAATATACAAGCGTTTCTGCGAATCTACGATTTTTCAGATTGCATGAAGTTTTTTATCGTTAACTAACATTTGCCAAAACAAAAGTGGGCGAAACTAGAATGCGCGCATAATGCACCCAATCCAGGCACTGACATACCCCCACTCGGGGTAATGTGCTCTGAAAATTTCAAACGAAACATCGGTTTCGTACCTTCGCCGCTAATTGACAATGTCGCCAGAGTTGAGAAATAGTGGGGACGTCCGAAAATATACGTTTATGTACCCGCGCGACTAACTTTGTATCGGGAATGAGTCATAATTAGTTCTCAGTACTATTTCAACGTGCAGACGATTTGTTTATGTTACTTTTGTTGTGTTTATGTTTATAGAGTATTTAGTTGTTTATGTGTTAGTAACGTACTGCTAAGTGAATATTAAATATGAGTAAACGAGTATATAACTTTGCAAATCCAGATGATATCGAGGAATTACATCGTTTGCTTTATAATGACGAATATTTGGATGATACAACTATACCAGAAGACCATTTGGACAAGTCCGAGGAGTCTGAAACAGAAGATTGTATCAAAACGAGAGTAGACTCTGATACTGATCATGTAATTAGCGATAGGGAAACTAAAGAGGAAGTTTTTGAAGAGGAAGAAGCAGATTATTTAGTTGGTAAGTAAATAGAAATTGCTTATATGTTTCCCTATATGATGTTTATTATTTTAGGAAAAGATGGAACAAAATGGAAGAAAATTCCATATAAGGCTACCCACAAAACGATCATAATATCCTTGTAAAATTACCTGGTGTCGTTGACCAAACTGCCAAACATGCTAAAACAGAATTGGAATCTTTTCTTTATAGCGATGAAGTATTAAATATGATAGTGCGTTACACTAACCAAAATATAGATATTGTAAAACAAAATTTTACAGGAGATAGATATTGTTGGAATACAGATCTTATTGAGATAAAGACAGTTTTAGGCTTATTATATCTAGCACTGTTGTTTCGCGGGGGCCATCGAAATTTGCAAGATTTTTGGGTATTAGACGGGCTAGGAATAGATATTTATAGAATGGCTATATCAGAAAAACATTATAGATTTTTTTGTGTAAGACTCATTATTACCTTGGTCAAAATGTAATGATGGACGAAATGTTGCATGGATTTTGTAGCAGATGTGTATTTAGACAATATATACCATCAAAACCTACAAAGTATGATATTAAAATATTTTCTTTATGTGACGCTAAGCTGTATTATACTGGAAATTTATTGCGGTGAACAGCCGGAAGCGCAATTTAGGAAAAGCAACAAATCTGTTGATGTGGTAATGAGATTATCAGAATACATTTTTCAATCTGGACGAAATATTACGGTAGACAACCGGTTCACAAGTTTTGAAGTAGTAAAGAAATTAGAAGCAAAAAAGCTTTCTTATGTGGAAACAGTTCTAAAAAATAAAATATTTCTTCCAAGTCAGTTTGTATCACCGAAGCGACCTGATCAATTCAATTCCATTTTTGGATTTACTAAAGATGAGACACTAGTTTCATACGTCCCTAAATCGAATAAAATGGTTGTACTTCATTTAAGTCTTCACATTGGTTGCAATGAATTGTGTCAGATGAAATTCAGAAAAAGCCAGAGAGCAAACAAAGACAGCAAATATGGGGTAGATGTCGTCGACAAGCTTTGTGTTACATATAACGTTGCAAGATGTACGAAGAGATGGCCAGTGGTAATTTTTTATCATTTATTAAATGTAGCAGGTATAATTTCTTGTGTAATTTTTTTGGCTAATGATAATACATTAACTACTAGGCGAGAATTTTTGAAAACATTGGCTCTTAATGTATTACAGGATGAGTTAAACAGAAGAGCACAAATAAAAGTTTATCAAGATACACAGAGTATGTTGGTAAAATACGCGACACCTACACCTGAGGCATTACCGGATGTATGCCTTTCTGCTGATAATTCTAAGAAAAGAAAAAGGTGCCAACCATGCTATAGAGAAAAGAAGAATTTTCTATTTATTTACTGTTGCGAAATATGTGTTTGGTAAATATGTATGAAATTGCATGCCAAAACAATTTGTATTAAATGCTTCAACCCTGAGGAAGAAAATAATTAGTTATATTTAAAATTATTTTTTTTTTGAAGAATAAATATCATCTCTATCATAAGTTTTAATCTGAAGTAATTTTGGCAAAATAACCATAAACTGTTACGTCCGTATATTCATATAAAAGCATACATTTGTTAGGTGTACGGTTTCGATACAGCGCGACTATGTCAAAAAAACCGGGCGCCTAATGGAAGGTTAAACATTTGCTTGGAGTTCACTGACATTTGCCAGAACAAAAGTGTGCGAAACTGGTATGTTCGCAGAATATACTCAACCCAGGCACCGACGTCCTCCCACTTGGGGTACTGTGCTTTGAAAATTGTAAACGGTTTCGCATCTACGCCGCTATCGTTTCCAAGAAAGCACTTCTTGGTTAAACATTTGCAAAAAGTGTTTTTATCGTCCACTGACATTTGCCAAATGAAATGTGGGGGAAACTAAAATGCGTGCAGAATGTAATCAACCCAGGCACAGACGAACCCCCACTCGAGATACTGTCCCAGGTAGCAGTGTGACGTGTTAAAGGCGTTGAATATTGGTCATTATTTACGTATATGAATGACGTGAAAAACACGTGATAAACAGGGTCATAAGTCACAGACCAATGACGTCTTTTTTTACGTTAAAATTACATTTTTTTTTACGTATAAATCAACATCCATTTTGACGTTATTTTAGATTTAAAAATTGTATTTTTTTACTGTAAAAAACATAATATCCTCGGAATTCATAAAAGAAATAATTACACAAATTATATTCAAATACAGGATGTCCAACAGTAGTTTGACGATTTTTAAACTAAAATAACTTCGAATAAGATACGATAAAAGAGCGGTTTTGTCTAAATGCATTTTTTCCCATTCCCACTATATTTTTCATTAAACACATGCACACGGAGTATCCCATTTAAAAATAAAAATTCGCAGTGATTTCCGCTGTTTAACTGGAAGGACAACTTACTTAAATTCATTTTTAGATTATTAAAGACGATTAGGTAGTCAAAACGGCACTCTTTCGAAGGTATTTCAGTTCAAAAATCTTCACAATATTGCAAGACACCTGTATAATTTATTAGCAAAATGAAAACGCATTCTTATATAAATCTTAATTGATAGTAACATAAAAAATAAACTGAAAATATAATAACATGTTGAGCATTACTGAGAAGCTACAGGGGGGTAGCCACTAAGAATGAACCACCACTAGTCCTCCTCCATCTTCTTCGCCAAAGTCTATCACTTTTTACATTATTATTAGTCCTGTTAAGAGATCGTGTTACGGGCTAAAATTCCCAATTTATTTATAAAAAGGATACTACAAACCTTGTTTTAATAATAATCTCACTATTGTTTACTTTATATTTTATTGACATTTCCTTTCACAGTTAAACATTAATTCTTCTTTTAATTAATTTTTCTTGAATGTGACATTTGATGGATTGAATTCCTTCCTTTCTTTTCTCTTCCTTTTTTGGTGCTAACCTGATTGTAGCATGTGATAATAAAATCAGCCGGTAACGGATTTAAATGCCTAAAAAAGAAATAAATGGTTAAAGTGTTTCTTAAATTGTATGGTAGAATACTGCATATCTTTTAAGGTAGATATATGAAACACTAACCTGTAGGAAATCACTTGTAAGGTCATCCAACATCCTGGGTAAGTTTTTATGTCTAACTTATGCTCGCTTTCTGTAACTCTTCTCTCCAACGTTGTATATATCTTTTGTTACCCTTAGATCAAGAAGGGGGCACAACAAGAACTTAATGATTTGATCGTTCCCAATAAGCGCTACCATTTTGCTGTCTCATCGGTTTTATGTTTGCTCGTTCTATGCTTTTCTGCTTTACCACTGCTTTATGGCTAACTAAAGACAGGATATAATCCATTCAAAGCCGCCTTCCTTCCATTTTTGATCCGGTAAACTATTGATCAGTGATATTGGCGTAGAGAACATCATACTAGTTCTAGAGTCTACTAACTAACAAGTAAGATCTTTTCCATTTACTGAACTGTCTTCAAGTACTGAAAATAAAAGAAGCTAAATTGTCGATAGTGTTTAGTATATTTGATAAACAGCTTATATTCATTATAGATCGTAACTTAGTATCAAATAAATTATTGTAAAACAAGAGCACGAGACCCCTGTTTAACCTAAAAGTAGGGTTAGGATTCTGAGAACGATTTATAACTTAATTAATTTGTATATTATATTAAATAGTAATAATAAATTTACCTGTGAACGATTAGTACGAATTGGCAAAGCATATTTGTAATAAATATTTCACTCGCACACGTGCATCCCATTTTAAAATATTTCATCATATAAATTTGACAGAAAAATATTTTCTAACCTGGGTAACAGGAACATAAGGGTCGTGTTTACTACTCCAGCAGCCGTGGTTAAAAAGTAGTTTGATTATTTTTTTATTTAAATGAAAAGCGTAATTGAATTAAATAATAACTGTAACCACAAAAACACAACACAACAAAATGGCTTGTGTTGCGCCGAAGCTTCGATACAAGCAAGCAAAGGCGGACGCAGGGTTGCCAGACGTCAAACGTCTAGTGTAAAATTATTGGAATATGACCACAAAATTATTAGATTCCAGGATAAACTATCAGAAAAAAATTGATATATTGATTTATTTGAAATTTTTATTTCTATCTAATTAGCTACATTATAGGTTATCATTATCGATTTATCAGTTCGTAAGCAAGATTAAGAAAAATTATGTTAGATATCGATAATTATCAGGCCACTGGCAACACTGGGCCACCGCAAAAACAGTGATTTCTAATAAATTTCAGTAGGAATTTATAAAGTTCTGTTTTCGTTATTGTCTATGTAATAATAATTGTTGGTTATATTTTAGTTTATTTTCTAATATAGTATTCAACACATGGTTAAGGCTATGATTTCGCGCGAAATCTTGCCGAGTAAAAATAACTTTCTGTTTTAATTTTATTGGTAATGTCGGTGTGCACTGACTAGGTATAAACAAATTTCTAAAAAATACGATTTTATATATTTATTCGAAAACTAATACCAAAATTCGACGAATATATTACGTTTTTTTATGACGTCTTAAAAACGTCCACCTAACAACGTTTTTTTCACGTCATGTTTTGGCCCAAATTACGTCAGTTGACGAGAATACACCAATTTTCAACGTCTTTAACACATCACTCTGCTACCTGGGGTGCTCTGACAATTGCGAATGAAACATCGGTTTTGCATCTACGCCACTTCCGTTACAAGAAAAGCACTTTTTGTTTAAAAATTTGCATGGAAGACATGATAAGCTTTCATTTGGCACCTCATTTACACAGTTACTCAGACAATATGTATTTTCACAAAAATCACAAAGCAGATGTAGTTTTTTATCGAATTTTTTATTTTATTTAATACATACACAGCAGATTGTTTCGACAATATTTTCATGTGTGAACAGGTATATATGGTGGTTTAATAGGAAAAAAGCCACTAGTAAACTAGAAGAAGCAGACTGACGTTTATTATCAAGTAGGTATCGACGTACTTTCAGTAAAATCAGATGAATTTTTTAACATTATATGAAGACGACGGCATAATATATGTTTTTGAATCAGTATGAGAGTGACAAGTGTATCATTTTTCAAATAAATGTGAGATATAATATTATTTGACAATTAAACGTTTAGTAATAATTTTATTTTAATAATATTTAATTCGTTTTCAAAACACATTCTCCTCTAGATGTTGGAGGAGTTGCAGATCCCATGGGAACAGTTTCATTGGTTGTACAATAAGAAATATATAAATTTTCCTCCAATATTGTCTGTGAATAAAATTTCCAACTCATACTATGACTGCATGTATCGACCTAAAAATGAAATTATACATTTTATAAAATTGTGCCCGATATGTAACAGATAAAAAACTAT
This sequence comes from Neocrepidodera transversa, assembly GCA_963243735.1. Classification (NCBI taxonomy): domain Eukaryota; kingdom Metazoa; phylum Arthropoda; class Insecta; order Coleoptera; family Chrysomelidae; genus Neocrepidodera; species Neocrepidodera transversa. The sequence goes on along the minus strand of OY725343.1, from coordinate 26,821,735 downwards.
TATATTTACTATTTACCACTATAAGATCGTCTAATAAGCATCCTGGTTGAGGACTTTCTCCTCCATTTGGATAAAAATCAATATGACCTATAGACTTATCTAAACCAAGCCAACCAGCATCTGTATGAATGATGTCGACAAATTCACCATCATTTTTATTTATGTAAACATCAGAAAAAAAAGGACCAGCTGGATCAAGACCTAAAATCAAGTTTTTTTCCTAAATGAGCTTTAATTTTTAATTTTTTTACCTGTAATTCTTCCCACTTTGTATCCTTTATTTATCAACCGTCTTCCTGTAAAACCCATCACATGAGCTCCTAGACTGTGGCCTATTAAATGAGTTTCATTTGGTCTCAGTCCTACGTACGAGAATAAATATTCTAAAAATTTTGCGCAGTAATCAGCTACTGTTCCTGTACCACGAATAGTTATTGGATAGATAATATTACCTACAAAAAATATACAAATTACTTGAAAACAATATATGAAATATAGTCAACATGGAATGAATTCCTCAGAACATAACTGGCTAAAAAATAATTTTTTAAAGACTTTTTGACAAACCTGGACTTAAAGTCTAAAAGAAGCGCCAATGCCAGTGATAAAAAATCTTTAGACTTATATCTTAAAATCTCTTCCATTATTCTACCACCAGCCAGAACGCACAACAACTTTCATTCCAATTCGTCACTATTTAACTTTTTCACAATAGTAAGTAAATGCCATTAGCCTCTGTAAAAAAGTACCCATTACCAGGTCACTATTTAATGATTCCTTATTTAGATGAAGTTCATGATAATATCATGTATTTAGTTTTGCTAATTTTCATATTCGAAGGTCATAGTAGCGAGATGTAATGACTATTATTATTATTTGCACTTTTAAGTAATAGAGTCAGTGTTTGGTATTTTTATTGCATTTTAATATTTATTGGAATTACACTGATTGATTTTGACCTGTTATGTAATATACTACGAGTGATATAAATAATAACTTTTAGTTTTAGTTGATTCATTTTCCATGTTATATTTTATTTGAAAAAAATTATGTTGTATATTAGAACATTATCTGTATATACCAAAGAATAAATTCAACTAAAATAAGTTACTTTTAACGTGCCATTTACGGTAGGAACTACACTTTCAAACCAAATTACTAAGTAGTGGTCCTTGGGTATATTAGAAATATATGTTTAAATAGTGAGAGACAAAATAAAAAAATATACCGGAAGCATATAAAGAACCCAAACATCAATACTCCTTAAACGACTCTTGATGCTTCTTAAGACGGGTCCCCACCAAAGCAACACATGTTGACGACATTGTCGTCAACTTTGTTGCTATTTTCATAAACATTGTCGAAAGATATCACGTCGTCCCCACCTACGAAATATTGTTGATCAACTTTGTTACTATAAAAAAAGAGAAACTCATCATTCATCTAGTGTTTAGCAACATGTGGAACGAGGAGGATCTGGCCATAGTTTAGGCGGCATTCCTTATTATTTCGCGAAATAAACATCGTCGTAGCCACCACCTACGTCGTTTTTGGATACGTCCTAGTCTCCGAAAGAGACATGTATATAGTGGTAGTGACTTGCTAACTGACCTTAATTTAAACGATTTCAGTCCCCTTCGCAATGAATTGAGAAGTAGTTTTAAAAATTTCTTGAGAATGAGTTCAGTTGAGTTTGAAACATTGCTCCAAATGGTTGGCCCCAGGGTTTGTAAAATTTACACAAATTACTGAGGTGCAATTCCTGTTCAAGAGCGACTTGCAATTACTCTTAGGTTTTTAGCTTCTGGAGATTCATTCATCGTACTTTTTGTTTCGGTTTTTATACCATAAATGCTTCGAATCCCAAAGTTCAGGGCGAGACTGATATTTTTCGATGAGCTGTCTTATTATTTCATTATTCCACTCCATACTAAATTAAAAACTAAACAACAACAAAAAACACTGAAAACTCTACGCCTGGCTAAGTATTAATGAATGGCAAAATTGACAAAATACTAAAATATCCGAAAAAAATCAGTAATAAAGTTGATTCGGTGGAGACGCATTTCGGCATGTTTGTAAACATTGTCGAGGAATCTATTTTTCTTTGATGTACCGCTCCTTGAGCGAAAACGAAAACAAAGTCGGCAACTTGAATTTGCGACATAAAAGTCGACGACTTTCCCGAATTTTCGGAAACTTTGTTGCCAACATTTGTCGCCGACAATGTCGCCGACAAATGTTGCTTTGGTGGGGACCATAGATAAATAAAAATAGTGGGGACCCGTCTTTAGGCGATACGTCAGTCAACCTAAACCATTGATATAAATTTATAAGGCACACCTACTATAAAATTACACACAGACATAAAAACATACAGATAAGCCTTTCATCATGCATTTGTCGAAAACTTCCGAACTTACATTAAATACAAAAACGACGGAATTTTGCAAAAATTGTACTGAAGGTAATTATATAATTGTCGCGTTAGAAACATGTCTCTATGAAGGTGAAGGAGATGTAAGTCTATATAACATATTAAGGTCAGATAGAAATTGCGATTTTACGGGTAAATCGAGAGGTGGTGGAGTTTTGATCGTAATAAAGAAAAAACACAAAGTGCTTAGATTTGTACAACATTGCTTTTCATTTGAGATTCTAGTTACAGAAATAAAAATAAATAATAAATTCAGTGCCCATATAATGGACTTTTTTATGGACCATAAGGGAATACTATAATTAAAAAGCTGATATCACACTGGATTTTTTTTTTTAATTTTCTGATTGTTATTTTTTTCATAATCAGGAAAAAAGTGGATGCGTGACGTCACGTTCACTAAAATTAGATATGGCATTGTTGGGCAATATGAAACCTCAATTGGCCGTTCTGAATTGTCACATATGACACTTGTCATTTAATACTTGATTGGCTTTACGAAGAAGAATATTATCAGTGGTTTTTTATCTTCAGCTCTTTTTATAACAAATAGCTCATACGAAATTGGCAGTTAGACCTGCTGCAAACGAATACAAGCATTTATGAAAATATTTTGTTTCCAAATTATTATTCAGTGCGATTGGAAAATACCAGATAGAGAAACGCAAGTTCTCGAAGTTAGATTACAATCTTAATAACTGTGAAAGTGTTTAAAAAGTGCTCTGTGTCGACTTGTCTGAACACCAGTGAAAATTCAAATAAACTATTTTTTATGCACCTAAAGATAAAGGGCGTCGTAAGAAATGGCTCGAAGCAGTGAATAAAACTTTTGTAAAAAGCGGAAATATACAATTTTGTGAAGATCATTTCCAAGTGAGTACATTATAATTATATTTAAGGAATTTTATAATTTTATTTAAGGAACGATCTTAAATTTTACTCAATGCAAGTTTTTTTACTGAAAACATCAATCCAGTCCTTCATTTCAATGCACAATATTTAAAACGTTAAATATTAATTATTGAAAACATGAAAATAAATATTAACCTCAAATATCATAACTGTTACAAATGTCAGTGTCTTTAGAATTTGCGGTGTTGCCCGTTCAGAAACATTGAATGTTTTAAGTAAAGAAAACAGGAGGTAAAATGTTAATTTATTTGAATGAGACGATAAAATGACAAAGATCAATTATATATCAAAGGTGTATATCAAGTATTGAGCTATATTTTGAAGAAGAACATTAATGCGTGTTTCTGAACGTGAATTATGGAAGGGGGTGTTTCCGATGAACGTGACATCATGGGCATATTTTAAAATTCGATATTTTTTCGAAATGAAAAATATATGATGAAACTCTAAGTGAAATCGACATTTCATATGAAACACAATCGACATATATAACTTTTGGAATTTATTTTTCGGAAATGAAAAGATCCATTGGAGTACATATCCCTCCTGACTTTAGTTTGAATCAGTATGTAGAATGCTCTCAATTTATACAAAAATATATTTTTACTAGTAATAACACATACATTTTCGATGATTTAAATTTACCAGAAATCACAGGTACAGATAACATTGATTTTAAAAATGCTAGTTCTAAATTAAATTCTTTGTTGGATTTTCTAGGTTTTAATTCTTTTTTTATATAACAACATAAAAAAATCGGCTGTGTCACCCCAGGACTTTCCCGGCTCGACCGTAGAGAATATGTTATTTATTATTATTATTTTAATTACAAAATACTAAGCATTACATTGATTTCTAGAACACATTAAAAATAGCGAGCTGATGGTGAATTAATATTTCAATGTTGGTAATGGCATAAGCTGCGCATGCGCACGTTATATATCATACTGCTACAATTAGGATCTCCTAAAATCATGTGTGAAAACTATTGGGAATTCGGGAAAAAATTTCATATAATAGTTGTAGGGAATTTTAAATGTGTATTTTTCTCGCCATCTAGCGGCGAAACTATGAGGAATTCGATAAAAGTTAAATATAAAAGTTAAAAAAATTTTGATGCTTTACAACTTTGCACAAGAAAATTTTGCACTAAATACATTGTTTGTCCTCAAAATTAAGAAAAACGAGAAAACATACATGCACATTTTTTACGCGCCCTCTAGTGGCGCAACTATTGGAGATTTTAGAAACAGTTTGAGATAAAAGTTATATAGAGAATTTTATGCTCTAAAACTTTCTGCTATAAAATTTTGCACTAAAGTATATTGTTTGTCCTCAAAATCAAGAAAAACTAGAGAAAACCTACATGCACATTTTTACGCGTCCTCTAGTGGCGAAACTATTGGAAATTCTGGAAAAAGTTTTAAACAAAAGTTATAGAGAATTACATTCTCTAAAATTTTGTACTACAACATTTTGCACTAAAATGTATTATTGGTCCTCAAAATCAAGAAAAACTGTAGAAAACATACATGCACATTTTTTACGCGCCCTCTAGTGGCGCAACTATTGGATATTTTGGAAAAGGCGTAACACAAAAATTGTAGGTAATTTTATGTTCTAAAACTTTGTACTACAATATTTTGCACTAAAATGTATTGTTTGTCCTTAAAATTTAAATAAAGCAAAAAATTGTTACATGTATATTTAACCAATGTCGGTCTTGAGGACCCTCCACTGTACCAATTTAAACCAAAAACTAATGGTCGCATTCTAGGCACACACCGACCCTCCATACCAAATTTCAGCTTGATTGCTCAAACGGTTCGGCAGTTATCGTGGAAGATTACACACAGACACACAGACATACAGACACACAGACACACAGACAGACCATACGCTGGAAATGGTCTCAATCTTCTTGGGGGACCTCAAAATGGATATTTCCATCGATATCTCAAATTTTTTTTTTGCTCGTTCACCTTACTTTCCCTTTGATGGGTCCGGGAAAGTAAAATCTTTAAGGTAAATCAATGGATTTAGTAATTACTTCGAAAGAGAATCGATATAAATGTAAAGTAACTCAAGAACGGTTACCCTTAGTACCAGAGGATCGGCTACATCCATCTCTAGAAATAAAACTTTCATTTAACAAAACCAGTCGGCAATCAATGGTAGGTAAATTAACGGATTTAGATAATAAATATAATTTTAAAAAAGCAAATTTTCAAATGATAACTGAAATGATGAAAAATATATCTTGGACTGAAGTTACAGATCAGTATGATGTAGACATTGCACTTGACTTTTTTTATAAAAAAGTTAATATTATATTTGATGCTACTGTGTCTAAATTCCAAATGTATGAAAATTATAATAAATTTCCTAGATGGTTTACATCAGAAATTAAAAATTTATTGCGGGAAAAGAATAATTACAGAAAGTTGAAAAACGTTTCAGATTATTATAACAATAAATTCATTGAAGCCAGGAGAAAACTTAAATCTCTTGATTAATAAGGAACACAAAAATTACCTGAGACAAACTGTGGAGAATATATCTACGAATATTAATTCTTTCTGGACTTACGTGAATAAACAAAGCAGCACTGCTAGTGTTGTCCAGTCTTTTAATGTTGGAGGTAACAAAATATTAGGAAATGAAACGGCAGAGAAGTTTGCTGAATACTTTGCTTCCGTTTATAGCAGTGATAACTCCGATTATAATCTAAACTTGTCGGATGTTTTTAACAATTACAACGTTCTGAATTATTCCACAGTAACTGAGAATGATTACGATATTGCAATCAAAAAATTAAAACCTAAACGGGTGGCAGGAGTTGATGGTATTCCACGTTATATACTTAGAAGATGTCACGAATGGTTGAAGGTACCTTTATTACATATTTTTAATATCGTACTTAAAAACAGCACATTTCCTACGAAATGGAAATTATCAACATACACACCAATACACAAGTCCGGAAATAAGACAGATATTGAAAATTACAGGGGTGTTTCTATCATGTGTGCTCCTTCCAAAGCTTTAGAACAGGTTTTGTACTTTCACCTTTACAATCACGTCAATGGATTTATGATTGGGCGTTCGGTAAATACCAATTTAATATTATTTACAGAATCGGTAAGTCAAACTTTTGAATAGATACTACAATTAGATATCATTTACACTGATTTCCAGAAAGTGTTTGATAGAGTCAATCACGATATTTTATTAAGGAAATTACAAACGTTTGGATTATCAGATAATTTAATAAAACTTTTTAAAAGCTATTTGCAAAACAGATATTTTTAAGTGAAACATTACGGAAATACTTCAGGTAAATTTCATGCGAATTCGGGAGTTCCTCAAGGATCTAATCTTGTGCCATTATTCATTATTTTATTTATAAACGACCTTTCTGATAATATTCATTATTCCGATTACCTATTATTTGCAGACGATTTTAAAATGTTTAGAAAGATCAAAACCGTTAGAGATTGTGTAATGTTACAAAAAGACATTAACAGTATGTTTAATTGGAGTGTTAAAAATAAATTACTTTTTTATATAAGTAAATGTTGTGTGATGACTATTTCTAGAAAGAAGGAACTAGTAATTTTTGATTATATAATAGGTACAGACATATTAAAGAGATCAAACAAAATTAAAGATGTGGGTGTTATGTACAACAATCAGCTGTCATTCGCCTCACACGTCAACAAATCAGTAACTTATACAAATCGTACATTAGGTTTCATTCATAGGCAAACTGCTTTTTTTTCTAATTTGAAAACGTTACAACACTTTAGTTAGACCTAAATTAGAGTTTGTATCTGTTGTTTAGGGAGAAGAGCCGAAAGTCTACTTAGCATAATTAGAAAAAGTACAAAATACATTTCTTAGATACCTTCATTTCAAAAAGTACCATTCCTGGCCGGATTACATAACAATAAGATCTTCTAGATTACGTAAAAAATTTGAACTATTCTCATTAACATCTAGGCGTATAGTAACAATGATGACATTTTTGTACAAAATAATGAATAGCATCTCAACTTCTAGCAGTTTATTATACGCAATACCATTGAAAGTTCCTTCAAGATTTACAAGGTACCCACTGTTATTCGGAAATTTAAGACCAACAGTTTGGTCCCCTCTTGTAGCCATGTTTAAACTATCAATAGCACCTATGAAATAGATTGGTCAGTATCATTTGTACAATATAGAACAACTATATACGACTACATAAGAAATTTTAGTAAATAAATTTGAAAGAGTTGTATAAATTCTCTCGTTTTTGTCAGTTCTCTCGTCGCTTTTGGTAAGTTATTATTAAAATTTTTTTGTAAAATGTTCCAATGACCATTTTACTTTTTTTTCATATATAATTTTGCAAAATATTTTTTTCTATACTATCCTTGTAACTAGGTTATAAAACCTGTATGGATTTTTAATAAATAAATAAATAAATAAATAAATAAATAACGAAACAACTCATTGTTGATCAAAGACAAGTAATTCTTAAAAAGAAATTACTTTCTGAAGCTAGAAACAACTTCAAAGTAAATCAGAGGAAAAGTTTTGCTTGAATTGCTTAGGAAGGATGATTTCCTTGTAGCTACGACTGCGAATGAACGATTAGGGAATACACACATCGATTTATAAGAACAATTACAAAAAGGCAAAAAAACAACCAAAAGTACTTACATACAAATGAGGATACAAACAATACCATAATAAAGAAATGAAATGCAAACAATAACATATTATTATAATATAATAAACAAGTAAAAATAGGTGCAAAAAATCTATTCAGAACAGTCAAAATTATTTCTCCAACTGTCACCTCTCAAAAATAAAAAAATGTCAAAATTTGAAAATTTAACATTAAATATCTGAAAAAGTGTTCGCGGATACACGTCGGGAAAGTTTTGAGGTGACATAACCGATTTTTTTAATATTTTTTTTTCGATACCTCTAACGCGAAGTAAAATATCGAGAAGTGGCCCTGTTTGTGAAATCAAAGTAGGATGAGTTTAAAGTTCAGATTTCAGTTTATTATCTTAAAAGATGTGGCCCATCAACCTGTATAATTCTGAAAAATTCGAATTAGTAATCCTTTAAATAGCGTAACTATGGGGGTCTGCATTTTAAATATGATTATATAGTCAATTTTATTTAAAAAATTATTAATTCTAACAGGTCATCCATATCTCAAATGTGGTCAAATTATTCAGTAGAAATAAAACTCCAAGACATGTACTATAATATAATTAAACAGTATTATTTTATAAAACATACATCAAATCCATTATAGACTATGGCTCAGTTTTTTACTCCCAAGCCGCGAAAACACACCTTTAGAAGCTGGATTGTACAGTAACAAAATGTTTAAGAATATCGATAGGAGCCTTGAAAAGTACTCAAAACACAAATTTGTATGTGGAATGTACAGAAATGCCGTTAGAATTCAGAAGACAATTCTTGTGTGAAAAATGCTTATGTAAAACACTTTCTAAAGATAGTACACTAACAAAAAAGTTAAATAAATTGTTTACTGTGGATTTAACCAGCCCTTTTTGGCAAAAGAAAAAATGTTTAGAAACGGTTAAAGCCTATGAGAAATACCTAGAATATAAAGATTATTTATATCATTCTGATGTATATTAGTAGATTCTGTAACAAGGTTAGAATGAAAAATTCGACACGAGTGGAAAATTCCGAACGCGAGCGAAAGCGAGTGTGAGGAACCACGAGTGTCGAATTTTTTCATTCTGACCGAGTAACAGACTATATTTTCTCCACGATCAAAAAGTATAAATCAAAATTAAATTAAATCTGAACACAAGTTATTTGTTGACATATTTGTATTACATTGTATTAATATTTATAGTGCTGTGGTACACTTACCGATATTAAAATCTGGTGCATTGGTGTTTTTTCATAATTTGCAATTTCAGATATTATTAAATTCTATATCTACTTCACTTGATTTTTCACTCATTATTTTGTTTAAATTAAAACTTGTTTGAAAATAATTATTACCGTCGCCATTTTATATCTGACAGTGACACTTTTGAAATCCATGGCAATCGATATTGTTTAATTCGATTACAGAAAATCCATTCTTTACCTTGATAAAGAATGAAAATACATGCAAAATGCATAAGAGGCAAGTATTATAGAATAAATATTCAGACTCTAGAGGGTGAATGTTTACATTCTATTATTAAAAATGATTTCAGAATTCATACATTCAGTAATGGTCGTGGAGAAAATAATTTCTTGACTGATGTATACGAATAACCACAATGTAATGTTCAATTCTAATTCATACGAGATTACTCGCAATAAAGCAGATATATCTGAAAAATTTGCAAACCATTATCGTATATTTACCGATGCCTCAAAAACAAAAGATGAAGCAGGTTGTGCTCTATGGGATCCATTTAAAAAAGTACATTGTTCAATAAAAGTAAACAACAAATTCTCCATCTACTCAGCTGAACAGATAGGAATTTTAGAAACCCTAAATTACATTTCAGGTAGGTGATCGAACCGGTTAGCCAGACAACACCGGTTGTTGGACATTTTTCTCTTTAAACCTTTAAAATAGTGTAAAGTTCGAAAACTTTGCGTATAATAGAACTCATATTTGCTTTGATTACACTATTCCCCCCTCTTCTCAATCAAATTCAGTTGCTTCTGATCGTGAAAGAAGAAGATGAACCATTTTAAAATAGACACCGTTTAGCGACCGCGTCTGTGCATGTTCAATAGTGTAAAAGTTGTAGTGATATCCCTAGAAGAAAATAGTAAGTAGCTGATCAATAAATGGTTTCAAACTATTAGATATGCTTTATATGATTAATAACCTATTAAAGTAACACTTTTATGCATGAATTTCCTTATTTAAAAACATTTTGTCCGTTAAAATTAGATGTCTGGGTAACTGGTACACCAAATGTTGATGTATCCCTTTTTCGGACGCGATGTCCGAAAACTGGTACTAGATAGAGAAAATTCATTGGTATTTTTCTATTAAATAAATCCGAGATATTGCTGCAATTTTTTATTTGTTTCGTCAAGCTTGTATGTGGATGGTAACTATCAGTTTTCAGACACCTTTTTCAGTCTGAAGTAAAAGATATTTTATGCTTCCTTCTTGGTGTCCGAATAACCGGTATTTTCGGACTAATATAGAAATATATATAATTTTAATATTTCTTCTTAAATAATTTTATAATTTTATTTCAAAAATTGTTATTTAATAAATTATTTCCAGATGCCGAATGAAAAAAAAGGTGTACGCAAGACGCCATTAAAGGCAAAAAATAGACAATTTTACACCTATTCAACCCAAACAATTGAAGAGGCTATCCAAACTATCCAAGGATCTGGAATTAGTCTTAGGGAAGCAAGCAATCGTTTTGGTATCACACGGGCTACTCTGCATGATAAATTAACCGGAAAATCTGCAGCCGTAAAAAAGAAAACTGGTCCACCACCAATTTTAACTGTTGATGGTGAAAAAAGAATTGCCGATTGGGCCATCAATTTAGCCAAATGCGGCTTTCCTATCACTAAAACAGAGTTAATAGATGCTGTGACTAAAATTGCTACTGACACTGGCAAAATTAATGACTTTCCCAATGGAGGACCAGGGATAAAATGGTATAAGGGATTCCTTAAACGACATCAGATATCACTTAGACAGGCCGAAGGGATAAACAAAGCCCGAGCAGTAATTACCGAAGAACTATTGCGGGCATGGTTTAAGGATTTAGAACATTTTTTAAAAGAAAATGGATATGATGTGTTGAAAGATCTTACAAGAATTTATAATGGAGATGAGGAAAATCAGGAAAAGTACTTGGCCCAAAAGGGTGGAAGAGTTTTTATACAATTCAGTCTGGTAAAGAAAAGGAAAACATTACAGTCCTGATTGTTTTTAACGCATCAGGACAAGTTTGTCCTCCTCTTGTAGTTTTTCCTTACATAAGACCACCTCGGGCGTTAATTGAAAACGTTCCTGACAGTTGGGTTGTAGGAAAATCTGACTCGGGTTGGATGAAGAGCGATGTATTTTATGAATACATTTCAAATGGGTTTAATTCTTGGCTCATTGAAAATGAAATCAAACGTCCTATTATCTTATTTATAGATGGCCGTAAGTCTCATATGAGCTTACCATTAAGCGATTTTTGTGATAAAAATGAAATAATATTATATGCCTTACCCGCTAACACAACACACATAATCCAACCGGCAGATGTTAGTGTAATTAAACCTATGAAACAAGAATAAAAAAACACTTGCAGAAATTGGCAAAAACGTCCAGAAAATATTAATCAAACAATAACAAAAATGAACTTTTGCAAGGTTTTTCAAGAAACATTAGGAAATACAGAAATGGGTACATTATAAAGGGTTTTAATAAGTGCGGGTTATATCCTTTAAATCCAGACAATGTAGACTACACAAAATGTGTTAAAATTTTTTTGGAAAGTCAGCTAAAACAAACAACACCAGAAAATCCTTTAACAGATGAAGATTACTCTTTGGCCGAAAAGGTTATAAGATCAATTAGCAGCCAATTAGAAATAAAGTACGGGATAGACTATCAAACAGTTTTAGAAGAAATTCAGATAACTAAATCAGGAACTCCAACCGCTGACGCTGGCGTTTCAACAGAAGAGGTCGATTCCGAGAATTTTCCAAACACATTTCAAGTCGAGGTAGGCAGTATTGTTCCCATGAATTTATTGACATTATTACCTGTAGGAATAATTCAAGTCAGAGAAAACTCGTTACAGGACAATAGCAATTCAATATTTTTAAATGATGAGATTGATAATATTGACAACAACGTTCCTGAAACAGATACCCAGGGAAGTATATATATATCGAGCAAATAATAAAAGTGACTAATACCAAATATGTCGAAAAAACAAATGAGCACAGTGAGGCTAAAGATAGTTTGATGATGCAAAAAAAGACTAATGATGACAATAATATTGAAGATGAAGTAACCAATAAGCAAAGTACGGCTAAAGATAGTTTAAAAATACAAGACTGATCACAACAATACTGACGTCGAGGAAACAAATAAGCAAGGTAGACTGAAAATAATTTAATAGTACAGAAGAAGACTGATGACAATAATACGGAAGACAAAGAAACAAATAAACAAAGTAAAGATGAAGATAGTTTAATAGTACAGAACAAGACTGATGACAATAATACTGAAGACGAAGAAATAATTAAGCAAAGTAAGGCTAAAGATAGTTTATTAGTAGATAAGAAGACTGATGACGAAAGATCTGAAGACGAAGAAATAATTAGGCAGATTACTCTGCCTACGGAAGATAATTTAACAGTACAAGAGAAGACTGATGACAATAATACTAAAGACGAAAAAACAAAAGAGGTTGCAGATAGTTTAATAGTACATAGTATTGATAAAAATAATACTGAAAATGTGATAATAAACAGTGATAAACAAGTAGATGATTCAGGAACGAGCGCAGAAATAGAGAAAAATGAGGCAGAGCATAAGGAAGCAGCAAAAACCGGGGCAGATAATAATATAGATCCGTTTCAGAAACACCTGACCTATCCTGAAGAAAAATTGAAGAGTAAGACTACATCGCGCATCAAAGAAAAATTGCTTAGCGCAATATCTTCGGCAGCTTGGAGAACTTATTATATACAAAAAGCTAAGATTGAACAGGTACAGGCTAGAAAAAAGAAAAGAGAAGAAATGAAGAATCAAAAACAATCAGAAATAGGGAAAAAATGAAGAGAAAAAATACTAAAATTGAAGAAATTATAAATATTGAAGAGAAAGAAAATGGCAAAGAAGAGGTTTTTTGTACACTTTGTGAGGAAGAACTTATAAGTGACACGGAAGAAGATAAAGACAAAAATAATGGCTGTGATTTATGCCCCAGATGGTACCACCTTAAATGCACCGGTATGGCAGAACTTAGCTTTATTGAAGCGGCTCAAAACGACTACATTTGTGATATGTGCAAATAAAAATGTTAAGTTACCTTACTAAAAGTTTATTTATGTGTACTACATTTTGTTTGAAGTTTTTTAAAAATCTAATACAATGCATTTTGTTTTAAGTTTTATACTTTCATTATAGGTACCTAGGTACTTTGAGTGCTAACCTAACAATTTTTGTTCAACGTTTTTTTATTAATTTTATATGTATTTTGCGGTTATAAGTAAAATATAAAACTTTTTATACAAAATTTTGATTTTTATTTTTTTTTCTTAATAAATATTAATATTAATATTATTATTATTATTATTATTATTATTATTATTATTATTATTATTATTATTATTATTATTATTATTATTATTATTATTATTATTATTATTATTATTCTTATTATTATTAACGATGAAAATATATGACGTCCGAAAATCGGTTCCTTTCGGACACCTATCCGAAAATAGGTTAATTAGTGTCTGATAATTTGTTCGGTGTGTCTGAGAACCGGTAAAAGGCACATAATTTTAATTTTTCTTATCTGATTTTATTAAATATTGAATTATCTCAATAAATTTTTTTTTCGTTGTTCCTAACACTTCAAGGAATCCATCTATTTACCTGTAAGTAGAATTCTTAACAAAATGATTTTATTACAAACATTTTCCCGCGAAAAATCGCTTAAGTGTCCGACAATTGGTTCGATCATAACTTCCTACGATAACTTTATTATACTGTCGGATAGCTTCAATAAAGTTCAATAAAAAAAATATCACAATTAGATGCAAACAGTAATTTAAGATAGATATTAAAAATTATCAACAAATACAAAAACTTTATCTATCCATTGTGGTATAATCAATAATGAAATAGTGGATAGACTGGCAAAAAATTCAGTAAACAGTAGCAACGTTCCATATTTTAAATGCACCCCAGAGGATATAACCATTTTCCTAAAAAACCAAATAACACAACGATGGCAAATCAGTTATAATAATTCATGTAAAGGCATTTTCTATAAAAATATGCAACCTAAAATCATGATCAACCCCTGGTTTAAAGATAAATCATTAGCAAAGGAAATAACACATAATATTTGTAGAACACGATTTAATCACGCTCTGGTTCCATCACATTTATTGGAAATAAATTTATCAAACTCAACATTGTGCGAATGTGGCGAAGAAGAAACGGTCGAACATATGATATTAGGCTGTAACGCAAACACAAACAAAAATAAAATTTTTATTGGTAAAATATACAAATACCAGGAATTAAAAAAACCTTTCAACTTAATACAAATCATTTCGAGTATCAATTCATATGTTTATCGGACCCTGTCCTCAAAATCCGCAGTCAATAAAACCAATTCCCCCCCCCCTCCTCCCCGAATTAAACAGTAGTTTAGGGGGCAACTAGTTTCGGCTTATGAGCCATCAACAGGCCATATTATGTATTTCAAAAGAATTATAACTAATTGAACAACGTTTAAACATTTATATATTATTTAAATGGGAAGGGTTGGGAGTGGGAGAGTAGGCATATGAAATTTTGACGAACGAAAAATTTTTTTTAATTAAACTAATGTTAAAAGACAGGGAATAAACGGTTCTCTTATATAGTGCTTCCATACCTAAAAGAACCGTTAATTGCCTGTCTTTTAGACAACAATATTAATTTAATTTAAAAAAATTTTTCGTTCGTCGAAAGTTCATGTGCCTGCTCTTCCACCCCCAA
Organism: Neocrepidodera transversa; assembly: GCA_963243735.1. NCBI lineage: Eukaryota > Metazoa > Arthropoda > Insecta > Coleoptera > Chrysomelidae > Neocrepidodera > Neocrepidodera transversa. The sequence continues at coordinate 26,806,643 of OY725343.1, read as the reverse complement.
CCCCTCCCCATAAATAATATGTAAATGTTTAAACATTGTTTAATTAATTATAATTCTTTTGAAATACATGATATGGCCTGATGATGGCTCACAAGCCGAAACTAGTTCCCCCCTAAACCACTGTTTAAATATATTGTGGTACATGTCTTGGAGTTTTATTTTTACTAAAAATTATTAATGAGCTAGAAGCGTAAAAAAGTAGGGAGTGGTGCGGTTTTTTTCAGGCGTTATATCAAGAAAAAGACTGAAAAAGAAATAGTAAAATAATAATAATGCTGAACAATTGCATTATTGGTTCGCAAAAAACCCCCAGCTCCCTTTCACTCTAGAAATCCAAACCTCCATCTCCCTCCTCACCGCTATCCTTATGAATGTCATTCCCCATAGCTGCGAGCTAAGTCCTTAAGGTCCAGATCCCCAAACTCCATTGACGAAGAAATACTTTTGTATCTTACAGGATTATTTTACTAATACGTCTATATATTTTTTTAATATATTTCTCTTTTAAAGGTATTGGTTCTGCTCTGGTATTTGGTATGGTTCATAAAAGCAAAATATGGAGGAACAGCACGTCCTTGATATGACTATGGTCCAAGATATACGAGGTGTAATAATAAAAAACTAAGTTTAACTAATTAAACCCATGTTTGAATCCATTTAATTAAAGAAAGATCCATTGTATTTTAAATTAACCTGATGTATTCGGGTAAGTGATGAACTTGATTAAAATTAAAGTTTCCTTCCTGCGCTAGATATAACCAATTATGTTAAATAAAGCTAGTTTGTCATTTGGAAATTCTAGAAAGCCAGTTAGCAATATGAGATTTATATATGCCAGTTGCTTAGTACAACGGGAGATACTTTATCAACCCCCCTTTGAGGGAATCCCTTACGGTATGGGCTCCATCTGACTCATCAACAGTGAGGTTCTCAATTCAATGCAACGACGCCTGGTTCACTACCTTTACGGTGGGTTGATAGCGCGGTATGTATATAACAACGATCTTTCGATGTTCTAGATCAGTTCCCTTTAGAGACCCGTGTAGACACCTGGTTCTGTGACTCTTCCTGTTAAACGAAGGTTCTCTAAGTCTAGACATGTCTGATGTATGGTATTTCCTCTGCTTTTTGAAGAAAAGAGCCGCTCTCTTACTTCTTTTATATTAGCAGTCTCTCTTCCAGCAGTTGGGACAACATGGTAATACCGGTCTTGTAAGATCCGCAACTTGGTCTCTTGCAAGATATGAGCTGTAGGGATATCGACTGCATTCGTATCAGCTTTTACTGGTATATTATTGACACCTGACGTCCAAAGTAATTGTTAAAATCACTTTAACTTTTGAAACTCTGCTACGCCACTGTTTAGTTCCCTTTTTTCTCAACCACGGCTCCCGCCAAGGTCAGCACCGTGACAACCCTCTCTTCCACTTCAACCGTCGAGCAGTTAACATGTAAATTAATATAGTGCTTCGTTATCTACCTGTGTATGGTTTTAATCCTAAAATATAATGTCTAATGTGTGGAATTTAAGGTAACAGATCTTTTCCATTTTATTACAAATATGCAAAGACCACGGGTCTATTTAATAATTAATCAATCATATGGATCATCGTGCATGAGAGCGGTGTTGCCAAACTTAATAGAACAATTTAGAATTCCTTAGGACACGGTCCAGGATATACCAAGGGAGAGCTCCTCTTATGGACACCCTTTTTTCTGTAATTATATCTTTTTTATATGCGATGTTGTAAAATGTATTGTGCTATATTCGGAAATATTTATGTCTTGTTCTTACTTTCATTTAAATGTACTGTATCAAACATTACCTATTTAATTGTTGTCGTTTACTAGTAGAATTTAGTTGTCATCAGTTAATCTCTGGTCTGACTCCCTCGTTTCACTAAGCTGGGTGAAACGTAACTCGAGTGAGTTTTCTGTTTTTGTGTCCCGACGTGTATCTGCTATTCAACATAATAGTCGAGATTTCACGTGGAGACACATACGCTCCAAATTCAATCCCGCAGATATGCTTTCTAGAGCTAATTTCTCGAAGGATGTTAGGAACTTTTGGTTACATGGTCCAGAGATGTTATGTAACTCGAGCAATTTTGATTCCCTTGATACTTTTTCTCCTATTGAACTTTTACCTGAATTAAAGAAAGTCTCTATGGTTTCTGTAACTGCCCCGCACAATAGTTTAAAGGAACTATTTTCCGAATATCCTAAATTCAATAAATTACAAAGAATATTAGGGTATATTCACAGATTTGTAAATAATATACAAAGAAAAAATTGTAAAGACACTGGCCCTTTATCTATTTTTGAACTCCAACGTTCGCATGATTTTATTATCAAACAAACTCAAGTTGAGCATTTCCAAAAGGAGCGGAACCTCCTTTTAGCACAAAAACCAATACTTGACAAATCTCTTTTGCCGCTAAATATTTTTATTGATAGTGAACAAATTTTACGAGTAGGAGGCAGATTGCAAAATTCTGATTGTAACTACGATAAAAAATTCCCTATTCTTCTCCCTTGCAATGACCAATTAGTAGTCCGTCTCATAGAAAGAGAACACGTTAGACTAGGTCATAGTGGTCCCCAAAATGTTTTGGGAAATATTAGACAACGTTATTGGCCCCTAGGCGGAATTCGCCTAATTAAGCGAATTCTATCAAAATGCATTACTTGTTATAGGTTTAATGCCCAATTTTCTTCTCAAATTATATCACCTCTTTTTTCCTTTTATTTTTTTACAGTAGTGTAGGAATTTCTTTCCCCTCCCCCCAGTATGTTAAAATCACTTTAACTTTTGAAACTCTGCTACGCCACTGTTTAGTTCCCTTTTTTCTCAACCACGGCTCCCGCCAAGGTCAGCACCGTGACAACCCTCTCTTCCACTTCAACCATCGAGCAGTTAACATGTAAATTAATATAGTGCTTCGTTATCTACCTGTGTATGGTTTTAATCCTAAAATATAATGTCTAATGTGTGGAATTTAAGGTAACAGATCTTTTCCATTTTATTACAAATATGCAAAGACCACGGGTCTATTTAATAATTAATCAATCATATGGATCATCGTGCATGAGAGCGGTGTTGCCAAACTTAATAGAACAATTTAGAATTCCTTAGGACACGGTCCAGGATATACCAAGGGAGAGCTCCTCTTATGGACACCCTTTTTTCTGTAATTATATCTTTTTTATATGCGCTGTTGTAAAATGTATTGTGCTATATTCGGAAATATTTATGTCTTGTTCTTACTTTCATTTAAATGTACTGTATCAAACATTACCTATTTAATTGTTGTCGTTTACTAGTAGAATTTAGTTGTTGTTTACTAGTAGATGAATTTCTGTTTAATTGTTGTTGTTTACTATTAGCTAAACTTCTATTGTTGTCGTTTACTATTAGATAAACATTGTTTAATTATTGTAAATTTATGTGTTAACCTTTTACGTTTAAAGCTTGCTGATTAAATCTTATCAGAAAGCAGGACGATATGTTTTATTGTCCCACGTCCCCTAAACGTGTAATAATTATAGGGTGGTCCTTCGATATCTTTATTCGACCACGCGATAGCTTATGTGTGATTTTTTGAACCAAACTTCTATTACTACAAGTCCACAAATCTACTAAATACATTCACTCTGATTCACACAGTAATGAACATTGTTAACAGTGTTTATAGCATTTAACAGGAAGTACGTAAATAAAGTGAATAGCCTAAATATCAGTCACCTTGTAAGGGAAATTACAGTTTATTTATTTTTCGTTACTGTAATTTTATATGTAAATAAACAAATATGTGGAATTTAAAGCTTTTATTCATGATCCTTCTTCTTTGATAGTGCGTGGTATCCAAATATTAAAACTATATAACATAATATGGGGCCACTTTATAAAATCACTAGACGGTAAAAATGTGCCAAAATGAAAGTTTAGAATCCTGAAAATTCTTCATTTTTCTAAAAATGACTCGACCTGAGGTTGGAACGTCACAGTATGTTGCCGGAAATATTATGATACCTCATAATAGGAACGTACTTCAAATTTGGTGCCTCTTCTCTACCCCAAAAATCAAAAACTAAATATAAATATGACCTTCTTAATACAGTGCTCTAACGTTCTCGTTTTCGAATACCAAGATCGTCTGTTCAAACACGGTGGCTGTAATCTTTTTATTTAACACTTTTTAGTTTTTCCTTTCGTGGGTTGAAGAACGTACCCTGTGGATTGTCCACATCGTACTCGAAAGACTTCGCCTACGGCATCGTGCTCAAACTTTGTCCTTGTGCGATATGACCATCATTGCATAAACTACTATTATTAGTTTTTTTTTTTATTTTGTATGGAAAATATTTTCCTTGTTTTTTTGAATTTTTGTTTAATGTGATCATTGATCATGTTAAAAATTTTACATACCTGCAATTTCTCCCCAATCGACAATAATTATATTGCAATCTGTTTTATTTAAATAATTGTTTTTAATAGTAATACATTGATTTGATGTACCAGATGATATGAATCCATGGGTAATGAGTTTTGTTGGTTTTGTAATATCGTATTTGGATAATGTGTATTCTGCAAGGTTTACTCCATTTTTGATTTGTCTAAAAAATATTTACAGAAAATATTTTGATAATAAAAATTAGTAAATTTTTTACCTGCTAAATAATGTAAACGTAATATCGCTTCTATAAAAATTAAATTTTTGAGACTTTTGAATTTGAATTCCTACAATCAAACCTTCTGGTTTTTTAAAATAATTAATTTCAGCTAATTTTAATTCTTTTTCTTTTTTTAAAAAATCTTGTAATTCTTTCCATATTGTTTTATTAGATTTTAACTGTAAATATACTAATTTATCTGTGTCATTTTTTACTACCCACAAATTATCTTCCATTCCCCGATATTTTTGTTTTGGGTGAGTTGCAAATTTGTACCCAGAATAAATTTTATGTTTGCAGCTCACGTTTACTAAAAATAAAACAAAAATATGGATTAAACGGTATGAAGATACTTTAATAAATTCAGTTTTATAAAAATAATTAAAAATTTTATTTTAATAGAAAAAAGCTTTAAATAATCCTAAAACAAAATTTTATTTAAGGGAGCTGCAGCAGATTATTTTTATGTTAAAGTAGAAATATGGTATCAATAAATTTTTACGTAAAGTTTTCTCCATTTTTACACAACTAAAAGAGAACAAACTTTTGGAATAAAATTACTTTAATTCATTTAACAAAAAAAATTTCAACAGAAATTTTTTATTGATTAATTTTGTACTACAATTGTACATTATAAAATAAACTTACCTGTGAACAACACTACAAAAAGAAATACAATCTTGAACATGATTCAATAAATTCTATTATTCAAACATTCAGGTAGGTATTTTTCAAAAAAAAATAAATGAAAAAAGCTGTGTGTAATAAGTATTTATAATTAATGGTCTGAAATATTTGAAAAATTATTTGAAATATTTATATAAAAAACAGATTCTGTATTATTTAAAACCTATTAGTATTAATAATTCCTCTTGGCAATTAGCAAAATTATTCAAAATGGCTCTAACTACGACACTTTATCTGTCTTTATGTTAATTCAAAGTGAAGGCTGAAAAAATATTTTGTTAGAAAATAATGTAGTTTATTTTTTTATTCACATCGTTTAATTTTTTTCTATTCCATCTATTTAACACGTTTTGGTACTTAAGTTTCCTCAATTGTCGTTTTATTATTGTTCCTGTATTCTGTTTATTTTTATTTTCGTTAACCAGCGCTTACCACATATTTTCTTTAAAATTTGTCATAAACATTTTTTAAGAAGAAAAAGAAAAATATGATTTTCCTATGGTTTCCATTTTTATCTGTGAAACTAGAATACATCTAGTATTTTAACTAAAAATCAATTAATTGGCACAAAATACTTTGTGTGATAGTATACATATTAAACACCAAGGTCGAGAAGTAATTTTCTCATCCGAGCATTTTCGGAATAATCATAATAAAGAAACATTCCTGTTTGAACACTAAGAAAAACTTGCCAAGATGTAACGTAACAAGTGCTGACCTATCACCGAAGCGCTAGAGAATTGCTTTATTAGTGACCCGTGCATCATTTTTTCAAAAGTTTCGAAAAATAATAAGGATCATTTGTTGTGAATTTGTAACAGTCAAGAATTATTCTGTTACTTTTTGAATCTTCAGGATCATTTTTTCTTAATTCTAATTATTTTTAAGAGTCAACAATTATTTTCTGATCAATTCTGGATTCTGGATCATTTTTTGTTAATTCTGATTATTTTTGACAGTCAATAATTATTTTGTTATCGTTTTTGGAATTCAAGGATCATTTTTACAACTCAAGAATTATTCTAATCATTTTTGAATCTTCAGGATCATTTTTTGTTAATTCTAATTATTTTTAAGAGTCAACAATTTTTCTTATCATTTTTTAATCTTCAGGATAATTTTTTGCTAATTCTAATTATTTTTATGACTCAACAATTTTTTTCTGATCTTTCTTGTTAATTCTGATTCTTTTTAAAGGATTTATTTTATGTTTGTTTTTAGACTTCAAGGGTCATTTTTGTTAATTTTTAACACTCAACACAAGCGTTCGCGGATCAAGCAAAATGAATATAAATAATCCGAAAGAACGGATTAGAGCCAGTTGAATTTTGTATGTGTTATTTAAAATAATATATTTTGTTAGTCGTGTTTCATATAAATTAGAAGTCGTGTGACTTAAATAAATTAGTTATAATTCAATGGAGTGTTTAAATTCGAACGAACCGAAAGTACAAAAATATTATACCTAAGTTATTATTTAAAAGAATTTTGTTTATAAATTGTAGTAATGACTTTGTCAGGATCAATTATCAGGTACCTGTTTTTGATATAATCATTTTTTACCTACCTATAATTTGTGGCAGAATTCACCCATAAATAATCCCCTACTTAATCCGTTCGATGTTTCCCAATAATAATAATAATACTCGCCCTAAATTTCACCCCCTTACGAGTGAACCCCATAAAGAAAATGTCTTTTGCGGGGAAGGGACGGCTGTTATTATTATTTGCCGTTACATTATATCTTCAAGGAAAATGTATGAAGACATAATATTGTTTCACTATATTTCAACTAAAAGCATTTTGTTTATTGTTTTATTTATTTAATAATTTATTTTTTGTTTATAAGTCTATTTGTTTTTTTTTCTGAAGTTTTTGTATTTTAGAAGTAAATATTTTTGTGATAAATTGTTTTTGTAAGGTCTCTTAAAAAATATTGAAACTTATTATAAATTTGTAAAATACTGCTGCAAAACCATGGTTCTCATTTGTTGTCTTACTTGCCAGTTGTTATTTCTATGTGGAATATCATTACCATCATCATTGTCATCATCGGAATCTATAACTACTTCAAGAATATCATCTTTATAACGCCGTGATATGTTGTGTAAAACGGTGCAACTATAAATTATTTTTCCTGCTTTACATCTAAAAGACATCTAAATATTGACTTAAAAAGTCCGTTTACTTTTTCTTCAATATTCCTGGTCCATATAATGAAACGTTCCTACCCTTGGTCACTGAATCTCTTATTAATTTCCATTTTTAATTACTATTTTTCCTATATTTTTCTATTTCCGTAGAATTATTTTACTTATAAATTCTAATTTTATTTTTCCCTCTATAAAATTTACGCTTCAAATATTTCTCTTAAAATTCGTAAAAGACTCAAAATAGCTAAAAAGTTGTCCTCTGGAATGCAGTTATCTACGATAACATAAACAAATTGGTGATTACGAGTCGCAATAGGGTAGATTCTCACTACGCAGTTACAATGCCTACGTCACGAAATGAGATAATTTCTGGGTATAAAAAGGGCATAAAATGAGAAATAAAATGAGTCTAAAAATTTTTACCATCGCCTAAACTATCTAACAGTACCTACGCTTCGCTTCGAGAAAGAATAAATAAAAAACCAGCCAGAGAGAAAAAAAAATAGTTCCTTTAAAAATACCCATCGACGAAAACAACAATTATTTTGTAGACCTGTGTTTACCGCCAACTTCGACCCCGTAATAATTATTTGCAGGCCTTTGCCTATATATAGAAAATAACTGCCCATAAAACCAAAGAGAAAATAAGTAAAGAAAAATAATCCAAAATTCTTTACAAAATGAAAATATCTATCTAAATAAAATGTCTCAAAAACACCCCCAATTCAAAATCCGGGGAAGAAAATTCATATTTAATTTGCGTCCGGACAAGTAAACCATTTGTTTAATTGACCGTTCACAACGGCGCGCCGTTGTGTGTGCGGAAGGGTTAAGTCAGGAGTCTCATTTACCAATTACAACAATACACAATACATTACACAGAAAATCTTGTGTTTTTATGAGTTGGTCAAGATTGTTACTATGTCTATTAAGGTACGGTCCCTTTTAAACAAAAAAAGAATTAATTATTTTGGGACGGTAGGAGGCAATGTGATCTCCCCTCCCCGTGAAATTTTCCCAATGAGGGATGTCGCAGACGGCAATAGACCCGCGGGCATTCCATCTTCCTACCTGAATGATTAGGACATTATTGACCATAGTAAATACACGTGATTTCAAATCACTCAATTAAAAAGGTTATAAAATAGAAACAAACAGAAATATAAAAATAATTACACAAACACAAAATACAAATTGGTAAAATGTGACAAAGGTCTTCTCTTTCGTCCACCCAGTGGCGGGTCTCTGTGAGGGGTCCTCACATACAAATAGAGTAAAGAGTAAATAATGTTTCAAGGTTTTGATTTTTGTAATTGTCATAAAAGGTTGAAATTACGGAATATACGATTTAAAGGTTTTTCATTGTTTTATTTTTTTTACTTGCAGCAAACTTTACTATAACGAATAAAAATACAGCACAACTGGGTCCTTTAACAATACTAGACGATCAGGTATATTTTATGATAAATTTGAGTATAAAAGTTTCTTACCGAAATGGCCATCGGTTTGTTACTTTGTACTCGCCTTTTTCATGAGATAAATGGCCAGGGGGGTAGGAGGTCACAATAAAATGATAATTATAATTACTCTCTGGGGTATCTTCTTCTGGATGTTACTCTTAGGATTTCAGATTTTAAAGCAAATAAAATTATCTGTCATATGTTAAAGTATTTTTTAAATCAACCAGATCCAGTTAACCTAAGTCCGTTTAAAAAACTTAAACACTTTGTAGTCTCCGAAGCTCTATCAAAATAGGACGATATTTGCACCTAAGAATTATACAATAAATTATTGTTACAAAATGCACAATTACTCCCAATTCAAATTAAAAATGTATCCTTAAATTATGAATGGATAAGTATTTATGAGTATATAGGAAAAAAATGTATATACTCTGTTTGGAGAGCAGAATAATATTTAGTAATAAATGATGTGTACCATACAAACTATAAGTTAAATATACATAATTTGGCCAACACAGATTTATGTAATAAATGTAAAAATGTTAATACTTTATGGCATAGAATTAAATATTGTTCTGCAACTTAATGTTGGAATCGAATCAAAATTATTATAGAAAAAAAATTTCAACTAGATATTGATGAGGCTGACTGTGTTCTCTCCTTACTGTCTTACCAAATCAGAAATAAACAGGTAATGTGGTACATTTCTGGAATTATATATTTTGTATTAAAAAAGGGGATCTGAAATGGAATTGTTAGATATCTTAAAGACAGATAGATTGTACAAAATAAAAAACGGTATTATAGAAAATTATAGTAATTATAGTAACAAAATATTCTTATTAAAACAAAAAGAAAAAAAACCATTTCCATATATATTGATATGAAAATTTAAAATAGAATGACACCAGGTCATTTCAGATGTCATATCTATGATGATTAGTCCTGGTTGACCAGAAATCTGGCAATTTAAAAAAAATTTTAATCAAGTAAGAGAAAAAAAAAAGATAATTATTATGAGTTTTGTCAATTTTGAAAATAATTTGGAAATTGTCAAAAGAAAAGATTTTATAGAAAAAGTTAAGATAATATTGAATATTGTATTAAATGTTTGAATAAAAATAAAAAAAATTATGTACAAGGTGAGCCTATTTTTCAAAATGGACAAATAAAGAAATAATTTTATAAAGAAATACAAAGTTTCATACTGGAAGGTTAATAAGAAGGTAGAAAAGATAACGACAAGTGAGACAGATAGAAATAGCAAGAAAAAGTTCAGACAGGGACAGATATTCGATAACAGAAGATTTAAATTATATTATCAGAAGGTGAAATATGGGGCTATAAGGCTATGAGGCAATAATTAGGTTATTGTCATAAGTTTACTTTATAAATAATATTTGGAAAAAAATGGTTTGTTTGAATACATTTTTACATAAAGAAGGGAAACATATTAAACATTTATTATTAGATCTATTAAATATCTTGAGTCTTGGAAAAAATATAAAATTAAGAGAAATTCAGACATCATTTCAAAAGACTAAAGCCGGGCGCAAAATAAGACGCAGGTGACACAGCACAGCGCAAGGCAGCGCACAGGAAAAACTGCTTTACCTACCCAGTTCTGTGTCAGCGTTTATTCAGTCAAGCGATATGATGGGCGAAAATTTAATAAATTTAAGTTTTGACTCAGATTCCGATGACGAATTTGATGAACTTCCATTATATTCGCCAACTAAACGTAAAAAATTGGGAACATGTAATTTTATAAAAAAAAAGAGTTCATGGTGAATTCAGTTTGTTGTTGGAATTTTCTGGCTAATATGACTTTAGGATATCAGCACTTTTATCCATACACTGTGACGCTAGCGGAAAGATGCACAGCGTAGCTCTGGCCTTCCCTACCTCTTAATATGCGCTAGTACGTTCTAAGTAATAGAAAAATGTGCAGCGCTGCCCTGAGCTGTGTTGTGTTGTGCTACCTGCGTGTTCAATTAACCTGTTTCAGCTGAAGATTTAAAAAAAGTAATAGATTACAGAAAAATGTACTGCGCTGCGCTGTGCTATGCTGCCTGTATGTTGAATTTGCGCCCGGTCTAAAGAAGCAAGGATAGTAGTAGCTACAGAAGAACGCCCGTCAAACTACAGAGGATGCTTAAAGGTTCCGAGAGCACCTCAATGGACTTAAACAACAACAAGAGAACCCTTAAGTTTGACTACCCCAGGAATGACCTACAGTAAAGCCACAAAAGGACCACATAAACAAACAACGAACATCCAAGCGATTATGTTTCAATTCCAACAAATGCAACAGTAAATGTTCACGGATTCATGGAGGAAATCACTAAAATATAAGGAGGTAGCCAAAACTGACTTTCATAACAATTATCAAGCATCAGACTCTTGGACAACATATAGACACCGTTTCTTAAGAATTCAAATTTTTCTGCAAGAGGGAAATACGAATTATTATTAAGCGAGGAGAGCCACAAAGTCGTCACTGCGAGAGTGAACATTTGAAATTGCCTCACAAGAACCGTAGTGGAACAAACGAAAATTATCACAGAACAATTATTTATTATTTGTTTTGTGTCTTGGCTGACGCCCCGTCGGATGTGAAAAGGGGTGGATGGAATGAAATTCTTTATTTCGACTTTTATTGTAAAATAAAAGTAGAAGTTCGGAGTCTCGGTTCTGATACTGCGACGACGACGAAGTATACCTGTTATTATTATTACTTATTAGAGAGTTATTGCACGACACCAAATTTTTATACCGTATGCCTTATACCTTAGCACTATTTGGCTTAGTGCATGCATATAAATATGAGTTATTGCAAGGATCTTTTCCGTAAACGCTATGTTAGGTTAGGCGCTAGACTTGTCCTGTATCAAATATTTTCGTTTGTGTCACGTTGGCTACGTTTTTTGTTAAAAAGTTAAAAGTAACTCGAGTTTTTAGATTATTTTATTTTTTTTTGCGAGACATGGATGAAATTTTAGATGTGCTGATTATTGGTGAACATATGAAGATGTGGAACAAATCCTTTTAATTGCATCAAACCTTGTTAATCCGTTTTTAAATATACCTGAATTTTAAATGGTTAGGTTAAATGTTAGTTATTAACCATAAAACATTTTATTTATCAGCAAAACACATCGACAGAACAAAAAATTCCCATAACGTATAAGGTTTAACGTTTAACCTTATCCCTAAGAAATAGTGCATGACCTTATACCTTATAAAAAATTGTTTAGGTCTGCGCATGCTTAGATGTCACCGTAAGGTATACGGTATATTTCAGATGCCGTGCAATAACTCTCTATTATTTAAAAACAGGTAAGACGTGATTTAAGAAGAGAACTAAAAAGAAGCCGAACTAACAGAATAAAGTTCCTGTTTAGTAACATCCATCTTAAGAGGCGACAATACCATGTGCTATCTTGCCCGAAATTGTTTTTGGATGGGCGCCGCGTTAGGGAAGCTGCGATTTTCATTAATCCATTCTGAATTTAATTCTTGGGAGCACGTCTGTGGCACTTTTTAATTTTTTTTTAGTAAAAGCGATACGACCATCAACTTTTTTCTCCAAATAATTTTGAAAAAAGTAGCACAGATTCGCTCTTCTAATAAATATTTTAAATATCATGAAAAAACCGCATATTTATAGTTGCTATATTAGGCGAGATCTGGTCTAAAAACGCAAAATTATGTTTTATGTCGCTCTAACCTCTTCTGCACAGAAAGAAGAAGTAGAGGGTAGGATTGCTTAACATTAACTGGAAAATACTAAAAAAGTAATTTTTACACATAATTTATTTGAATACAAGCACATTTTCATGGCAAGCACATTTTAAATGGTAACAACGCAAGACATGTGGCGTACAGGCCTCTTAACTAATATTCGATTGTTAACGAATGCTAATTCTTCGATAAGTATAAATACTGCTTGGCAGAAATTCAACAAGAATTTTATCTCTATAGCTGAATTTTTATTGCTGCAAATGCGGTAAGAAAAATTTCTTTCCTAACAAATTATTATTGATATTAATTACAAAAATAAAAAGATGTAAATTTATGATTTAATATTACATGGAAACTAAACAATTTGTAAAATGTTGACATTTTACAGCAATTTTTCAAATATAAGTGATTGACGTTAATGATAAAATGCAATAAAATTTACAGAAAAAATAATCGTAGGAAATTGAATTTATATCTCAAAATAATTTCTGACAAAAGAGAATAAGAAATATGACTTTATGCACCCTACTAAATCATTAACAGATCTTTAAAAAAATAGTACACAACCTCATAATATATATTCTTAATCTTCAACTTTTTATAGACAAAATTTGGAACATAATTATTGTATAATGTATTTTTTAACTATTAAATTATAGGTGTAATCTCTACATTTCTATCTGATATAATAATTACATCATATTTTTCACATATGGATACACAACATTGTGGAGAAATAGTGCTTGGAGGTACAAATTTGTGGTAAGTAGCAAATCTACACCCATATCTAAGAATAGGATTGCCATCAAGTTACAAAGAAGGAATATCCTTCTTAGGTTAAAACTTCTTTTACTAATTTTTTGTTCTTTCAATAATAAATAGCATATTGAGTTAAAAGCATACTGAATAAATTTGGATAAAATAAATTATTGGAAATTTGTTAAAAATAATGTATTAAATATTAATAATCTGAGTTTTTTAAATGTATAATTAAAGAATCTGATTTAAAATAGTTCTTTTATTGGTACAATATTTTACTTATTTAAAGAACGCTCCCTTGTTTAAATCTTTACCTGTTTTAAAGTTACCATGGCAACATCAACAAACCGAGAAACGTTGAAGTATAAATGTCAACATTATAATTATTAATCTGACAGGATCATCTTGTAAAGTCAAATAAAATATTATTAATAATTGTTTTAAAACCTTTATTCAAATATTTAAATGAATGTGAAAAATACAGTTAGTATTGTTTGAAATATTAAAACTTCGGTATTTTAATATTGAACTCATTTTTAAGCAATATAAAACAACTGTAGTGCCAAAAATTAATCTCAATTTTTGGATTTCTCATTTCGATGACAAATAATGACAACGAACGGTATAGTGATGTCACATCACGAATTCAACCATCTTACAATAGTTCTTATTTCCAATTTTTTTGTAGTAGTAATACTAGTAATTATAATTTCAAAGGGTACCAATAAAAAAAAAGGCTAAATTACACGTGGATAACTGGTCTTTAAAACACTTGCTCTTTTTCGAGCTCTCCGGCTGCGCTGTCTTGCTCGAAAAATCGCGCGTATTTTCAAGACCTTTATATCCACTTATACTTCAATATACTAATATGTAGGCCGCGAAATATCATTTTTTGTCAACCGTTCGGGAAGTACCCACTTCCCGGACGCTTTTCTATGAGAAAGTAGCCTTTTTCAGGCCTAGTCCGGGGAGTACGTACGTACTTCCCGGACTAGACCGGTAAAAATCACATCGTTGTTGTCATTGTAAATATGAACATCTATGGTTTAGATAAATGCAGTTGATCATTACCAAAGCAGCTAAATAACGACTGACAGTTATTGGATATGAAATTAGTTGACATTTTAATTTTTGAAAGTTTGCATCGTTTTTGGTCGCAATTATCGCAATTTACTAATATAATAAAGAAACGTTTCTCATTTATTTGTTATTCTACATGGTTGCCGAAAAAATAGTGTACGCGACACGCCCGAAAACAGTATTTTCCGAACTTGTTATGTAAATTATAGTTTAGCTTACCGCAAGAAAAATAACGCCGAAATCGCTTGCGGCCGAGCCAGGGTAAGCTTTAGGTTGGCAAAAAGTTTCGCGGCCATGGTATATACCCTATTTTTCGTGCAATCGTTAAATTTATTAAATTAGATAATTGCAAATAAATACATTATTGCTTTGAAATTAACAGCAAGGGGCTATATTCACAGGTCGGAATTTTATCACAATGGCATATAAAACACGTTGCCAAGTCTAATCATTCTAGTTACGTTCATTTGACTATCTCCTTTCGTTTGATAAACGTTTAAGTCGTATTTGTGTGATGTCCTGTGTTAAAATCACCTTTTTCATTTGCTAAAGTTTCAAAGTTATTTAAAATGATTGTGGGATTTTATAAATCAGATTCTACTAATCTTCCACGAATAGATGTACATACAGAAAATAAGAAAAAAAAATAACAGCTTATAAATCAGAGTATAAATAATTACATAACAGGGATGGTAAGCAAATTAACAAAAGAAATACAGTAATCCTGAAATTGGTGAAAAAACTCGAGAAGATGATTTTCCATCAGTGACTGCTGCCCATATATTCTCATATTTGGTCCTAACATATAAAGTTTACAAGAGTTTATCAGCATATAAATATTTATCTCCTGATTTTTGAGAGATAATTCCCTTCTGGTTAGTGTTTAAAATGCGTGTTTTATAGTTCTTTAGTTTCTAATAAACAATATTTTTATGTCCACTGTCACTTGATTAAATATCAATAAGACACCCAAAGTAGTTAGTCACACAACTATTCTAAATTAATATGTCTGTTTTAAGCTCCAATCGTGTGATGTGTTAAAATAAACTGTTCTTTTCACGTTAACTACATGAAAGACGTAGATTTGTGATTCTACCAGCGGCCATCTTGAATTTCATCTAACAGCATCTTGGATAAGTCTATTAGCAGATTGAATTGGATATAAATAAGTTAGGTTACGTTAACTGTCACGTCTGGCAATGTTATTGTTAGTTATGTTGTAGAAAGACGATAAAGATGTTCAAATATATTTTAGTGGGATAGAAGAAAATAAGAATATAATTTCGTGTTATAAGAGTACCGCCGGAATAGACTGATAATCCTACAGCATAGCAGCAGATTAAACAATCTTATTGGTGTTACGTCACTTACCATTTTTACCACACTTTTTTAAATTTCAATATTTTTTGTCTGCTTTATTTGGGACTTAAACAAAGTGACTTTTTCATTAAAGCGTTTATCGTATACTAAAGTCCTGAATTTTATCTCAGTTTATGACTGATGCCCATTCAATTTAGTTGTCAAAGTCACAGCTTCTATAGAAATTATCATATTTGAATACATGGTTGAAGTATATCAGGTTAGACATTGCGCAGGATATATGACGTCACCTGGTGCCCATCAAAAATTTTTAATGTGTCATTATATGTAGTTATTGTCTTTTTTGACATATTTTTATTTAATTTCACCTATAAACTGATTAAAAATATATTGCGTTGTGTTTGGTGTAAAAGTAATGCTCTCTCTAAAAGCAGTACAATGTTTTTTCGATTTCCGAAGTGCCCCATGTTTAATATTTTTAGACTTTATTTTAAATAATATAAAAAATGTTCTGTAAGATGTATTGTGTAATAGCTTTAAGTAGTCACGTATCATAGATAAATAAAAATAGAGATATCATTGTTTACAAAATTCTGGACGCCAACAACACCTCACAGTCTAAACCACCGAGAGGTATAGAGTCACAATGATCATTCATTGTTGCCAAAACTTATTTTTAAATTTCAGTATTTACTGAAGTGTATTTCAATGAAGGATCAGAAAGACTCTTTAAGTCGCTTAAATGATTGTTTTAAATCGATGTTTTTGGAGTTCATTAGTGATTTATAGACTTACGTTAGATAAATATGGTTAAACAGGCCAAGTGAGCAAAAACATTGGACTATTTAAATCAAGTTTTATCGATTCACTAGTAAGTTTATTTAAGGTTATATTTCTGAACCATGGGCGTCCGTACATGTTTTTGAGAAAAAAACCACTACAACCACAAATTTTTCAAGAATCTATTACAAGGTAAAATTTATCAAAATAAGTATATACACATGTACATAATTTTATAATATATTTATGAATAAAATCAATTTTTTTAAGAAATGCTTCCCTTATTTTATGGTTCCTTCTCGATAGTCTGCAGTGTCGAAGATATTATAATGAATTTTCATTAATTAAATGCCTACACAGTTAAACAGCATAACTGTTGTTTTTAAGGTTTTACATGTCCTCTAGGTTTAGGTAATTCTGTTAATAGTTAAAGCAAATTTTACTGTTTAATGCAAAAGTTTCTTTCTTTTAACTGTTAGCTATAATTAGTATTTTGATAATTTTTTAATAAATTTGTATTTTTTCCATTTTATTATTAATTTTTAAGTAATTTCCCTTTCATTCTACTTACCAAGAGATTAGTTTTTCATGGTCTGCAATTTTAAGTATTAATTTTCGCCATATCGAAGAAATTTACCCTTTACCGTTATGCCTATGTATATACTTTTAAAAGTGACGTTATACTCACTCCCAAACATCCCCACTCCTACTTACTCCTTTCCTCTCACCTCACCTGGCCATGTTTAATGTTGGCGTGTAAACAAATAGTAAATTATGAATGAGTCGTTGGGGATGTGTCACGTATTCATTTATTAGTTAGCATTTTATTCGATAATAACAATAAAGCACTGCACAACTTATGAAAAATTTTATAACATTTATTTTACATAGAGTTTGTTTAACCATTATTTGTCGTTGCGTCATACATTACCCATCTCGATCTCTCCATCATGAAATGGATGAGACGGAATTATGACGTCATTGACGTATTTCCTAACTAATTCAGATTATTTATCACTTTTGACAGTGAAGTTGTCATATTTTGATTTGTTGAGTATTTTTGATTATTTTCGCCTTTTTCAATAAATTGTTCATTGTCAAAATGCCTTCCCGGTATAATGAGAAAGAGCAAACTTAAATTTTGAAGTTGATTAATTACTTTTCAAGAGAAAGAGATGCTGGAAAACTGCTTTTACCATTAAATGCAGTCTACAACGTAAGTATATAGCTGTATTATGCAAAATTAAGCATTTATTGATTTGATTTTAACAAATATTATAGCATGTTGCTGATGCTCTAGACATATCTATTAGAACCGTTCAAAAAACAGTTACTAGTGGAATAGAAACTGATAAAGACTACAAAATCAAAGTGGGAAAAAGAAAAATACATTGATGCATCCCATTTTCTTCCTGTTATCATAGATCTGAATAATCGGACTTTCAGAGTGATGATGAAGATGATTTTGTCAGTGATGAAGCTAAGATTTTGCATTTGATATCATTACATGCTATTTTAGTTTACGTTTCTTATCCGTTCTTTCGTTCCTTTTTCCTATTTGTATTGGGAGTTTTTTCAGAAATAAATTTATTTATACATGTGTTTTTATTTTCATTTTTTAGGAATACTTACGAAAGTATTTCTCACAATGACACAGACAATAATTACTATACAATTTTTAAAAATATGAATATAGTTATATCCCCAAACTAGAAATTTGAAACAAATCAGTTAAAAAAAAGGAGGTTTCAAGTTAAAAAAAAATTAATAAATTATGTAACCGATAAAGCAAAATACAATTTTCGGCATTACCAATTTATTAATACAAACACACCTTAACATGGGTCATTGAAAACAATCCTTAACATATGACATTAGTTACATTTTAATTTTGAGGTTATGTGTAAAATGACATTCAAATAATATACAGTCGGGCTAACGAATGATTACCCCTGCGTCATCAATAATATTCAAACGAAATTAGTCGAAAAGTTTTAATCAAAACAAAAACTGTCTTGTGTTGGTATTTTGCACTTTAATTATTAATAAAAAAGCGTGTTAATAGCAGCTACACAAGGTGGTTATAAAAATATTTAGGGTTCAAGAACATTATCGATACCCTGTCATGTAGCAATTCAATAAAGAATGTGTTATTATTACTATTTTTATTATTTAAAATATATAAAGCTTTTCATATAATTTGTCATAATATTTGAATACAAAGAAAAATATATTTTTTACATGTACAACTTAAAAAATACAAATTATTCTTAATCGTCACTTTCAGAATCCGATTGGTCACCTACGTTTATAATTATTTGTTCAACATCTGTGTCACTTAAATGTTGCTCTTGCTCGTACCATTTTTCAATGAGTTTGTCAGTATATCTCACACATTTAGCCCACACTTCAGCGTTACACTTTTCTTATGCTTCGTGCCACATATTTAGAACGTTTTCATCACTATATCCATCTCTGCCAATATATTTGTTATAGTATGTCTTTCATCAGCCCAAATTAACTCGAAAGCATTAAACTCACAATGATAAGGAGGTAATCTTAATACTTCATGGCCATGTTCTCGTAGCAATTCATCAATTATATATATATTTTCTTTTCGATTCATTTTTGCACATTGCAGTAATTCTGGTCATTTAAATTTTTCATTAAAATTAATATTATTATCTTTAAGCCAAGATATTATTTCACCTTTTTTTGTAAAAGTCGAGGGTTGTTTATTTTGTATTTCGCTGTGGTACGGTGCATTGTCCATTACTATTAAAAATGGCTCCTCTAAATTGGGAATTAACTGTGTAGTAATTCATTTGCTAAAAATCGCACTGTTCATTTCTTGGTGATAATCTATAGTTAAAGATTTTGAACAAAACAGTAAATTTGCTCCTTGAACAAATCCTTTCGATGAACCAGCATGAACAATAATAAATCGTTTACAATCATAACGTTGTGGTTTACGAACGCTTTTGACATTATTATCTTGCCAAAACATTGTTTTGTTTCCTTTAGAATAAATAAAAAATTATTTCCTTTGCATAAATATTTTCACGGTTTTCCATATATTTACGAAAAAAACATGCTCTTTGTGATGCAATATTAGTTCTTTCAACTAAGGCTCTTCGATTATCATCCTTTTTAAATTTAAAACCCAGTTCCTTTAATAGGATGCTTAAAGATGATTTTGAAGTAGAAACTATTTCTTTATTCCTTGGTTCATTATTTAAACTTTTGAGAGTAACATGTTTTTCTAAAAAAAAAGTGATTTAGTTTTATATGTGTTTAATATTAAGTGAGTTTACTAACTTTCCTCATATAATGTATTTCGTACTGCCATTTTATTTCCTTCAGGTAAATCTGTAATCTTCAGTTTCAAACGAGGCCTATTTTTTCCAGGGAAGATAAAATGGGATTATTCTCTTTCCTTTTCCTAATAGCATACACTGTTTTTCTTGATATTTTAAGTGCAGCTGCTACTCGCTAAAATACATTTAAAGAGTTAGATTTTTCTTATTTTATAAGTTAAATATTTTTTATTTACCTCTTGAACAGATGACAGTGGTTCTAAAGGTCCTTCATTCCATTTTTCCATTTCAAAGTACCCGCATAAGTTTAAGACAAACTGCTGCGCTTGTGTCTTTAAAGTTTTTCCAGGCATATTCTAAAAATAAGCAACGATAAAAACATTTTGCAATACCAGTTTTACCGTATTATTATTCAGCGTGCTTAGGTTTTGATATTAATCTTTCATCTAATTCGTTTTAAAACGACTCGTAACCGTAAGGTTAGTCATAATGTCCAAATGTAAGGTTAATGTGTTCATTGATAAAAAATATACTTACTTTAAACTGAAATATAACAATAAACTAAATTAGCCCTTAAAAGAACTGTGTTTTATTGGGAAATATGACTTAAAAACGATAAAAAGACACAAAAACTCAGAAATAAAAGTACAATAACAACTAAGAATGACAGCATTGACAGCTACTAAATTAGTCAAAGAAAAGCTATAAATATTACAGCATGAAGTAATAAATAACGTCATCTTATGTTTCTGTCTCACTTTATTGTATGAAGTTAATCTAAAGCAAATTCCAACGACGTACTTCTTAGATGGCATAGACAATACTTTATAGTTTATCCTTTTCTGTCTTATGTAAAAGAACTTTGATAGGATATAAGACGGATATCTTTGATATCGTCGTGTATCCGTGACGCACGGGTAATCATTCGCTGGCCCAACAATACGACAAACGTAAAACAGCAGAATACGTCACCGATTATGACGTAACGGCAAAGGATGGTTAAACAAACTTTACCAACTTGTATGACTGTAAATCTAAGTAATACTCGTATTTACATTTGCCATATTCGTTCTTTGAGTGTAAATTAAGCACTAGGTATATTAAAGCCTAAGTAACATAAACCTGCAATAACAATATGCATCAAAAAGTTCCACTGATAATACAGGGTGTTCCATTTTGAAAGTGACATACGATAACTGCAGATAGGGAACACCTAGGCGATCTCAAAAACCCCATACTTAATGGGTCTAACTACATTAGGGTTTTTCATCTATTTTGTCAATTTCTTGCATGGTTCATAACTTTCTAACCACACTGTATATTTTCATGATATTTGGCGGGCATATTTGTTTAAAGTGTCCAATCGATCAATAAATTTAAAATAAAAAAAATATTATAAAATATTCCGACCCAAAAACAACACCCTGTATATCAGATTTTTCTAAAATAGATTCTGTATTTGCACAGAGCACGAAAAACTGAATTTAGTGATATACTTTGCATTTTCGGCAAAATGTTTTTTTCTTGTAAAATTTTGAGTTGGAAATCACATTAAAAAAAAATTTGTTTCAATTTTGTGCCATCACAATTCACACCATTTCAGAATTCCAACTCTGTATTTTCTACTTTAATTAATGTTTACAAATTTTTTAAATTAGGTTAAGATTTTGTTGTATATTTATTTATTAAAGTTTTAAATAGGGCTCTAGAAATAATATTATTGTTCTCAAATTCTCGTGCACTTTGCAATTCGTCTCGACATAATTTATGTCATTAATAATCAAAGACTAAAACCCTCAAGCTACGTCTCGACGAATCCAAAACACTCGAAATTTAGATCCAATAATAATAGTCGACTATTTATCAACGTCTCGTATAATATTACCCTTTAAAAAATCTGATGTGGCCAGCACATGACCTCTCGCCGTTTTTGAATCAAAAATTTACAGGTTAACACAAAAAAAGTATAAAAAAAATAACTTTTTTATACATTTGGCAACAATGGCAAAAGTTTTGAAAATTTTAATGATACGAGAATAAACTATACTGTATACAGAATATATGTGTAAAACTTTATTGCCGTTTTGTATAGTAATGACGTCATCACTCATAGCAACTGCCTCTTCCGGTTGTCCGATTGGCACCAAAATCTAGTCAGATCTAATCTAGGGTATCAGAATCCTGTATGCAAAATTTCAAATTTTTGAATTTAGTAGTTTTTGAGTTATCGTTACTACAACATCCATCCTAACACACACACACACACACACATACACGCTTAATAATAATTGTGGAGACCGTGCATGGAGCGTAATTGTGGTGTCAACTAAAATATTGAAAGATGTAAATAGATATTTGAAAAATAAAAATTTGAATTTGATTCATTTAGTTTTACACTCCAAAATAAAAAAGATATTAAAATTTTTTTATTGTGGCTACCGTCGTCATAAATATAGAAATTCCTTTCTTTTACACTCGATTACCAGTATTATTATTTTACCGACCATTTATCCACGTACACCATTATTATTAATGCATAATATTTTACACACGTATGCCATTAATATTAAATTATAGTATTTTACACATGTATGCCATTATTATTAATGTATAAATACTTTACCCATGTATGCCTGTATTATCAATTTTTAAATATTTTACACAGTTATGTTTTATTATTATTATTGTATATTTACATATAGTTATTTCTCAGAATATCAGTCAGATTTGATTTTAAATATATATATTTTTAATTGTTTAAAATTATTTTTTTCTTTGAAACTTGAAAGTCAATTAAATTTACTGGCTAAGTTTGATTAATTTTATATGCGGTTAATGCGACTTTTAATGTAATTTAATCAATATCAATATATAAAAATTTTACACACTTAAGAGTTTTTCAATAAGTACTAATAGGAAATTACGGAAATAAAACACAAATTCATTCATTATTAAATTTTAAAGTTGCGGTTAATTAAAGAGTTACATGATCGCTGATTTTAAGAGAAAAAAATGTAAAATATTCACCAAAAATTACAACTTATACACTTTGAAAATATTTGGTTTTTAAGCAGTATATTCTATTAAAGGTCACAGGAAACGATTTTCCAAATTTCAAGAGTGAACATTTTATAAATAAAATGGCCGATTTCCGGTTCTTCCAAAAATTCTACTAAATTTCATTTTTTAATGGGCAACCCTGTATATTTTGTTTTTTGAATCTCCGGTTCAAATTAAACATGACAACTTGTAGCTATGGACACTTCTACGATGGCGTGACTATTATGAAAGTGGGCTGTGCGAACAAATAAATGGCATAGCGTGGGGTTTGTGAACAAGTTAATGGATCCATCACTTCTTTTGTAAAAAATGTCTTTTGGTCAATTTTTCTTATTTTGTCCATCTGAACGTTATGATTAAATGTCTCCATGGACTCAACTCAATCCTGCTACCAGTTTAAGAGATATTGGTGGTCAAAGTTGGATAATTGTGTATATAGGTCATTTTGTTTTAATTTCAATTTCTTGAATTAAAAAAAAAATTTATCAGAGTATATTGAATTTGTTTTGTCATAAAATTGGTATTTAAAAAAGTAAGTTAATTGTATACAGGGTGTTGAAAATTTCAATGTACACTATTGGAATTTCGTTAACCGTTAGATACAAAGTTGGTTAAATAGGATAAAAGTTGCACAGTATCAAGGCAAATTGACTGGATTTTGAAAAATTTTAGTATCAGGTAGGTTTCCGAGATATTTGCTTAAAATGAAAATTGACGATTTTCGTTTTATTTAATTATCACGTTTATTTTGTATCCAACCATACCAAAATACAATCAAAACCGTTTAAGAACAAAGTGCTTTTCACCGAAAGTAAAATAAACGGCACACTGCTTTTTTTTAAAGATATGCATTATACTTCCAATATTAATACGACTAAGTACTAATTTTACTAATTTTAAGTAAAACAAAACGCTTTTGTAAACCGTCTCTGATTTTATTAATTTTAAAACGTCACGAAAGTCTTAAAAATATGCGACTTTTGTCTCATTTAAACGACCTCGTACCTGTCTCTTTGTTGTAATTATAGATTTGTGTAGGTATACATTTTTGTGATTAAATTGTGCTTTTTCCTAGATGCTATCTTTAAAAAAAAGCCAAGTTATTCAAGACGGCTTAAAAATATTCTAGAATAAAATGAACAGGACCGTACTTACAAAATTTCCCAAAGTACAGTCCATTGCCGAAATTTAATAAAAAAAATTAAGTGTAATACATGGTTGGGTAGAGAAAAAAATGGATATTTCAATAAAATAAAAAGGACAGGTCCGTATTTAAAAAAAAATTAAAAGGTATTTGGTCTTCAACAAAAAAGATTCATAAAGTTTTCTTTCAAATTTAAAAATCAAGGTGATAATTAAATAAAACTAAAATCGTCAATTTTGGATTTTATCTAATATCTCGGAAACCGGACCTGATATTAAAATTTTTCAAAATCCAGTAAATTTGTTTTGGTAATATGCAACTTTTTTCCCATTTAACCAACTTTGTATCTATAACGGTTAACAAAATCCCAATAGTGTATTTCTATAGCCTGAGTTTTGATAAATTCCTAATAACCTTAAAACAAACGGCCAGATTTATTAAAAAAAAGTATACCGGGTCATTCAGGAGGTCGGGCCAAGTTCATATCTTCAGAGCAAATAAACGGATTATTTTAAAATTTTGGTTGGTCAGTTTAGATTTAATTTAGAATTAAGTGACATAAAAATCCAAAATGGCGGACTTCCGGATTCTTTGAAATTGGCGTAAAACTGAATTTTTACATATTTGGATTCTACAAGTCGACTTACGTATTATTCATATTGAATTGGAAATTTGGAACGTTCGGTTTTCAACAATGTTGAATAATATCGATACCACTAACCAAAACTAGTTGATCAACTCCTGATGATGCTAACATAGTTAGCGAAACGTACGTAGAGTGTTTTAAAAATATTTGAAACACCCTGTAGACATATAAAAAATAATGCTTCTCAAACACAATATCTTTTACATCAAATTATAATAGTCAATGCGTTACTATTTTTAATTACAAGTTTGTTACAACTACTGTTAAAGCATCGTATTTTAGGCGATTTTGAACAAAAAATAGATTTGGAAAGCCAGTTTTCGGTCTGTCGGTAAGTTTTTAAAACTAACTTAATGCAGTTTTTCTTTGAATAATGACCTGTAAAGCATATAATTTTTTTATAAAATCTGACGGAGAATATAAACTCAGCACTAAATCATTTTATGACATGTAATCTGAGAACCATTTGAAACAGGGATTAATAATCCGACATGTAAACTGAGAACCAAATAAAAACAGGTAAAAATTACGAAATTTCCCAAAATTAGAAATTTCTTGAAATTATTATAACATTTTAATAGTATAAAGGGTTTTTAGGCTTACCTTATGTTTGCAAACATAATGAATTTAGTATATTACGAAAAATTACGAAATTTCCCAATATTTCAAATTTCTTGAATTTATTTTATGTCAATGGGTATAAACAGAGTATTTAGAATATAAAAATGAGTGAATTTGAAATGATAACAAGTCAGCGCGGCTGCAAATTATTACTTTTAAATTGGTATACATATTCAAAAAAAAAAGTTATGAAAAGTGATGAAACATTTTTTACTTGCACAAATAGTAAATGCAGTGCGAAGATTTTAGAAGCACTACCTATACATTTTTTATCATTGTACACGAAATATTTTTTCTTGAATTTTATTATTTTTTAAATAACTCTGTATAAGTAATATGCTGTGGTGATAAAAATGAAAAAATAAATAAATGGTCAGTCTTTTTCTTAAATAAATCTGAATTTTGGTCCTCAGATTACATGCACCCAAATCTGACCGTTTGTTTTACAGTTATTCGGAATTTATCAAAACTCAGGTTTAATGGTTATAGTAATTTTAAATATAAATTAACTCCACTGACTTTTTGTTAAACCCTGCATAATTAATATATATTTTTAAATATCTAATTTATGACTTAATTCTTCCATAAATAAATCCAATATACTATACGACGAAGACGAAACTAAATTTTTAGTTTTACACTGACTTATAGGCAAAAGGTTGAAACCAAAGACAAAGAGTGAATCAGTTTCCTAGGGATGAAGCGATGTTGCCGCCTTTAAATTAAAATAAATAGTACAAAAGCTATATGTAATATATGCAGTTTTTCTCACTCGCAATTAATGTACTTTCTTGTAATACTTATTTCAGACACATATTTTTTATTTATTATGGTTTATTTATTTAATAAAGAAAATTTTTGTAATATTTTAAATACCTAAGGTCAGACCGACTCTAGGTATCTTCAATTCAATCGTTTACAGGGCTGCAGCATATGACAACACTGCTTAAATTATCAAATGCTCGTAAACTATGAAGGCCTTACTACTGGTTATAAACCATTTTAAAACCGAGCAATGGGATTTTTAAGTCGAAATGTTTAATTTACCTGCTCCTTTGGGCTTATGGTCAGTCTTTTTCTTAAATAAAACCAGACTTTAAAAAATATATTTTTTTTGCTATAAAACCTTAGATATTTTTAATCACAGGAATAAAAATTTAATATAAGAGAAAATAAATAAAAAAATATGTGACAATCTGTAATTCTATATGCTGTTAATTTTTTTTATCTATAATAAGTTAATTATTCACACAATATGTTGTAATATTCGACCGATAACCCTCTTTAGTTAAGAGTTTTCTTAAGAGGCGCCAATACCATAGGTTATCTTGCCAGAAATCGTTTTTGGACGAGCGCTCCGTTAATATTAAAGATAGGAAGCTGCGGTTTTCACCAATCGATTCTGTAGTTAATTCTTTAGAGCGCGTCTGTGGCAGTTTTTTTAGAATAATTTTAGTAAAAGTGATACGACTATCAACTTTTTTCTCTAGACAAATTTAAAAAATGTAGCACAGACGCGCTCTTCTCATAAATATTTTAAATATCATGAAAAACCGCATATTTTTAGTTGCTATATTAGGCGAGTTCTCGTCCAAATATGAATAATTATGTTTTATGGCGCTCTACCCTGTTCTGCGCAGAAAAAGTTGGACTAGAAGGTAGGATTATTTAACATTAACCGGAAAAACCAAAAAAAAATTTGACATCCAATTTATTAGAATACAAGTACATTTTCCTTGGGTAAATTTCTAACCGGCAAATACAAAAGTCACGTAGTGAGTGGGCCTCTTAAATCTATAAAAGTTAATATAGGAACATGAGGCTTACTTTAAAAGGACACACACCACGTGACTTTTGTGGTTGCCGGTTAGATAATTACCTAAGAAAAATGTGCTTGTATTGTAATAAATTGGGTGTTACAATAACTTTTTTTAGTATTTTCCGGTTAATGTTAAGTAATCCTACCCTCTAGCCCAATTTCTTCTACCCAGAACAGGGTAGAGCGGCACAAAACGTAATTATTCGTTTTTGGAATAGTTCTCGCCTAATATAGCAACTTAAAATATGCGGGTTTTTCTCATGATATTTAAAATGTTTATTAGAAGAGCGCACCTGTGCTACTTTTTTAAATTTATTTAGAGAAAAAAGTTGATAGTCGTATCACTTTTCCTAAAAAAAAATTTAAAAAAGCCACATACGCGCTCTTAACAATTAAATACAGAAATTATTAGTGAAAACCGCAGCTTCCTATCTATAATAGTAAGGGACTGCTCGTCCAAAAACCATTACAGGCAAGATAACATTTTATATTGGCGTCTCTTAAGAGAGAAAAACAACTTTATGAATTATTTTAAGTTGGGTGGATAATTAATTTTTTAAAAGGTAGCATTTTGGCAAAAAGAAAGTTATGAAAACTTCATAAAGGTGCATACCATTAGAGATGGTACCGACAACATTTACCACTCTAATTTTTTTGACCCATAAAAAAATTAATGGAAGTGCCAAAATGAATGATTTTGCAATTAAATGATTGTTTTCTTAACCATTCGTTAAATTAATTAAAATTTATTTATGGTAACGCTTTTAGTTTAAATCAGAAAACAGTGCAAATATTTAAATAAAATAGTACAATGATTGAAAAACGTCTGAAAATTAATTTTTATCTAATGTAAAAAGTTTAAGAATCTAAGTTTTTAAAAATAAATATGCCCGTTATATGGGGATAAAACATTTGTTTAAAAACTTAGTAGCTCTAGCAATAGAACAGATGTGTACTTAATTTATTTCAATAAATTAAATAAAGAAATAATTGTATGTGACTTATTACAATGGTTAATGTTGGTATTCAAAAATAGTACACCATCCACAAAAAATAAAAAATTAAAATACAACAAATCACTATGAAGCTCATTTCCCATTAAATTTATTATTTGTAAGATATTTTTATCGAAAGAGAAACTAATTTTAATTGATTTTGCAACATTAAAATATTTTTTAAATTTTGAATCTGTAGCGAACTATAATTTCAAATCCCATAAATTATTTTTAATTATTAATTTTGTTTTGCTAAAATATTTCTCCAGATAATTTCCAATTAATTGCACTTTATTGAGAAAAGAGGTTAAGAAAACAAGCAGATAATTTGAATCTAAACAAATTAAAAAAAATTGTAGACTTGTTCAAAGGCAATATCTTCTAACTTGGCTATTAAAGGTATGCTTGTTAATATGGTTGGAGAAACAATAATAATAATAATACTCGCCCTACTTTTCACCCCCTTGCGAGTGAACCCCAGAGCCAATGGATTGGACGGGGAAGGGACGGCTAGTATTATTATTTGTCGTGGGGCTCCGGAGCGACTTACTGAGGATTGATGGCGCCATTTAACTATAGGTGTAGGAAAACCCGGAAAACCTCACCACCATCATCGGCACAGTGACACAGGGGGAAAGAAAATCTACGCTCCGCATTAGACATTAATTAAATTAATATTCAATGCGGTTTACATATTCGAGCAAAGTAGCTAACACTGTAACTTTTTAAATTAAAATTTCATTATCAGATACGAGGCACGAACCCACTTTGGCTCTAGCAGATAAACAGCCATAATATAACCGAAAGCCAACGATCTGTGTTACCGACACTTTTAAAAAAGGTACCGCACGACATACATTTCCATTAAAAAAATCATCGGTAACGTTATGACGCTTACGTATAAAAAATATCTCACAAATCGCGTGTTTAAATATAAAAATCAACGTGTTTCAGAATTATCCTCCACAGTTATCGATTCACAAAATAAAAAATCTGACATACTGTGATATGCCAATCTAATATTTTTATATAATTTGTTCACATTGTTACCATAATTATTAGTTGTGACACCCTGTAACTATTTATTAACAAGCAATGGGACGCCTATGTGGGACATGCGAACGTGGGCTTTGCGAAAATAACCTGTTACGTGGGGCTTGCGAACACGCGTACCTGCTTTAATATAAGGGCTGACCATCGGTGGAACTTGTAAACAATACCAAAATTATAACTATAAAACTATTATTATATGATATTTCTAAATTATTATTTGAAAATGTTAAAAGACCAAATGATAAATATTAATAATTGATTGAATGGCTAAAATGGCAATAAATAAAATGATTTTTTATTTACCTAAATGATTCACAAACTTTACAACAAATGTGATTGAAATAAAATTTTTACAATCTTAACAGCTGTACCCTATAAATATAATTTATCATTGAAATAATAAGAACATAATCAAATTCAAAGAAAGATTAAAATTCCTTCATTATGTTTACATATAAGAAAATAGGAAATAAATGAATATATTCAAATTAATTAACACATGACAGTTAATCTTTGAAATTGTTGCTTTATAAAATATTAAAATAAAGCGCACATAAACTTATTAAAAAAAAATTACTTGCAGTGTTCTAAACCCCATGGTTCCATAAATTAACCGATGGTATATCAGGTACATGTTAAAACCTTAATTTAACCTCTGAAAAGGTCACCTAGCTTCGCATTTTTCCTCTTTTCCTTTTTTCCGATATTTCCCTATTTTCCCCTAGTTTTCCTTACTTTTTCTATTTTTTAGGGTTTTTCCTGTTTTTTTCTCAATTTTCCCTATTTTGTGATTTATTGTTAGGCCTGGTTTAGCTTTCATGACGCATACTCAAGTTAACAAAGGTATTGTATAAGGAGCATAAATCATTGTTTAAAAGCAATAAATAGGTCATAATATCTAATAGTACATAATAAGAATTTAGTTTTGACTTAAATATAACATCAAATTTAAAATGATCTGTTTAATTTTTGCAACGATATCAACTTGGTCCATACAAATGCATCCCAATCCGATAATAATAAAACAGCTTTACCTGAAACCACATACCTCCTACGACAAAAGTATTTCATACAGCTACGCTGACGACCGAAAACATCCGAAAAATAATAATGTTACCACAGTTACTAACATTCCAGAAAATTTACACAGTTTACCACAAATATTAAGCGCTGAAAATTATACACACATTGTAGAGGGCGCTCAACGCAGCAAAAGTGTAAGTAACCACAAATATACATTTAGAGGTAACATGCTAAAAACAATATTTATGGAGCCTTACACACCAAAAAGTAAAAGTAGGTACCATTCGAATCAGCTCGAAGTGAAGATAACGAAAAACTATGAAAGAAATTGTGGTATACGTGTGTATGTATGCCACAATTCGTAAGCTATCCACAATTACTGTCTGTGCACACACAAGTATCCACAAATATGTACGCTCCTACACACACACTAACACACACACACAGACATCATCGCGAAAATATCAAAATCGTATTCTAGGGATCCTAGAACGTGTTTATCCAATGAAAACTCACTACCCAATTTTTAGCATGATTACTATACCTCTCTTATCTGAAGGGCGAGAGGTAAAAATCAAATATTTGGTTTTAAAATCCAAATTCTATCATGAAAATAAAATTTTATCAAAAAAAAATTATTAATATCAAAATTATCATATCAAATCTAAAAAAAATCATGACGTAAAAAGCAAAACTTTTGAAACTCATAAAAATCAACATTCTTAACTAAACAAATGGTTTTTTTGAGATCCAAAATATTGAAGTAAAAAATTAACGCTGTACTTAAACTGCCGTTAAACGGTAGCCTCCTAAAATGCCGTTCTTAGATATGACGTCACTGAAGTGACGCGTCTGACGGCTTTTTACTGGATTTGCTTAAACTGCCGTCAAACTGTAGCATAATAAAAATGCCGTAAATCAATTATTGATCTATCTGACTGCTTAGCTATCATAATCAGTATATTCTGTCCCAAGTTTATTCTGGTCAGACTAGACCAGGAATGATTATTATTAATATTGTTGATTATTGTTGCATATTAATAAATCAGTACTTGTCCTACTCTGGCTAGATTAAACTTGGAATAGAGCATAGCGGCCACGAGTCGATGTTTGCCCCCAATATTTAGGTTGTTTTTGAATTTAAAAATAAGGTTTTTTTCACACATTAATTAGACAAGAATGGGCTACTTTTAGACTAACAGTTAAATTGAATGATTATATTTTTTTGATGTTTTCTCATTAAGCATAAATTTCTAAGTGCAACAGTTTTTTGAGATCTAAAAAATTTCAAAAAATAAGTGAGACAAATAATATTTTAATTTATTCAAAATGGCCGCGTAAGAAAAGTACAATGTAGGCTATGAAAATTATTATTAAGGGTGTAGACTTGTCCGTAGAGAAGAACATAGTAGTTTGAATTACTGATAGGTACCAGTATTTTTAGAATTTTTTCAAAAAACGAAATTTAATTTTTATTTTCATTTCCGTAGGGGTCCTATCGATTTTTTTTTATTGGAACTGTGCTATTTTTTATACAGTCAATAAATCTACAACCTTACTAATAATTTCCAAAGCCTACGTACTAATTTTCTTACATTTCATTTATCAGAAGCGGCCATGTTGAATAAATTATTGTGCAATTGATGTGCAAAAAAACTAATTTTTAAATTAAATATCTGATGTGGCTAGTACATGACCTCTCGCCATTTTTGAATCAAAAATTTACACGTTTACACAAAAAAGTTTGAAAAAAATTGAAAATCTATTAATTTGATTTCATAATTTTATACATCATACATACATGGTAGGTTTTAGTATTATAAAATATACATCCATTCCGTAGAACACTGAATTATCAGAAGCGTCACTTTAATGACGTCATATCTAATAACGGCATTTTAGTAGGCTACCGTTTAACGGCAGTTTAAGTACAGCGAAAAATTTTACAGTTGGTTTGAAAATCGAAATTATGTCATGAAAATTGAATTTTATAAAAAAAACGAAAAAATATAAACGGAAAATTTAAAAAAATTATTGAGATAAAAATTAAAAATTTTCTGATAAAATTAAAAAAATTATTATTATATTAGCAAATTCATTTGACTTGAAAATCAAAATCCTATCATGAAAATCAAAATCCTATTAAGAAAATCAAGATTTTATAATTAAAAATTAAACGGTTGGATTAAGATTCTATAATGAAATTTAAATTTTGTAAAAAGAAAAACAAAAAAATATGAAAGCAAAACTTAAAAAAATACTGTGGTAAAAAGAAAAAGTTGAAATTTTTCTATAAAATTTTAAAAAATCATAAAAAAGAAATTTTTGTAATAATGAAAATTTGAAAAATTCTCGAAAACCAAAATGTTTATTAACAAATAAAACATTTAACTTGAAATTCAAAATCCTATCATGAAAATCAAAATATTATATTAAAAATCAAACAGTTTTTTGAGATAATATTTTGACCACAAAAAAAATATTGTAAACTAATATTTTGCCAATATTTTTTGATACTTTTTTCTCCCTTCATCTACTTCTCTATATTAGTTATGCCTTTCTTTTTTGTTTCAATAAATTTTTGGAGAAATAGTATTTAATTTGTTTTATTGTTTTCTTCAAAGTAGTTCCAGGCTTCCTATTTTACATGTTTAGTTTAATTTGATCATTTTCTACTTCAGTTGATTTTCTAGCTTCATTCCAATATTTTTCAAGAAAGAAGTTTAATACCAGAAACATAAAAATAATATTTTACATATAATTTGGGGTCAACGTAAGAGACTACTTTCTTAGCAGTAAAGAAATAATTTAATAAATAAGATTTATAATCGACTTTTTACACGTATATCAACATTTAATAATTGCATCATATCTCTCTATTGTAGGCTGACAAGATTATGGAGAAATACCACCAGAGGGTATAAAAAAAGACCATAGGATCGTCGCGTATTACGCAGCAGGGATGTCCATTTAGGGTAAGAGGTTTACCTACAAGACTGTCTACCGCCTGAGGCATTACCATTTTTCGTCGGCCAGTTTTAGGCCACTTTTGAAGGTGCAAATTTAATTTATAGAAAGTTATGTTATACTTTTTCTTTCAAATGAATCATATTTCAGCTAATTGGCTTATTATCCGAACTGTATGATTATCAGGACCGTCATTTGATAGATCCCAACAAATCGGTTATCCCAAATTAATTTTATTGTATTGTGTTTTAGTATATTTATAGTTTTATTTTTAGGCATGACATATATCTAAGAAAAAAATATGACTAATTCATAGGCACAGCATATATTTTAGAAGACAGTTAATTTTCATATTTAATAACATTTCCGTCAGAAATAACATTTTGAATAAATTGTAGATAATTTTTTAACTAGTATTAATACGTTACTAGTAGCCATGAAAGAGAAATGGTTATAATAGGGAACACTAAAAACATGTTATACCCTATATGCAAACAAATGTCTAGAAAAGTACTTTTATATTAATAACAGAGGCAGAATACCAGTCAATAGTATATCTTGCAGTTACATTTTAATTAAAAAATTTCATTGTTGGATACTTGACTCCAATTGGCAAGGAGCGCGACGAAAACGTCATCTGATGGTTCCATAAAATCTGGCTCGATAATTGTGAGAAGTATGTAAGTTGTGTATAAAAAATTAAAATTTTTTATCAAAAAATCTAATTAGAATTTATAAGCATATAAATAAAAAATGTGATTATATTTTTGAAAGAAAAAATTCAGTAAATCGTGTTGTGATGAACAAAGAATAAAACATGTAAACAAATATCAAAAAGTAAAAGTTATTTAATATCGAATAATTGTAGAATAAAACACACATTCGTCTAAGTATGCATGCTACAGAAGTAGGTTATACATTACTTACTTTTTCTCCTAACTGCATTTATCCAGTTCTTTCTTTTCTCTAATTTCCAACTGGCTCTTGAAATTGTGTAAAATTTGCACTTGCTATTTCTCCCTGTATTTTTGCAATTACAACACAATAACTATTATGCACCATTTTTTATAATTAATTTTGACGTGTTTATTTATGACAAGAGCCAGATTTCACGAAATGTTGACCATTAGGAGCGCTGGTAAATCGCATACAGTCCCGTCTTCATAAAACAGGAGTGTATAAACTCATTTTCTATCTATATCGGTCAATCAGGTAGAAGATTAGAAACTTGAATTAAGGAACATATTAGATACATTGACAAATTTAAAAACTCAGATATTACTAACACTCCATCTTCATTTGCTAACCATATCATTGCTACGAACCATTTCTTTTCCATTACTGATTCTAAACTTGTACACGATATTATTAACCCTTAAACGCCCAAATTAATTTTTTTATAAAAAATTGGAAATTAGTAAGTCTTTTAGAGTTAAATGGGCAAAACTAATAACACTTGAAAAAAATTTTGCGAAAAAGTTTTATTGGAAAAAAAGACTGTTACCATATGGTAACTCTAGGCGCTTACACTACACAAAAAATATTTAAAAAAAAAATAGAACTAATGTTTAATTTATTA
The DNA here is from genome assembly GCA_963243735.1 of Neocrepidodera transversa. Lineage (NCBI taxonomy): Eukaryota > Metazoa > Arthropoda > Insecta > Coleoptera > Chrysomelidae > Neocrepidodera > Neocrepidodera transversa. Next base: position 26,771,759 of record OY725343.1, on the reverse strand, counting down.
CAATAAATGTATTATTTGGTATGGAAAATGACAAAGCATGGAATACATAGACCCACATCACATTTTTTACTACACATTGTGCGTACGCGTGATGCGCATCCCTCTCCTGCACATCGTCTTCTTTTATTTTGGGGACAGTTTGTAACTAGATGGTCCAGTCTATCGTAGCGCAAATTGTCCGAAACTGTTGAAACTCATACTAGAGCGCGATACTGCAGGCCTTCCAAGAGCTTTAGGCGCAGATCCGTAGGTTTTTACACTCTACAATATCTCTACGAAAAGCCAGTTGCTGAAGCTCGCCACCGGATTTTTTATGTATTTGCCAAGCATTGTTTATTCCAACGTCCATGAGCCAAGTAAAAAGGTACCACCACCATTTTTTGCCTCGTATTCCGATTCTATATCGGTTTAGATTTTCGTCCATGAGGTCCGTTCCACCCATGGCTGAATTATATTAACCTATTAGATTGGGTCGAGGAACATTGACCATTTGCTTTTGAGCCTGTGAAAAACGTTTTACCGTGCTAGTCGGAAAGACTCCATGACATGTAGATGCAACTGTGACTATATTATTGTCCATCCATCTTACTATAATTATACCACAAGTCCTTTCAATATCGGATTCATAATAACCTCGAAGATTCTTTTGCATAACTTTTTTTTCAGATAATGGGTAATTTTTGGGTATTTGGTCTGCTCGGTTTGTGCCTGTTGCGTTATAACGACGATCCTTGAAGTAAGAAAGTAAATTTAAACCTGTAAATAGATTATCAAAATAAAGCTTGTAAGGCAGACTTTGTTTTTCGTTTGGTAAATCTACCAACATCTCTACAAGTGGAGCAGCGGCTTTTCCAAAAAGTTTTTCATATTCGCTTTTTTCATGAGGAGAATTGCCTTGGTACATTTCGAAATTTATTACATATCCAGAAACAGTATTGAGACACCATATCTTATAACCGAATCTGATTGGTTTGCCTCTGATAAACTGTTTACAGTTGTGTCTCCGAAAATACTTCACTTTCGTCATAACACAGATTTTCTTCAGGTTCAAAATATTTCAAACATTTTTCTTTGATTTTGTCCATGAGGGGTCTTAGCTTCCAAACTTTGTCATCTAAATGTGGGTTGATATTATCGGCACAATATAAAAACCGCGATATTTGAAGAAACCTGTTTCTTCGCATTCAATTGCAGACAACAGAATTTCTTATATCTTCCTGTGTTTCCCAAAAATATCGTTTTCCAGGAAGATTATTGTATCCAGATAACAAAATTCCTATAAAACATTTTATTTCTTCAACAGAAACTTATTGGTCTGGGCAGTTTTTGAATAAGGCATAATGTGTAATTTGGTTAGCCAAATAAACCATATTATCATGATCAAAGAACATTTCAAAAAGTTGAACGCAAGACATATCTTTGTACTTAGAATAATTTCCTGGCGTAAATGAACGGACTTTACTATCTACCAAATCTCCATTGATCCATTGTGTATCTTTTATAGGAGTAAACGTAATTTCTTCAGGTAAAGGCGTAACAGTTTCTGATTCAGCATTTGTTTTAGTTTTGTTGACTGGCAAAACAGAAGTATTATTGAATTCATTAGTGAAATTCCCAAGGCGCTCATTATTTACCAAAACTAACTCAGCTGGAGCTCGCAGCTGTGAGCCTGGCAGATTATCAATAACGCCACCCTTATCATCATCTCCTGAATCTTCATCCGTAAGGATGATTGAATCTGGTGGCTCAATAAAAATATCTTGGACATTGTCATTGTCATTATACGCTATTTCAATTGCTTCCTGAAGCGGAAAACCCCTTCTGTAAGCAAATAATAACATTTTCAGAAACTTAATTATTTTACAGTACCTCAAGCGAGTAGCGTTACTGCATGGTAACACTGCAAAAGACGCCTGCTATTTATGCCACTGTATAAAAAAAGGCGAATTTTAATTTTTGCTCGGTTATCTTGAAGTATTATGTGGCACAAAAGATAATTTAAATTTTAAATACTAAAAGCATAGCAAAGATTTACTTACTCAAAGTTCGGCTCTATCACTTTTTTTAATAGTCAAATAATCGAACACAATATACTGTCCCCAACTCAAATCGTAAACACAACAAAATTTTTCTGCATAAAATTCCAAGAATTAAACATATTTGCAACAAACTCATGCTGCCATCTATGTGTCAGAAGTCGATACTTGCTTAAGAGGCGCGTATGAAAAGGAACTTGTAATCGTAACCATATGGTTACGCTGGTCGTTTAAGGGTTAAAAGCCAAAAATTTAACCTTTTGGAAATGTTTGAGATTAATTCATTCCTTCTTAATAATTACTTTTCTTGTCTCAACGAACAAATAAGACCTAAAGATATTTTATATTTTTCTTCAAAGATCTCCTTTCATCGATTCATTTACCTTTTTCTAAATTTACTCGTATTCTTTCTGTTCATATCCCAGTTCGTTGAGTTATTTAGTTATTTGAGTAACTCAACATCCCTCTTCTCTATTTTATTCATTAATATTATTTTATCTCCTTCCAAATTTGTATATTTTTGGTTATTTACCATACATAATATTTTCCTAAATGTCACCACAAATTCTTCTTTTCGTCTTTGACTGTTCTTCTCTCCTCCTCCTGTTCTTAATTTTCTCGCTTTCACAAGTCATTTCCTCTAACCTGCCCCCACTCATCTGATTGTCACCATCACTGTTAATATTGTCAATATTTATATTTAATTTAATAATCTATACTTATACATTATTTTTTAAATAACCCGCACTTATGCATTAGCTGTCACATGTCAATTATCATTACAGTTCTCCATGCGCGTAGTTTGTCAACACTCGCGGATGAAGGTTCAGATTTTTCTCAATTTGCGCTTACTAACGTTGAATTTGTTAATTATACTGATAAATTTATTTTATTTGGTACCAGGTTGGCCCACTATAGGGTTTGCTCCCTATAGTTCACCTGCCATTCTCTACTGTTCACAACCGCAAGTGGAAACGATGTCCTACCATCATACTCTCCTTATTCTTATTTCCTTAAATTATGTGGTTTGTATCCTCTTCATTATCATACTCATTTTTAACCTAAACCCTACTATTATAAGTTATCATTGTTTCTAGTACCACGTAATAATAATGTTCCCCTCTGTTTGTATTGCAACACTTTTTTTATAAGATGGTAATTAAATAAAAAAATAGTGAATTGTGTTGACATGTGAGAACGGCTGGCTGTTCACCGGTAGAGCAGTCGTGAATTCCTTTTTTTTTTTATTTTTATTTAGTGAAATTAAAGTCAAATGGTGGGCGCCACGAGACTTAATTTTAAAACTTCCAAACATAAAAAAATATACAACTTTACATAGCCTCGAAAAGTAACGTACAAAAAAAAGTAGATGTTATATAAGTAGTTTGAATGTTTTTAGATAAATATATGCATAAGAAATTAAACACAAACCTAATGAATATAACTGTTTAATCAAACATAAAAAAAATATGGAAATGTATACAAGTAATGTAAAATTTAGTAAACATATATGGTCGAGGAGTGTATTAGTACAATTGTTTAATCAGATAAAAAAATATGAAAGTACACAAGTAAACTAAAACTAAATAAACCTATATGGTTGATGAGTGTAATAGTTATATAGATGTCAATTTTGTGACTTAACCATAGCTATGATCAGTTTACATTCAGTAAATTGAAAGATAATTATGCAAACTCATACATTGTTTTATCTACATTTAGTACCAATTAAATACTCTTAAAGAAATAAAATAAACATGTGAATTTTGATTAAACACCCTACACAGTTATATCATGTGGAAATTTTGTAATATTAAACCCAATATGAAATTAAATAAAAATAAAATGTTCAATTTTGAATAAAAATACCTTACTTGATACACTGAAGTGATTACTAATGAAAATGTATCATTCGATAATACAAGATGGATGGTACCATTGGTCAGCAGCATGGCCGAGACGATGAACGAATCACGTCCATGAATCCAGACGGAAGATCACAACTGGTAGTTGAGAAGTTCAAAGGTTTAAAGATGAGACGAGACGATGAAACGATTCCGCATGGCACTACAATCCTAAACCAGTGATGGTAGGCAAGGGGGTTTCATCAATGTAAAAAAAATATGTTCACACAGAACATTTAAACATCGAAATCGAAAATAGCATCCTAAAATGCCGGGTTGTCCAGAACATAGTGTACTATCTTGTCCTAAACGGAGAAGAGTCCACAAAACGATCTAGTAAGTATCCAACCTGTCGAGAGCGTGCATCACACCTGAGTGTACTTCAACCGCCTGTCCAGAGCGTCCCTAAGAAGAAATATCTTAGTGAGACACCACGAAAAAATATCTCTAGCACTTGCTAATAATTAAAGAAAGTAATTTAACATACCTTGAAAAAGGGAATCATCTAAACCTGGATACGGCGAATAAAAAAAAACACGAAGACTTAACTTCGACCACACTCGAAGACGATGAAACGCCAAAAGGGCTGTCTTTTGTTCAATGACAGAAAAATTGACATAAATGGTCTTTTACATTACAGGTCGTCAGATAAATTAACTTGACTACCACGAAGAAAAAGGACAAAGTTAAAAAAAGGTAAAGAAGAATAGTAACAAGGTTACCGAAGAATCATTTGACAACAGATTGGCATTTACTATAACCTATAATATTTAGAATCAAAACAAGTCATCACTAAATACAAAGGTTAGGCAATAGAATGCTGAAATTGTTAAATAATAAGAGTTATATTATATACAAAAATAAGTATCGATGTTGAGTCAACATGGCGCAATCCAAACATTTTCATACCAGCGCAACAAGTGTTTATTACAAAAAAATAAAAGAATATTCATAAATAGTTATGAGATTGAAAGTTATGGAAAATAGTGTAACAGGTTAGTAGTATTTTATACGGTTGAGTATAAATATTTTAGTTTAGATCATTAGTTTATTTTTAAATGCTACAGTATTTGTACCCATGCGCACTTTTAATTAAGTATATTCTTTGTTAACTGTTATGTTACTTATTCACTTCACTTTTATATTTAACTTGGTAAGTTCCTTTATTTTACTTTTATGATCCCACCCTTAACAATAAGAATTATAGGCCTAATGATGGCATACCGCCGAAACCAGTCGCCGCCCCTCATTCATTTAAATGTAAGTAAGAAGGTTTAAAATATTTCATGTATTAAATTGAGGTACCAGATTTAGAGTTTTACTACCTCAAATTAATTAATGTTTAACGCGGAGCCTAGATTTCTAATCCCCCCGTGTTACCGTACTGGCGTCTAGAGAAACGAATTCTATTCTCAATCCTGTGCATGCTTGTGCATTATCCGTTTCATTCAACTTTATTTCGAAAAAAAAAATAAAAAATATGTATCCGGATTCGAACCTGGAACTTTCATATGTTACGTCTACACGTGACCATTGAACCACACCGCTCATAGTAATAAGTAATCAAACTTTCAAGTTAACGTACAATAAAAGCCGATTAGGGCGAAAAGAATCATGCGCAAGCGTGCACCAAGGTTTCAGAATAGAATTCGTTTCTCTAGACGCCAGTTGTTACCGTATCGATGATGGTTGTGAGGTTTTCCAGGTGATCCTACATATATAGCCAAATTGCGCCATCAATCATCAGGAAGTCGCCCGGATCACCACGATAAATTGTTATAATAGCTGTTTCTGTCCCGCACAAGCCTTTGGTTTCTGGGGTTCACTCGTAATAGAGTGAAATATAAGGAGAGTAATATTATTATTATTGTAATAATAGTTTATCATGAACTCCTGATGATTCTAACATAATTAGCGAAACGTACGTAGAGTTTAAAAAAAGTGAAGTTTTGGTTAGTGGTGACGATATTCTTCAACATAATTGAAAACCAAAGGTTCCAAATTCCCATTTCAAATTATTGTAATTGTTTATTTCCAGGCTGTTATGTCTTAGAGTCTGCCATTTATAGGCGTGTCTACGCGCACTTTTTTAGCACGACTGGTGTTTGGCGGTTTTATTTTAGCGCTCTTTAGTGCTGTGTACCAGATGCTAGGTAGTGTTGTTGTTTCTTCATTTTTACTAAAGTTCTCTTTGTATTTGTATATTTCTTTTGCTTCTAAGTTCAATCTGGTTGAGTAATGTCTTGATGTTGCTATAAGTGGATGTTTTAGAAAAGGATCTTGCGGTCTCGGTCGGCGACTGCAGACTTTTAGGTTTGTCCTAAATGACAGCTTCGTTTGTATTCTGTTATTCATATGCTAATGTGCCTCTTTGTTTGTCCTACGTATATTTTTCTACAAGTGTATAGAATTCTATAGACTCCTGTTGATGTGATGGGATATTTGTTGTCACCTTCTATGTACGGTAGATAGGCAGTACCTTGGTTTTCTTTTCCATTGGGCACGTAGCATGACTTATGGCTTTTTTGCTGTATCCGTTTGCTTGAACCACTGTTGTCAGGTGTTTCATTTTAGCGTTGACGTATCTTAATTCACATACCCTTAACGCTGTCTTGATAACAGCCCGTTTTTGTTTTGGATTGTCGATTTTATTCTATTTCCTTGATGAACTAAACTTTATGTTGAAAACTCTTCAGATGGTTTATGAACTTGTGCAGGTTTTCTGTTTCGTGACATCAGACTACAAATGTATACGGGATATAGCTCAGCCAATGTTTCTGTTATTTTTCAGCAGTGCGGATTGCTATCTTTTTAAATTTTTCCATATAGAAATTGGCCATAACAGGACCTTGATGACTCCGTCAATTTGTTCATAGTATGTTTGGTCTCACTGAAAATATGTTGTTGTGAGCGAGCGTCGGAAAAATCGCCTCTACGTAGTTGACTACTTCTCCGAATGGTACATTTGTAAATCCTGAGATGACGCCGAAGCTGACTAAGATGTTAGGGCCCAAGGTAACGTTCTTTAAGTGTTTGATAAATTTCTTAGAATCTGACACGTACGATGTTGTTTTGCTCAAGTGTGTTTGCAGAATTTCCGCAGATGCTTGTCCAGGTTGTAAGTTGGTGATCCTATGGCACTTGATATTGGTTTTACATTATCTTTGTTAATTTTGTGTAGTCCATATAGTCTAGGTGGTAGAGCTTCAGTACTGCATACTTTCTTCTTTGTCGCCTGTGGTAATGAGATATTCTCTGTTGGATCTTTCGGTATTTTTCTGTAAATGTTTTGATTAACCAGATCATTAAGCTCTTGTAGAGCGAGGTGTTTATGACGACTGTTATATTTTATTTGTCTGCTGGAAAAATTATAATATTTTCATCCTTATTGAGATTTATTATGGTTGTCTTCTCGCATCTTTAAATATTACTTTCTGGTGGTTTGGCTTGCTATTCACTTCGTACCTCTTCCTTGTCATTAGTAGGTATTTTTCCCATTCCGACTTCTGTATTGATAATTATCAATTCTATAGGTATTGTCCGAGGAGTTATGCTGAAGTTTTCTCCTTTGGCTAATAAGATCGTTTCATCATCCGTGAGTGGTCGAGTTGATAACAGTTTGTTTCAAATCTGGTTTTGGAGGTCTAATTATTTTGTCTGGATTTTGATGAATTTTCTCTTTTGTCTCTAATAGGATAACTGTAGAGTTGTTTTCATAGAGTTGAGTCTTATTTTATCGATCTTTTCCAATTTTCCCATTCAGTCTTAAATGTAGTTTGAACAGTTGTTCACCATTTATTGCTAATTCCTTTTTCCATCCTGGAGAAAATTCTTTGGCATGTTTGTAGTGACTTGATGATTCTTTTTAAACGTAGAAATTTTGGTGTGGTTACTGTGTCTCGGTAACGTAGCAAGTTAACATTTGGACTTCCTTCTTGCATGAGGCTTACCCTGGTCATATTAGCACCTCGCAAACTAGCACTTAAGGAGACTACAGGCGACACTCCAGCGGTTTTATTTATAAAATAATTGAATTTTATTTCTCTAGCATATCATTGAGGCATATAAAGCAGGACTGGACCTTCTCAAACAAAGTTGTAAACAGAACCAAACTTGCATGGGCTCTGAGGAGTTTTCAGCCATCCGAGACAGCGGGACCGGGTGGCATCTTCCCGGCCCTTCTTCAGAAGGGACAAGAGGAGCTAGAACCGGGTAAAGCGAGCTACGCAGAAGTCAAATCTTAGACCTATCAACCTGGCATCATTCTTTCTAAAAACTTTAGAAAAAATGATTGACAGATATATAAGGGACGAGGTATTGGAAACCAATTCGCATACCAATATTGCAAGTCCTGCGATTCACACGCTGGCGCTCAAGGCGAAACAAGCATTGGACTGTCAAGAAATCGCCATGGCGGCATTTATAGACAAAGAAGGGGCCTTCGATTCAGCTTTATACAAATCCATAGTGGGAGCTATGCAGAGGCGAGGAGCCGCTCAAAGCATTATACGATGGGTAGACTTCATGTTTCGGCATAGGAATGTTTACAGCACTCTTTACAACTTAAGAAAGGTTGTGGTTGCCACGAAGGGGTGCCCTCAAGGGGGAGTACTCTCCCCACTGATGTGGTGCCTAGTGGTTGATGACCTTCTTAGAGAGCTAGAGAGAGAAAATATCTACGCACAAGCATTTTCTGATGACATAGGTATCATTATAAATGGAAAATTTAATGCAGTTGTATCTGATAGGATGTAACGGTCACTCAACATCGTAGAAAGATGGTATCGGAAAGAGGGATTATTCACGAACCCGACGAAAACTAAAATTGACAACAGAAGTTAAATATCTGGGACTTACCCTAGATAATAAATTAACGTTCTCTACCCATCCAGTGGTGACACCACAAACTCTCGACTCGACAGTACCCCTTCTACGTCTCCCGTCCCTTGTCATCACTGACTATCGAGAATTGATAAAACGGTACCACCGTCTCTCGTTACACTACTTGCATGGTAACTTGTTTGACGTTCGTTTTATTTTGAATTCATTTGACATTTGAAACTTTTTTATTAATTTTTAGTTTAGTTTTAATTATTTTACGTTTAGGACAATACGTTTTGGTTTAGTTTTAATTGATTTACGTTTGAGAATATAAAAAATATATGTAAGTATATTATTTATAAGTATATTTTATTATGGGGTTACAATCATACAGTCTGTAAATGGCATTTGATTTTAATTTTACAGTTAATGTGATATTTCTGTGTATTTATATTTTTCATTTATTTCAGATGGAGGATAATAAACGTAAAATAATAAGGGTGCATCCCAATAATTGGGAAATTTTAGTTAATTATCTGGAGGCACATCCTGAATTAGTAACAGGAAAATTTAATTGCCAGAATGCGCAACGAAAATCCAAAGAATTGTGGACTGAGATTACAGCCTCTTTAAATTCTTTGGGCCTTGGAGTTAAATCTGCGGAAAAATGGAAAACAGCACTTTGTGACTGGAAATATAAAACAAAATCAAAGATTGCATCAATAAAAGCCTCTCAGACAAAAACTGGAGGAGGACCTCCTGTTAATTTAAAATTAACAGAACAAGAAGAGAGGTTAATGGCCGTAGTAGGTTGGACATCGGTAGGTAATGATAACATTACAGAAATTGGTCTACCACAAGAAGAACCGCCAACATCTGTACTAACAAGTGTACCTGCAGTACCAAGTACATCTGCAGTACCAAATATATCTGCAGTACCAAGTACATCTGCAATTAATGATGAACTGGATGATGGCCCTCCGATTAAAAAAATGAAATATGTTGAAAGTAGACAACGCAAAAAAAAGACAGCAAGAACACCAAAAAATCCAGATAGCGTTTTGAGAGAATACCAAGAACAAACAATGTCTGTTCTCAACATAATTTCAGAAAATGTTGCAAATATATCAACTGGTATTCAGTCAATTTCTGACAATGTAGCTGTCTTAGGTACCTATATACAGGGTATGACAGAAGAGATGAGAGGCATTTTTACTTATTTAAAATTATATTTGGATACCCTGTTGACTCAAAATCGTTAGGATGAAATCAGGTATGTCATTTCAGGAATAGGCCAGTTACTATGAATTTAATTAAACGTTTATATCTTTTTTGTAAAGGTATATTTAGTTTTAAATGTAAATATCCTGTATTTATTTTTAAGTTATATCTTTTCTTCTTAATGTATATTTAGTTTTTAATGTAAATATCATGTATTTGTTTTTTTATATTTTTTCTTGTTAATGTATATTTAGTTGTTTACTCTTTATTTAAATATTAAACATGAAAAATAAAATATTAGTATTTAGTAAAAAGATTTACTTTTAAGTAAAAAAAATGATAGACGAGAGGATCATTATCAATAAATAATTTGGTTACAATTTCTTATTAGGTGACTATTATGAAAAAATGAATAAATAAACGTTGATAATTTTGGAAAATATATTCGATTTTTTTAAAAAAATATTTCCAATAACAATCTTAATTATATAAATATAAAATTCAGATAATATTGAAAATAAAAAATTAATAAAATTATAACTTAAGATTAAATAAGAAATTAAAATTTAAAAAAAAAAAACTAAATGAATTAACACCGCACAAAATCATTCGTGAAATGAACAATTTTAATATATTTTTTTAAATTATGGAAAATATATTCAATTTTTAAAAAAAAAATTCTAATAACAATCTTAATTATATAAATATAAAATCTAGAAAATATTGAAAATAAAAAATTAATAAAATTATAACTTAAAGTTACATAAAATATCTATTTATTAATTGCTGTCTGACTGCTTGTCCTTCAATTAAAACGGGATTTTGTCTATTTTGCCTATCACCTTGATCTGCTTGTAGCAACGGTGGCATTTCCGGATTTGCATAATTATTGGGGGGGAATACCGATGTTCTCTATATTATTACTAACACAAATGTTATGTAAAACTGCTTGTTTGTGAATATGTGAGCTGCCATTGGGGGATTACAGCGCACTGTTCTTTCCCCAAGCAGACATCTAAATCTCTGCTTTAATACGCCAAAACATCTTTCTACTGTATTCCTCGTGGTGCAATGCGCAGAAGTATACCGGCCTTCAGGTGTATTTGGGTTTGCATCTGGTATGGGAATCATCAACCAGGGCTTGTAAGGGGTATCCTGAATCTCCTAATATCCAAGATCCTCTATCACCATTATTAAAGCAAATTTCAAGTTCGTCTTTGATAGCAGATGTACGCCAAATAAATGAATCGTGTGTTGCACCTGCATGTTGAGGGTTGATGGCCAAAATTTTTAAATCGCAATCGCAAATCTACAAATAAGAATTTGTTCGTTAATGATTTCAATATAAATATAAAAAATAAAACTAGTAAAATTTTCCTTTTTCAGTTAAAAAAAAAACTTTTTATTACTTACCATTTGAACATTTAACGAATGATATCCTTTTCTATTAAAATAATTGTTTTCTTCTTCAGAAGGGCAGAGAATTCTAACATGTGTGCAATCCATGGCTCCTATTACACCTGGGAAATTAAATTTTTCATAGAATCCCGCTTTGATTGTAGTTTTTTCTTCAATCGTTATTGGAAATTTAACATATCTGTTGGCAAGGTGTCTCGATATTAGGAGGGTAATTTCTTTTATACAATTTGAAACAGATTGCTGACTTATTGCAATATTATGACTACTGCCAATGGGAGCGTTTAGCGTAAGTTATTTATAGGTGGCACCACCACTGCAAGCACCCTATTAGATTTGACAGCTGATTATTTCCTATAAGTTTGTTGGCGAAAATTTTGTTGCGTTTAATTATTAAAGTAAATTTTATAAAATGAGTTATAGTAATTGGAATTTAAAACATCTGAAAGATGAATTGAAACGTCGAGGAGCAATTTTGTGGGGAAAAACGCTGAACTCATCGGGAGGTGTGTATTAAATCATGATCTATTGTATTTTATAGGTTATATTTGGATTTACACATAATTATATGGATCAATATCGTCTATCGTAAGTGATGAATAATACTCACAACCAAAACATTATTAAAATTTTTGTAATATTTTACACTATAAAACTCAAAAAAAACACAAGAACGAACCGATCAAAACAGAATCAACAGGTAAAATGCATATGAACTGATGAACTTTTTGCCCACCAAAGAAGATGGCGGACCTGTCAAAGTCACGTGATCTGGAATGGTATATAAACGAAAAACATATATGACAAAATTTAAGGTTAAGTTTTTAGGGTTGCTGGAACATAAGCGCCTCTAGTGAGAAAATATTTCAGTAAACACTCCCATTAGACACTGGTAGCTGCCAGAAGAAAAAAACGAAAGGGCTGTACATATTCGTGTTATAGGGGTCAAACTATTGGTCCTTCCATTATTTGTCATAATTGGAAGTATTTCGTTTATTAAATTATTACACAGCTGTTTATATAACCGGAATCTTTTAATAAATTCCACATCATCCATTGCAAAAGGATTATATTCATTCCGGAGGTGGATTCTTTCAAGATTGAACTGACGAAGTGTTTGTCGTCTACGCTCCCTTATTATCAAAATATTTTCAGGTAACATTTCGAAAAATGTTCGTTTTTATTCATTTATTTTTGTAATAAAAGTATAATTCTACAAAACTAATTTCTATATACTACAACTTAATTATTAAAATCACTGCCTATACAAATAGTTTTTAACAAATATACATGTAAACTAAAACCAAACAATCTACAAAACACTTTCACAGCAAACACGTTCTTATTCTTAATAATGGTAAGATTATATTTTTCTTCTTTTTGTCTATCAGTGGCCTTAAATTTTATAAAGTTATAAAGTATTTTATCAAATTTACTTATAAAAAGAAGAAAAGTGAATGTTTTCACAATGTGTTATATGAAATGTAGTCGATTTCACGAGTACATCCGAATGATTTATCGAGATCGTCTTGTCGAGTGGTCGTGGTACGAAAAACCCAATTTCTCGACAGGAAACGTCTCCGATAGAGGACCCAACAGAGGTATCGGGGCGAGAGTTTGTGGTACCACTCCAGGTAGAGTAACGAAAAAAGCTCTAAAAGCCCTTTGGGCCTGCAAAAAGATGGTGGCGTCTAAGTGGGGACTCAGCCCAGGAATGGTGCATTATCTCTAATCTGGGCAATAGATCACCTCAGAGCGGGCGCCTCGGTGATCTATATTTGCCCTCTACAGTAATGATGCATTTCCCGCCTCGGTATTGTAATCTACTATTTCATAAAGTAAAGTAGCTATTTTTCATGTTTTTAAAATACAATGTAACTACAAAGCGTGAATTAGAAATTTATGCTTGCTGACAGAAAAAAAACTGTATCATCCAATTACAAATTATCGATTTTCCTTTACTTGCTTATTGCCAAATTTCATGATTCTAGCTCAACGTTAAGTACCCTATAAGTTTTTATTTATTTGTGAAGGCCAAAATATGCAGCATAAATTGCCGTTTTTTTTATTGCGTTAACATGGAGGTTTGGTTTTTTATAGCTCCAAGGGACAATAGACCTAAGTATTTGATATTATTTCAAAACTTACCTGCACGTGTTCCTGAGAAAAAGGATCTTGACATACATACAGACAGATAGACAGACGGACAATCAAAGTGATCCGATAGCGTTCCTTTTTTTCTTTTGAGGTACGGATCTAAAAATTAATCAAAGCTTAATTTTGATCATTGCTAAAATCAAAATTAATGAAGTTTAGAAAAGACCATATGGAAAATATATTAAGCGGCACAGAATTTAAGGCGGGAATCTAAACATACAGAAAACAAAGTATCTTTAATCTATTCTATAGTATGAGTAATGAAACACACAAAGTCCAGTACCACAATATATATTTGCTAAGTTGTTCTAGTGAAATTGGCAACTAGTTGCGGCTTCCGTCATCATCAGGCCTACAGTAGCGCTCGTTAATACAACAGGTACACAATTAATAATAAAGATGGGCTTACCATCAACATCATGGGGTAAGAAGTAGATATAATTTAAGTTAAACAGTTAAAAATTAAACATACTGGTACTGATAAACAAACAATTGAAGTTAAAATACAAAATTCAAACGAGTACGTTTACTGTGAGGACACAGAGTGTCTAGGAAATAAAAAGTATTCATAACGAAGATGATAAAAGGAAAAGGGGATCAGAAAGAACCTAACCCAAACAAGCTAACATAGGCATATGATATGAAAAAGGCACGGGGGCCACTGTAGAATCCCACGTAGGGATAGGAAGGAACTCCTACGATGGGGGAGCGTACCCATAAGGGCAGCCCGAGAAAGGTAAACGATTGGTTTCTCAACTATGGCCCATTGAAGGGCAATAGTTAGGAAATGTAATATAGAAAATATTAGTAACAGTACCATTAATATCAAACGTCAAGACTACAAAATGGTGCCGACAACTGACAATATGACAGCAGACGGCCAACATGAATTTAAAGAATTAAAATATTTTAGAAACCATGATGTGAATGGGTGTTGCCAACCTCCAAAAACAAAGACAAAACCTGAAGGGTAAAAATATACAGTAATCAAAATTAATGTAGTGAGAAGAAGTAATAACAAATTTTTTTCTTAATTAAGGATTGTGAGACTCTGCACAGAACAAGGAGAACAAAATCTCAAACTCAGCAACTAGGAAGGTGCACACAGAAAAAGAAGAAACTCAACATCTGTCACTAACAATTCAAAGTCAACGCCAATGTCCATGTCAACGTCAATGTCTATGTCAACGTCAATGTCTATGTCAACGTCAATGTCTAAAAGGCCCGAGAGGGGGCGAAGGTTATGGTAGCAGAAGTAAACAACAAAATTATAATAAGGATGAAAATTGTAAAAAGAAATGATCAACTTTAGGAAAAGTAAGTGAAAGAGGAAACAAAATAGTATATTAGATAACAGCATGGGATGAATAAGAAAAATATAATGACCTTATATCAAGTCCCGAAAAGAATCAGATAATAATAAGTGATTGTTTTTTGGTCGAATTTGTTCATGAAGACACAAAACTGTATCATTAAGAACAGAGGAGTATCGAACATCTCTAGGAGGTTCAACCTATTGCCTTTATGACAATCATGGATAAGAGTAGAATCGGGGATAGAAAAGGCGTGATTAGTCGAGAGAATGTGGTTAGCGAAGGAAGAGGGTGTGTCGGTAATGTCAGAATCCTTATACAGGGTGTTATTGAAATACACGTACATATTAAAATGGGGAATAGTATGTAATGACCAAAAACGATTGGCACCAATTTTAACTTCAAATTCTAAAATTTAAATATTGGGGAAGAGTCCCCTTTTCCGACCTACTAGTTTCCATATTTAAAGAAGTAAAATAAATCGAAATTGAACTTACCCATAGAAATTGCACTGTTGCCGTAGCAAAACCAATTAATTCAAAATAAAGTTTATTACAATAATTGTTCAAAATGCCGTCCATTATTATTTACACACACTTGCAATCGTCTTTCCAAAGAACTTTGAACATTAGAAATTAGTCTTGGATTTTGCCGTAGTTCCTCGGCTACCGCATTAACTTTATTGGTTAATTGTTCAACACTATTAATAGGTTCATTATAAACCAGTTGTTTCATGTGACCCCACAAAAAGAAATCGCATGGATTTAAGTCCGGAGATCTCGGAGGCCACTTAGTAGGTCCATTTCTGCCTATCCACTTTTGAGGAAATCTAATTTTCAAAAACTGCCGTACGTTTAAATCAAAGTGAGGAGGAGCGCCATCTAGTAGGTACCACATCCGTTGCCTTAATTGTAACGGTATCTCTTCTAGGAGTACTGGCAAAATATCTTCTAAAAAGTGGAGATATCCTGGCCCATTTAATCTGTTCGGGAGAACATAAGGCCCGATTAAATACTGATCTATTATGCCAGCCCAAACATTTATTGAAAATTTTCTTTGATGCCCAGTTTCCCTAATGGCGTGAGGATTTTCATCACTCCAAATATGCGTATTGTGCATATTGAACACGCCATCATGAGTGAATGAAGCCTCGTCAGTATACAATAATATTTTTAGAAAATCAGGAATATCAACACATTTTTGAATCATCCATTCACAAAACTCCACTCTCTTTTCTTCATCACCTGGATATAAGGCCTGGACTTTTTGGATGTGATAAGGATGTAAACCTTGTCCTTTAAGTGTCTGCCACACAACAAATGAGGACACTCCAATTTCAAGACCTAGTCTTCTACAACTTAATTGAGGCCGGTTTTCAACAGCTTCCAATATTTCTTCTTCGGCCGCCAATGTTCTTTGTGTTCTTGTTCTCCCTCGATCTGCATTGACACTCTCAAATTTTCAATGGTCTCTTAGATGCTGAACTGTTGAAATAAACGTACGACAGTCCGGAATTCTCCGATTTGGAAACCGTTCGCGATACAGGATTTGTGCTTGCCGAGAATTTTCTCCAGCTGCCCCATAAACCAGCACTTGACTATATCGGTTAGTTCAATATTCGTAAATAGTGGCATCGTAAAAAAATATTTAAAAGTAATCGTAACAACACTTTTTAGCAACTTGGAAATGACGCGCTCGTGTTAGCCAGATTCGTAAATCAACTAAAATTTTAATAATCTATAGTTTCAAAAATGTATAGTTTAAAAACAATCATTTATCAAATATTCTAGTTTTTTGATAACGAGGGTAGTAAAAACCAGTCTTCGGAAATAGAAATTAATTCGAAAATCTTGGCAACATGGTTATTTCTTACAAGACTAGTTTTCTTATCATCTGACAAAAACTTGCATATTAATTACTGTTGATGTTTAAAATAGGTAAATAAACCTAATTTATATAGGTCATCCTCAACATATCAGTGAAGTACGTTTGTTTTAGAACTAATTTTCAAAAATTAATAACTCCCTTAATAAGGGGTATTTTTAAAAAATAATATTTTTCTACATTCAGTGGGGATCTGCGCAATACCCAGTTTTAATATGTACGTGTATTTAAATAACACCCTGTATTTGTCTATGTATCTAATGTGTTCCTTTATTCTAGTTTCAAGTCTCCTACCCGATTGGCCGATGTCTATTGCGTTGCAGTCAGGACAGCTAAGTTTGTAAATGCCAGTTTTGTGCAGATATGGAATTTTATCTTTAGTGTTTACAAGAAAAGAATGTGTGTTAAAATTTGTTTTAAAGGCTACGTTAATATTATGTTTACGAAAGACTTTAGCTACTTTGAAGGAGATATTGCCTAAGTAATGTATGGAACCTGAGAAAGTGGGCCCATCTTGGGTAAGGGTAATATGAGGAGTATTAAGCTTAAATTTAATAAAGAATCTTGAATAAAGTTTAATGATCAAATCTAACGGGTAGTTATTATTGACAGCTAATTGTTTAATTATACTAATTTCAGATGTAAAAGCAGAAGGCGACAGAGGAATCGAAAAGGCTCTATGTAAGAAACTATTAAAGGAAGCTAATTTGTGTAAGGTGGGGTGGTTGGAAAAGTAATTAATCAGAGTGTCTGTGGTAGTGGGTTTCCTATAGATTTCGAATTCAAAACGTAGTGAGGAAGGGTTCCTAAAGATAAGAAGGTCTAAGAATGGGAGTCTATAGTTAGATTCGAATTCTATGGTGAATTTAATTCGAGGGTGTAGTGTATTAAGGTAATGAAGGAAATCAATAGCTTCTTCTTGAAGTCCTTGGAAAAGTAAGAGGCAATCATCAACATACCGAGAATAAAAAAGGATACGGTAATTGAAAGGAGGGTGATTCAAATAGTTTTGCTCTAAATGGTTCATAAATATTTCCGCTAAAAGAGGGGAAAGGTTGGAGCCCATAGCTAGGCCTGCAGTTTGTCGATAAAATTTGTTGTCAAATTGGAAAAAAATTTGATCGAGAGCTAACTATTGCCCTTCAATGGGCCATTGTTGAGAAACCTATCGTTTACCTTCCTCGAGCTGCACTTAGGGGTACGCTCCCCCATTGTAGGAGTTCTTTCCTACCCCTACGTGGGATTCTACAGTGGCCCTCGTGCCTTTTTTATATCATATGCCTATGTTGGCTTGTTTGGGTCAGGTTCTTCCTGATCCCCCTTTCCTTTTATCATCTTCGTTACGAATACTTTTTATTTCCTAGACACTCTTTGTGTCCTCACAATGAACGTACTCGTTTGAATTTTGTATTTTAACTTTAATTGTTTGTTTATCAGTACCAGTATGTTTAATTTTTAACTGTTTAACTTAAATTATATCTACTTCTTACCCCATGATGTTGATGGTAAGCCCCTCTTTCTTATTAATTGTGTACCTGTTGTATTAACGAGCGTCATTGTAGGCCTGATGATGGCGGAAGCCGAAACTAGTTGCCAATTTCACTAAAACAACTTAGCAAATATATATATTGTGGTACTAGACTTTGTGTGTTTCATTACTCATTGGTTGACCACATTTGAGACATGGACAACCTGATGTATTTATTCTATAGTATATTGTGTCACAAGGGCAGAAAATCAGCTTTAGCAGCCAGCGGCTGTTAGATGCACGAGCGAGCGTAGCTAAGCGAGGACGGATAATACCTAAGGTCTGCTAAAGCTTTTTCTGCATGTGACACTACATACAAAAAATAATCGGTCAAGTGCGTGTCGGACTTCGCACATTAAGGGTTCAGTACCAAGTGTAAAAAATTATGAGCTGAAAAATGCGTTTTTTAACAAAACTAATAATAGCACAGAAAAAAATACTAAAATATCGAATATCACAATCCGCATATATATTTAGATATATTAACTAATGCAACGAACAAATTTGTTAATATCAGCGTAACCGAGAAAGATAGAAAAAAAGTATAAGATGAAAAACGCGTTTTTTAACAAAACTAATATGATTGCACCGATAAAAATAATAAAATATGGAATATCACAATTCGCATATACAATACGAAGGTACGGAACCCTAAAAATGAGGAAATGGTAAAAGGAGGGTATCGTTTTTTGGGTTTTTTGCGACCCCGTACGAAATTTTTCTCACTAAAAGATATTTAAAAAAAAAATGAATTTCCCAAATTTTTTTTCTTTAAAACGTCCCGGAACATACTTTTTTTTAATTTTGAAATCTATTTTTTGACAAAATCACAAGGACTGACAAGGAGGATTTGGCAACATGACGACCGGCTGTCATTTAGAATAATAGTATACAGGAGTGCTCGAAATAGACCAGTTATCCACGAATTCTATTTTTTTTATTGTTACACTTTAAATCCGTAAATACTGGTATTATTACTACAAAAATGGAAATAAAGAACTAATAATGTAAAATGGTTGAATTCGTGATGTCATCAGTTGTTATCGAATGATAAATACAAAAATTAATTTGCAATCTGTCACATAAGATGTATTGTTGTAACCACAGTTTTTATTGGTTGTATATTGCTTAAAAATAAGTTCTAACATTGGATCGCGGTTAATACAGCAAAAATCGGAAGAAGCTTATAAAAACGAATACGACAAGTTCAACACATGGATGGAAGAGCAAAAGGTATTAATTTGAATAGCATTTCCTCTAATTTAAAATACCGAAGTTTTAATATTTCAAACAATACTAACTATACTTTTCACGTTAAATTAAAAAATTAAGATTGTTAAATATTTGAATAAAGCTTTTAAAAAATGTGTTGGTAATATTTTATTTGACGTTACAAGGTACTCCTGTCAGAACAATAATAAAAAGGTTATTTCTGCCACAGTATAAGACTACTATAGTAGCTGAATTTTATTTGCAGTCGGATCAGTTCACTTCTGATCTAGATTACTTCAGATACAGTTTTCTTTGTAAAAAAATCGGAATTTATCCGATCTGGATCACTTCCCATTTACCGATGCTGCTCCACCCGCAAAAATTGTTCAAAAGTGAACTATAGAAATGTTAAGTACAAGGGGTAATTAAATTGACATATATTATCATCTATAGACCAATCCAAGATGCTGTCAGATGAAATTCAAGATGGCCGCTGGTAGGCACACAAACCCATGTCTTTCACGTAGTTAACATGAAAAGAGCAGTTTATTTTAACATATGAAACGATTGGAGCTTAAAACGGACATTTTAATTTAGAATAGTTGTGTGACTAATTACTCAGGATGCATAATTGATATTTAATGAAGTGAAAATGTACAGAAAAAATATTGTTTGTTAGAAAGAACTAAACATGCACACTACTTGTTCTCTGGTCAATTGTGGGAGTCGAAGAGGTCGTGAAACTGTTAGCCTTTATAGAATGCCTAGTGAACTACATTTTCCACATAAACCAGAACGGAATGATCTCTCAAAAACCATGAAAAATATTTATATGCTGACAAACTCTTGTAGACCTTGACTTGTTCTTTGCTGTAAAAACTATGCGTGAGGACCAAATATTAGATTGTGTGGAAAGTAGTAAAGCAGTCACTGAAGATGGAAAGTCATCTTCTCGAGTTTTACATCAATTCCAGGAGTATTGTATATGTATTTTTTTATACTCTCATTATGTATGTTATAAGCTGTTATCTTTTTTCTTATTTGCTTATTATTTGAAACAGCAATTATTTTTATTTCAAACATTTTCTAAAAGCGCAAAATACATCAAATAAACATAAAACACATACAAAATGATGTTTGGTCACGTGTTCTGGATTGCCTTATTTAAACGTTGTTTAGATACCTAAAAAAATATTTACATCTATTTGGAGAAATATTTATTTCTTATTACGAATGCTTATTCTTCTTGTTACATATACTGTGGTTCTGTGTTAAGACATGCGTTGTTGCCATATTTACAAATTGGCTTAACAACTGAGATTTTAATAATAAATGTCAAACTTCTCCAGTTCTTGGATTTTTCAGTTTACAATTGTTAAATATTAGAGCCATTTCAGGCAGATGTAATATTTTTAAAAATATTAGTGATTTATTTTTTTCCATTACAAAGAGATTTCTTGCATTAAATATGTTTAATTTATTAATAATTTTAGCCGTCGCGTATACACCCTAAATATCAGGTAATTTAGAATTTCACACAATGGAAATTCATTTTAAGCTCATAGTTTTAATATAAAAACAAATTTTCATTTTCCTCTCTTAGATTTTCAAGTTTTGGAAACATAAAAATTGTTTTTATGAGAAACCCAAAACACCCATTTAAAACGATACCCTCCTTTAGCATATTTATTTTTACTGTGTTTTTTATTTGGTTTTATTATATGCTAAATTTTACCATTTTACCACATACTGTTAACATTGAATTAATCTTCAAGATGTCTTGTTAAAGCTGTTACTATCTCTACACTTAATTTACGACAAACTATTCGCCTGATGATGGCCGGAAGGCCGAAACATGTTGCGTAATCAATTTCTACGATTATTAAAAATTCATGTGGTAAGACTTTGATTTTGATTCTATTTCTCCTATACTTACTTCACCACATTTGGGAAATGGATAACCTAGTTCATTTTCCCAAATAAATCTTTATGTGTATTGGATTGTATTGTCTTTGATTTACCCATTTTAGCCGTTTATGAGTTAAATCTAATTTCTAATCAAGAAGAGGGTACAATGTGTTGGCGCTCATTTATATTCGATCAATTTATAGCCCACTCCCATCTCCACTACACAGTGACACCGAAGGATTAATGGTTGAGATCGACAACCCATACACACAGTTATTGATTCTAACTTTTTTTAAACTAACTATTTTTCACCGAAACTTTGCAACTAGGTTACTGGACTAGCGATCCTCATTATGACGATATTTTTTATTCAAAATCTTTACACTGCGTAAGGCCGAATGTTTTGCCACAAATTTTCTATGCCACTTGTTAAATTTTCAAATTTTTTTTCAGTTGCTTTTTGAATTTAGTGAAAAAAATGTATAAGAAAGGATTACATGAAATAAAATAAAAAAATAGTATTTATTAAGGGTCAGTACATTATTATTAATATAGTTTTAACCTATTTCAACAGAAGATTTTTGGCCAAAAACAAAATGACACTATAATTTTTTTTTAACTACCGATTAGAATTCAGCAGGTGGTAAAATATACTATAATCATATATTTTGATTCGTGACAATAAACTTTTACTTTCCCGCTCGGACCAATAAAAGGGAAAGTATACTGAACCAGCAAAAAAAATCGAGATATCGATGGAAATATCCATTTTGAAGCCCTCCGAGAAGATTGTGGCAATTTCCAGAGTAAGGCCTGTCTGTGTATCTGTGTGTAATCTTTCACGATGCTTCCGAACCGTTTGCCCAATCAATTTGAAATTTAGTATGAATGGTTGGTGTATGCCTCGAATGCGACCATTAGTTTTTGCTTCAATTTAATGCAGTAGAAGGTTCTCATATAACTTTTTAATTATTAAAGACGTGGATCTGAACTTTGATATGTAGATGCCTCTTCAGCCCTAAAATCTATTCAGAAATATTGGGTACGATATTCAAAGTAAAAACGAAGAAACTAAGGAATGATTGATGAATGGATTTAATAATCATCTTTCCCATCTTTGTTTATCTTTATTATCGAATAACCTTAGAAATTAGCTGTAATTCCAAAATCAATCATACATTATGTTAATAATGATATTTGATATTTGTATCACATCCTAGCGCCTTTTTGCTTAAATAAACTTGATTATATCCCTCACTTCTTTTGGCGAAGTGTGGGATATGGCCAAGTCTGGGTTTGTCGGAGTGTTAAAATACATTTCAACAGTTTTTTAAACTTTGTCTACAAAGTCTCCGTCTTCGTTTAGCATGCATTCTCTTTCCATGGTATGTCGGTTTTTTCTCTAGCGGTGGGGGCTAAGCCATTCTCGCCCTATAAACTTGGGACTGGTTTCCTGTTCTGCTTTAGAATTAAGCCATTCTCGGCGTATAAAGTTGGGACTGATGTCCTGTCCTATCTTAGAATTCTTGAGAGGATCCATAAGGCCGCTGCCTGTGGACTAAGCTCGTTAATCAATCTTTCAAAGTTTTTCTCACGATATTCCTTGAGAGCTGCTGCTTTGATAATTAAAAAAAGTTTATCTAATGAATTAAAAAAAAAAGGTTTTATTGAAGGGATATAATATAATAAAAATTTATATACCATTAAAAATAATTGATAGTTCAATTATCATTACAACATATATTTATACATATAATATATATTAGTTTCTGGAGGTAGCCCTGTCGAATTTTTTTGTATTGATTTTTACAGCACTTAGAAGTCAAAATATCGATTTTTCATAAAAAAGTCGGAAATTTTGTTATTATCAAATATGTACGTAAAAATTAAAAAAAAAAACAACAGCGTTACCTCATCATTTTTTTTAAGAAAGAGTGTGCAAAATTTCAAAAACATTGATGCAGAGGGTACTGACTCTGAAAAAGCTGAATGTCAGAAAAACCCAAGTATCAATGATTGGCACCACAAATCAATTTTTTTGTTTATATACTTACACAGTAAATTACAGTAAAAACTAAAATAAAAATTTAATTCTCATGTATAACTGCTCGGTAGTACGGAAAATTTTAAACTAAACTGGTGGCTGTCTATTAGCTGTCAGGTAGCTGTCCGCCACAGCGGGAAACCGGACTGTAGAGGTGGAGACTTACAACTCAATATTTTTCGTTACTTTTACTCCAATCGGCCGTAACGTATATTGATTCTTCTTAAGTTATTAGTAGGAACATCAAAAAGTTATGGGTATTGTTTAAAAATGTTTCGGTTTATCTAAATTTTTCTTTTTTTTTTTCTAAATACAGCTAGGTAGGTAGGTTTAATGTGAGTGGAGCGTGAAGTCTATGGTTGATTTAGGTGAAGCTTCCTTGAAGTCGGTAAGCTCCAGCTATACAAAACCAAACGTACGAAGCCTATTCATTTCCAGCGCAGGACAGGACCATAAAATATGCTCCGCCATTTCGTCAACCACACTGCAGAAGCCACAGTTCGATGTTTGACTTAGACCTAGCTGCTTCATATGGTAACGCAGAGGAGAGTGCCCTGTAAGCAGTCCAATTAGGATGCATAGATGACTTCTACTCTATTCTAGGATCTGCGATAGGGTGCTACCTGAGGGTTTGACTATGAACGCCTTAGAGTGAGCTAACCCAGAAATTTGGCACTGCTAATACAACTCGCGCATGCGCGTACAAATTTCGGTCCATGCAAATACCGTAGGCTTCGCTTCTTTATCGATAGGTATTCTTTGACAATGTAACCGAAGCCACCAGAATGTACTTCCAGTCGAACTATTTCATCAACGAAATGTACAATGTGAGCGGGGCAACAGAGAGTACCTTTCGTTTAATCGAATAGTACAATGTGATCGAAGCCACCAGAGAGTACTATTCGTCTGTCAAATCACGGCGACGGAGAGCACAATGTAACCGAAGCCACCAGAGTGTACTTTCCGTAGTTTCCTTAAAACGGTACCAAAGCCACGGCGACGGAGAGCACAATGTAGCCGAAGCCACCAGAGTGTACTTTCCGTCGATTCTTTAAAGACGGTAATACCAAAAGAAACTGACCAATACTTCAGGAGTCTCGGATGTCTGCTATGATCGGAGATCGGAGCTGACTGGCGAGAATATTTTAAATCGCGCCATACCTTACTGTTCGTGATATCTAAACGGCATTGGTATTCACGGTGCATTTTGATTGTACCTATTTACGATCAATTGCCGATCGCGATATTTTTAATAAAAAGAATTTTTAACAACGGATTTTTAGAGTAAAGCTATTTAAAATGATTATTTTAAAATGTAAATATAAAACGGAACTATTATAATTACGAAAAAAAGTAAAAAAAAGGAATTAGGGATATTGATAAATTAGTAATTTCGTTACACCTTGCAAAACAAAAATGAGACAAAACCAGAGATAGAAAGATGTCTTAAAACTTCAGAAAAATAAGTTCCAGTTCTTTTAGATGCCAATGTTTCCATTCATACTGAAGACGAACCCCTTGTGGAACCAGGAACATCACAGATATCGATACCTCTTAAACGATCTTTAGCCAATATTTTTAATGATATAGTTCCATGGCCCAAACAAAAACCAGCTTTAAACAAAAGGAAGAAAGAGTATACCCCTAGCGTCATCACTTCTGATCGATGGGTTGAGTATTACGAACTTAAGAAATAACAAGACATTGAAAAAGAAAAACTAAAAGAAGAAGAAAAACGGGCTCTAAGCGAAAAATTAAAAGACAATGTAAAAGGAAAAGCAGTTGCGAAAAAGCAGAAGATAGAAGTTCCAAGTTCTGAAGAAGAAGAAGAAGAAGAAGAATGGGAAGAAAGTCTAAGCAGCACTGAGGATGCAGACATTTTTAAATGTGAAACTGAAACAACAGAACTTCTCCCTTTAGTAGAATTAAAAATAAAATACTTCGTTTTGGCACAATTTAAATATATTGGTAAGAGGACCTCAAGGTCTTACAAATATGTTGCTACCATTTTAAAAATTTTACCAAAAGGTGAGTTTGAGAAACAGTGTCTAAAAAGTCTAGACCAAAGTAAGCAAAGTTTTCATTACACTGAAAACGATACACCCTTAATAAGTAAATCCGAAAATTACCAGAACCAATATTGGTTAAGGAGGGACGAATTTTCAAGATAAATTTTGCAGGTCCTATTGATGTTTTAGAGCAAATTTGAGTAATGAATTGTCAAAAGTCAGTTTAAAATAAAAAGTTAATAAATAACGTTTATATATTTCATTTTTACCGATGGCCATAAATGGGGAAATCTGATGGCTGTAAGTGGAAAAGTGTGGCCATAAGTGGGAAAAAGTCAAGTTTTTTGGTAAAATTTTTTTTGCAAATATCTGTTTTAAGTTTTAAACTGTAATAATGAAACCTTGGCTATTGTATTTAGAATACCTTTAACCATTCGCTATAATTTTTATTAAAGCTACTTCTTAAATCTTTCATAAGTGGGAGTGATTTCCTCCTAGATTTTCCTTAATGTTACTGTTAGCAATGCGATACAAAGATTCGATGCAGTTCCACATCAACTTCTAGTCAGTAGAGCTCAGTACTTTTAAAGCCGCCTGGCTGTCTGACAAAATGTAAATACTTTTGTTGTTATGAGGATGGTTTGCCAACTCTCTTGCATACAATTCTATATCAAAGACCTATGCCTGAAAGATGGTAGCATACTTGCCGAGGCTTACTGTGATGTCAACTCTCGGATTTCTGCTGTACACTCCGGCTCCCGCATCACCTGCGATCTTTGAACCATCTTTCTACAGTATATAAGCCGTTCCTGGAAAGAAGATCTCCCCCTTTTCCGATTCGTCTCTTCTCGGAAGAAGGACGTTACAGGACGACTTTTGTATGTGAGTTCTGGAGGAGAGTACATCCGAAACCATTCCTAGAGTGTGGTGATTACTCATCTTTCGCAGCAGTCCAGATGAGTCCCATAGCCTCCCTCACTCAATTTGACTATCCACTGACATGGCTCTGTAGGAGGTCATGTCATTCTGGCCTCCTGCTCCAATAATGTATGGAGAGAAGTAAGACCCAAAGACCTTTCCAATGCCGCTGTCGGGGTAGTTGACATGGCGCCTGTAATAGCCACACAAGCTAGTCTCTGGAGTCCACACCCTTCTGATATTCCAGAGGGATGCCCTGGCTTTATTGATTGTTCTTTCCAGATGGGAGTTCCAGATAAGTTTTATATCTTGGAGAGTCCCCAGATATTTTACCACCTCTGCAAACGGAATCTTTACACCTTCCAAAATTGGATGACGTAGCTTATTAAGCTTCGTCGTTTTTGTAAAAGGAACTACTACCATTTTATGGAGGTTCACAGACATCTGTTCCTCCTCACACCACCTGTATACAATGTAAAGGGCTTCCTGAAGGATATTAGAAATAATCTCTCCAAATAAACCTCTAAACATTATTAAAAGGTCTTTGGCATGGCAATTAAATTCCACACCCAGCTGGGACGCCTTTTTAGAAGGGGGTAGACCAACAGTGACCAAAGAAGTAGAGACATCACCAAACTTTGAAGACAGCCCTTAGCCGATCTAAATCTAACAATCTGATCCTGTATTGATGATGTCACAAAACGATTTTCAAGTATGCATTTGATCCTATTGCACATTAGTCTGCTTATTCCCATTGGCAGCAGTGCATCGTAAAGGGATTGGGGCAGGGCGTTGTTTAACGCCCCTTTAATGTCGAGGAAGGCTGTCAGCGCAATCTCTTTATGCTGTAAAGAGTGGCCTATCTTTCCTATAAGGTTATTTAGTGCCAAATCTGTGGATTTGCCAACCTGGTAGGCATATTGTCTGGGGTTGAGAGGAATTTTCCAGCACGATTTTTAGTACCAAAGAGGTAAGATGATCGGCCTAAAGGATTTAGGCAGGGAATTGCTTACCTTCGCCGCTTTTTGTATATATACTACACTAGTAATCGACCAGTCCTGTGGTATATGTAGCTCCACACCAGACTCGCACGAAATAGTTTCACGAGAAGAGGCATCATCTCCTCTGTCCTATTTTGCAATATGGTAGGAAAAATACCATCTTCTGGTGATTTGAATGGTAAGAAAGACTTCAAGGCCCATAAGATTGAGTAAGGAGTGATCACTTCAGGAGCAAACCTCCAGTCTTCCTTAACTGGTCGTATAGACGGGCCAGGTGGAAGTGAAAACGGTTGCGGGCGATCCTCCAGTAGCAGCCTAACCGGGAAGTTATTCCGCATGAGGATCTCTAACGTATGCCTTTTGGAGTACGTAAAAGAGTCGTCCGGTCGTTTTATCGACCCTATCTCTTGATTCGGATCACTAGAGAGGATCTTGTGGAGTCTTGTTCCAGCAGATAGATCTGTTATAGTCTGGCAGAACCTCCTCCAAGACTCCCTCTTGTAAATATAATAAACCACATCAACAGTCAACATAAATATATTAATTAGGGATTATTTTTTTCAAAATCTGGCATCTTGATGATTTCAACCACAATGGGTGATTCTTCCCGATAAAATCTTGTTTACATTGAACTGTCAATATTGACAGATTAATCTATTTATTAAAATTGTGTTTTTAATAACTGTAGATTTTCAAATAATTATTTTTCTACTACCGTGTGTAAATTACTAACTTTACACATACTTTGTCATGCATCAACTTTGCTTATTTTTACTAAATACCTAAATATTTTTTGGTAGTAGAAAAAATATTGTACGCAACTAGTGTGTAAACTGCCTTTTTTCACTGTTGTGATTGTCGCACTCGCCTTTGGCTCGGGCGACAAATTTCACATTCGTGGAAAAAATATCACTTTACACACTAGTTGCATAAATAAATATTTTCTACTTATTCAAGAAGTTTTTATTAAAATAGTAATAAAGTAAATAGTTTTTTTCAAAATCCTTATTTGTTTAACTAGGCAGAGAAGTAACATATTTACTGCCGCGGCTAGCATTTCATTGCCGAGGCAATGAAACTAACCAAGGCAGTAAATCTGATTCTCTGCCGTGTGAAACATATAATTTTTTCTCAGATTCCTTGTACCATGTGATTAAAAAAATCAAATTAAAATGAAAACTTTTTTATAACGGATACAATTCACAATTTTTAATATTTTTTCTAATCGTATATTATAGGTAATAATTAAATCGTATTTTCTAATTATTATTGTCGATTAGACCTTAAATTGTATACATAATAATATGTACCGAAAAATAGGACACCACTGTTACATTTAATTTGCTTCAATTTTCTTTATAAAGTCTGGGTTGTTACGTACCTCTTCTGATTTTAGTTTAGTTGAAAATCGCCATTTTTTATCCGTTTATCTTAATATTAAGTTGTTTGGAGAAGAGATTAATCTGTGTTTAGAGATATAAAATTATTTTTTTAATGCCTAGGTATTAAAAATCATTTTTACTGCCTAGGCAGTAAAAGTATTACTTCTATGATCGATAAATGTCACTAAAACTGACGTTTAATGTCAATCGGAGAAAAACTTGTTTATTTGGAGAAAAACATTCAAACAAACCAAATTTAGATAAAATCACTAGTCCTACGGATTTTGTTAATTGGTTTGTTTTCATACTTTAGCCAAATAAACTAGTTTTCGCAGAAAACAAAAAATTATCGATAAAATTTGAAGTATCTACTCGTTATATTATCTTTGATAATTTTATCGATTTAAAAAATACCTTATTTTCAGATCCGCAGCAGAGGAATTCAAAGACATTTTAGATAAACAGATACCAATAAAATCTAATGTTCATCACACAAAACCGTGAATAAAAATTAATGAAAAAGATATTTATAAGTATCAGGTTTTTTAAAAGCAAAGTCGGAAAAAAATATTATTATTATTTTCAAGGTAGAAACTAAAATTTAAAAAACCAGTTGTAATATAATAACGGAAAGAAACCTAATGAAACTTGTTCTGAATACCCCCCTGTTTTAATGTTACAAATTATATTGTCACTATAAATCGTAAGATCAATGTTTTCCCCTTATAGTATCGTGATTAATAAGTGCGATTTAAATTTAAATATCTTGAGGAATTGCTAATTGTCTTTTTTTAAGAGTTATTTTGCGAAAAGTCGATTTTAATCTCGTGTTGATGAGATTCACTCACTGAAGATTAATTAGGGATATTTTAAGAAGACAAAAAACCAATTTATAGCCAAGTATTATTTATTTTTATTTTTATTCGGTAATATTCAAAAATAAAACAAGGAAGATGACTTTCAAAATAAAAACTAGTTCAATAATCAATAGTAAAAAAATTAAAATAAAAGAAAACCGTTATTATTCTAGAGCAAACAAAAACAGTAACAAAAGAAGAAAAATTAAATAAACTATGATAAAAATGGATAAAGAAATTTTTGTAAGAAATTTAACAAGAAAATCATCAATGCATTTTTTCGGAATAAAGAACTATTATTTTGTTTCAAATTTTGTTATTCAAATTTAAATATGATTCATATAGGTACCACGCCATTCAAATTAAAACGACTAATTTATAATAAAAAATACGTTTCTAATCGAACTGCAGTAGAGTGCACAATAAATCGATTTAAAAAGGTAGTGGCTATAAAACCGACATAAGGTCAATTACCAATAATTCATAGTAATATGCCATTATTATAATATATTATTTGTCAGCGTTTTTGAGCTTTTCGTCACACATTCATACGAAATAAGTAGGTAGAAGTGTAATATCAGTGGTGGGGATGCTCAGTACTGTTGCGAGTTCTACCCCAATATAACATCACTTATATCAGTTTTTCTTTGGTGTACATTATGCGACTGACCAAGCTTTACAAGTTCTGTTATTGTAGTACTTTCCTGTTTTATTCGCATAATACTACTAACACTAATTTTTAATGTCCGTTGTTCTCTTTCTCCTTGGTGAAGTAGTCTTAACAAATTTAATAGAAACTGCTGATATTACGAGATATTTTGGATAAAGTAAAAAGTTCTAAAAAAATAAAAACTTCAATTTACTTTGGGGTGAAGATTTCAATATACCTCAGTAAGGTAGGGTTACCAGAAAACAAAATCAACGAGTCCCGAATATGACTATCAAAAAATATCTCCACGGCTTTCGAGTTAACCACTAAGAAAACCCCCTTCTGCTGAGTAAGCGAAATTAAGTTTCTTTGTTCACCTTGCAAAATAAAAAAGTGTTTTCAAACAAACGTTATTCTAAAGTTTTGAAATTTGTTGTACATTATAAAGCGTGTAAATATATAAATTAAATTTAAATAATGTCATAGTGCATCTTAATTATCGCTTCTAGTGAAGTACTACCCTGCTGACTCTATATAATGCAAAAAATTTTATATTCTCCTCTGGTTAGTCTAATAGCGAATTCCATCGGTAAAACTGGTGCGCACTGAGTGCATAATTTGTATTCTATTGGGAAAACTAGTGGAGGGTTTTGTATTCCATTGGGGAACTGGTGCATTTGAATTCGAACTCAGTGCAACATTTTCAGCACGAGCTCCATGAGGTCGTGCGAAGTTAGTGCAATTGTGAATATGGCGGGATTATAAGAAACTTCAAAATTGCTAGTGGCATTATCCTTCATCTTCAATAATTTGAAAAATTTACATACTTGTTAATTTAAATTTTTCATCACTGTCATCAAGTGGTAATGTTAAGTTAATGATTTCATTATTCAGTTGAAATGCAATCTAATATATAAAAAAATGATGAGTAACAAAAGTTACGTGTTGGTGCGTACACACTTAGTGATGAAAGAAAAGCCAAATTTTGTATATCAAGTGTGCAAAACTAATTTATTTAAGAAATATATATATTTCCCACGTCATAGGGAGTCAAGCGCTTTCGGCATTCAATGCTGTCATCAGGACAACTAAAATAATTGTTAAAAACATAAGTAAAATAAAGATAAAGAAACTTATGATACTTACAATTAAATTACAATATTTGAGATACGAGGTAAATTATTAAAAAACAAAATCATTGAAAAAGAACGAGAAATAAACTATTCGTTAGAGCGAAGGTAGACATCGAAAAATGTACTCCTATCATTTTTGATATATTTCGAGGCCCAGGCCTAAAAGTTGTCTTTATTACAGATAACAGGTGCTTTAAAAGCATTGAAAATTAGTTAAAGTAAATTTTTTAAAATGTTGAATTGTGACCATGCGGTTTTACAAAATAATAATAAAATAATTTTTCCAGAGCTCACACGTAAGTACCGCTATCTAACATCTGACTCCCTCTTTTATTTAATCAGTAGATTTTAGTGGTAAGTGACGCACGTCTTTAAATGTGGAGGTTGTTTTGTATTGTTACACAGAATTTAATATAGTTCTCAAGAACATATTGGATTTATTCATCGATGATGACTTAAGGCCTGGTAGATCCAAAAGAATAGTGTATCTCATTGTATCAATGTACCATTATATTCATATTCTCTGAGATTTTTCCACCTGTGCCCTCTACGTAAACATCCCTGTGTCCGATCTCACGCATCGGTCGTTTCAGCACCAGTATTTTTTGTTTGTCCGGATACTTTGCTTAGTTAAGACCTTAGTAATATTTTCTTCATTGTTCCAGCCACTGGCTCTATCCAGAAGTAGCGCGCCGTTTGACTTTATTTAAACCTATAATAACTTAACATGACATTTAACAAATATTTGATTAAAAAAAAACTGTTTAATTTGTAAATTATTTATCCCAACATAATTCTATTAATTTATTCCAATAGTTTTTATTTATCTTTGTTAGCTATTTATACCGTAACCCATTTAAAGAGAAAAATTTACAACTAAATAACTTTGCCCCCTAATATAATCTGCATATCATTAACTCTTATTTAATTTTTATTTTTTTATTCCTCTACCAAATATCTTCGAAATGTTTTCCGGAAAGAAAAAGAATCTTTACTGAAACTTACACCATATTCATGCAATACTTTTAAACATGACCATAGTTAATTAATCCTATTTATGGCACACTATCTCCCGATATTTACTCATTCAGTCATGCATTCGTAACTAGCGTTATTTGCCTTTTTTGGCTTCTTTTCACCTCCCTCTAGTACTCTAACCGTGCACTGATGGGATTCTCCATCCGCGAACAAATTTTTATCCTCCATATCCAGTACAATTATCCTTTGATATTTGAGTTACGTCTGTATTGGTGCGCCGATGTTTCATCCAGTGTTGGAAAAGTTTCACCAGCGCGTACACCAGGAATACAGCGACAACAGTGGATGCCATGGAAAACTGTATTTTGTAGTAGTTGGTCACCGCATTTGTTGGATGACGGATTGCTTTAAAAGTGAACATATTACCTTCGTGAAAAACCAAATATATTAACTCTATGCAGTCTACCATATGAAGAAGAGGATATCTACATGTATTCTGTGAAATTGGATATGAATTCTTTTAAATTATTTAACACTTCTCTCGTCGTATCTTGAGTGGAAAAATAATTCAAATCGGCTGTGGTGAGCATCAAGTTTGGATTAGAACATTCTGATACATTTACAAAAGTGAGGAAACCAGAATTTGTCTGATCATTAGGTACATGGAAACCTGGGTGGATTCACTTCCTAGTTTTCCATACTAAGCTTGTAATGGCATGAAACTCTAACTTTTACTGCTCCTGTGGAATTGTAAATTCTCTTAGGACACGTCACTACAGAATATTTTGAGCACATAAGTTCTGAGGGGTCTTTCCAGTGTATTATGATATAAATTTCTTCCTCTACCTTTGTGATCATTGAAGACGCGGACTTATAACAGTTCATAATGCAATGTTGACTAAACTCAGTGACAGTAGCTTCTTTAAATAGAATTCTAGTGCCTTGGAGCGTGTCTGTTGAAAATCTGGAGATGAAACACAATTTATCATGATACCGTTTTCAGTGATGGAGGCCTTCTCCAGAGATTTGTCGTACTTTGTGGTACTGAGAGGAAGTTGACGAATTTCAAACTGCTAGAAAATGGTCGTCTGTTGGTTTCGGCAAGTGTAACCTTTCCAAGAGAATTGGGTTGTTATCATCTCCACCAGTGTCCACGCTGAAGGCTTTTGTCTAATCGGCACTCTGATGTGGATAAAAATTTTGTCCTGTGAAAAACTAAAATCACAAATTGGTAATTGGTAGTACCGGGATAGGTCGGAGAGGGCTATTGCCAGATTTTGGTGGGAGGGGCTTAACTCTTTTATAAGCGAACTCAGGTTATGGCCTAAAACGCAGGGAGCTAAAATGCTAATCGGGATCTGGTGAATTCGACAAGAAGATAGAATGGTTTGATGTTTAACGGCCCTGGACATAAAAATGTATTTTCTACATTTCTCATATGTGATTCTATGGTTTTAAATGTATAGGAAATGTATTTGACTGTCAAATTTAGCCACCATCTTGTATTTAAAAATTTAGTCCCAATCTAGCATTCAATGTGTTCGGTGATGGTGCTCCTGTTATTGATGCTATTTTTAATATTGATATTGTTAATGTTGCTATTGATGCTGCTTATTGGAAATTGTGGGTGGGCACCGATTGGCCGGTTTTTCTTACTTGGCCTTTTCCACCAGTTAATCTTAAAACCCATGATATTTTTACTTTCTATCGTGGCATTCATTTCCTCTCGACGTTGCTACCGGTTTTGACACACCGTCAATGTCCCCAGGCACATTTTGGGTCAAAAAACTGCAGTTATTTTTTAACTAAACAGATTGTTTGGCTGTAAGCATGTCCTTCCCCTTTTAATTTTATCACCTTTACCTTTCCTTTTTTCCATGACTTCTCCCCTTTTTTAAAAATTTTGCCCATCTCTACCGGTGCGCACATATTTAATTAACATCTGTGCTTCTTTCTTAATAAATACATTTATTTCTAAATCTACAATTGTCAATAAGCATTTTAATACATTATAATTTAACCTTTGGCCTGATGATGGAATTTTGCCGAAACTAGTTGCCAACCTCTCTTTAACATCTATAATAAAATTTGTGGTACTTGGCTCTGCTGTTCTTCTTTTATACTTTTTCTTGGCCTTTTATCCTCTTCTCTGTTTTTTATGTTTTGGATCCCATTTTCTCTATTATTTTCTTTTACTTTTCTTTCTTACTCCTTCTCTCTGTCACACTTTCCTTTTCCACTCTTCTTTACCTATGCCTGCTCCCCGGCACTGGGAACCTAGTTTCAAGTTCTTTATTAGTTTAAGAATAATGTAGCTAATCTTAATTTTAATTTTTCAGTTTTCACTATTCACCTCACTTTGTTATTGCTTTTAGGTCTCCCCTATTATTCAAAAAAAATTTGGGTTTGAGTTAATTTATATTTATATAAGATTGATCAATTTTAAACTTCATTTGTCACTGTCATTACTGTCATTTGTAAATTGTTAATTGTCACCTATCAATATCGACTTATGTCAATTCAAACTCAGTTGGTCTGTCGTGTCGCAATGATTACTATCTTATTTATGATCTCCAATTTTCTCCAAAATTTATATTTACCGCCCGTAGGGGTGCCTAATTACGTTATGAGGGGTACTGGGGCCAGTTTTACTTCTGGCCGGGATACCTACCTTCTTCTTAAGTCTCCTCACCGCCCTTTCTTTAACCTCCTTACCACTTGCCGGTTTCAGAACTTGGTTCATATTTTGGTAATATCCTGTTTCACGCCACAATAGCTAACGTTTTTTTTTTGGGTGTTATCCAACTTTCTTGTCTTCCTGACATTCAATGAATGCTGACTTTCCATCCCTATCAAGTTAATATTCATTTTTTTTCATTTTTCCTATCATTACTATGTACCGTCCCTCCATAATTGTACCTCAATTTAATTTGGAGTTTAAGTGGTTTTTTAATTTATAAACTTGTCAAGTGCGCCTTGTTAGTTAACCCATTTTATATAATTATTTTAATTAAGTATTTCTATCACTGTTAAAAATATTTGGTAAGTTTCAACCATTTTGTTAACATCATTTTGTCTTTACACAGAACTTTGTATAATAAGTCTGATGATGGCATTAGTATGCCGAAACTAGTTGCCCCTTCCAACTTTAATAAATACTGGTACTAGACTTTGATTTTCATTTACTCAATTAACTTTTAGGTTAGCTGATTTTCTCCTAAACCAATTAAGTAATGAGTCAGTGATACTTATAGTTTCACATTTTTTGATTAGTTTTATTTCATTTGAAATTGTTGATTGAATCGATTTTCATGAGATCGATTTTTTGACTTAACCATTCGAGTCGATCTTAAGTATCGATATTTTTGACAAAGATCGGAAACCGTACTAAAAAGTGAATCGAATCGGTCGTCCCCACTCACGGCCTCTTAGGAGGGGTGACCACAATACCCCTTGTGAGGACTTTGCCCTTTCCTCCCTTATTCGGAAAGTTGAATGGGTCTTCATTTGAGTTATTTTTCTAATTTTTAAAATTAGGAAAAAATACAATTTTTTTATTTCTTAAATCAAGATTGTTATAACCTAGTTCAATAACACTTTTTACTTCTTTAAACAACGCTGGGTACCATGATTATAATATAGGTGGCGTTAGCTATCTATATAATGTGGGTAGTCTTTAAATCGGCGGTTTAATTATGGATCAAATTATATGCCGGTATGGTTTCTTAAAAGAGTATAAAAGTAAAAAAAAGGTAAATAATCCATTTATTCATTTTGAAGATATGAACCACCTGGTATACCCAACTTGTTTTAAAATTTTTGAAAATCTAAACGTATAAGATCTGGAAACTGTACCATTAAATCGACATCACATTTACAGTATCCTCCCACACAAATCACTGACATCGTATAAAAACTCGAAGTTCTCATCAAGAAATATTTAGTTTCCGTAAATGAGCTCAGCAACTGAATGGTCAATCAGATAATTGCTGGGAGATTTTGCCATTGAAATCCGTACATTAACTTCTAATTAGGATTCTCATTAACCTTCATGATCGTTGAGTTCGTGGTCCATGATCTGCTTTTTTTCTTTTATTTACTTTTTTTACAAATTAGCGCGTGTTTCTTAATTGCTAAGTGTAATTAACCATTCCTAATCGAGTGAAAAAATCCATCGTGGATTTGCCATGCGCTATTAAATAGCGTTCGCGGTTTTTTAATTTTATGTCTCATTTGAATTAAAGTTTGAATTAAATACTCAATTGGTATTTTTTTACTAGTTTTTATGAGATTTGTGTACCATTAAATAATAGTCTTGTTTAATTTACGTTTGAATTAATTGGTTTATTTGTATCTTTCATAGTTAGAATTAGTAGTAAATTTCAAAATGTCTTCAAAATATTTAATATTTTTGCAAATTAAAAATTCTGTACTTTGCTGATATACTTATAGTCCTTAAAACTTTTTCTTTCCACACACCATCGATTAACGTGGTAATTTTTTTCAGATTTCAATCTAGAAAAACTTTCATTATTTATCTAATATATCTAACAAATAAAAATTAATATATTTCCAAGTATTTAAATGTTATTTCTGCTAACTCTTAATTCTGATATACCCACACAAATTCTTCACCCACGTCTATTATTATCGATCCATTTACAGTGGCGGCAATACAATAATTATAAAAAAAAACAAGGAAATTAAAAAAACACATATTACTGTAATAAGACTGTAAGTCCGATTTCTGAATATATTTTTTATTACAATTTACATTTTGCAAACTAATTCTTTGATACCGTTTTCCCAATAATTCAGGTTGATGAAAACCATCACAAGTATTCAACTTAAAATATTAATTATAAGAAGTTTAAAAGAATTCAGAAAACTTTGGTGGTTCGTCACTTTCCTTTTGTTTATCAATAATATTAATCGATTGGCTTATCTGTAAACGCTCAATGTTGTTATGAATAAAAAAAAGACACTACATCACTGGTTCTACGCCATTGGCGATTTTTATTGCATATTATCAATAATAAATTACAGCCCACCTGTAGGTGTTACGATGTAATGTGGTCCAATGTTAAATGCCTACGACATGGGTAAATTGTCTTTGGCTGAACTAAAAAAAATGCCACCATGAAGAATTTGTAACGAAACACCATGACAAAACATGAATGACATGTTTTTTTCCACTCCCATCCCAATGATAAATAAAAGTCGTAATATTTCTATTAGCAAAAAAATTGATATGTATTTTGTGGGTCGATTAAGTTGTAGGTTTATAATACGTAAAAAATGTTTAGTGTTAGCTTAAATTGGGAAATATATATTAATTTTGGAAGTAAAAAAATAACTTAGGGTTAGAGACTGATGGGTATACCCCAATCAGAGCGAAGATATGTTGAACATTACGGGGTTGTCCGACTGTGAAATTATTTATTGCTATTTCAACTATTATTTTTTGTTAAAAAATGAAATTTTCCTTAATTCATAGTTTTTTTTAATTAATTTAGGACTTTTTACAAACCAGTCAGTTTTTTATGAATTTTTGAAGAAACTAATAAATTATCAAAGATGATACCAAGAGTACTGTAAATTTTAACGATACTTTTTTATTTTTCAACTAGTTTGTTTCATAAAAACATGAAAATAAACTGATTG
Organism: Neocrepidodera transversa; assembly: GCA_963243735.1. Classification (NCBI taxonomy): domain Eukaryota; kingdom Metazoa; phylum Arthropoda; class Insecta; order Coleoptera; family Chrysomelidae; genus Neocrepidodera; species Neocrepidodera transversa. The sequence goes on along the minus strand of OY725343.1, from coordinate 26,733,724 downwards.
GTAAAATCACTCGGACTCGCGATTTTATTTAAATTCGGTTTGTTTGAATGTTTTTGCCCCAAATACACAACTTTGACTGATGGAAATAAAAAATAACTGATAAAATTTAAAGAACGAGTTGTATTTGGAAAGATTATTTTTCGGTAGTTTAAAAAGTAAACTAGAGCAAGAGAGATAGATGATTGTTTTCATTTATCCTTTGCTACAGATGTGACTAACCCTTTCAATCAAATGCTTTATTTTCGTAAATAATACAAAATAGTTATACAATAATTATAATCCATACAAAGTCAGTTGGAACGACATAAATACTAAATATCTACCGATCGTCGGCGAATTATTTGTAAAGCATGGGCGGCGTGATATAATTTATTTTCAAATTTAATTTTACTTTTCATATACCTACACGGCTAATTTTTTTAATTATTAATATAGAGTAATGCCAAAAAAGTATCAGTTTGTCCTGCCATGAGAATTTATTAAAAAGTTAAGATTCATTATCTGAATTTTCAGAGCTTGAATCTGAACATGGGGTTATAACAATGTGGTTAATGGAAAATAAAATATAATATTTATTCTCCTTTTCTATGACATTCTGGATACATTTCATCCATTTGTGTCGTTTACTTCAATAATAACCGTTCATATATTTCCTGGTACGGAAGCACTGTCAGTTGGAGATTGATTATATTTTCTCAGATTTTTCTAACAGCAGCCCATATCTTTTTAAAATTTTATCGCTTCTAATAACACTATCTTTTTAGCCTTTTTCGGAATTTCCATATTTTTATTTTTCGTGAATTTAAGAATGTCTTCCTTCTTTTTGCTGATCTTGGGAATTTTCTTATGTAGACGGGAATTATAATACGCATTGTTCATAACAATAACAGAATTTGGGGAATGATTTGGCAGCAGTTGTTCATTAAACCACTTTTCAAATAGACTGGCGGTCATATCTTTATGGTAGTCTGCAGATGACAGTTTTTTATTTTTAGCTGACAATAGAAGAGCATTAGGAACAAAACCCTTATTACTGCCTGCGTGAAGAATGCTAACTTGTTTACCACCAGAACAAGGTCCATTTAGAGAGCACTTATTACCATCATCCACCCAACCATATTTTAACAACATCATGTGTGTCGTAACAAGTTTCATCAAGATATCTCTCTTTTTAATTGACGGTATTCCTTAACTTTTCGTAAATATTCCTGCCGCCATGCTACGATGCGAGATGACTCCATTATGACCGTTCTTTTATTCAATTGATTTTACTTAAAGCCACAGTCTAGCAAAATATTACGTAATGTGTCCATAGATTTATATTTATAATCTGGATAATCCCGTAACTTGTTACGGACCATTTCTAAAGTTAGAACACTGATTTATTCGTAAAACTTATATACTACTTGGCGTATAACTTCTTTGTCAGTCTGCATTATCAACCTTCTTAAGCTTCTGATTGTCTCTTATTCGTTTTACGAAATGATCAATGACATCTTCTGTTCTAATAGCAGTATAAATTGTAGTACGAGAAAGGGTCACCTCACAAATCCTTTTTAAAATTTCGTTTTGTGAATCCCCACGCCTAAACTAAGTCTTTGTTTTTGAGGATGCAAGTCTTTATGTAAAAATTCCCCCGGCTCCGCCATAGAATTGTCTTCAACCGAACCTTCAGCATTGTCCATTGCATTATCAAAAACATCAAGAAAAGGTCTCCACTACGACATCATGATTAAATAATAACAACAAGAAAATAATTTAGAAAAACACAACACTAATGCCCAAAAGAAACTAATTTTATAAATCCTAACCCAAGCCTTCAAGCCGCACCACTGACAATTCAGTTGAAAATGTAAACGCAGTTGTTCACAGCGGGCCTGACATTATTTCAATTTTAAATTTTGTTTGTGTGTCTACGAAATATTTGTTCGACTAGATTCAGCGGGCCGACTTTGAGTGACTGATAAGAAATTCATACGGGGATAATCATTAATTGTATATGAGAGATTTAATATAGTATTACCTATTAAATTTATAAGACACGGTACATGAGTCTTTTTCAGGTGCTCGGATTGACTTCGTGTAGACTTTACTAGACTAATAAAAATATTATACAAGACGGAAAATATACACTTCAAATATGTTTCGAGAACACTTATCTGTAACTGCAATTAATTTATAATAATGAATTTATTGATTAACAAATAACAAGTAAATTTACATTCTCATTTACACGGTTGAAAATATTTTTTGAATAATATTTACTATTATGTATAAGGCCACCAGCTCTTCAAAAAGACAGATTGTCAATTCCCTACTGAAGACCATAGAGCCTAAGAGCTAATAATTAAAACCCAATAGTTGCTTTACTTGTTATTTAAATTGAATATAGTAAACAACACACAATTGACATCAATTTATGAGAATAATTGTTAAATGAGGATTTACAAGGACTAAAGAGGATAAACTAATATTAAAATTATTAAATGTTATCTATTAAAGTGTTAATCATACCTCGATCGGTCAACAACAAAAACTTTTTAAAGATGCTCTTGAAAAGATTAAAGGAGTTAATATGGTACATATACCTTGTATATTTCAGGTAAATAATAAAAAATTTGAGATGCAAAATAACTGTACAATCGTTGGCCAATAGTTTTACGTGTCCGTGAAATCTGTATGTGACACTTAGTTTTGTTTCTTGTTTGCTGATTGTTTTCAAGTTTTGTTAAAATTGTTTTATTTTAGAGATTTCGAAGAAAAAAGCTCTGATTTTGTCCGTCCGTCCGTCCGTCTGTTAGCCCTGGTTCAACTTGAGAACGGTGAGAGACAGTGACAAACGGACAACGGTAATCGATTCAGCATCGTTGAAAACCCCAAAGTTAATATTAATTTTTGACCTAGTTTTACTTTCCCGCTACTTATACCAATATTGTTACGATATTCTCCTATAAAATATTTCCTAACTATTGGACAAAATAAATTTATGTTTATTACTCGAATGAAAACTTACCTCGGCTACATTTTTTTTTATTTTTTTTTATACAATTTTATTGGAACATGAAACTCTCTCTCTCTCTCTCTTTGATCTAGGATCTTTTTATACTGTTGATAATTTAAGTTTACTTGTCAGTATTACATTTTTTTTATATTAATTTTATTTATAATTTTTTTTTATTATATTATCAATATTATATGATAATAGAAATATAAATTACTATATGTAAATTTTGAGAATTCTGTTGTATTTTTACTGTTTAATAATTAATCTATTTCTTAAATAAATAATCAAATATAACATTAAAAAAAAATCTTTTACATAAATTACAATAACTTCTAATTTAAAAAACCTTAAATTAACCTTTTACTAACTCATACATTCTTTGAGTAACTAAAAAATTAAAATCTAACTAAATATATTACATATACATCAAGGCATTAACTTTCAAAACATTCCTGTCCTTTGTTTGAGAATTTTTTTATTAAAAAAAAATCCATAATTTTTTTTAATATACCAAAGAAGTACTAAAAAAACTCACTGTATATCAGTTCCTTATTTTATATCCATTCACTGCTATTTCAGAGTCTCCACATATCCCCTTCCCAATTCCAAATGCACCAACTGGAACTATACCTCCACCATAATATTAAATTTGTAATTTTACAGTATAATTACTTATTTGATTATTTAGAATCTCTTTATTAATTTTAATTTTTTTCTTTTTTGACAACCCTCTTGTCAAACAAAATATTTTTTTATAATCAACATATTTATTTCATTTCCCCAGTGTTGTTATTTCTAAGATGTCTAAAAACTCTGGTGTATTAACTGATTAGATTTTGTTTCGAACTTTCTGGGAGTACCACCTGTTGCGTTCAATAGAACTTACCAGAATTTTGTAAGATGGCGCTGTTTAGAATTGTACGTATCCTAGCTTAGTTTGACACAGATCACTTAAAGCAGATGACATGTCAAATAAATTATTTTCTGTCAATGTCAACGCGGATTTCTTTATGTATGTGGTCTTAGTATTAGTTCATAAGGAATAGTTCTAAATAGTGTATAAGTATGGATACTTTTCGTCAAATGGGGCCGTACTGTATTTTGTGTGGACAGTGTAAAGCTGCAGATTCGAGCATTCGTCTGTATTCAGTACCAGATTATAAATATATCCTGTGTGATCCGTGATTACAGTTTACTATGAGCGATGTATGCGCCATCTAAAATTTTTAATCTGAAACTTTAGTAATCTCTCAAAAATCAGTCAAAATCAAGTAGGTAGAGATCTCCCAGTTTTGACCCAAGCTTTTACAGGTATAAGTGGAAACACCATGATTTTTAGACATCTTAGTTATTTCCCTGGAAATCATTATACAGGGTGCATTTTTATTACAATATATACTGTTATATATAAAGTATACCCCTATATAGAAATTTATTTTCGTAAAATTAAATTTTCTAAAACTCGAAATTATTGAAAAAAATTTGTCGTTTTTCACTTGTTTATACACAACGGATATCAGATGATATACATATAGTTTCCACTGTGGTTCGTCACTTCAAGGGACTTGTTGGTAATATCGCTCAAGCTGGAAGGAGGGAACCAACTGACAATTAGCTCTGCATATCTTCCTAATGATCAGCAAGGCCCTCCTCTCACGGATGAAGTGAAGGAACTTGTTGAGAACTGCTACAGAAATAGAATGGAACTCCTCGTAGGCTGTGATGCTAGTGCTCACCACACAGTGTGGGGGAGCACAGGCATCAACGGCAGAGGGGATTCACTTCTAGGGTTTGTTGCAGAAAACAATCTAGAGATTGCAAACAGAGGCAATGAACCGATATTCGTTACTACGACAAGAAGGGAGGTCACTGTAAGGACGTGCTCGTCATTGAGGGAGTGGCAAGTCTCACCGGAGGAGTCTCTCTCAGACCACAGGCACATAACATACATGCTGGGTGGGAAAATCACGGAGGAGAGGACATACCGCAACCCCAGGACCTGCTACTGGGAAACTTTTTAAAAGAATCTCAACCAGGCACTGATGGAATGTGTAATATATTACACCCTAATTTGAGGGTGTCTTAGAAATAATACACACTTTACTGATCAACTCTTTTATTCATGCTAATTTACATTCGACTGGCGCAATGCCCAAAAAGCGAAGTATATATATATATATGTAAATATACCCAGTGGCACAAATAATAATCATACATCACATCTCCCCCCTAAACAAAAAAACAATAAGAGAAAAAAAAATAAGTAAAATAAAACAATAAGTATACCAAGAAAAATAAGTAAAATAAAATAATAGGTATATCAACAAAAACTTAATTATAAACTAACCGTTGGGGAGGGTTTACATTTCTACGTGGCCTCTCCCTAAGAACAATATTTTCTTCATCACCTGATACCTCATTGCTTTTATTTATTACATCACTAACAACTACATCGCTTGGTACAACATTTAAATCATCGGTAGTTTGTTCTTTTGACAAAATTTCGGAATCAATAAAGTGAAACTTTTTTATTTGATTTAAATGTCGTTTCCATTTAACATTAAGTTCAGGAATCGTGACAATATAGGTCGATTTTCCAATTTTTTTAAAAATAATACCTTTAATCCATAATTTCGAATTCACTTTTCGGTAATCCCGCACTGTCACACTTTCTCCAAGATCAAAAGAAAAATTACGCTTTCCACCATAATAAAATTTTTGTTTAACCTGAACTTCTGAGATGCGATCTTTTAATTCATTATCAATATTATAATCATCTGGCAACAAGACATTGTACCGTGTACGAAGCTCACGGCCCATTAACAATTTTGCTGGAGTTTCGTTGGTGGTACAGTGTTTTGTTGTTCGATAATCAAACAAAAAATTGTTTAAAATTAAATTTAAATTTACCAAAGTGTTACTTTTACCAATTGCATTTTTCAATGCATATTTTACAGTTTTAACGGCATTCTCTGCTGCGCCATTAGAAGAAGGGTGGTACGGGGGGCTAGTGATATGGATAATTTTATTTTTAAACATGAAATTTTCAAATTCTGCAGAACAGAGAGACCTTCCATTATCACTAACTATTTGTTTGGGTAAGCCAAATCTTGCAAAACAAGAACGCAATGCATCGATTGTTAACTTTGACGTAATAGATGTCATTGGGAAAACTTCGATCCATTTACTGTGCGCGTCTAAAATAATAAAAAAATATTTATTCAAATATGGACCCATAAAGTCTATATGAAGTCGGTGCCAAGGTTGGTTAGGCCATGGCCACGTATTTAAAACCGACTTATCCGGAGATTTTTTTCTCATTAAACAATTTTTACAAGTTTTGCACATTTCTTCAATATCTTTGCCAATTCCAGGCCACCAAAAATATGACCTAGCTAAACTTTTCATTTTGACCACGCCCATGTGTGAAGAATGCAAATCATGCAAAATTGTTTCACGTAAACTAGATGGAATTACAATCCTATTATTCCACATTAAACAATTAGACTCGACACTTAATTCATTTCGCATGCGGTAAAAACTTTGAAAATTATTATTTTTATGCCATGAACTTTTTTTGGGCCAACCGGTATTTACTAATTTTAATACCGTCGATAAAATTTTGTCGTGCAAGGTTGCCAGTTTAATCATTTCAAAATCTAAAGGAAAATTTTCATTGTCACAGAAATAATTAATATAATTTATTTCCACATCGGCTAGTGAATTTTTTTCTAAAGGTAATGGTAGCCGGGACAAGGTATCTGCAAAATTTTTGTCTGATTTAACCAATTCTAAATCGTAATTATAGCTTGAAAGTATTAATGCCCATCGCTTTAAACGATTTGCTGAATATACCGGAATATTTTTTTTTTGGACTAAAAATGTATGATAGAGGTTTATTATCAATAACTAGAGTAAATTTATTTAGAAACAGATAATTATGAATCTTGCAAAGACCAAAAATAACCCCTAGAGCCTCTTTTTCTAATGTACAATATTTTCTCTCTGTATCCGAGAGGGTTCTCGATGCATAAGCGATCACTTTTTCTGACTTGTCCGGCATAATATGAGAAATTAACGCACCTACCCCATAATCACTAGCATCTGTTGTCAAGCGCAAGGGTAAATCAGGATTGTAGTGCACTAAAATTGGTGCCGATACTAACAATTTTTTTACTTCTTGAAAAGCGGATTCGCAATTAGGCGACCAATGCCACTTCACATTATTTTTCAATAGATTATACAATGGATTTAACAGTGTTGAAAGGTTTGGGACAAATTTTCCGTAATAATTTATGAGACCTAAAAATGATTTAAGAGAATTTACGTCTGTAGGTAATGGAGCATTAGTAATAGCAGAAATTTTGGACTCTGAAGTATGCAGACCCTCTGCGTCAATGTCATGTCCTAGATATGTTATTTTCGATTGGAAAAAACTACATTTTTCTAGTGATAGTTTTAAACCTGCAGCTTGCAAGGTAGAAAGGACTGCTTCTAGCCTTTCTAAATGTTCCGTTCGATCTTTACCGGTGATGAGAATATCATCTAGAAAACAAACTACCCCGTTTAATCCCTGAAGTAGAGTTTCCAAAATCTTTTGGAATTTCGCGGGGATGCTAGCGATACCGAAGGGTGCACGATTATATTTAAATAAACCTTTATGAGTAGATATAATCATTAAATTTTTTGATTCTTCATCCAAACAAATCTGTTGATAGGCATTAGAAAGATCTAATTTTGAAAAATGAACACCTCCTTGTAGTTTAACAAATAAATCTTCAATTTTAGGTAAAGGAAATGGGTCAATTTCTATAAATGGATTTACCGTTACTTTAAAGTCTCCGCAAATTCGCACCGAACCATTCTTTTTTAAAATTGGTACAATGGGTGTCCCCCACTCTGAATATTCAATAGATTCAATCACTCCCAGACTGCATAACCTTTCTAGTTCCGTTTCCACCCTTTCTCTCATAGCAAAAGGCAAAGAACGAGCCCTAAAAAATTTTGGACAAATTTTAACATTTGACTTTAATTTTATTGATATAGTACCCTTATTAAAAGTTCCTAAACCCGGCGAGAACAATTCGGTATATTTGTTCAATAAAAAATTCAAATCTTTATCTATATTTAAGTTGTTCAGGTTATAAATACTTAATTTGAATAAATTAAAAAAATCGCATCCCAACAGTGGCGGTCCACCATTTTTAATAACATAAAAATTTAAAGGTTTAACTAACTTTTTAAAATTAATTTCCGCTGCAAAATAACCTAAAGGTACAATTTTATCACCATTATATAAATTAAAGACTTTTTCCGTTTGTAACAAAGGTTTTAAATAAAAATTATTTGTGTAAAAACTTTCAGATACTACACTATAACTAGCCCCTGTATCTAAATTGACAGTAAATGGCTTATTTTCTATAAATAAATCTAGCCAAACTGGTTCTGTGTTACACTCAATATTGAAAATAGAAAATTCTTCAGACTCTAAAAAATTATTATCAGCAGAGGTTTTTCTAGATTTATTTATATTTTGATTTTTCCTTGGGCACACAGGTGCTAAATGACCTTTAAGATTACAATTGTGACAATAACACTCACGATATGAACATATATCAGCTGAGTGGTTCGTTCGTCCACAGCATGTGCACTTACTTCGTAACGAGGTACTTGTCGTGGAAGAGGAAGGAAGATTCTTGCTTCCAATGTTGCCGCTATTGTTTCGTGATCTCCAGGTTTGGGACTGTGAACGAGTCTGCGCATCTCTTCTAGAGCTTGCGTAGTAGGTTTCAAATTCACTTTTAACTGCTCCTGAACAATATGGCTGGTAATTTGCAGATTTTGAGGAAGCAATTTCGACTATTTTAGAAAAACTTACTGTCGATTTCTCTTCAAAAAGTCGATCTTTTATTGAACCTTGATCGTACCCACAGATAAAACGGTCTACCAGAGCTCGTTCAATTTCTGGCTTTCCTGAAAATTCACACACAGCTACTAAACTTTGAAGTCGAGCCGCCCACTCTTTAGGTGACTCATTGATCATTTTGCGCGAATCGAAAAATTTTTCACGATTTGCGAATACTGACACTACCGGTTTAAAATGATTATCCATCAATGTTATAATATCCTTATATAGTATACTTTCCGGTTCTTCCGGGACACACATGTTATGCAAGAGTTTATACGCTTCTTCGTTTAACAGACTAAACCCGGCGAGAACAATTCGGTATATTTGTTCAATAAAAAATTCAAATCTTTATCTATATTTAAGTTGTTCAGGTTATAAATACTTAATTTGAATAAATTAAAAAAATCGCATCCCAACAGTGGCGGTCCACCATTTTTAATAACATAAAAATTTAAAGGTTTAACTAACTTTTTAAAATTAATTTCCGCTGCAAAATAACCTAAAGGTACAATTTTATCACCATTATATAAATTAAAGACTTTTTCCGTTTGTAACAAAGGTTTTAAATAAAAATTATTTGTGTAAAAACTTTCAGATACTACACTATAACTAGCCCCTGTATCTAAATTGACAGTAAATGGCTTATTTTCTATAAATAAATCTAGCCAAACTGGTTCTGTGTTACACTCAATATTGAAAATAGAAAATTCTTCAGCACGTTTACGAGCGTCCACTTCAATTTCGTTTGCCATAAAGTAATTTTCCAAACGTTTTTTATAAATTGACCAGTCTGATGAAACGGGACAGAATTCTTGGACATGACCGGTATATTGAATGTTAGCCATTTTGAACACGTGAATTTTACTATTTTTCACGTACACTTTACACTAAATTCCGGCTGATTATACACGTACCGTTCCTCGTCGCCAACTTGTAATATATTACACCCTAATTTGAGGGTGTCTTAGAAATAATACACACTTTACTGATCAACTCTTTTATTCATGCTAATTTACATTCGACTGGCGCAATGCCCAAAAAGCGAAGTATATATATATGTAAATATACCCAGTGGCACAAATAATAATCATACATCACAGAATGTTCCCAGAAACCTAAAAACTCTTGTGAAGTTGAGATGGTGCGGAATTTCTGACACACACCTTAAATAAAGCGTATGAAAAAAACTGCCCTTTAAATCTAAAAAAAGAGAACCAAGACACTGAATGGTGGAATAGGGACCTTCCTAAGAAAAGAGCAGAACTCCGCAGACTCTTTAACCAGTCCAAAAGAACTGGCACCCTGGGAAGCCTATAAGGCACCCAGAAGAGAATATGGCTACGCCGTAAGGAATACAAAGCATAATTTCTGGAAAAATCTATGAGAACATAGAGAATATTCCTGAGTGCTCCAGAATCAGTAAAATACTGCAAAGGGAAAAACAAGGATACATTGGGTTTTTGAAAAATGAAAATGGGGAGTTTGTCAGCACTTTAGACTTGTTACTAAATAAAGTCACACTTCCCGGGTTGCTTGCTTAACCAAAGTCAAGATAACGGTACTGTGGTGGCCCAAGTAGTCAGGGCCACAAAGCAGGACTAGACCTTGGCAAACAAAGTTGTAAACAGAACCAAACTGAAATGGGCTCTGAGAAGTTTTCAGCCATACAAGACAGCTGGACCGGACGGCATATTCCCAGCCCTTCTTCAGAAGACTAGATGAGCTTGAAGGACCACTGTGCCAACTACTTCGTGCCAGTCTGGCATTGGGGTATGTACCAGAAAAATGGAGGTCTACAGGAGTTGTCTTTATAACCAAACCGGATAAAGCGTGCTACGCAGAAGTCAAATCTTATGGACCTATCAGCCTGACATTATTGAAAAGATGATTGACAGATATATAAGGGACGAGGTATTGGTAGAAAATTCGATACATCGAAACCAATTCGCATACCAATCTGGGCAGTAATGTGACGCTGCGATTCACATGCTGGCGCTCAAGGCGGAACAAGCATTGGACTGTTAAGAAATCGCCCTAGCAGCATTTCGAAACATAGAAGGGGCCTTTGATTCGACTTCATATAAATCCATACAGCACTCTCTACAACGTAAGAATTGAAGTCGTTGCCACCAAGTGGGAGGACTCTCCTCACTGATGTGGTGCCTGGTGGTTGATGACCTTCTTAGAGAGCTAGAGAGAGAAAATATCTACCCACAAGCATTTTCTGACCACGTAGGTATCATTATAAATGGAAAATTTCATTCAACATTGTAGAAATATGGTACCGGAAAGAGGGATTATTCACGAATCCGGCGGAAACAACAGTTGTTGCCTTCACAAAGAGAAGAAACCTGAACATAAAGGGACTATCTATGTGGGGGAAATAACTAAATCTGACAAAAGAAGTTAAATATTTGGAAGTTATCCTAGATAACAAATTAACGTTCTCTAGCCATATAGATAGGGCAATGGATAAAGGTCTAAGAGCCCCTTGGGCCTGTAAGAGGATGGTGGAGTCCAAGTAGGGACCTTCCGTGACTTACGCCTCCGTAATATGGTGGCACAAAGCGAACAGCGCTAAAGTAGCTAGGCAGCTGGGCAAGCTACAGAGAGTAAGTAGCCCGCCTTCTGATTACAGGGGCGTTTAGAACAACGCCAACTGCGGCTATGGAAGTTCTGCTGGGGCTTCCTACGCTACATCTAGTAGTGGAAAAAGTGGCACTGGTAGCAATGTATAGGCTGGGTATAAATGGCATGGCATGGGAACATTCAAGAAAAGGTTATCATTCCATGATCATAGAAAAACTAAGAGAAAATCCGGTGTTAACTATGCCATCGGACAGAATGCCTGTCAGTCACAACTTTGTAAAACCTTTCATAGGAAACATACATGAAAGGGACAGAAAGGGTGAGGTCAGGACTCAGAAAAATCAATCAGTCTGGTATACGGACGGGTCTAAAACAGAAGACAGCACAGGTGCTGGATTCTATCATATGAACTTTAGGGAGAACTTGCATTCTAAACCTGGGATCTATGGCATCATTCTTTGAAGCGGAAATGACTGTGATAAATGCTTGTTTAAACATGATGTTGCGCGAGGATCTTAGAAGTAAGAGAATCCGTATACTCACAGATAGTCAAGCATCCCTTAAAGCAATACAAAGGGTGGAAAAACACAACAAGATAACTCTTGAATGGGTGCCTGGGCATGAGGGTATAGAAGAAAATGAAGAGGCAGACCGAGTGGTTGGTAAAGGAGCCGAAATACCTTTAATTAGACCGGAACCCACATGTGGTATTTCCTACCAACATGTAAAGGGTATGCTGGAAAAACAATTAAGGGACAAAAACAGGGAATACTGGTTCGAACTCTTGGGACTAAGATATTCCAAAACACTTTTAGAAGGCCCATCCAAAATCAGAGACAATCTGCTACTATATGCCTAAAAAGACGGGAACTCAAAGCCCCACCAGATGTCCTGTCAGGACACTGCGGACTCTGAAGACACCTGAATCTCATAGGAGTATCGGAAGATTCCCTATGTAGGAAATGTGAGGAAGAGGACGAAACTCCTCTTCATATATTATGCTATTGCCGGGACTTAAATAGCGAAAGGGAATGGCATTTTTGGGTACAGTATCCTGAACCGGAAAAGATAGCGAAAACTAACATCAGGACTATTATTGACTTTGTCAAGAGTACTGGACTGATGTGAAAACTGGCGGGGCATAATAGGTCTAGAGCCTTAGTGCTTTTTGCCGTATATAATTTTTATTATTCGTTTTTGTAATACTTTTAATTTTTTCAAATGAATGTCAGAAGTACTTCCCCATGCCAATATGTCATATTGCAATCGAGATTCAACCAGAGAGTAATATAATATTTTTAGATGAGTAACATTTAATATATTTTTAATAAATTTGAACTAAAATAAAAGCAATCTTAATGTTTTTGTTAAATTATTGATATGTTCATTCCAACGTAAATAGGAATCAATTTTAAGGCCTAAGTACCTGGCTGAATGTGGTAGCTGCAATTTAACATAAGGGTCCCTATCTAGATCATTAATTGTTAAACGTCTATAATTCGCAAGAGTATTCTTGTAACTCTTAAAGGGGACAAAAGAACTTTCGTCATAATTGACGGCCAATTTTGGATATTTAAACCATTTGAAAATTTGAAATAAATTATTTTCTGCTATTTCTTTAAGTAAATCACAAGATTTTGATTTATACATTATTAGAGTATATATTATAGCTAATAGTTCTTCCAGACGTTTCTGAAAAAGTAGGTTATTTATATAAAGGTTAAACAGTATGGGCCCTAACACTGTTCCTTGCGGTACTCTATTAAAGATATGTCCAAATTCACTCAGACTCTCACCAATTTTGACTTGTTATTTTCTATCGCTTAATTAATCCTTGAAAAAATTTAATACCATCCGCCGTATTCCCGATATCCAACAAGCGAGTCTGATATACTGTGTCAAATGCCTTGGCAAGATCCTCGAACACACATAAAGTAGGTTCTGATTTATCTACAAAATCATAGATATTTGTAATTAAGGCAGCTACAGCATCAACTGTTGAAAGCCCTTTTGGATATTGTGCTAATGAGAGATATATGTATGTAGTTATTTATAGACTTTCTATTACCTTTTTTAAAAACAGGAAGAATAGTTGCTTTTTTAAGTTCTGAAGAAAATTGACCTTTTTGAAAAGAACTATTTATGAGATAAACTAACAAAGGTGAAATCAAATGTGACGTCACGCTAACTAGTTCAGCCCTAATTCTATCATTGTAATTTTTGAGAAATTTTTGACTCATTGGCAATTTCGCATTCTTCGGTTAATTCTAATTTGTCGCCAATAAGTATTTTGTTTATTTTTTTTTTGTTTCTTATTTTGTATTTATTTTATTATATCCCATAGAGCCTTAGAACTATTTTTGTGATTATTAATTTTATTTTGATAGTAATTAGTTTTGCTTTTTTAATTACTTTATTCAGATTATTTCTATTTTTTTTCGGTATTATCTGAATCTTTTTTGAATTTTTAATACAGTATATTTCTTTCATTAACTGACTTAATTATTCCTGAAGAAATCCATTTTTTCCTTTTAACTGAATTTTTATTAATGTTTTATGTTTTTACAGTTTACTTAGACTGTGTAATGAAGAGTTACATAGTTGTTATTATTAAGAGTACAAATGAATTTTGTTGTTTAAAAAAAACAAATTAAATATGTTAATGTTTCTGAATTATTACAGATATATCCTCTTAAAAAGAACAAAAGTAAATTGTTTGTTAAAAAGAATCTAAAATTTTATTCTCTTACAATAAAATGAGTGGCATCCCCTATTTTTAAGTTTTTTTTTCTTCCGGTCTTTCTGTCTGTTTGTAAACTCGACGATCTGAAATTTAATTTCGAAATTAATAAAGTTTTAGATAAGTCCGAAGACCGGTCAGAGGTTACGCTAATCCCAAGGCGATTCGTGGTCTCGTATCTTCCCAGGAAATCTCGAGAGGGTTATGTCGCCTTCTCGGTGCTATCCTTTTTGAATATCTAACTCTGAGGCCGCCGGCACTATCTCACAATTTTTATTATACCCTTTGGTAGAATTATTATCCTGAATGGTATGTTTTCTACGGGAAATTACCGGTTTTGTTTGTAAATTATACAGATTTGTTTCCTCTCGAGCTACTCTAAGATTTACCATGTGACTGGACCGCTAAAAACTTATTAAATTATTTGTATACATATATTGGATGACCATTACTGTAACGAAATGAGTTAATACATAGTTTATATTTATGTTGTAATTATTGTAAGGTTTTTATTTATTTTTAATTTATACCCAACAAAAAAATCATTCCATTCTATTCATATGGCATTCAAGTGCATTTTTCATGCTTAACCAGATTGACTACCAATAACCTGTAAAATTTTGTCTAATGTTATTATTATTGTTCTACAAATATTTTACAAAAATTTACAAGTTCATGCTTAAAATAATCAATTTATCACCAAGTTATATAAAGCTACACATACGATGAAGAAATTTTTGAGCGTTGGTCTGTTAATTTAGATATTTCATTTCGCACTGTAGACGTCAAGAGATATTTCATTTAAAAACAAAAATAAACACTTTTATTTACTTCTTAAAGCGGTGCTTAGAAGTTATTGAGTATACAAAATTGTCTGTGTGTGTTATTGTGTTAGTCTGGAAACTGTATAACTTTCGATCTGCTCATCAGGTTGCCTTCAAATTTATCACACATATACCACCTTAGGTCAATATTTTCTATATACAGTGTGTCTGAAAAAGTTGGCAACAAATGGGAAACTTTTTTATTCTTAAGTTTAGGAAAAAACGTCATTCTTCATAAAAAGTTCTGCAAGGCCTAAAACCCAATATACGATAATCAGATATCGAAATTTTCCAATCGTATACGAGGTTTGTCAAAAAGTATGAATTTTGCTCAAGAGTAAAGTACCTTTATTTTCGACAATATCTAAAATTGTTATTAAGAAAAGTTGTTTAGAATTGAAAACTACGTTTAAATGTCTAATTACAGCTATCTACGATGAAAACCAGGTTTTATTATTTTTTACAATTTCTTTAAGATCGAAAATGACCAAAAACTAGGTATCTAAATTATTGACCTGTACAAAATCAAGTCGTCAGTAAGCAAATTTGCAATGGGAAAATGAGTGGTGTAATCATTAAGTGCACTTGAACATAATTTTTAATTTCTGTCGATATCTTGAAATAAAATTTAAAAGCACTTTAGTCTTCGACTTCAATCGAAATTTTTGATTTTCCCTGTACATCACTAAATGCAAATTTTATTCCTGATTATTGTTTACTAGTATTCTACACCACATTATAATCAATAAGAGAAAAGTGCTTCAAATTTAATTTCAAGATATCGATAGAAATTAAAAATTATGTTCATGTGCACTTACTGATTACACCACTCATTTTCTCATTGCAAATTTTGCTATAAATATTGACTTTGTTTTGCACGAGTTATCAATAATACAATGTAAACAAATGCATACATAATTAGACTCATTTATTTTCAAAACACAACATCAAACATTACATGCATGAAAAAGAAGAATCCGGATTAACTTTTCCCTCACTGCACGTACGCCTCAACATATCCACCGTCCCTTTCTAAGCAGGTAATTGTTCTTCGAGAGAATTCTTTTATTACATTTCTAATAACATCTGGAGTAACACCGTCACATGTTTCCCTAATTATTCTTTCCAAATGATCAATATTTTCAAACGGTCTTTTAAGGTATACCTTTTGCTTCAAGTATCCCCATAAAAAGAAGTCTAGGGGGGTCAGGTCCGGAGATCTTGGAGGCCAAGCAAAGTCCACAAATCTTCCAATTACTCTTCCGTTAAAAATTTGTAGAAGACATTCTCGAACATTTCTTGTACTATGGCAGGTTGCTCCATCATGTTGGTACCATGTACGTTGCCTTTCCATTATTGGTAGGTTATGAAGAAATTCAAGAATCTCATTATTTAAAAATTCCAGATAACGTTCAGCATTCATATTAGTTCGAAAAAAAAATGGTCCAATTATTCTATCTTTAAAAATTCCACACCATACATTTGTTTTAAAACAGTATTGGTCACGAGTTTGGACAGTGAAATTAGGATTAACATCACTCCACAAACGGCAATTTTGTGAGCTGACTACCCCATTAGAAGTGAACGTTGCCTCGTCCGAAAAAAGTATGCACCGTGCCATATAATTATTATCTTCTAACTCCCCTTCGAACCAAGCACAAAATTCAAATCTTCTATTAAAATCTCCTGCTTTTAGGGTATGAGTGAACTGGGGTTTGTAAGGTTTAAATTTGCTTGCTTTTAATATTCCTGCAACTACGTCTTTGCGCACACCAAGTAAAGCTGCCCTTTTTCTTATGGAATCTTTAGGATTTTCTATTGCTGAGAGCATTACTTGATTTTGAATTTCTTCAGTAGCAACCCATGCCTCATGTTTCTTTTTGAATTTATTCTCAACATTTCCGGAACACTTGAACTTTTTTATTATTTTACTTACTGTTGCAAAATGTACATTTTTATCAGGATGTCTGTTATTAAAGATTATGGCAGCTTCCCTATAAGTTTTGTAGTTATCTCCAACAATTAAAACAATTTCAATTTTCTCTTCAAGACTTAATTTCAACGGCATTTTTACTAGTATTTAAAAAAGTACAATTATTACAAACTGAGGTTTTGAAGCATACTGACATAAGATATGTTTCAAAACATTTCCACAGCAACTTGATTTTGTACAGGTCAATAATTTAGATACCTAGTTTTTGTTCATTTTCGATCTTAAAGAAATTGTAAACAATAATAAAACCTGGTTTTCATCGTAGATAGCTGTAATTAGACATTTAAACGTAGTTTTCAATTCTAATCAACTTTTCTTAATAACAATTTTAGATATTGTCGAAAATAAAGGTACTTTACTCTTGAGCAAAATTCATACTTTTTGACAAACCTCGTATACGATTGGAAAATTTCGATATCTGATTATCGTATATTGGGTTTTAGGCCTTGCAGAACTTTTTATGAAGAATGACGTTTTTTCCTAAACTTAATAATAAAAAAGTTTCCCATTTGTTGCCAACTTTTTCAGACACACTGTATATTTAAATTTTATCCCCTGTGACTACACTTGTCAATAGATATGGGGGTTTTGTGTTTCCGCGTGACATCAACATTTGTCATTATTTTAAAATAAATAAAGTAACTGTCAGTTTTACTAATTCATTAGTTTTTTATTATTTGTAGTAAAACTAACGAGGTTGGATAGATTGTGGACTTTAAAAATTAAATAAACAATACATGGTCCTACCAGAGTTTAGGAGCGGTTCCATCAAGCCTAGAACAACTTGTTCTGAGGAGGAATGTGTCTTTTTATTTAGCTCAGTTTGTCCACAATATACTGAAAAGTTGTAAGTGTATCCTTTTTTTATACACAGTTTATAGACTTTTATACCAAACTTATGTCTTTTATTTTTTATATATTGACGAAAGACAAGTCGTCCTCGAAATGGTACCAAGGTTTCATCAATACATACGATTTCTGGCGGTACTACAACATATTTATATCTTGTGATCAGCAAATCTAGCAACGGTCTTATTTTGCGAAGCTTATCGACGCCCCCTTGTGGAATTTCTTCATTGTCGCAGAAATGTAACGTGCGTAATAATAACTGAAACCTGTTCCTACTCATATACTTGCAAATACTATTTTGGTAAATTTCTTCTTTAGACCAAAAGTCTGTAATTGACGGAAAATGACATAAGCCCATTCAGAGTAAGATTGCAAAAAATAACTCTAGCTCATCGTCATTGGTATCAGTCCATTTATGAATGCGATATTTCGGTTTGTTAGTTTTTTCTTTTAGTTGTTTTGCATATTTATTTGTCTCGATGACAATCTGCTGTAAAATTTCACCTGTCAAAAACAGTCGAAAAAACTCATATGGACTTTTATCAAAATAAAGTTCGACTAAATCGGGATTTATTCCTACTGTAGGTACCGTAAAATCGAATGTTTTCAAACGGGATATGCTGTGATTGGTCCCCACTCTATTTCTTCGTCTTCCGAAAGCTCTTCTGCTGAGCTGGCCGATGATATTTCGGAGGTGGTTTGATTCACTACTTCCTCTATGATATCGTCAAAAGTATTTACTTGGTTTTCAACGTTGGACTCGTCTGTAAAAAGAAAGACGTCAAATACTCATGTACATACCTATAGTTGTTTTGAAAACTTACCAAAGGCGTCTATGGATTTATTCCCATAAACATTTCTAGTAAAGTATGAACATGAAGCTTCTAAATTCAGAGAAGGTTGAGAATGACACAAATCTGAAGAAAAAAATACAATTAGTCAAACATTTTGACATAAAAGTATTAGTATTGAATAATAAAATTGAAATTTTATTACAAAAATAGTGGTACCTGTGAAGTACGATAATAATATATATACCTGGCAAAGATGAACTTGGAGGAACGTACGTAATCAGTCCGCCCTTGGACTTTACATTTTTTTTATCGTGTCTCTGCTTTTTCTTAGGAAACTTGTCGTTGGGGCACAGTATTCGTACCTCGCGGCACAAGCGCTTCATATTTCACATTATGTGCCGCGAGGTACCAATGCTGTGCCATTTATTTTTTTGCAAAAATACGAAAAATAATAAAAGCTGCGATAATTTTTAAAATAATTCTGTGTCCTACAAATAAAATAATGTTAAAATCTCGACAGAATAAAATTTGGCACAGGGGGACCTTATTTTTCTTTCAAATGGCGGCAGTCAACGTGTTAAAAAAAATAGTTGAATATTTGAAAAAATTGGATACGCTATGTTAAGCGGTATTTGACCTCTAATAAAAATACCTTACAAAGTTGCTTTCTATCTTTAAAAATTAGGGTATAAATTAAACAAAATAAAAATCGTCATTTTCAGGTTATCCCAAATATCGCAGAAACGGATTCTGATATTTTAACTTTGAAAAAACTGATTAATTCGCTTTGAAAATGCACACCGTTTTTAAAATTTAATCAACGGTTTAGTAAATCCCAATAGTGTTCAATTAAATTTCCTCCACCCTAACCATATAAAACAATAATAATTTGTAGAACGCTACATTATTAAATTAAACAGAACTACATAATACAAATTATACTGCAGACAGACACGATTGCGATTTTATTAACTTTCTGCTTCGTTTTTAAAGTTAATGATAATAGCATATTCATATTTCACATCACACAGATATTTTTCCACTACTTTTCCACTACTAGTATTAGAAAATGTCATTATTTATGCTGTGTTCTAGTCGAGAAGTTAAATTTCTCTCCTACAAGTAGATAATTTTTTATTATTTACTAGTAGTAGATAATGAAAACAATTGAAGACTGAACGTAATGTCAGAGGTAGGCGATCATAGGAAATCTTTCAAATTAATTATACGCAATTGTCATTGCGTTTGTCAAAAGAGTGTTTTTCTAAATTATTACAAAAAATTCGACAGCAAATAAGCACTTTCTATTGAATTTCTATCATTTAAAGTAAATTTTTGACCTAATCAGATAAAATAGAGGTAAGTAATTCTTTAGAAATAGTTTAAGGTTATGTAATATATGTTTTGATATTAATTAGTGCTATTTATGCAATAATACCTATTCTAAAAATAACCTAAAAATCAATTTAATAGTTTTTCAAATCTAAGTGTTAAATGAAACAAATTCCTTATGTCTTCATCGCTATTTGAAGGTTTTCAAATTCACAGTGCAATTAACATAATGAAATGTCAATTTAATTTATTGAATATTCTCATTCAACTGCTTATTTTCTATTAAATTATTTTCAAATATATACCCAAAAAATCCAAAAAATATCGTTGTAAAAATGATTAAATCTTCTAGTAGTGGAAAAAATAGTATATAAACCACGGTAGAGAAGATTTTCCTCAGTTTCCCAATTTATTATCCCTCGATGCTTCGCATCTCGGGATACTCATAATGCTCGGCTGAGAAAAATTACTTCTCGACCTTGGTGTATAATATACAATTATTTATTTATTTCTAATTATTAAAAGGTAACTTGAGAAAATTAAGTTCAATTTAGACTTCACCAATGCGAGTACAGGAAAATTTTTGTTCCATAAAATGAATATCTAATTAATCAAAATTTTATTGTCATTGAACAAAAATGATTAGGAAAAAAAGTATAAAACCTAAGTTACATTCTAAAGCATAAATCTAGAAGATATATTGAAAATTAATATAAAAAAATGGCAATTTAAAATTACAATAAATTGCAGAATATATAATATGTGATATTCATATTTATTCATTTACTTAAACCAAATTCAGGGCCTTACAGTACGTTTTTTATAATATTATTCTTTGCCGACGGCCGTGGTGTGCTGACTGACTACCAGGATCCAGGCTGGATCTAAACCTATCTATCTAAACCATAGATAAATAAAAATAGAGATATCATTGTTTACAAAATTCGGGACGT
Source organism: Neocrepidodera transversa (assembly GCA_963243735.1). Taxonomy (NCBI): domain Eukaryota; kingdom Metazoa; phylum Arthropoda; class Insecta; order Coleoptera; family Chrysomelidae; genus Neocrepidodera; species Neocrepidodera transversa. The sequence continues at coordinate 26,712,738 of OY725343.1, read as the reverse complement.
AACAGCATCTCACAGTCTAAACCACCAAGAGGTATAAAGTCACAATGATCGTTAATTGTTGCCAGACTTATTTTTAAATTTGAGTATTTACTATAAAGTATATGTCAATAAAGGATCAGAAAGACTCTTTTAGTCGTTTAAATGATTGTTTTAAATTTATAAAAGTTTAATTTTTAAATCGATGCTACCAGTGACAAATTTAATAATCCATAACAGTAATACATTACTATATATAGTTTAGTTTCTCAATTCATATATAATTTAATTTACCATTTGGCAACTGCGCGCACTAGGGTTTCAATCAAAATGACAGATTTGTAAGTTTTTAATAGTAAAATATTAAAATATTAAAATATACAAGTGTTTTTGGAGTTCATTAGTGATTTAGAGACTTATGATAGATAAATATGGTTAAACAGGCCAAGTGAGCAAAAAATTGGACTATTTAAATCAAGTTTTATCGTTTCACGAGTAAGTTTATTTAAGGTTATATTTCTGAACCATGGGCGTTCGTATATGTTTTTCAGAAAAAAAACCACTACAACCACAAACTTTTCAAGAATCCATTTTTAAGGTAAATTTTTGAAGAATCCATTTTATGGTAAATTTATCAAAATAACTATATACACATATACATAATATTATAAGATATTATAATGGATTTTCATTAATTAAATGCCTACACAGTTAAACAGCATAACTGATATTTATGAACTATATATTCCTTTTTGTTCGGTTACTACAAAAATAATGAAGAACCGTTCTACCAAGCTTCTAAACTATTTAGTAATTTATTACATGCAAATGCCATAATTTCGAAGTTAAAATAATACATTTAGATGGCTATGACTGCGCCATGATTTGTATAAATCTTTTACTGCACCAGTTTCATTAAACTTTTTACTAATTTACTGACAGTAGATCTTGTTATGATATTGGAACCTCAAAGTTATTATTGTAGCCGCGAAGATAATGTAAATGTAGCTATAACTCCGAAATTATGGCATTTAGGTAGAGGGAACATTACATAAAAAATAATCAGTATTTCTTCAGGATTTCAAAAGGCATAAAATATACATGGTGATCCATTTGAAATAACAAAGTTTATTATTTTTCCGGAAAAAGGGAGATCTGAGAATAATGTAAATACCACCATAATATCAGAAGCATCACAAGACCCTTGCTCACCAAAATCTATAAAAATCGTGCGATCCATTTTCGAGATAATTGAGGCGTTCCATACATAAAACTCACACCAAAATAATTGTTAACATACCACTCATTTTGTACAATCTAAAATGGTAACCCAACGGGAGAGATGGATTGACTTAACAAAAAAAGTTGAGGAACAAAAAAAAGGATTACTTACCACTTATTTTGTTAAGGTACGATATATATGTTAACCAAACGACCATTTGTTTATGATAATATAAAAAATTGTTGTGAGACTAAAAGCTGGTTGATAACAAATTTTCTTGATCAAGACAACAATTTAATTTGTATGGTGACTTAACTTATTTAACTATTTCATATGCTCTTTTTGGTTGATTTTACCCATTAATTTCTTTAAGGGTTTATTGGAGTTTTGTTGCGTATTATACTCTACTGTATTTGCTTAGACTATTTTTTTTTGTATGAATGTAATTATTGGTATTTGCATTCTTCAGTTTTGTTTGTTGTGGTAAATAAAGACTAACTTAAACTGTTGTTTTTAAAATACTACATGTCCTCTAGGTATAGGTAATTCTGTTAATAGTTAAAGCAAATATTGGAAATTTTACTGTATAATATAAAAATTTCTTTCTTTTAACTGTTAGCTATAATTAGTATTTTGATGAATTTTTAATACATTTGCATTTTTTCTATTATATTATTATTTTTTAAGTCATTTCCTTTTCATTCTACCTACCAAGAGATTAATTTTTCATTGTCTGCAATTTTAAGTATTAATTTTCTCCATATCGAAGAAATTTACCCTTTACCGTTACGCCTATGTATATACTTTTAAAAGTGACGTCATACTCACTCCCAAACATCCCTACTACTACTTTCTCCTTTCCTCTCACCTCACCTGACCATGTTTAATGTTGGCGTGTAAACAAATAGTAAATTATGAATGAGTCGTTGGGGATGTGATCTAAACGGAATGGGATAAGAACTCTCAAGGAAAAGATACCATTTAATGATTGCAGAAAAATTAAAAAAAATCCGGTTCTAATGATGCCGTCGGACAGAATGCCTGTCAGCCACAATTTTGTGAAACCTTTTGAAGTAAACATAACTGACAGGGGCAAAAAAAGTAAAAACAAAACATCACAGGGGCTGGATTCTATCATATGAACTCAAGGGGATTATGCATTCCAAACCTGGTATCTATGGCAATTATCTTTCAAGCGAAAATGACTGAGAAAAATGCTTGCATAAATGTGAGGGAAACGAAGTTACTACATATATGACCAATATATTTTTATATAGTAGTCCTAACTAAATATATTTAAAAAAATTAATTTATAGATCATCACTACTACATTGGACAAAAAAGTGAAACGTATTTAAAAACCATAACCGTAAATAAAAGAATTGGTCAAAGATGGTATGATTATATTTTAGATCGATTATATAACTTCCTTCCCACATTAAGAATATTAGGTAACTCGCTTGAAAAAAAGAGTTAAACATGTTTTGATATCAACTTAGAGAAATGTAATTCATGGTTAGGTTAGGAGAACGTATTTAGTATTTTTAAAGAAAGGATTATTATATTTCCAAGTTTCTTTAGTGGTTATATTATAAAAATAGTCTTATATTAGAGAACTAGAATATGCAGTTTAAAAGTCTTGTGATTATTTTCTAAAAAATGTCATTATTTGTTTGAAGTTACGTATTTTAAAAATTAAGTTTTTATTTAAATTACTGTTTACAACAAAAAACAATTAACCAAAGTGAAAGTGATTTATGGACTAATTAAATATGAATATTGAGGAACTAAAATAATCATGCACTTGCTGAATAGTTGAATAAACAACAATCCGCCGGCAAATTTTTTTTATCCCAATTCTCTTTTTAATCATGCTTAAATAACAAATTCTTTATACATATATTTTTTATACGTTATAGTTTAATTTCGAATGATTAAATTTTTCAAAAACTTTTGCCATTGTTGCCAGATTAATCAAAAAGTATTTTTTTTTCAATTTTTTTTTTAAATTACCAAAATAATGCATTTTTATGAAAAATTACAGGATACGAAAGTTGTAGAACATAAAATTTTCTAAACATTTTCTCATTAAAGTTTTTTTGAATTCCTCATATTTTCGCCGCTAGAGGGCGTGAAAAAAATTAATATGCGACTTTTTTAGATTTTGAGACAAAATTATGGATTTTTATGAAAAATTACAAGATATGAAAGTTGTAGAACATAAAATTTTCTAAACATTTTGTCATTACAGTTTTTTTGAATTCCTCATAGTTTCGCCGCTAGAGGGCGTGAAAAAAATTAATATACTTTTTTAGATTTTGTGACAAAATTATGGATTTTTATGAAAAATTACAGGATATGAAAGTTGTAGAACATAAAATTTTCTACTCATTTGGTCATTACCGTTTTTTTGAATTCCTCATAGTTTCCCCGCTAGAGGGCGGGAAAAAATTAATATGCGACTTTTTTAGATTTTGAGACAAAATTATGGATTTTTATGAAAAATTACAGGATATGAAAGTTGTAGAACATAAAATTTTCTATACATTTTGTCATTACCGTTTTTTGAATTCCTCCTGGTTTTTTATGAAAAATTACATAAAGTCAAAATTGTAGAACATCAAATTTTCTGCAAATTTTGTCTTTACTTTTTTTCGAGTTCCGCATAGTTTCGCCGCTAGTTTTTATTTTAATTTTTAAGCAATTTTAAACTTTATTAAATTATTATTTTTTAGTTAAATTTTAATACTAAAAATTAAAAAAAAAACATCTCTAAATTTGCAATAATTAAATTTAATATTTATGATTTTTTTTTAATTTTTTTACAAACATTTTTTAGAAACATTTAAAATTATATTACGATTTTAAACTAAATTGAATAACCTCTAAAATATTAAAGTTATTGAAATAGGATTTACATCATTCAAAAGATAATATAAAACTCTAAATTTTAATTGTATTTTAGTTTCTTAAAAATTAGAATTGTAATTATTATAGCCAAAATAAAGATTTCTTTTTAATTTTTTGTAATTTCGTTTTATCAATAGGTATAAAATAAATGAAAAAAGTAAATAGCATATCCGAAAAGTACTATGTCTGTAAATTATTTCATAATTTTAACATAGTATTTGTAAAAGTTATAGCAAAAAATTAAAAAAGTTAAAACAATCCAATGAATTTTTGACAAAAAATTTGATTTTTTTATAGTTTTTTAAACTAACCTAATTAATGTATTTTAATCCAGAAAACCTAAAAAAGGTCTGTTTCCCATTTTGAATATAATTGAATGAGATATTAATTATTTATGGATTTTAAAATCATTCAAAAATAGGTTTTATTTTTTTAAGGTTAATATTATTATTAAAAATTTAAAAAAATACCCTTAAATTTGTGGTAAAAAACTATAATTATGATTTTTTTCAAAATTTTATTCAAAAAAATGTAGAATTCATAATTTTTTTTGTTGAAAAAAAACTGAATAACTTTAAAAATATTAAAGATATTAAAATGGGATTTATACCATTCGATAGGTAATATAAAACTCCAAATTTAGAAAATATTTTAGTCTCTTCGAATTTAACGTTGTAATTATTATAAACAAAACAAAAAAAAATAAATTTTTGTCCTTTTGTTTTATCGAAAATGGTAAAACAAATGAAAAAAATTAATAGTACATCCGAAAAAGATCAAAAAGTACATTATGTGTGAAATATTTCATAATTTTAAAATAATACTTGTAGAAATTATACAAAATTATAAAAAATTAAAAAAGAGTTTAATTTTTTTTAAATTTTTGTAAACTAATTTTATTAATGTATTTTGATGCAGAAAAACTAAAATAATCGATTAAACGATTACTTTACTAGGAGTGTTCGGAAAGTTGGTGGGATTAGCTCTCATTTTTACTTTTTTAAACATAATTTTTTTTTCCATTTATTTCATACTAAAAATTCTCATAATTATTATAATATTCTAGAAACACTTGTCAAGGGGGTTGAAAGGTCTCGCTCTTTTTCTCTATACCTGACCTTCAACTTGTTTTTAAAGATAACAAGTGCGATTTTTTTAAACAAAAAAAATTTTTTTAAGAAACGATTTTTTTCTTAAAAATAATTATATTTTATACTTTTCTCTTCATATTCTATTTTTTCCGATTATTTCCAATTTTTTTCCTCATTTGTCCAAATATTTCTCTTTTTTCCTATTTTTTCTTCATTTATTTTATTCTTTACTGTTTTTTCCTGTGTCCTATTTTTACCCATTTTTTCAATTTTTGCCTATAAGTATTTACCCATTTTCCTATTTTTCCTGTTTCTTTTTTTCTGATTTTTTCTGTTTTTTCCTATTTTTCCTATTTTTTCTATTTTTCCCTATTTTTCGCTATTTTTCACTATTTTTTAATTTTTTTCTATTTGCTACTTATCCAAAAATCGCTTAGCGCGCATAGATAAGTTTTCACTTCAAAAATAAAATTATAGTAAAGAAAAGTAAAAACTTGTTTCTAAAAAAAATTAAAAAAAGTTTGCAGTGTTTGGATCTTTTTCCAATTTTCGATATCTGCAATAGTTTTCAAGGTATCCGCAAAAAAAACAGACACATCTTTTTTTATTAAATTATTTATAACTTTTAAACTATTTGTTTGCGAGACATGGGACAAAGCGTAAATTATATCTACATAAAATTATCCATCCAACGACACATTGCTCATAATTTTACAACCCGAACTGGACAAAATGGCACTTTTGACTAGAAAAGATATATGTATAAATAATAGATATTCTGTTAATATTTTTTAATTTACAATCACATTTTTTATTAAACTATAAATATTTCGTTCTAATTTATTATTATCAGAATAAACAAAAAAAATGTTCATGTTAAATTGGGTTATTACAGCTGAAATTTTAGTCAACACATATCCAATATTTTATAAAAATTCTTATAAAAGAGTATTGTGTTTACATTTTTAAAAATATTTTTTTTTGCTGACGGTAATTCTATTTTCGATAGTTTTTGTTACATCGAAAAATATGAATTCTAATCTCTTCCACATTTCATAATAAATAACCTAACCTACCCTTGAGCTAACCATTTTTACTATGCGATAAGTATTCACGAATATTAAAAAATCTGATGTGGCCAGCACATGACCTCTCGCCATTTTTGAATCAAAAATTTACAGGTTGACACAAAAAAGTATGAAAAAAAATTACTTTTTTGTAAATCTGGCAACAATGGCAAAACTTTTGAAAAATTTAATGATACGAAAATAAACTATAGTGTATACAAAATAAATGTGTAAAACTTTATTGCCGTTTTGTATAGTAATAGCGTCATCACCCATAGCAACTGCCACTTCCGGTTGTCCGATTGGCACCAAAATCTAATCAGATCTAATCTAGGGTATCAGAATCCTGTATGCAAAATTTCAAATTTTTTAATTCAGTGGTTTTTGAGTTATCGTTACTACAACATCCATCCAAACACACACATACACACACACTAACACACACACACACACACTAACACACACACACACTAACACACACACACACAGACATCATCGCGAAAATATCAAAATCGTATTCTCGGGACCCCAAAACGTGTTTATCCATTGAAAACTCACTACCCAATTTTTAGCATGATTCCTATACCTCTCTTATCTGAAGGGCGAGAGGTAAAATGCGAGTGCGGTCCTGACTACTTGCAAACTCAGAGAATTGTATCCGCCCATCAGGCACTTCGAACCTACCTCGTTTCTTACCCCTGCGCGTCTGTGAAACTAGCTTGTCTACGAATAGCTAGCCTTAATTACTTCTTGATTGTTTCCCAATAAATTGTAAATTGTTTAGTTATCACATTTTTAAATAGTTGCCACAGACAACTCAAAAATCACGGGTAGGTTCAGCTTTTGTGATTAATATTTATCTACTTACAATATTATCTGACTAATTGTAATTTTTGTGAATAGATTATATTATTATTATATAGTTCGAAAGTATTTATTATGTTGGCATTAACCCATTTTTTAATTTAAATTTATAAAATAATTTATTTTTTACAAAAATAAAAAATTTAAATAACTTGGCAAACAGATCAATGGGTAAAAAATAATTTATGATGTGTAAAGGTCACGAGGTATCTTGTATGTCAGATTTTGACGACATAAATTCTCGTTAACTGTATATACAAGAGACATTTTTCCGCAAATTAAGTGATAAATCAAAAATACAACAACAAGGGGGAGTAAATCACGATAAGGATCTTGTGACGATTGGACACGACCATGATTGCATCGTTAAAATCTGTAGGCCCACTCGATACACTTGTATTAAATAATATATTACGGTCGCCAACTCGAATACGTAAATAGCTGGGAAATCATTAGGACTGTATTGAATTTACATCTATACTGTAGTTATTCACATCATAAGTCCGGCAAAGGAGATATTGCAGTGTTAGCAAGATACTTCAAAACCAGAACACTATTTATAGTAGTTTGATTATTTGATTTCATGTTGTTCCGAATATTTCTAAGATACTGTTTCAGATGTTGTAACTTAAGTTAGCACAGTAATTAATAAAAGTTGGACAATCAACAAGATAGATTAATATATTTTTAACTGAATTGGGAACATCATTTTTATAAGGAGTTTTAAAAGTTGGACTAGAGTTTTCCGGTTGCCATTATCTCTACCATTATCTTAGGTAAAAAAAATAGACGTATAGTCGTTGGAATCGAGATTTAAAATTGACTTATTCATATTTTACGAGGGTTCATGAGGGTGTATGAGGGTTTTAATGTTTTATAGCCAACTGTTATAAATCTTTTAAAGAAATGGCACCTCTTTTAAAATTTAAATATGGACCGTACTTCAATATAATTTGAAATTGTTTCATTGATTGGTGTTAATTTTTATTAAAATAAAACAAAGATAGATACGAATCGGTGTATTACAATTTAGTATAAAAAACACAACAATTTGTAAATGAATGATTTGTAATTTTATTTATACAGTAATTTAAATAAATGTACTACATAACTAAATATTAACAATAAAAAATAATTATAATGGAGTAAAAATATAGAGGTATAATAAATCGATTTCTAATTAAGTGCTAATGATTTGGTCTTAATTCTTTATAATCAAACTAAAATTACCTAAAAAGTCTTAATTTTGCCAATTATTTATTTTTGTTTCTTAATAATTATTTATTTTTAAAATATGATATTGTAACTAAATAATATGCCTCTTTATTTGAGAAAAACAAAACAATTGTTAAGTACGTCGTTTTAATGGTACAAAAATTGAGTTTAAACTAAAAAAACTGTATTTGCTGAATAATCATCTCATCTAATTTTCTAGAAAATTAAAATTACAGTTTTTTGTTGGAAACTAAAGTCTGTACATCCAACAAACGGAGTAATAAAAGTGCGTGATCAGCACATGTTCAACCTTTTTTAGTTTGGTTTCAGGGAAGTTTGACTTGACCGGGGTATTTTTAACTTAACACTTATTTGTTACTGTTCGTTGAAATCTCTGGCGTGCATTAAGGAATTATTAAGAGATTTTATTTTGTATTTTATTTTGTGTTGAATTTTGTGTTTTATTTTGTATTTTACTTTTTCTGCGTTGTTTTGGAAATCTTCTACGTATCTGCAAATATATATTATTTATTGATATCATTTTTAACAGATTTTTTGACGGTTTATTTAATCTTTATTAACGTTTATAATACAAGACAAGATATTATTTTCTAAATATATTATAAGAAACAGTAATTAAATGGTCTTTCAAAATGGTATATAAAAAATTAAGGCAATAGAATAATATCGCTCAAATCATTCTTAATATAGTACTGAAAAGAGAAAGGCAAAATGTGGAAAACGGACAGACTGATGGAAAATATAGTCGAACCTCTCATTATCAATTTAAACGATGATTCTGGCAGCAGTGATAGCGCATAAATGTATATCAATGTATTAAAATTCACTCCATACAAACGAATAAAATTATATATTTTGTATCAATTAAGTAGTTTATTTTTATTTATTTTTAAATAACCAGAAAATCCCAAACTCGAAGTAGTTGATTCATATTTTTTTTACTTCTTAATTGGTTTATTTTATCAATACAGATTAAAAAAGATTAAATTTAATTTAAATATTATATTTCAATTTTTGAATTGATTTTTGTGTAACGTCACTGGTTTCGGACGATATTTCTTTATTTGGGTTATAACTTTTAGGGTAACTGGACATCGGGTCTATTCTTTAAAAACATACGGTGTTCACGTGATTACTCTGTTTGTTGGATGTACAAACTTTAATAGATCCTTAATAGTTAATACAATATTATTTAAGTACAGGTCGATACCTATTATTTTAAAAACAAAATTTGTAATACGGACCAGAGAGGTGTCTAATTTTGGACAGAGGTTGAATTTATAGCCGTACTCATAAACCGTTGTTAAATGTGGTTAAGGGTAGGTACTTGATTATAGTCGACATTTATAATAAATCTCAAATAAGGAGTCTAAAGACTTTAAATCATAACAATTTGTGCGAAAATAGTTGTCATCAAAAGACATAAGTTAAGGGCTATTCATACACTTTTAATTTTTTGTTTATAAATACAAAATAATAGTAAAAAAATAGTTAATATTAATATATTGGTTGTTGATCGAACAAAAACCTTTCGGCTTGAGTTAATTCTGCTTGGGTTCTGAATTTAATGTGACCGCTTAGTTATAAAATATGTCTCTCTAAGTTGGAAACATATTGAAAACTTTTTAATATTGAAAATGAAATAACCATATAATAAGGTCTTTTCATTCGTATACGAAGATCGTAAAAAATATAAATTATCATTATTTTAAAAATGTATAGAAAAATGTTATATAGAAAATTCGATTCGAAATAATATTAACGTAAAAATATGAAATCAGAGCATGCTATCTCATAACAAGTTTTTCCCTAAAAAAGAGGATACCGGAAACATTAAAATTAATAAAATTGTATTATTTTTCTTAAATTTTGTAATAGTATTTTATTTCAAACTTTCCAGGAAATCTACTTCCCCGGTACTTATTTGCGACCGGTAAATGGAACAGTATCAAAAGTACCGTAATGTTGTTGCCTAGCAACATTGTTTGGATTTTAGAAACCTGCATAATTTCAAGCACAAATATTTCTTAATTGACAGTTATATTGACAAAAATATCGTCTCGGTCTCGTTAGTTGAGCAAAAAATAAGTCTCGTTCAGTCTCGGGCTCGTCTCGTAACCATTTGTCTCGTCTCTCCCGTCAAATCTGAAACGATACTTTACTTTGTTGATAATAATTAATGTCATTAAGCTCAAATATTTTTATTATGGGTTCGTTCCACGAATAGAATTTGAAATATATCACAAGTAGAATATTAAATAAAAAAAAATGTTTTACGCCAGTCTAATTGATTTTCTGATGCAATTAGAAACAATTGAAAAAAAAACCTGTGATATATTTCAAAATCCGTCCTTTCTTTCTTTTTGTGGGTTAAGGAAATTAAACTCAAATTAAACGTTATATTTGTTTATTTTACGATAAAACAGTACCAGAGATTTTTTTTCTTCTACTTTTTAAAAAAAAACTTGGCTTTTCTTGGGGCTTTTCTTATCTTCCTTCTCCAAAAGAAACTATGGATAGCTTGGTCCAAAAACGTAGTCCACGAAAACGTGGTCTAGGAAAAACTGTAGTCAAAGGAACGCAAGCTTGGTCCAAAAGGACGTAGTCCCAAAGAAAAAAAATGTCGTCCAAGAAAAAAAATGGTCCAAAGGAAAAAAAACTTGGTCCAAAGGAAAAGAAAACTTGGTCCAAAGGAAAAACCCTAAAAGTTCACATAAAGTAAATATATGACAAAAATTTTATAAATTACCAGATTTCGTGGTCTCTGTTTTTGAAAGAAAAAAAAAATAAAACAATGATGATATAAAAATAGTTAAAATGAATTAAATTCCAAGACAATCTGTAAAACCAAATTAAAAAATAGATTCTCTTTTTGTAAAACGATACACAGACATCAGATAATTCATATTGTTATAAAAAATATAAGATATGAACTTTTGAGTGAATATAACAAAAAATATATATACCGGCATTAAAATAATTAAAAATAACAGTAAATAAAAGTTAAAAGCGTCGAAATAATTAATAATGATATCAAAGAATTTTAGTAAAAATATAATATCATATAATAAAAACATACCCTATAAAATAAGGGGGAGAAAAAAAGAAATCTTTAGTAAGCGACACGAACAATATAAAAGTCAATTATTTTGACTGAATAGGCAAAGAAAAGAACCTTATTAACATGGGAAACAAATTTTATAGGAAGAGCGGGACGTGACACGAGGAAATAAGAAGGGGATATCAAGGGAGTATAAAATTAAAATATATTGAGTAGAGGAATAATGAAAATACAGGGTGGCACAAAAAAAACGTAACATATTTCTAAAACTTATTTCTAAGATAGTACAAAACGAGGTACTTACTAATTCTATTGTAATTTTTGTTTTTTATTTGGACGTTACTAAATCATTATCTATACAAATTATAATTATACACATTGTTATATAATAAAACCTAATTTTTTCTCATTCATACACGTTACAATAATTTCGTAAACATACATTTTACATTTCGTTAATGAAATATGTTAATTAGTTTAAAAATAGTATTTTATTATAAATTATTTTTTATATGGCAGATAACTCAACCAGACACCATTTTAAAAAAAATACAGTTGTCAAATTTATACTGGAGAGCATGTGTGTGTGTGCGCGCGCTGTTGGCATCGGATCTAGCCCATTTGCCACATACATTTTTTTAAATTATTGTTACAGTAATATGTTTGTTTTATGTACAAAGTCTACGATTAAATCATTTATGGCTTTGTCATGTAGAGCAAGCAGCGTTGTGATATTTGTAGGAAGGGGAATTTGCAGTTTGTTAAGTTCTGAGACTAGGTAATTAGATGCATTTCTATTGTTGTTGCACTCAAAAATCATATGATTTAAATCTCCAACTGAAAGGTTATTGCATGGACAGAGAGGAGATTCTAGAATACCGATTTTATGAAGGTGAGCCGGAAATCTAGCATGATGTATTTTTAGCCGAGTAATAATTGAAGTATATGCTTTGGAAGGTGAATTAGAAAAATGGTTGATATTTCTTGGCAATTTAGGATGAATCTTATAATAATGACTGGTAGATGTTTCAACAGTATTGTTATAAGTACATTCCCATTTATTTCTGGCCATCCTTTTTAGTTGAGGGATAATATCAGAGTTACATACTACCTCCAATTCGAGTCCTATACTACTTGCTCGCTTGGCTACTGGAGAGCATGTTAATGTTGATTTCGTTACTCATATTTTCAACAGAATTAGAAATTTTATTTTAGATGTTTTATTCTGCACACATAACTCGATCAAAATATTTTAACTGTTGTCAACTGCCTACGTCGCTAAAAAATAATTCGATTCTATCAAATTAAAAGTTTAATAAAAGTTGCAATTATAAAAAATTATCATTAAACGAAACTGTAGATTAAAATTTTTCTTTTATTTTTATTTAATCAATTCCCAAATTTCAATGTCATAAATTATAGTAATTTTTCTGATGAGTAATTATTCTAGATATCTTTTACGCAATTATTGTTTTAAAGTCGAATTTATAATCTTTTGATTGTTTAAAATTGCAAACTTTTATATTGTTAAAAATGATAAAAAAATAATAAGTTAACCTTCAACTTTCAACAACAAATGCAGATCCTGACCGTATAATAGGTACCCTTTGGGTACCTAAGGCTTAACTGGGTCATAAAACTGTTTGGAATCTCTAAAAAAATCGAAACACCGCGGCATTTTCGCTGTAACTGAAGTCCAAAATTATAAAATAAAATATTTCAGAGATGTTTACCCGATTTTAGATTTCTTAAATTTATCGTAACCTATGCAGACTCTTTTTTTATTATAAAAAAATTAAATGTTTATAATGCTTCCTTGTTTATTTGTCTCTGAAATTCAGAAAAAAAAGCTGAAGAAATATGAACGAGACTCTCTGGTATCGCCGTATGTGGTGTCGGTATCGCCTAAATAATTTTCAAAAATGTCTCGTCTCGGTTTTACGAGACGAGACGAGATGAGAAAAATATCTTTCTCGTGCGAAGCCCTATTGACAGTGGCAAGCAAATAGCAATCATACGTAACTATGAAAATCAATGGCTCAATGGCAAAGTCAAATTGTGATGTCAAATTAATTATGAACTATGTTTTTTAAATTTTAACCAACATATAAAGACAAGATGAAATAAAATAACATGTGATACACGTCCGTTAGGTGTTATTACAGTACTCGTTTATATTCCGGACTCGGGTCCTGCGTCGCCTCGTCCGTAAAACAACTCGTTCTGTAATAAGTCCCCTACACCGGACTTGTAACGTAAAATAATTCACATTATTTGTTTATGGATATTAATACTTGATCAAATCCAAATTAATTATTAATCGACAATTTAATTCATGTATAAAAATTCCATAAACCGCGTGATTTTGACAGCGAAAAAAGTTTGCCTTAACTTTTTCAGCGACAATAATGGAACCTAACTTTTGAAAGCATGACAACCAGCATTGTAAACAAATTTTTGATGACGTTATGTCATTATTTTTTAATTTATTGATTTACATATTCATTAAATTGTCTTGTCTTGTTTCCAGTAGGTAATTTAACTCAAAAAACTGCCAGAAAAAATTACTCGTCCTACGGACTCGTAATTTTTTCAGAGGCAGTTTATTTCGTTAAATTGCCAAGGCAACAAAATTCTTATTACATGTTAAGTTTACATCGACAAAAAAAAGCTCTCGTGTAATTATAAGTGATAACTTAATAGGAGTATATAAATAGCATTTAAATATATTAGTTTACATTCTCAATAAATTTTTTTGACGAGCTAACCTAAATAATGTAATTTGTTTTAAATCAGCTAATAAGTTTTTGACATATCTTTGAAAAATCGGTGACCTTCAACCCACTCCAAAAAGACGTACCATATCACAACTATAACATTATCCATAGAGAGTTGGTCTGAACTTTTTGAACTACTTTGTTCAGGTGGATTCTTTCAATTAACACGTTCATTGCCAAGCGACATTTTTAAAAACGGTTCCACCACGCTAACAATTTTTAATTAAATAATTGTAAAATATGTTCTACGAATTAATTCGTAGCTGGTGGCTAAATACAAACTCGTTGTCGACGGCGAACGTAAATTAATGATTTATTAAAAATAATCAACGATATACTACCATTACTCAAAAAATATTTTTGATAAAAATCCAATATAAAATTTAACTTCTTATAAGATAATTTCGGTCAATTTTTAAGTATAAAGACTTTTTTATTAAGTTGTAAATTTATACTAATATGCCTGTATTTTATAAGATTAGGCGCTCCAATAGCTAATTTAACGACTATATAATCAAAGGGCTACCTAAGTAGGTATTTTACGATTATTAAATTTTATATTATTCCTTTCCAGTCTCTAGTTATTTATGTTGATAACTCTGTATGGGATAGTTTAACAAGACGGGTGTTAAATTTCTTAAATATTTTAAATTTTTTTTCATGTACAAAATTATTTTAAATTGACAAACGAAAATGAAAAAAAAATATTTTTAGCTTTATTTTTAATTATTTAATAATGTTTTAAGTTTCGTTGTTTGGAGCACTAGCCACTACCATTTAGAAATGATTTTTAAATTCGATGTGTGATTGAAATATAAATCCAGAGTGGTATAAGTAATATCTTTCGCAGCGTGTATCTAGCTGTGATCATAGATTATTGTTGATTTTTTTTTTATAATCTGATAATGAAAGTGTTAACATGCATGAAACTAAGGTATGGAAAATCAAACTTCATTACTCTTAGTTCAAATTTATTATAACAATAGTTAATAATTATAATATGTGTAGGTTAAAAGTATATTTAGTATTTGTATTGAGATACAGGATAAATCGAAACTCTGACCATTGACTACTTTGCTCTTTTATTATTAATAATTGATATTTTATAGAAAATCTAACACATCTGTTTTGTAGCCAGTTATTTTAAAATCTTACCAAGGAGATAACAAATTTTTCCTTGGTAGGTATTCTGAAGAAAATTTTAATGGAAATTTTTTGTCTCGTAAGAAGCATAACAAGTTATTAGTATGATTTAAAAACTGCTGTTTCATAAATATACTTTCCCACTACATATACCATATAATACAATTAGGTATATACTGAAATGTAAAATCCTCGGGATACAGGGTGGATCACATTTCTTACCTGGGAACTCTTCCTCACTGGGCTGGGTTCAACAGCGCCTAAATAAACGAAAATAAACAAATATTAAACAAAAATAATAAATTTATCAATCTTCTTTTCTTCTCTTCTTTTGGTAATTATTTTCTGTCTTACTTATTTTCTGTCTCCGCCTTTCCACTGCTACTCTTCCTTCACTTTTGTTCCTATTTGTGGTCCTGCCTCCTCAAATGGTCACTCCTTTCTTCTTATATCTTTGTTTCTTTGTATTTTTTTAAATAAATAATATTACTGACTTTTTATCAAAGTTTTTTATTTCTTCCTTGCAATAACCTATACATCTCTTATAAATTCCATTGCTATTCCCAATACTTGTTATTTACAGTTTTTTTAAATTCCTTTTTTTTAAATTTTAAAAATTTTTTTTTTTTTTGACAATCTATTTTTTTATTTAATCAGTCATCAACAACCACGTTCAATTATTTTTTTTTAACCCAAAATATTTACCAAGAAATTAAAATAGAAATAGGCGTGGCTCCCTGAAATGCATCATAACATTATTCTTGAAATATTTTGATGGAAATATGTGGGACTTTTATTCTCCCAGGGAGCATAAAATTTCTATTGGTCATTAACGAGTGAAATTTGTAGGGAGTAGAAATTTATTTGAAACATTAACCTAACTATTAAATCTGTCTGTCCGATTTATTTTGTTTGTATTTCGTGTCTGTATTTTTACGAGTTTTGATGCGAAGTTTACTAATATAAAGGACAATATTAATGAACTATTGATATGAAATAATCTCATGAATGACGATGTGGAGGAAGCTCATAGGAAATGCCATCCAACCTGTCACAGGAATTTCAAATGGCTTAAGCCCTATTCATATTACAAAAATTAGTTTATACTTTTAATACCAGTTACCAAAAATTTCTTTTTAATTTACATTTTTCTCTTTAATTTTAAAATAAAGAAGCACTGTTAATTTTAATACCAATTACTATTCTTTTTTTTTTTAACTCAACCAATACTTACTTACTATACTATTTTACAACAAATCTTATACAAATTTTCTAACAATTACCCAAAATTACAGGGTATAACAAATTTCATAACAATACATATAAAGGGAAAGTATTTTTTTTCGGGTAAAAAACCGATCTCAAGATTTTGACTTTTCTTTACGTTTCTAGGTCCCCCGAGTATAAAATAACCCATTTTTGGAAAAATGTATGTATGTATGTATGGGTGTGAGTATGTAATAAAATTTTCGATAACGATTTCTTTAAAGCAACTAAACCGATTTTAAACAAATGTTCACAAAAATTTGTTTTGCTTCTAATTAGCTTTTGGTGTTCAACGAGGAACGTTAATAGTAATTTTAATGCTGTCAATTTTTCAGAAATTCGTAAAAAAATTGAATTGATCAAGTTTTACTAAAAAAAGTTTCTTACATTGGTCTTATGGTATATTATTCTGCAATGAAGATATCATCTTTATACTATTTGCCATTGTTAATAAATTCGATAACAAATAAATTTATTTACAGGCCAGAGATGTGTAATAGTAGCCAGAAGAAGAAAGTGACATTTATTGTCAATGAGATGTCTAATTGTCTATAAGGTGCGTTCAGAAAGCCACGAGAAGGAATGTATAAATTATAATATACTGAGTTGAATTTGAAAATATTATCTGCAAACTACCCATAGTATACGTGGCTAAAACAGTGTTTTAAATATTATAGGAAGGATTTGTTTGTGAATCGAGATTAGAGTGACAAACACTAGACGTTTCTTATGAGGAAGTTGTACTATACTATAAAACAGTGGATGCAAAGGTTTCGTAGTCCCTAACTTTTAAAGTTTAATTTTTATTATTAGTGGATTAAAAAATTTGTACGTGTTAGTAAAGATCTGATCTATATTCCTTACCCCTCACCATTTTGAAATTTGATTTGGTTTTTTCAAAAAAAAATCGCAAAATTCCATGTTTTTTGACTATTTTCACAATTTTTTTAGAAAAGAACCAAATCAAATTTCGGAAAATTGAGGGGTAAGGAACATAGATCAGATCTTTACCAATACGTACAAATTTTTTCATCCTTTAATTATAAAAAATAAACTTTAAAAGTTAGGGACTACGAAACCCTTACATTACAACATTTTATATCTGGATAGTGGCGCCGCTATCAGAATTCAAAGGAATTAATCATTTATGAATAGAGATGAACTTCATTTACTTTTTACAATGTTTACGAGGGTAAAGAATTATAATTTTCGTGAAAAATTAAATTATTGTTATTTCATATCGTACATCGGAAAGAAAAAAATCAGGAAACCTCAAAATAATAAAAATAAAAGTAATACATGACCAAACATTTACGTTTGAATTTAGCTAGAAACCGATGAAAACAATTTTTATATTTGTTTTGGTCAATTTTTTGCTGCACACACAATTCTACTTTTACTTGTAATAAATAAATGAAAAAAAAAATTATTGCTATGTGGTCACAATGAAGAATATAATTATGAAAAGAACGTATATTCAGCACAGAGGCGACACTGCAATTTAATAAAACTCACCAATGCCCCTATTATGAGGTGCCAATACAAAATATTAGCTTGCCTGAAATAGTTTTTGGACGGGCGCTCCGTTAATATTAAAGCTAGGAAGCTGCGGTTTTCACCTATCGATTCTGTATTTAATTGTTGAGAGCGCGTTTATGGTATTTTTTTATAATTATTTTTAGTAAAAGTGATACGACTATCCACTTTTTCTCTAGATAAATTTGAAAAAAGTAGAGCAGATGCGCTCTTCTGATAAATATTTTCGTTCGGTAATTTTCTAAATGACAACAAAGCAAGTCACGTGCCTCTTCCACTTTCCGTATGTCGAAAAATAAAACAGTTTTATACTAAATTCTAGCTGAATACCTGTACGACCATGCTTTAATTGATTTTTTCAAATTTTTCAAGTTTTTACTGTTTTTTTCTATTTTTTTTATTTTACATTATTTTTTTTCAAAGTTTTAATCTTGACTATTTTTTCCAATTTGTCCCCATTTTCCCCTATTTTGCCTATTTTACCCTGTTTTACTATATCGTTTCCATATTTTTCATCATTTTGACACATTTGTTCCTATTTTTTGCTAATTTTTCCACATTTGTCTCTATTTCGCCCTACTCTTTCCTATTTTTCTACATTTTGCTCTATTTTCCACATTTTACCCTTTTCCCAATTTTTCCCTATTTCTCTTCAGGTTTAGCCGTTTTTACATATCTTTCTGATTTTTTTATATTTCTTCCTTTTTTCCTTTTTTCCTTTTTCCTTTTTCCTTTTTTCCTTTTTTCCTTTTTTCCTTTTTTCCTTTTTTTCCTTTTTTCCTCTTTTCCTTTTTTCCTTTTTTCCTTTTTTCCTTTTTTCCTTTTTTCCTTTTTTCGTTTTTTCCTTTTTTCCTATTTTTTACAATTGTGTCCAATTTTTTCCTATTTTTTTCTCATTTTTTTATATTTTTTCCCATTTTTTCTATTTTTACATTTCTCCTCTTTTTTTTTTCTTATTTTCTTCACATTTATTTCGTATTTTTTCCCATTTTGCTCTATTTTTTCACTATTTTTCTCTGTTTTCCCCGTTTTGTATTATTTTGCCTATTTTTCACCAAATTAATTTCCTTTTTATTTTTTTTTGGTTTTGTCTTTATTTTAATTATTTTCCTCATTTTGCCTCATTTTCCTATTTTTACTATTTTTCTACATTTTTTCATATTTTCCATATTTTGTCCTATTTTTTCCTACATTTGTCTATTTTCCCTATTTTGCCGTATTTCTTCATATTTTTCGCTATTTTTTTTTTCATGTTTTTCCCCGTTTTTTTCTCTAATTTGTCTGTTTTTCCGTATTTTGCCATAATTTTCCTACTTTTCACTAATTTTCCATATTTTATCCTACTTTTGAATAAAAGACAGAAAGATAAAAAGTGACAAATGAGTTTAATTTAAAAATCTCCTCATACCTAAAGTAAAACGATATTTTTTTGCAATATCCTTATGTTTCTTATCTTGCCAAGATTCTATGTGCCAAAAATCTAGTTAAAGTTAAAACTGGTTAACTTAAAAAATTTGCAAAATAGCTTTTTCTCATGAGCAATCCATTTTTGTACATAAATATTATGGTAGTAGAAAAAATATTTTATGCAACTAGTGTGTAAAGTGCTTTTTTCGCTCATGTGATTGTCAAACAAATTTCACATTCGTGAAAAAAGTATCACTATTACGCACTTGTTGCATAAATAACTATTTTATACTCTTATATAATAATAAGCTAATTAAAACATTCAATTCTGTTTCATGAATTTTATTATGATAGTGATTTTCACAATGCTAAATTAACTCCTATATAAAATTTGTCCTTTTGACAGCGATAAAAATGCCTGTTCCTTATAATCAGACTACATGTAGTAGTATTTTTAGGTAAGTTGACAGTTATTTTGACAACTGTCAAAATATTTTGAATTGTTTAAAAGTTAATAACAAAAAAGATTAATTAATTAATATGTTGTAAAAAAAGTTCCTTTTCATTTAAGATACTTAATATATAATGGGAGTAGAAAAAAATAGAATAGCGTATGGCCATTGTTACAGTCGCATATTATATACGAAACTCGCCAACGGTTCCCTTCCTATCCTACAACATGCTCTTATTTTTTGTTATTTTACAGTTCCACCAACGGTACCGCCATACCGAATTTAGACTCCCCTTCGTAAGTGTTCGACATAGATCAACATCTGGACACAAGTAACAAACTTCGGTCTAGGAACGGATTGACGACTAAGTAATAATGTATTCGTAGTATTTAGACCACGCCTACCAGTAGCGAATAATATACCTCCGCTTCACCCGACGCCCCGCAGGTCTTTCTGTTTGTCATGTATCACTTCCCCTTATGGTCTGTTTTTAAAACAATTTTGCAAACAAAGTTAAAAATAAACTATAATAAATCTATCCAAAAACATAAAATACTACACATAAATAGCGGGAAAGTGTTATGTTTACCACAACCCATATTTGTATTATTGTCTGACAAAAATTTAATACCCATAAAAAAAACTATCTTCTTTACGTGCATAAACAACATTTACTATTCTTAAGCGTACAAAATGTATGTTTATAATCAGAATCGCATAATTTTTTCATCAAAAAACAATTTGACATTTTGCGCTGACAGTGGCAGTCACCTCCTCAAAAATTATTGAAATTACTTAAAAAAATATCGGGAGGTGTTGAATGGTTGCTATATATGTTTTATTATTTCACTAGTGGAATATACTTATTTAATTATTCGACTTGTGGATAAAGAGGTACTTTATACAGTATGTCCTCAGTAAGTTAGAACCATTTGGGAAACTTTTTTAGCATTAATTTTTGGAAAAAAAACTTATCTTTCATAAAAAGTTCTGCATGTTCCAAAATCTAAAATACAATCATCAGATATCAAGTTTTACCAGTAGTATAGTAGGTTTATCAGAAAATATGAATTTTGACTCAAGAGTAAAGTACGTATAAATTTTATAAATTTGACAACATCGAAAAATGTTACTTAAAAAAGATTTTCAGAACTAAAAACTAAGTTCAAATATGCAATTACATCCATTTACATTAAAAAACTAGGTTTTGTGCTTGTTTAATATTGTTTCTATTTTGAATGAATATTTATATCTTGTGATTATAAAAGTCTTGATAACCCTTCTCGTCTCTTAATGTTTTCTAACAATTTTTCAATTTAAACACATAATGAATACATATGCATTTATTTTGCATTGTTATTGTACCTAGAAATACATTTCAAAAATGAATAGATTTTTTCAATCAATGTAAATAGATGTAATTGCATATTTAAACTTAGTATTTAGTTCTGATCAACTTTTTTAAATAACATTTTTCGATGTTGTCAAAGGTACTTTAATCTTGAGTAAAATTCATATTTTTTGACAAATCTCGTATACTACTGGAAAAAATTGATATCTGATTATTGTATTTTATATTTTAGAATATGCAGAACTTTTCATGAACAATAACTTTTTTCCTAAAATTAATAATAAAAAAGTTTCGCGCACGGTTCCAACTTACTGAGACATACTGTATACGGTTCATAAGTGTGGATAACACTTCAACTATAATAGTAGGGTTGGCCACGATGCTAAATGGAGATTTACTGGATCGTCGTAAAGAACTATTAGATTTCGAAGCTTACATGATAAAAAGAAAAAATGTTTTATAATGTATACCCGGTAATCCGGCGGGGGGGGGGGAGGCGTCCAGAGAATTTCAAAAATGTAAATGGAAATGTCCGACATTGATATTTTGTATGCCCAACGTATCTTTAATAATGGAGGTTGCTTAACATGCCGGTTTGCACGATGTGGGCTGTATGGAAGGGTTGAAAATAGAAAAATAAAATTAAACGAGCGTGTCAGATATTTTAAGGGGTGGCATGTATACAAAAAGAAAATTCTCATTTAATATTCTGACGATTTGGACGTAAAGCAAACAGTCGGTGATTTTTGAAAAATGCAGAAAAAGATCGTCCTTTTGAAATACTGCAGAGCGTCAGATTAAGATATATACGGTACATCCTAATGTCCTAGACTTGCTGACCAATCTGAAAATTAAAAAAAAAATTAATTATATATTTTTTCATTGAATTTAGTCTATTAAAAAGCGCAGGAAATAGCATGCAAGGAAAAAAGTATATTTTTTTAAACTGGATACATATTTTTATAGAAATATTGATCCTTTTAGCGTTTATGGTAAGGAACATTTGAATTTTTCGAGAAAGAACTAAGCTTTTCCAAGTTCGGTACGTCGCTGTTTTTTGTGTCGGCATTATTAAAATGCTATATAGTTTTTAATCTATTTATAGTAGGGGAGCCCGGAGGCTAAATGGGAATTTAGTGAAGCATTGTGTAGGCCTATTGGATTGCAAAGATTAGATGCTAAAAAGAAAAAAAAGTTTATATGATGTTTGTATGAGCGCCCTTTCATAGTGGGAGCGTGTATACATTTTCAAAAATGTATAAAAAATGGTCACAAAGACATATTAGAGTGTACCACAGTGAGAGACAGAAAAGTGTAAGAGGTTAGAGAGGCGCGGAATGGGAAACATATAATTCTCAGCAGCTGCACACACCACACTTTATTGATGATTTTAAGTACTCCGGCTTGAGGAAACCGGCAGATTATATTATTTTCGTGATCCTTAAACTATTTCCTTTTCAAGATGACGTTTTTTTACAAATTTGTATCTCCCCCACTTCCTTACGTCACACTGAAATCGTCAGATCATTGGAATGTACACCTTTTAGGATGTAATTAACTCACCCTACCTTAATCTGACTCCCTTGAGAATTTCTAATCATCAACTTTTTTTTACTATTCTGATCCGTTATCCTAGACGTGCGGCTATATATTAAAAGCTCATAGCCGGTAAAGGTACTCAACTAGGTGCACGGTATGCCCCATATACTAATCTGTCGAGCTTCAGTAAATCTCCAAATCTCCGCTTAGACTATAATGCAATTATGGAGAAAAATAATTATTAATTGATAATTATGACGAAGTCAATACATTAAATCAATTTATTTAAAAACAAGATTATCCATTCTCAAATGTGGTAAAATTATTCAAAGAAAAATAGAAAAAAAACTCGAAGTCTTACCATATAAAATATAATTAAGTAATCAAAGGATTAAACGAGAGAGGGCGACATGTTTCGCCCAAACAATGGCCATCATCAGGCCTACAATACAAATTATAAATGTCAGGCTACATAAAATTCACAAAGTTAAAATTACTTACAGAGAATATACACGTACAATTTAGTAACAAATAGTATGAATAGTAGTAAAAGTTTCAAATATTTTCGAAAAAAGGAATGAACTAAACATTAAAACACGACTTTTTAAATTGAATTCTAAAAATTATTTTAGAAACATAAACATATTTAAAATTAACATCTGTAACAAATCATTCTGTGACATATCTTGTCGCTGCGGGGCGCGAAATTAGGAGTTTCACTCATCATGTTGCTCTGTGTTTAAAACAAAGCCAATGGGGTATTATGTAATTTTTTTAAATTAGGACCTTAAAAGTCTGTTATCAAATATGCCTACAAAAATATTTATAATTTTTTTAAACCTCTATTATAAAAAAAATAAATTAAAAATATCTACATTAATTGGTAATACTGTTAAGAGATGGCAGTATATACGAATTGAATTCCATATTAAATAGAGGCCAGATGTAAATATGGGAAAAGAAGAAAATTGTATTGATTTTATTTTCGCCGTGACTAGCAGTACATCGGATGTACTCGTTTATATTGTACATTGGAAAATAAAATAATCTACGGAATTTTTACATCTCGAACTTTGAGAAAAAAGACACTTTACTGTATAAATTCAAGTAGTTACCATGTCACTATTTTTATGTAGATTTTAGGAAGTTAAAAAGTGAAATCTATTAATCATTAATTTTGGAGAAAAAAACTACTATACAAATCAAACTAGTTAACCATCACTATTTTTATGTGGTTTTTATGAAGCTAAAAAAAATATTAAACATAAAAAAATGGCCGTCCTAGGATGAAACTCCGACCCTTTTACACCGAAACCGTATACTATACAACAACGTAACAGAAATATTATCAAACTTATCTAGCAAATGCACCAACAAACATACTTCTAGTGAGTTCGTTTTAGTCGTCGGACGCCTCTGATGCCTCTACTGCGTTCGTTTATTGTTTTTGATGAGTCTGAGGAAAATATATTTTGCGTTCGCTTTAGTCATCCGGATGTTTTAGAGCATCCTCGTTTTCCTCGGACGTTTTTGATCGAGCGTTCAGATGACAGTATGACAGTTGAAAAAAGTCATAAGTATACCATTAACACAACCACAAATTTTGTTTATTGGAGGGAAAGGTTAGATAGTAAGTTCTTAAATGGAAAATACAGAAAGTCGACAGTTATTGGAGATTGTCCACAGAAATTCAGCAAACTCCATTTTGTATGAAACTAATAACGAATTTGTTTTTTGTTTAAAACAGATAACCTCAACCTCGAAACCATTCGGAAATTATCGAGGAACCAGATGGCACGAAGGTCACTTGATCAAAAAATCTGTCTGCTCTCATCCTCTCCGCGATGGCTAAAACGAACTCACAAACTTTGTAAACGCAGTGAACGGCCGAAGTACAAAATAAATGCGTACATCTGATGTACTGCTAGACACAGCATTTTATTTTTGACTTTTCAGTATAACATAACCTATTATTTTAATGTTTATGTGTCGCCTGTGTGTTTCGCTTTTTCTTCTTTATTTTTGTAATAGTCTTAGGGGCTAAGGCTATTTGGTTTAGTAATACTTAACAGATAACTGTAAATTATACCTTGCCATGCCATCTACATTACTTTAAACAAATTAATGTAGCTGACGTCACTTGGAAATTTTGAAAATTTATTTCTTAGTAATCGTAGTATTTCAAAATTAACCAAGCCTATTTTTATGAATAATTTTAAGTAGATTTTCATATACTACCAATGAATTTGCTGTAACTACCGTACCACACGTCCCCATTGGCATCCAACATGGGACATCAGTTTCAGTCGTTAATTTAGTTTCTTGTTCTTGTATTTAACTTTTTTTTTAGGAAAATAGTATATTAAAGTATAAGGTCTTTAAAAGACGCCCAATTTTTCGATCACGAAAGCGTAGACGGTGTTTTAAAAAAACAGTATTACTACAAAAAAATGGAAATAAAAAACTAATAATGTAAAATGGTTGAATTCGTGATGTAACATCAGTATACCTAAGATGTCTAAAACCCTGGTGCATCTACTGATTCGATTTTGTTTCGAACTATTTGGGAGTACCACCTGTTGCGTTCAATAGAACTTACCAGAATATGGCGCTGTTTAGAATTGTTCAAGTCCTCGCTGAATTTGTCATATTTTGTATGGACAGTGTAAAGCTGCAGATTCGAGCATCCGTCTGAATTCAGTACCAGATTATAAATACACCCTGTGTGATCTGTTTTTACAGTTTAGTATGAGCGATATATGCGTCATCTAGAATTTCTAATGTGAAACTAGCAATCTCTCAAAAATTAGTCAAGTAGGTAGAGATCTCCCGCAGTTTGACCCAAAATTTTACAGGTACAAGTGGAAATAGAGTTTGTTTAACCATCCTTTGCCGTTGCGTCATACATTATCCATCTCGATCTTTCCATCATGAAATGGATGAGACGGAATTATGACGTCATTGACGTATTTCTTAACTAATTCAGATTATTTATTACTTTTGACAGTGAAGTTGTCATATTTTGATTTGTTGATTTTTGATTATTTTCGCCTTTTTCAATTAACATACCTTCCCGGTATAATGAGAAAGAGCAAACTTTAATTTTGAAGTTGATTAATTACTTTTCAAGAGGAAGATATGCTGGAAAACCTCTTTTACCGTTAAATACAACGTAAGTATATAGCTGTATTATGCAAAATGTAAGCATTTATTGATCTGATTTTATTAAATTTTATAGCATGTTGCTGATGCTCTAGACATATCTATTAGAACCATTCAAAAAACAGCTACTAGTGGAATAGAAACAGATAAAGACTACAAAATCAAAGTTCATGCTGGACATATTTCATGGAAGCACTATTTCAGGCACACAAATCAATTAATCAATAATGACTGGGAAAAAGAAAAATTCATTGATGCATCTCATTTTCTTCCTGTTATCATAGATCTGAATGAATCGGACTCCCAGAGTGATGATGAAGATGATTTTGTCAGTGATGAAGCTAAGATTTTGCATTTTATTTCATTACATGCTATTATAGTTTACGTTTCTTATCCGTTTTTTCGTTCCTTTTTCCTATTTGTATTGGGAGTTTTTTCAGAAATAAATTTATTTATTGCCTGTTTTCTCCAATATATGTGTTTTTATTTTCATTTTTTAGGAATACTTACGAAAGTATTTCTCACAATGACACAGACAATAATTACTATACAATTTTTTAAAATATGAATATAGTTAGAAACTAGAAATTGAAACAAATCAGTTAAAAAAAGGAGGTTTCAAGTTAAAAAAAATTACTAAATTATGTAAAAATGTACGCAACCCATAAAGCAAAATACAATTTTTGGCATTACCAATTTATTAATACAAACACACCTTAACATAGGTCATTGAAAAGAATCCTTAAGATATGTGATTAGTTATATTTTAATTTTGAGGTTATGTGTAAAATGACATTCAAATAATATACGACAAACGTAAAACAGCAGAATACGTCACCGATTATGACGTAACGGCAAAGGATGGTTAAACAAACTCTACCATGGTTTCAGACATCTTAAGTATACCTTTAGTTGTCATCCGTTGTCATTGAAATGAGAAATTCAAAAATTAATTTGCAATTTGTCACATAGGATTGATTGATTTCATTACATTTGGTACTAGTTGTATATTGCTTAAAAATAAGTTCTAACATTAGTTTCTTAAATAGTTAAGTAGAATCGCCGTTAATGCTATTAAATGGATGGAAGATCAAATGGTATTTCCTCTGATTCACAATACCGAAGTTTTAATATTTCAAACAATACTAACTGTAATTTTCATATTGATTTAAAAAAACAAGATTGTTAAATGTATCAATGAAGCTCGTAAAAAATTTGTTAGTAATATTTTATTTAACGTTACAAGGTACTCCTGTCAGATCAATAATAAACAGGTTAAAATTTAGACTTCAAATGTATCGGCGCGTTTTTAAAAGCTCGATTTAAACACACTGGAGCATACTTTAATTAAGTAAAATATCGTACCTATAAAAAAATGTACGCTTAGGTTGTGAAGTGAGCTATTATTTAAAGAGCACTGAGGCGCGTAGAGTCGAAAAATGTAATGTCTGAGGTTTATAATGGCCTATTAGGGGAAAAAGATGCAATCAAAGGACATCACTACGCTTGGTTAGTTGGTTAGTAAAAGTGAGAAAAAATAGTTGTAAACAGCGGACTTTCAGTAAATTGTTATTGCCCTCTTGTGAGTAATAGAGAACTTGTTACTTTTTACCTCTCGCCCTTCAGATAAGAGAGGTATAGGAATCATGCTAAAAATTGGGTAGTGAGTTTTCAATGAATAAACACGTTTTAGGGTCCCTAGAATACGATTTTAATATTTTCGCGATGATGTCTGTGTGTGTGTGTGTTAGTGTGTGTGTGTGTTTGGATGGATGTTGTAGTAACGATAACTCAAAAACTACTGAATGAAAAAATTTGAAATTTTGCGTACAGGATTCTGAGACCCTAGATTAGATCTGATTAGATTTTGGTGCCAATCGCACAACCAGAAGTGGCAGTTGTTATGGGAGATAACGCCATTATTATACAAAACGGCAATAAAGTTTTACACATATACTTTGTATACCCTATAGTTTATTTTCATCTCATTAAAATTTTCGAATCTTTTGCCATTGTTGCCAGATTTACAAAAAAATAATTTTTTTTCATACTTTTTTGTGTCAACCTGTAAATTTTTGATTCTAAAATGGCGAGAGGTCATGTGCTGGCCACATCAGATTTTTGATTCTAAAATGGCGAGAGGTCATCAGATTTTTAGTATCGATATCTTGCGACTAGTAGACAAACTTGTCATTTGTATTAAATTGTCTCTGATTCAATGGACACAAATGAATCGATTTACGTGAAGAAACGAATGCAAGTTCGTGGATAACTTTTTTCTTAAAGGGGTGGGGGGTACTTTTTTACTCCCACTCCCATACGATAGTATTGCATTCTTAGTGGAACGAAGAGAATATTTTAAATATTATTGGAATGATTTATATCTTTATCAAGATAAAAGTCATGATAAATATTAGATACTAATTATGTTTTTAAATAAATATTAATTATTAATAATAGTCTTAAAAGAAAATAGAGCTCTATACATAACTAGGAGAAATTTTATTGGCCATAGCCCATTTTTATACCATTATAATTTTTTAATAAATATTTAAGAGAAATCGTATTATATTCCACTAAAATTTCTCTTTCATCAATTGATCGATATTGACAATTTTGAAATTTTTTTGATCATGTTAAGCCAACATTTACTAAATTATGATTAATTTATTCCGCAATTAAATCTTCATTCTCAGTTTTCATCTCCTTCAGTTTTCTCGCAACCCATTATAAAAATAAATAACAGTTGCTGACAGAAGACATTTACTCAACCGCTCAAATAATGCAGCCAATTTAACTTTAAAAACGTTATTAATTTCATTTCAAACCCGAAGAAACTTCTCACGCTGAATTTCTACACAATCGATATTTTTAATGATCGTTTTCACGCCCGATTCGCACAAAAATTAATGTCAATTAGTGCTGACGAAATAATCGTTAAGATATTTTTCTTCTTTTATAGGTCATCATCGAGTGCATCCTTATATACTCCACCTACAGAGTGATCAAAAACAAAATTATTTCTGGAAGATTCATAAAAAAATTGTATTATTATTTATATCTGCTATTTAATAAATTATGGTTTGGATAAAAAATACAAAAATAAATGAAATATTAAAAAAAACATTATATTAGCAGTGACCATAATTTTACATTTTTAATAAAATAAATATCGCATCCTTCTGGTCAGAAAATTGAATTATTTGAGGTAAATTTAAAAAAAAAACAAACCAGACACATTTTTGATAAAAAATTACCTTACTAAAAATATTTTCAAGAAAGTTTAATTTGTCGTTCGGTTATTCTAAAAAAGCGCCACCTGCAGCAGATGCGATTTTGGGCAATGAAATGACGAACACAAAAATAGTGTGAAATTGGACTTTAACTTAATGTTCCAAGTTCTGGAAGAGGCATTGAAAGACAAAAATAAATAGATTTGCCCAAAATCACTTCTTCAAAATCCTTTTACCTACGACAAATCTAGTTTTACAATGTGGACATCCATGTTATCACTACTGTGGGCCTCCAATTGGACACGTGGACCAAAGATCTGGCCAGTAAGATTAGTCTAGAAGTTGTAATCTGCTTATGGAATATTTTGCAGACATCTGAGATTGCAAAAACTAGATCTACTATTAACGACATGGAGCAATACTTTCGTAATGTGGATAGTTTACCAAATAACATGTGACATAAAATGAAATAAAAAAAATTTCGATTTAGAAAAGGTATTACAGATTTTGGTAGCTACCTCGACAAGGAATAATACGATGAGTTTGAAAATATATTTAATATTTAAAAAGAAGTTGGGAAAAAACTATTTGTCTGCTAAAGGTTTTGAATTTACTAGAAGTCCTAACAAAACAGGAAACAAATTTGAAAAAAACATCAGAATACTCGAAAGTAATTATTTTTTTATCTCCGAAGAATATAAAGTATCTTAGAAAAATATTATTGAAGTAAAAGTCGAAACCCCAAGCAAAAAAGAGAAAGTACCATGATTTGTTATATTTGTTTAAAAAAACTATTTTTTTAATTTTTGTTTCTTGTCATCCCATGATAATTTATTTATGTAGCTAATATTAATACCGACTTTTTATTTTTACTTCAACCTATTACCTGTATGCCAGGCAATGAAAAAAGAGAATGTGTACGCGATCGGATCGATTAGTCCCTGAAAATTGCAATAGGTGGCGTGCTGCCTCAAATCCAACATTGTGCCGGAAGGAAGCATCTTTTAAAGAACCAGCCGATATTTTTAGACAGATCTGTCAATTAGTTTTGTTGTCAAAGTCATTTGAAACAGACGCCTACAAGCATTTTCGTAAAACCATAGATATTATATTAGATATACTTACTCTAGATCGTAATCCCTACAAGTATCAGTTAAAGACTGATGCTTAATAACAAATTTTTTTCGTAATACGCATGATCATTATTATCCTCTTTGGGCCGCAGCTTAGTGAACTTTAAAAAATATTCGTCTTTGCAACTGAAAGATTAAGTTAACATTAATGCAAAATAACTGAATTTCGTGAATCTAGCAACAGTGCTAGAAATTCGTATTGAGAGTTTTGAAGGAAGTTGTAATTACCAGAGACAATTTGGTTTTAATTTTGCTTTTGAAGTTCGTTAAAATGGAAATGCTTACAACCAGTTGAGTGTTGTCGGTTCGTGATTAAATATAAATGTGTTGATATAATGTGGAATTTTACTATTAAAATTAAAATATTAATCATCAATTATATACCGGCTGGCTCAGGGGGTCGGGCCAAGTTTATATCTTCAGAACGAATGAACGGATAATTGTACAATTTGGGGTAGTCCTTGAATTAAGTAACATATAAATTCAAAATAACGGACTTTTCTGAATTTTCAAATGGAACACCTAGTATGTTTTACCATATTTTAATTCTACAAGTTAAAAATGATTTTGATTGTCAAAAATAAAAATTAGTTAAAAAAATGATTTTTAATCGAGGAAGCTGCGACTTTGTCTAAACCTCTATTTGATACTAAAAAACATTAAATTTGTTTAAATTTAAATATTTTTCATTTTATTATTGTTTTAATTACTCGACAGCCGTTTTTTATGAAAAACTCGATTTGTTTAAATGGGAAACATGGTGGGCCATTTGGTCATTAAATTGGCGGTTTAATTTTAAATCAAATGAAATGCATAATGCCGGAATGGTTTTTAAAATAAAAATTGAATTTAAATAGAACAAAAATTTCGACTAAATTTTTTTTTTATTTTTGAAATCCGAAATCATTTTTGACATATGGATTATTCGTTATTTGACTTATAGAATCCAAATATGTAAGAATAAACTGGGTGTTCCATTTGAAAATTCAGTTTTTACGCCAATTTCAAAGAAACCGAAAGTCCGCCATTTTTGATTTTTATATAAGTTAGTTTAAAATTAGGTCTAGAATGACTTCCCCATATTTTAAAATAATCCATTCATTCGCACTGAAGGTATGAAGTTGGCCCGACCTCCTGAACTTAATTTCGGTGCGGTCGTACCAGCACAAGTGACGCCGAACATTATGGGTGCCCAATTAAAGTCACCGCGCCCGAAATTGTCAAGAAAATTCTTGTAGGTGCTCCAGACGTATCACACGGATCATTGATTCCAATTTTGCATAAATATTTAGATATGAAAAAACTATCCCGAAGATGGAT
This sequence comes from Neocrepidodera transversa, assembly GCA_963243735.1. Lineage (NCBI taxonomy): Eukaryota > Metazoa > Arthropoda > Insecta > Coleoptera > Chrysomelidae > Neocrepidodera > Neocrepidodera transversa. Next base: position 26,680,992 of record OY725343.1, on the reverse strand, counting down.
ACCCCATTTACTCACAATTGACATTAAATGCAATCGCTTGACAACATCTAAGGAGTGGTTCGCTATCGATTTTTTTTATCGTTGCAGCAATAAACAGTCGAGAAAGTGGATTACTCGTAGTGAATCGAAGCCGAAGAAGGTACAGGTGCATGTATCGGCCAACAAGGTCATGGCGACAGTTTTTTTGGGATACTTACGGTCTCATCTGCATCGATTACCTTAAAAAGGGTTAAACGATTACTGCCGCATATTATGCAGAGCTTTTGGATCGATTTGAAGCTGATTTGAGGCATAAACGACCGCATTTGGAGAAGAAAATTCTCATTTACAAAGAAAACTCACCAGCGCACACTTCTTCAGCCACAATGCCAAAATTGCATCAATTAGTCTATCAATTGCTCCCTCATCCAGCCTATTATCCAGGTTTAGCCCCCTGCAACAATTTCCTATTCACAACATGAAGAAATGATTTGTAATGAATAAAGAGGTCATCGATGAAACAAAGCCCATTATGAGCGCATCGAAAAATCCTATAATTTCTAGGGTACCAAAAATTTGAGAATCGTTAGAAGAATTATATCGATTTAGAAGAGTACTATATTGAGAAATTAAACGTTTTTTTGACGAATAGAGTGTTGCTTATTTCAATTCTAAGGGATCCGCCCTCGTCATAAATCAATATTTTTGTCAAAAGCTATTAATCCTGAGAAATAATATTAAAACCATTCCTATCGATTGCATCCTGTATATACCTTGATCCTGTTTAAATCATACGTTTCATTAAAATATATAATAGAAATCATTTTCATGTCACGATCACTATGATATGAGCTGACAGATAAGGGGGAAGCTGATCTGACCATCAAATATATTAAAAGGTATTCCTAAAACAGTTTCATTAAAAAATTGAAAAACGTTGGCGGAATAAAAACTAATCTCGAAAATATACATATAAGTACTATTTGCTTCGATTATAATGTTATACTGCTTACTGAAACGTAGTTAAATACTGATATTTCTGATCCTGAATTGGGCATGAGAAAGTATAATATTTATAGAACCGATAGATCAAGGAATTTAAATAAAACCAGAGGAGGTGGCGATATCATTGCTATTACAAAAAATTTTCAGTCAAAGTATGTATGATGAACTTAGAAGCGGCAACAGTAACTGCATTATTGACTGTATTTATATTCCTCCCAATTCTACTGCTAATTTATACCAGCTTCACTGTACATCAGTAGATCTTTATTTCGAATATATCAATTACAAATTATTAATGTGTGGCGACTAGAATGTACCTGATACCTGTTGGGATAATTACCATCTGGGCTTATATGCCCTGCCAACTCCAATGGAAATATCCTTGCTACCAATTTTGGTTTTTTCTATCAAGTATATTCTCTAGTGAACAGTAGCGGAATATTGTTAGACCTAAGATTTTCCTAAATTCGTGACATAGAAGTGTCTCAGGCTGTGGATCCTCTTTTTCGCGACAGTATTCATCACACTGCAATTTATTTTTTAGTCAATTGCTGTAGTAGTAATAAATCTCTGCCAGAGAGTCATTATTATTATTAATAATATTATGACTTAAAAATGCAAATTACATGGGTATAAATGATTTTTTGGCGACATTCAACTGATACACTGTTTTCATAAATCCAGATGCCAACACAGCAATACATGAATATTATAAAATCATTAAACAAGCAATATTTGTTCCATTGAAACTATTTAAACCTTCTAAATGTCCAAAATGGTTTTCACCCGAACTGAAACTGATGATAATCGAAAAAAAACGGACTTACAAGAAGTACAAGTCTCACCATCGTAACTAAGATTATATGATGTTTACAAAATTAAGATCACAGTTATTACAAAAGTGTTCTATGGCATTTATCTGAAAGACATCGAAAACAGTTTGATTAGTGACCCTAAATATTACTGGAAGTTTGTCAGTAATAAGAGAAACTCCAATCATACGCCTAATAAATTGACTTATGAAGATACCATGTCTACTAATATATTTAGCATAGTAGACTTATTTTTCAAGTTTTTTTCCCAGTATATGTTGAATCTGATCCAAAGCCTACTCAATTTTCGTACGAAAAAACAATATATTTATCAATTTGTACATTGAGACCGTCAAATATATTTGAAGTCATAGGTAACTTAAAATGTTCAATCTGATCCAAATTCTACTCTACTGAAACAGTTTCTATATTCTCTATCCACTCCACTTTTCCTTTTATTCAATAAATCACTCTCTAGTGGCACATTCCCCGATATGTGGAAACGTAGCTTCATTTGTCCTATCTCTAAAAGTGGCTCAAAAGAACGAGTTGAAAATTATAGGGGAACATGCATTTAATCAGATATTCCTAAAGTCTTTGATTCCCTTGTTGCCAAAATATTAACGAATGGTTGTAGACCTTTTCTAATAACATGGGTTTATATCTGGACGATCTACTTGTATCATAAGCACTGCATTTCACAAGCTCTTGAAAAGTCTGAACAGGTCAATGCTATCTACACAGATTTTTCAAAGGCGTTTGAAAGTGTCTGTCATAACTTACTGATTAAAAAATTGTTATTACTTGTAAAATGCTATAATTGGTAAGTAGATCTAATTGGTCACTCTCAATCAGTTAAAATAAATAGGACTGTTTCTAAAACTCTTTTGGTGAAATCTAGTGTACCACAAGGATCCCATTCCTACTATTTGCTGACGATATGAGAATTTTTAAGGTTGTTACGAGTATACATGATGCAAATCTTCTTCAGAGTGATCTAAATTGCATTTCTGATTGGTGCATGGCAAACTATCTTCATCTCAATATGTCGAAATGTTTCTCAATGGTGTTCAGTAGATCTCGTTCACCAGTTATTTTTGAGTACCATTTAATTAATTAGATTTTGGAAGCAATCTAAATTGTAAAGATTTGGGTATCTTGATAGATGGTTTCAATGACCATGTTAATTCAGTACCTATGAAAGCCTTAAAAATGCTTGGCTTTATCACTAGATCATCAATAGACCTTTCTCCTTTAACCATAAAAGGTTTATACTGCTCATTAGTACGATCCATCGTAAAGTACAACACCATAATCTAAATTAGAAAATGTGCAAAATAAATTGACCCAATTATTTTTATGAAACAAGTTACTCGCTCACTGCCCAACTAAATGTAGTCTGTTAATTATTCCATATTGTTTATTGTTCTTCTTATACACACAAAATATAAATATGTAAATGTAAATACAAAAATTATCGAAATAAAATAAAAAATATAATAAAATAAATCAAATATAAAATATTAATTTAGAAATAACAATAATAATAATTTATTAGAAATACTATATAATCTACAATAATAATATAGTAGTAGTTTAAGAGTATCATTATATAATATAAGTTGTAAACTGAATTAGGGTTCACCCGTTTATATATATAAATAAATAATTTTCCCATTACTGATTGAGAGTAATTTTATTCTGGTACACCCTATAGCTCTTTAACGACTTCTGTAGTTGGTCTTCGCCGAAATTCAAAGATTATTAATCACTGGGGAACTGAAATGAAATGAATTGTCTTCGTCATTGTGAATTTCGATCAAGTTTTTATTTAATGTCGGGAGATGGAATACCGTTGCATATATTCCATACGGTTCCCAGCAGACATACCATTTCCTTTATAAACATTGTGAGATAAGCCTTAAGGAGACTTTTAAAATGATAAAAATCGTGGGAATCAAAATCTTGTTTTGTCTTTAGAAATCATCATTTAATGTTAATAGTAAATTATATTATCCATTTTAGTACCTTTTCGCAAAGGTGTTAACAATAAAAAAGTATTATTTATTTTTAAAGATTGGGAAAAAAACGTAGAATACAAATAATTAAAAAACAAATTAACTAAAAAATATCCAGAATTATGCAGTATTTTTATATCTTCTTAAATAATGTACGTTATATTTAATTATAAGAATTCTATTGACTGCGCCAATTAATGATAATATCCCACTTTATTATTATCTTGCATACAAGTATTTTACAATATTTGTTTGTAGTTATAAGTAGAGGACAAGATTTATTTATTCAGTTTCCAATATTTAAATAGAATACAAAATTATTTAAACTGGTGATGAAAATTTCTCTTGTAATACCATATTGAAGTTAAATAACAATTTATGTTGTGTTGTCTCCTATTATAAATTGCAAACCAAGAAACATTGTAACTAACTTACTGGGATGGCGTAAACAAATTTCTACAAGCTTTTACAAAGGTTTCATTTATAAATGGAGTTCTAAGGGATACTTTTTTCGAATTCTTTTCCAATAAACATTGTGCACAAATGACCGATACATTAACAAAAGGAAGGAGAAAATAAAATAGTCAAGGGACAAATAACTAAGTTTTAGTTTAAATTTTATCAGAGAAAGATTTGAATATTATTTTTGTAGAATAAATTAAGTGTTTTTATTGGGATTTTCTACTATTTACAATTTTTCAATAACAAAATCTAGAAAAAAATAAAAATTATAAAAACAAAAAATTATGTTAATTTCAAGTTATGTAATTAAAATAATTTCTAAGGTCGACAAAAGAAGTAGCAATTGAAAGTCATGAAAATATATACACAAAAAAAATGTATAGCTTAGGTTTATTTGTTACCTTTCTTGAAAATGTTAATTGATTCTCTATTGAAAATTTTAATTGATTTAAACTACCAAGCCTTAGATTACTTTGGTTTTTAATTTTGAAAAAAAAAACTAAATATAGATAAAAAGCAAATTTGCAAGACATTCTTATCTTCCATGTGGTGTGAGTTCGTGTTCTAACGAGAAGTAGTGTAAAAGGTTTATAATACTAGTTAAGATATATTTTAATATTAATGGACGCCAGACATTTTATTATAAAAAAATGACGAAAGAAAATCATAAACTATTTCCTGTGAATAATGGACACATGAAATTTTCATAAGACAATTTTAATGACTGAACTAAAAACGATTATTAACACTGATAGTTTTTTTTATTTATGTTCTATATCTTCTTGATACATCGGAATAATGTCACCTTATGGTTTTCATTGTTGTGTTAAGAAATATGGCCACCTACCGTAGAAATCAGCAGAAATGGGAAAATTTCTCCAGAAAACAAGGAAAGACAGAGTATAGGTCGTGACTTCATGTTTTTAAATGAATGAATGAGTTCTGAATGGAAATTTTAATCAAACCATATTTTTTGAATGATATCGATTTGCAAATTCGTGAAACATTTCACGAGTGGTAATTAGTTTTCTGATTCCCATTCATTAAAAGTAGTTCTTCAGTTAACGTTCTTTGACGGTTCTTTTATAAACTTTTCCATGGTAGTAATCCGGGTATGTTGTCCCAGTATAATTTGTGTCGTCGCTTGATCATGTATTTTACATGGTTCCTGAACGTACGCTTTGGTACTCCTATCATTGGTTCTTTGCCAATTAATGAATTTGACAATCCGTTTCTTGCCAGCTCGTCAGTCTTTTCGTTTCCATCAATGCTTTTGTGTACTGGTACCCACGATAAGGTTTCCATATTGCGAGTTTCATAAATTCTTCGACGTATTACCATACCAGTCTAAATGGCACCTTTGGGCTCCTTAAGCCATAAGGGCTGCTTGACTGTCTGAGAAGATTAGGATTCTATTTCCTTCATGAAACTTCCTATTACTATTTTTTGCATTACATAGACCTCTTCCTCGAATACAGAGATAGTTGTAAATAATCATGTTTGCTATGTAATGTATCTTAAGGGTTTCTTCTGGTTTTCGGGAAGACACTGTTAACAACTAATTATTTATTCACTGGTTAATGTTTTACTATAATATAAATAACATATGTTTTGAGTTCTCACGCCAGCTCTGTAACAGTAGCGGCACGAACTTCGTACACTTAATTGAATGTAATGAACCACTAATTGTAATGAACAATATGAGCCCGTCTCGAAATCATATATCTAAATCTAACAATAAATATTACTTGATCCGAGACAACTTCGGTCGTTACCTTGCGATATCACGTTAACGCATTAAATGATATCAACACGTCTAACCTTTATAATTTTTAAATTACAACTGGTTTAATAAACTACAATATTTAATTATTTAAAGGGTTATTCTGTGTAGTCCAAAAGGCACCATACTATGGATAGCATTAACTAACGTAAATTTAGTAACTCAATCAATTCCGATAAAAACATACTTATTACCCCTCCGACAACGTGAAGATGGTCCCAAAAGATAACTGGAAATTAGTTGAAACGAGAAGTTTTTATTACGGTAGGATCCAATAAGATCTGCTTGTAATGAAATACATAATGTTTTATACATACAAAATAAGTTACTGTTGAATCTTCGTGGAATTGTGACAACATTTCTTTTCGATTTGGAGTAGGAAATACACCGCATCAGAAATATTAGAAAATGGGGAAAATTTGTCTTAGATATGATTATACCTGCTCTTCTTCTGTCGCACTGGATAGAATGGATAGACTCTCCTTCTCGCACATTTTCATATGCTTTAATTTTTAAATTTCTAAGCCTTGTAACCATGACTCTTGAATGATTTTTCACGAGCAACCGTATACTATCATTTCGCGAAAAAATGTATTTTGATGGGCAATTTAATATTATACTCGATTGGTGAAGGTACCTCTTTCGATTCACCTATTTAAACCTATCAACCGTAAAGTCATGAACAGAAAAAGGTATGCAACCGTATGTTTGCATATTGTATACGCTTTATACTTTGTGTTAATTTTTTTTATTTACAAATTCGGTGAAGGTACATACCGAGAAGGGAAATGCATCATTACTGTCGAGTGCACATATAGATCACCGAGGCGCTCGCTTCAAGGTGATCTATTACCCGAATGATAATTTCCGCCAAGGTACGTATACTATTTTATTCACAATCATTTTATTTCAATCCACAATTTAAAAAGAATATATAGTTATTGTTTTTAAAATACTCTAATCAAGTTTTCTTTGAAATCAAAATACTTTGGCATTTAGATATTACATGAAATATTATTTTTGTAGTATCAATTAAAAAAAAAAATAAAAATGAAAAATAGCAAATTGTGGTCACAAAATATAACGATTAACATCGACAAATAAAATAGGTTTTGGAAATACGTACAGTTTATAATAGTCTGTTACTTTATTGTTGTAATTAATAATACCATGTATCCCTTTCTGCTGATATGATAGGTATAGAGGTATAGAGAAATATATCGAGTGTCACCTGAGGGCAGGAAGGAAACATTGTAATGGCTTATTTTACGACCTTTAAAAAGTGTGTAATTGAACTATTGTGAAGCCTGAGACAATGGGTATTGATTCTATTAGGTAAAGAATTCCTGGTATCGACAAAATGTTGAAGGATTTCAGTTTTTCCTAATCTATTATTTCAACATTTTTAATAACCTGATTCAACCTCTTTTTCTGATCAGCATCGACATGCGAAAAATCTTGTGCAGTATTTGTCGAAAAAATCAAGTTTTATAAAATCCATACTCATTATTAAATGTCGTTTTACGGAATTCAATTTTTTTTAGCGTAGGTACGTACTAGAACTAAAACTTATTGACCACTGATAGTTTATTTAATGAATATCCTATAATCTGTTTTAGAACATCAATGCATCCCATTCCGTGATTATATTAGGTTCGTTCCAACCAACATCAGAAACAGTTTCTTACACTAATGATTTTGCGCAATAACTTAAATGCGTTCCAACTACACTAACTAACGATTAGTAAACGATTAGTTTTTTGTTCCATCCATGATTCAAAACGGTTTTAAAACTATCAGAACGGTTTGATGACTTTGTTCCAGTCATTTATCTGACGCATGCGTATTGCTGTCTATTTTTATTGTTTTGATTTACTGATAATAATTATTGCAATAACATAACATATAACCTAAAACTATCGAATGCAAATTATGTTTGTTTTTGAATATTTAAAAAAAATCTAGTTTGACTCTCATTTTTAATCAAAAAATGAGAAGAGTGAGGTGAGTGACATATCGTCCATGGGAAGTAGCAATAACGATAATTTAGGATTGCTTCATTTTTCTTTTTTAACATATAAATACAAATTTAAAACAATGATTTTAATCACAATCTCGCCTCCTCACCTGACCAGCTCTATCAGCTGATTACAGATTGCGCATGTACAATATACAGACTGTAAGTTATCAATTGTTTGTTGTTCCAACCCTTGATCAGAATGATTATTAATCGTATTATTTGACAGACATGCGCGTTAAAAACAATTTGTAAATTGTTGGAAATCGGTTTGTGATTTGAGGTTGGAACGAACCTATTCTTTGACGATTTTAGGACGATTGATTTATATATTTCTTTTGCCTTTTTATCCCATCTTTTTATGTCTGTGACCTTATCAACATAAGCCAAATTCACGGTTTTATTGTCAAACTATTTATCCAATATGATTTCTTTAGCTTGGATGACAACTTCTTCTGAGGAATCTCTATCCAACTTTTTCATATCTTTATCTAGCAATAAGTCTAATTGTACCCCAGCGTATACTTTTTAGTAGTTAAAATTTGTGCCAAGTCGTTCAGCTAATTAAAGTTCCACTGACACACCTTTTCCATATATTTTCAAGTTATCTTGATTTAGCCCTGTAGTTTTTTCTTGGTAAAAAACAATCATATGTTAGACCACTTTTTCTAATAATACAAAAACTTTTAAACCGTAAGGACAAGGTCTACTCCTGATATATTGTTTGATAGATGACTTTTTTTTGTAGGATATTGTTCATCAACACATACTGATTGTTCGACTTCCAAGTTTTAATCATCTATTTCTTACAGCTGGTATCAATGGACGGACTTGATATAACTTAAAACCATTTGGTCATTTTAAATTATTTACCGAGTAAAAGCATAATTGAAAAAATCTGTCACAAAATATTTTATCTTTTGTTTATTCAAATTTACACTTACCATTCAGGCCGTTTTTACTTTCCCAACCAACCTTCGAGAAGGCTAAGTATCGTGAACGAGCCAAAAAAAATTTCGAGATAAAGAGGCAAATATCCATTTTGACATCACCTGATATGATTAAGACCATTTCCAAATGGAAGTTTGTCTGTCTGTCTGTGTGTATTTTTCCATGATAGAGGCCACGTTTAATCCGATTGAGCATGGCAATGTTGGCACATGATAAAAGAAACAGTCTGTATGTAGGCTTAAAAGCATTTTCTTGTTGCAAATCATATTTATAAAGCTAACTATGTCTTTAAATACTTAAGTACGTGTATTTTAGAAAATATTTTATAGGGTATAGTGGTTCCGTGCGACTGATATTTGGTAAAGTTAGCTACCATGTAAATAATGGGATGTTCAGTGGCCTATTTCTCCATTTTGGGTTTTCTTTTATCTTCACCTTAGTATAGGTATATTCTTCAAATTCACTTTTATTTCTGGGTTTTCCTTAGACTGTAAATTATTTTCACCTCCTTCTGCTACGAATTCTTCGTCTTTACTTTCATCAGTACATTCATTTTTCTTACATTTAATCCGCTTAAGTTCATGTTTTATCACACGCAGTCTCCTCCCTGACGCGTTGCAAGTTCAGAGCCATAAAAGTTTAAAACTTACTCTTCACTAACATTTTCTACTCCTGCAATATCCCAATATCATGTTCTGTAAGAACTATCCTTGGACATGATTCGGATATTCTAATTTTTTATTTGTTGTGTTCATATTTGGATGGCTCTTAAATACACTTTAGACTACATGCACTTACAAATGTTCAATAATAATAAAACACTCCATATCATAGAAAAAAAAATCGGCTGTGTCACCCCAGAACTTTCCCGGGTCAGCTGTAGAGAATAAGATTATTTTAATTACATTCATTTATGGAACAAATTTTAAATACCAAGCCAATGGTGAATACGTCTACCGATTTGATATTTCATTGTTCATATGAGAGAAGCAGGCGCATGCGTACAATATATAGCACACCGCTACAATTAGAATCTCCTAAAATCATGGGTGAAAACTATTGGGAATTCCGGAAAAAGTGTAATATAAAAATTATAGGAAATTTTATGCTCTAAAACTTTGCACTACAACATTTTGCACTAACGTGTATTGTTTGTCCCTAAATTTAAAAAAAAAGGCCAAAAATCTTACATCTGTATTTAATCAATGTCGGTCTTGACGACCTTCTGATCTACAAATTTACACCGAAAACTAATGGTCGCCTTCGAGGCACACACCGACTCTTCATACCAAATTTCAACTTTATTGGTTGAACGGTTCGGCAGTTATCGTGGAAGATTACACGCAGAGACATAGACAGACCATACTCTGGAAATGGTTTCAATCTTCTCGGGGGACCTCAAAATGCATATTTCCATCGATATCTCAAAATTTTTTTTGCTCGTTCACTATACTTTCCATTTGATATGTACGAGAAAGTAAAAATTGTAGTACTATGTACATTTAAGTTATAGGGTAAATAATCATCTTCAATAAAAGTCATAAAAAATACTAATCGCTTTTAAAAAATATTGGTTGTGGCCAACATAACACTTCCCCGGAATTTCTGTACAGGACAGCGATAGCGGAAATCGTTGCTAAAATTGATTACAAACAGAGGAAACAAAAATTCACCCCTATACATGTAGCGTTTGGAAAAGTAAGTTTTAACGGCTGAATATAGTTTTTTGCAATTTCCGGAGAAGTGTGACTTCCAGTCAAAAAATGGTTTAAAGTTGTAGAGTGTAAATACATCTACAATCCAACATAATTTCAAATTTTCCGAGATAATGGTGAAAAACCGTTTTTGTTTTAATTTTTAAGTTTTTTATGTCGAAAAATATTACAATATACTTTTGAAGAAATGTATGTCTTGAAGTCTTTCAAATTTAGTGATTTCACCGGAATTTCAAAATTAAATCGTAGAAATTCTTAATTTTTCAATTTTTTAGGGGCTCATTTTTTTGTCTTGAATGAAGCTTTAGGATACAAAAGAAATAAATACTTTTATATTTAAAAACTGTGAAATATGTAGAAAATGCAATTATTCAATCATTCTAAAATTTTCTAATCATGAAATTTTTGTGCTAAAATTCAAGAATAAAATATTTTTAATTTGATAAATAAATGGCTTATGATAATTAATTGTTTGAATAAATAAGCAGATTTTTAAAATTATATTTATATTTCTTAAGCTATTTCATACTTATATTGAAGAAAAATGTACAAAATTTTAAATTCGAAAATATCTTTTTTACAAAAATGAATGAAGTTAGGTACTCGATATATACATAAACAAAAAGTATCTTAAAAAAAGGAACGAAGAAGAGAAGAGGAGCATAAATGAAGGTGTACTTACACCACAATTCACAGACTGTGATTTGATTCCTCTGAATATTGTAACGAGGCCGGCCCTGTGGACACACCGTGCACCCAGCACTCTGGAACTACAGAGAATCTTCGAGCAATCGTGACGTCACCCTTCCAGATGTCTCAAGAGCGGCCGTTATAAGTATATATACTTGGAAGAGTTCAAGTTTAATATAAATAGAAGAGTTGTGTTTTTCCTGTAAATAAATTAGTTATAGTTATACCGAGTGTTTTAGTTCACCAAACCCGAAATACAAAAATATGTTTAAGAAGTGTCAGCTGTAGCGACAATAAAAAATACTCAAATGCACAAATTTGTGACATCATTGTTATGGTTCAGAGACTTGCTCAAGTGCATAAAATCAAGAAGAATCGGTAAATGTCGGTCTTCGAACAGAAAATGAAGATTGAAGATGCAGAAGAGAATAAAGAAGAAGACAGTTCCTCTGACTCCGATGAAGAAGAACCAGAAACAAAGGGAGAAATTAAGATTTTATTTTACGTTTTCTGTAAAATTAATAAACAATAAAAGTGAACTGTCTCTTATTATTTAAAAAAAATTCATTTAAATATATGATAAAATGTTTCAATGAGTAATGCTTATATGATTTATTATCGAAAAATTACTTATTTATATCATTTATTCTTGAAACTCAGTATATTGCATTTTGTACAAATCGCTATTTTAGGTTTTTCTCATTTTTCACAGGGGTTTTAAATGTAACGATATTTATTTTTGTAAGTTTGATTCAAGACAAAAAGATGAGGCCCCGAAAAATTAGAAAATCAAAAATTTCTACGATCAATTTTTCAATTGAAACTATTCAATTTTGAAATTCCAGTCAAATAGGTAAGTTTAATGAATTTCAGAATACACATTTCATCAAAATTTCAATTATATTGAAATTTTTTTCGACATAAAAAACAGTTTTTCGCCATTATCTCGGAAAATTTTAGGTTCCGTTGATAAATGGACTTAAAGAAAAATGTAGATTTATTTATACTAAGCCCCCTTCGAAACCGCTACCGCTATCATATAGAGAATTTTCTTTTCCAAAAAGGCTTTGGTCCTGAGTTATTACCCCATTGCTTTTTTTATAATTTTTAAACTTTTGTTCTCCATATTTTGTTTTTAGTTTCGTCATCGTTGATAACTTCTGTTACTCTAGATTTATTTTCTTTTTTTCTTATTATATTTTTTATATCTTCCTTTCATCACGCTCCTTTTTTTTTTTTTTTTTTTTTTTTTTTTTTTTTTTTTTTTTTTTTTTTTAATCTACTACATTTATAACAACAGTAATCTTGATATCTTGATACATATACCACCATCAATACCAATAAAAGTTGGACAACTAAAAAATATGAATAAAAGTGTAAAAAAACCTCAAGTGAACAATGTAATAAAATCTGTTATAAATATATATAAATCTATACATGCTATTTTTTAATTTTTATACAGAATTCTGTACTGAAAGATAAGCGAGATAAATGTTTAAATTTCTTCTACTAAATAAAATTATTAATTGATAATCACCATCATCTAGTTGTTCTTTTACGTTTTTGCATTTACTCATATTTGGCTAAAACTACTGATATTTAAGTACCAACTTTTTAGACTGGATATATGAATTATATGCGAGATAGAAGGAGAATTTAATTATAAAAAATAACATTTCATTCATAGAAAATTAATTTTGACGTAAATTACTTTGAGAAGTGTTATTAGAGATTATCTCCTTTAAATCAATTTTGCTCACTGTATACATTTCAATCTGCACAAAAACAGTTAAAGATAATTGTCCCCCGACTAATTGTGGTACACTAATCGAACGAAAGAGAAGAAGAAAAATAAAAAAAGACAGTTGGAAAGGTCATGATGGGGGCGCCAGCGTGACCACGAATTGACCACACCTTTCTTGGTTTACATCTTCTATTCATCTTTCTTTTGCGGTCCGCTGTCCACTATATCTTCTATTGAAAACAGTGTCATGACTCTGTGTTGTAATTCTTCAATAACCATATGCAAAGTTATTATAAGAGACTTTGTGTTCTTGAAAAAATGTGGTACATATTTAATGTACGGCGCAAAGTTTAAAGATAATACGCTGTAAATTTGCGAGTTCCCATAAAATATAATTTAGGACTGTAATAGCATGTAAGAAGTTTTAAAATGTTTAAATAAATATTTCAATAATAATAAGTTATTTGAAATTCGGACAATTTAACATCAAAAAATCGTTTACTTTGATGCTATTTGCTGACGTATTAACACCAAATTATATTGTTTATTTTTTATTATGTTCAATTCGATAGGCTCTTTTGGAGGTCAGATAAAAGAATGTTTAATTGGTTGTAAAGTATTTATTTTATTTTCGCTAAAACCTTCTGATTCACCACAATAAATCAAATAATAGAATAGTGTTATAAAATTTAGAATCCATTGGCAGATATCAGAAAAAGCAAATGCAAATATCATTTGTTAACTTTGTACAAAAGAGTTGCAAGTTTTTAAATTAAAAACTACTTTCATGTTGGAACTTGAAAACGATTAACAATCTATTATATTAGAATAGCTGTGTTTTTTATCATGAAAACTCTTATGCCCTTGGGTTGGGTTCCTTAAAAAAAAAAATAAACATTACAAAAAAAAAACAAAAAAAAATATTCTAAATTTTGGGCGCCTCTAGTACTATTCTTTTGGTTGGAATCCTTTCTCTCCAGTGTCCTCCCCAATTAGTTCCTTCTTCTCTTTTCTGTACCACCTCCGAATGAATCCACTCTTCTGCCTTCTATAATTTTTCAGTCTTCCCCCACTTCTGCCTCTCCGTCTAATCCAATCTGCATCAATTTGTTATTTGTCTTCTTTGTTATATTTTTTATATTCTTGTAATATTTTCCTTATATTATTAAACCTTTTTTTTATAATTTCTTTTATTTTTCTAAACTATAACTTCTATTACTTAATTCAAACCATTCAATAAACCAGTTTTTAATATCTCATCCTAAATTTTTTTATCTGACATTTTTTCATTTCTTATTAATAAAAAAAAAACAAAACTGATTATTATTCCTTTTCATTTGTTTTCTTCCCCAACTAGATATATTTTTTTTTTTTGTAAATTTAATGACAAACGACACTAAGATTTTTTTCTTTTACTTGTACCACAATTGTTGTTAACTCATTATTAAATCAAATAAATATAATCATCTAAATACAAAACATTCTTAAGTAAATCTTCAACACATTTAAATACATCCACACGCACCTTAAACTTCTTATCATAACCTTATTTTCATTGTCAGACTTACATTTGACAATAACCTTCTACCTTTCAATCACAGTCAACCACAATACATACAAAAACAGAACTAAAACTACGCATATAAATAAAAAACCATATCAAATCCCCCCTTATGAATTTTAAACGAATTACATAAATTCTTTAAAATGAATTATGTAAACTATTAACAACTACTACAAAGTTAAATAATAACAAATAACATTAAACATACTAATTTCAATTTGATAATCTATCACTTTTAATTTATATCTTCTCATCTTCAAATTTATACTCATATATCTGCTCTATATTGAACACTCCTCGTATAATTCCATTTTCAGGATTTTTTAGCACATAACTATTTACACCCTCTTCATTGTCTATAATATATTGCCCTTCAAATGGTTGTAATAATTTAAGACATTGTCCTTCCTTCCTGTTTGGAACTCTTAATGCCTTAACTATTACCCAGTCACCTTTTTTAAAACGAATTCTCTTCCTGATTCTTTTTTCCATCTTCTTCCTATATTTCTCTGCATTCCTTTCACTTCTTTTATTAGCCTTTTTTATGATTTCTTCTATTTTTATATTTCTATTTCTTTCCCAATTCCTTTGAGGTTATATTCCTGTCATTAAGTATATTGGACATTCTTCTGTATTTAAATTTGGTATTTCATTAATATATTTCTCAACTTCCATTATCATTTTATCCCATTCTCTTTGGTTCTCATGTATTAACATTCTTAAAAATTTTACAATTTCTTTTATGTACCTCTCTGAAGGATTTGAAGGATGTCTTATACTAATATATTGCCTTTTTATTCCTTTTTCTTCAAAAAATTTTATTAATTTCTTATTTCTGAAATATGTAGCATTATCCATTTATACAATTCTGTGGGATACCAAATTCCTCTATGTATCTGTTTAAACAATTTTTCACTATTCCTCCATTTATTCTATTACAAGGATACATTTTAACATATTTGGAAAAAATATCTAATATCACCAACAAATGTTTATTACAATTCTTACTTGTTATCAAATTACTTAAAAAATCAATTGCTATTACTTCTAATTTTGTTTCTGCTCTTATACTTTTCATTTGATTCTTATTCTTTTTATTTTTTTCTTCACCCATTTGACATTCATAACACTATCTTTTTATTTCTTTTATTATTACTTTTTTACAAATATAATTTTACCTCGAAAAATCAACCATACTTTCCGACTACCAATATATCCATACTCTTCATGTAACTCCTTTAGTATTTTTCTTGCTAACAATTCATCAATTATATATAAATCTTCCCCATGTAAACTTTTGAAATATATACCATCTATTTTTTTACTTGCTTCTAATTCCTTTTTTGTTAGGCTTTCTTGACTTTTAATAACCTCTATTTTTGAAAAAATTCCGCTCTCTTTTCTTAATTTATTAATTCCTACTTGAATAATTCTTTCCTTTCTCCTTTTTCCATCTTCACATCGAGTTAACGCATCTGCCACTATATTTTCCTGTCCTGGTACATATTTAATATCAAAGACATATTCTTGTAATAATAAAGCCCATCTATTTATTCTATTATTTGCAAGTCTATTATGCAAAATTGAAATAAGTGCAGCATGATCCGTTTCTATTGTAAATTTATTTCCCAATAAATAGAAATGAAATTTTTTAATACAAAATACGATACTTGCTAATTCTAATTCTGATACACTATAATTTGTCTCATGTTGTTTTGTCATTCTAGATATAAAGCTAATTGGTACTTCTTCTTCATTTTGTATTTGTATCAAAACCCCAGCAAACCGCATAAGTGAAGCATCAGTTTTCAAAATATATAATTTTCAAAAATCAGGGTGATATACTTTAAGATTATTTAAAAATTTATTTTTGATATTATTAAATGCATTCTCCTGATCTTTTGTCCATTTCCATGATACTTGCTTCTTTAATAACTCAACTAATGGAATTTGTTCTTTACTAATATCAGGTAATAATCTCTTAAAATAATTAATCATACCCAAAAAACCACGCAAAGTCTTTAAATTCCTTGGTCTAGGATATTTTTGTATAATTTCTACTCGTTTTGGATCCATTTCCATTCCTTCGACATTGATTTTATATCCAAAATAAATCATCTCCTGCTGATAAAACATACACTTCTCAATATTAAATTTCAAGCCTACTTCATCTAACTCCTGTAGTACTATTTTAATATGTTCTTTATGCATGTCATAATCTTCCGAAAAAATTAATATATCATCAATATAATGTACTACAAAATTTTCATATTTGTTTAATATATTTTGTAACGCTCTAACTAGTGCCGCACATGCACTTTGTAAACCAAATGGCACTACTTTAAACCTGTATAATACTCCTTCAATGGAAAAACCTGTATAATCTCTACTTCTTTCTTCTAAAGGAATTAACCAAAAACTATGTTTTAGATCAATCTTTGAAAATATTTTAACTTTTGTAATATTACCAAATATAGCATCAATGTTCATGGGAGATTCATATTGTGGCACAGTGTATTTATTTATATTTCGAGCATCTAAGCATAATCTTAATTCTCCATTACTCTTTTTAACTACAACGATAGGGTTTACATACCTCGTATTACTTCTTTCTATTATTCCTTGATTTATCATTTTCTCTATCTCTTCATTAACTTGTTTACGAAACTTATATGGAATTGGATATGTTCTAAGTTTAAAATTTTCTATTCCTCTTACTTCTATTTTATGTACATATTTCTCTGCTACTCTAGTTTCCTTTTGAAATAATCCTTTATGATTCCTTAAGAGTTGCTCAACACTGTTTTTAAATTCTTCTTCACAAATCAAGTTATCTAAACCATCATACTTGTCTTTCTCTTCACTTTCTGACTTTATATCCTTCATTATGTTCACTCTTTTTTTTCTTTTCTCAGATGTATTTTCTTTTCCATTATTATTAATGAACTCTATATCATTTTATTTTTATATTTTAGCCCATTTTCATCATAATTAATTACCATTCCCCATTTTTCCATAATATCTGTTCCTAGTATCATATCCATTTCCATTCCATTCATTATTAAACAAGGCACTTCTATAGGTATACCGTCTAAATTAAGATTTACTATTATTGATTTATTTATCTCTAAGTTTTTTACCATTTGCCCCCATAAGAATAACCTTTGGTATTTGAATGATGTTTCCATTTAAATTTAATCTATTTATAACATCTTCATTTATAACAGATGTTTCTGAACCTGTATCTAACATAATTTTAAATTTTTCCTCCCCAATTTTTCCCACTATAAAAACTAAACCCAATTTAATGAATTCTGATGGATGTTCATATATACAAGTTAAATTAATTTTTGGTTTGTGCATTTTTAATAATCCTGTTGATGAACTTGTGCTATTGTAACACCATCCTGTCTTCCTATCTCTTCAGTATCTATTCTGTTAATCATATTTATTTTTCTCTTGTTATCATTCTCGTCTTCATTTCGTCTTGACTGGTTTGTTTCTTTTCCTTCTCTTCTGAAATCATTATTTCCATATTTTTGATTCTGATTTCTCATATCATACCCATTTCCTGTTCTCTTCTTATTAAATATTTCTTTTTCCTGCCATCTATTAATATTATTTCTTTCTTCATTTCCGCCTCTCTTAAAATCTTCTTTAAATTTGTCATTTTCATTTCGTCTATATCCATAATTTTGATTATTTCTATTCCTTCTTTCTAAATCTTCTCTACCATACTTCTCATTATTAAAATTTCTTCTGTAATTCTGACTCACTTGATAATAATTCTTTTTCTCTTCTTCTTTATTTCTCCATGTATATTGTCTTTCTTCTTGTCTCCTACAAGCATGATTTAATTCGATTTTCATTAAATATTCATTTAATTGATCCATATTTTTAATTCCTTGATATGTAATTTGTGATGAAATCTCATCTCGGAAATGATGACCAATATAATATACTATTTGTTCTTCAGGCATTATAGGATCTAAATATTGTGACATTTCATATATTCTTGCAGCATACGACATATAATCCAATTTCTTATAAATGTCAAATTTTCCTTGATATGAAATATTTCTAATTTTTGTTTGTCTTATCTCTCCCCAAAATTGTTTCAGAAACTGCTCCTCAAATTCTTGAATATTATGTATTCCTGACTTCTTGCGATTCCAACAACAACTTGCTTCTCCAACCAAACAAAACTCCATTATATTTTTAAATTCATCAATACTTTCTATATTTTTATCCTTGTACTTCAATCCTTCAAGAAAAACTTTAGGATGCAAAAACTTTATATTTCCATCAAACTTGAGCGTATTATTCTGATTTCCTCCTATTATCATTATACATTCTTTCTTTTTTTCTTTACTCTCCTGCTCACTTACCGTACTAAACTTGTCATTAATTTTCTTATCTATATTGATTTCGAAATTCTTTTCAGATTTTTCTACCATATTAGTTATTTGCATTGTTATTCCAGTAATAAATTGTTGCCATTGTCCTTTCATAATCTCCATACGTTCTTCTGTCACTTGTACCTCTTTGTGTATAGTAGAAATTGCAATTTCTATATTCTCTTCCATTCTCTTAAAATTTTGTTCTCAATGTTGTTTTTCTTTATTTAAATTTGATTTGACTTCTTCCTTAACATTCTCTATTTCTTTAGTAACTGACATAATTTCTTGTTTGTTTTTTTGTATTCTTTTCTAGTCTTCGATATTTCATCTTTGAATTCTTTTCTTAATTCTTCGTTTGTTTTCTTTATTTCGTTTTTTAAAACTTTCTTCTGTCTTCTTACTTGCTTCCTGTATACTATTTTGTAATTTTTCTTCTGACTTCTTACTTGCTTCCTGTATACTATCTAATTTTTCTTCAGTCTTCTTTCTTGCTTCTTCTGATTTCTTACTTGCTTCCTGTATATTATCTAATTTTTCTTCAGTCTTCTTTCTTGCTTCTTCTGATTTCTTACTTGCTTCCTGTATACTATTTTTTAAATCATCTCCCATATTCATCATCATTTTCATCATCATCTCCATAATCGTCTCTTGTTCTTTTATTTTAATTGGTTCTTTTTCTTGTCCTTCCATATTTTCATCAGAATTTTCTGTCACAATATTGGTCTCTACATCTATCATATCTCCTTGTCCTTCTAGATCTTCATGTTGAAATTCCTCATCAACAACTATATCTTCTTCTCTTATGGGGTTTCTTCTTGTATTCCTTCTTGTTTCCATTATCTTTTTTTTTTTTTTTAAATAACACTAACACTTAGCACTTCTATTGATAACTATTAAATTTCGTTCTACTATAATAATATTCCACCCCGTATAAACTTTATATCCCAAATGTCAAACTTTATTTCAATTTCAAATGTCAAATAATGTCAAATTAAAATACTGTAAAAAAAAACCCATGTTAAATTTAATAATTCTAATTTATATCCTAAACAACGTTAAATTTCAATCACTCAAATATCACTAGTTTCAAATCAAAAGGTTAGTTTCAACAATTGTGATACAAAATAAAATAAAAAAAATCTTACCAATTTTGATGATGCTTCCGAAATGAAAATGATGTTGAATTTAAAATAAACCTGACCCCACGTTGGCTGGCGACAATTTATATTAGAATAGCTGTGTTTTTTATCATGAAAACTCTTATGCCCTTGGGTTGGGTTCCTTAAAAAAAAATAATAAACATTACAAAAAAAAAACTAAAAAAAATATTATAAATTTTGGGTGCCTCTAGTACTATTCTTTTGGTTGCAATCCTTTCTCTCCCGTGTCCTCCCCAATTAGTTCCTTCTTCTCTTTTCTGTACCACCTCCGAATGAATCCACTCTTCTGCCTTCTATCGTTTTTCAGTCTTCCCCCACTTCTGCCTCTCCGTCTAATCCAATCTGCATCAATTTGTTATTTGTCTTCTTTGTTATATTTTTTATATTGTAATATTTCCTTATATTAATAAACCTTTTTTTTATAATTTCTTTTATTTTTCTAAACTATAACTTCTATTACTTAATTCAAACCATTCAATAAACCAGTTTTTAATATCTCATCCTAAATTTTTTTATCTGACATTTTTTCATTTCTTATTAATCAAAAAAAAAAACAAAACTGTTTATTATTCCTTTTCTTTTGTTTTCTTCCCCAACTAGATATATATTTTTTTTTTTTAATGACTAACGACACCAAGATTTTTTTTCTTTTACTTGTACCACAATTGTTGTGAACTCATTATTAATAAATATAATCATCTAAATACAAAACATTCTTAAGTAAATCTTCAACACATTTAAATACATCCACACGCACCTTAAACTTCTTATCATAACCTTATTTTCATTGTCAAACTTACATTTGACAATAACCTTCCACCTTTCAATCACAGTCAACCACAATACATACAAAAACAGAACTAAAACTACGCATATAAATAAAAAACCATATCATATATTAATACGCAAAGAGAAAACTTCGGACCCTTTTTAATCGTAATTCGCGAACGGGGGAGTGTGAGTTTTTGCACAGTTAAAGTTTATAGAACTAGTACAGAACGCCAAAATGAATGTATAGTATGTATTACAAATGAATTCAAAATAAATTGAATTAAATATAATATAACTTTGTTTATTGATCTAAAACGTTAGGTTATATTTTAATATGGGTATACGATAGACAAGTTGGCTAAGGGGATGATAATGAAATGTCAGATTTTCGAAGGCGTGGGTTCGAATCCTAACCATTTCATCTTTTTTTAATTTATTATCAGAATCAAATTTTTTACTTTTCTTTATTTTAATTTTATTTTTGAAGTGAAAACTTCTCTAGGCGCGTTGTACCATTTTTGTATACGGATGGGGTATCCTATAGATGAAAAATTTTAAAATTTTAGTTTTAGCGAAAAATGTTATTCTTGATAAAACGTTTGGCTTGTTCTGAAATCTAAAATACATTCATCAGATATCAATTTTTTCCAATAGTATACGAGGTTTGTCAAAAAATATGAATTTTAGTCAAGAGTAAAGTACCGTTAAATTTAACAACATCGAAAAATGTTATTTAAAAAAGTTAATCAGATCTAAAAAATAAATTCAAATATGTAATTACGTGTTTAAATTTTAAAATTGTTAGAAAATATTAAGAAACTAGAAGGTTTATCATGACTTTTATAATCACAAGAGATAAATGTTCATTCAAAATAAAAATAATATTAAACAAGCACAAAACTTATTTTTTCAATGTAAATGAATGTAATTGCATAGTTGAACTTGGTTTTTAGTTCTGATCAACTTTTTTCAATAACATTTTTCGATGTTGGCAAATTTAAAGGTACTTTAGTCTTGAGTAAAATTCATATTTTTTGACAAACCTCGTATACTACTGGAAAACTTTTATATTTGATGATTCTATTTTAGATTTTAGAACAAGCAAAACTTTTTATCAAGAATGACATTTTTCGCTTAAACTAAAATTTAAAAAATTTTCACCTGTAGGATGTCCGTGGACAGACTGTATATAGATCAAAAATAAAAAAAAATTAAAAAAATTAAAAAAATAGGAAAAAAATGAATACCAGGAAAATACAGAAAAAAATAGTACCCAACAGTAAAATTAGGGATAATTGGAAAAAATGGGAAACTTTAGGATATTGGTAGAAAATAGAGAAATGAGGAAAAAATAGGAAATAATCTGAAAAATAGGAAAAAATAGAACAAATATAGAAAAAAAGAAAAAATTGGTATAAGAGGCAAAAGTAGAAAAAATATGAAATAATAAGGAAAAATGGAGAAAAAAAGGAAAAATGGGAAAAAATGGGGAAAACAGGCAAAATTGGAAAAAACAGGCAAAATTGGGAACAACAGAAAAAAATTGAAAAAAAATAGGAAAATGTAAGGAAGAACAGGAAACAACAGAGAAAAATAGGACTAATGGGAGGGAAAAATCGGAAATTCAGAAAGAAAAAAAATAGGAAAAACAGAAAGAAAGTAAAAAATAGAAAAAACGTAAAAAGAAAATTAGGAAAAAACGGAAAAAACTAGAAAACACAAGGAAAAAATGGGAATAAATATAAAAAATAATAATAATAATAAAATAAAAGAGAAGAATTAGGGACAAATAGAGAAAAATATGCAAATTAGGAAAACGTAAAAAAAGTGAAAATACTTATTTCTCTATTATTTGTTTTGGATTTTTTTCTTTATGTACTAAATTATTCTAGTTATTCTTAGTATTGTCCCAAATTTTCATATCTTAAAAAAAGATTATTTCAGCTCTAAAATAAGTAAGAAAAGTATAAGAAAAATTCTTTATGTCCTGAACATTATTCCAATTTTCATGTCTTAAAAGAAATATTTTTTGTAAAAATTTAACAAAAACTATTTATTGTACCAGATTATTTCAATATTTCGAATATTGCTCCTAGTTTTAGTCCTAAGAAAACTATTATAGTAAAGATTCAGTGAAAAAATGATCACGATACTCGCACGATAGAAGCCACACGTTTAATCCGATTGAGCTGAAATTTGGTATATGTGTTTGGGATATTGGTCGGAAGAACCCATTAGTTTTTGTATGATATCTATCAAACAAAAGTGTCACTGTCAAAAAATGACAGAATGTCACGGAATTTGACTTGCAATATATAATTTGAAAGTCCTTGAAAAACTCAATGCAGAACAGTCAAAACTATTTCTCTGTCACCTGTCAAAAATAAAAAATATCAAACAATTGAAGTTTTAACATTAAATATCTGAAAAAGTACTTTCATGGATTTGAACCAATTTCGATAAAATTGGTTTCGGTTAATCGTTGGAAGAACTAGTTAGTTTTTGCCCGGCATCGGTCAAATGGAAATGTGACTGTCAATATGTCGCGAAATTTGACTTGTAATATGTCATTTGAAGTATGTCTTTTCTGTAACATATCTATAAGCCTTTTTCGTTTACACATGTAGTTATGTAGTTTATAAAAATTATTAACATATCTACCAACGTTAAATAATGTACATTTATTGTTTTTTTGTTGGCAATCCTTTTAGTTTTCCTCGTATCATTTAATTATAAATACCTTGTCGGTCACTTTTTTCTTAAAGTATAATGTTTTTTTGCCTTAATTTGAATCAATATGATTAAAAGGGAAATATATTTAGGCATTGTGACTTTTAAGTACAATCTTTATTGCAGATCGGATTCAGTTTATGCCCAAAAATATCTCTCAGTCAAAAAGCATTAAAACGATAATAAGTTGGCACATATTACCTAAAATTTACTAAAATTGGTCGTTTCGTATATGATGTCCAATAAAGTTCATTCATAATTACTTGTGATAGCCATCATATCAAAACTAACTATAAAGAAAAGATTTAAGTCCAAATTTGCTCAATTGTAAGTTATGAACGTCCCTATAAGACATAGGGGTCTGTTCTGTAACTTTTCGGTTCAATTTTAAAGGCCTTTAAAATTTTAACAGCCGCTAATATTATTTCGGTATTCGCTAACTGTCTTTCCGTTTAAAACTAAAAGGATTCCTTTAAAATAGTCCGTTAAAATAGTAGCTTTTAAAGGGAAGTTAAAAGCAAGTATTAAAAAGTAAAGGTATTAAAAATGGAGTATTTTGATATTACTGGTGAGGTTTTAATTGAAGAATTAATAGAAAATGAAGACAGGTAGTTATTAAGATAAAACTTTTAAGTTTTAAGTTTCGTGTTAAGTAAATATTTATTTTATTTTAGAGCTGAATTAAGAGTGAAAGAGTAGCCAATATCACTGGTGGTGTTTTCTAAATTTTTCATGGCACCACCTTCTCTTAAAATGACTCTCTCAATACTTATTTTAAATTTCAAAGCTAATAATTTTTCCTCCAGGTCTGATAATGGCTTTACTGGAGCTTTATCTTTCCAGAAAACCTATTAGGCAACCATTTTATTTTTTCGTGGTTAATTTAACTGAACTGACACTTTAGACTTACATTTTGAGGTTAAGTAGTCGAATATTGTCTTCTTTTTACCTCTCGCCCTTCAGATAAGAGAGGTATAGGAATCATGCTAAAATTGGGTAGTGAGTTTTCAATGAATAAACACGTTTTAGGGTCCCTAGAATACGATTTTAATATTTTCGCGATGATGTCTGTGTGTGTGTGTTAGTGTGTGTGTGTTAGTGTGTGTGAGTGTGTGTGTGTGTGTGTGTGTGTGTGTGTGTGTGTGTGTGTGTGTGTGTGTGTGTGTGTGTGTGTGTGTGTGTGTGTGTGTGTGTGTGTGTGTGTGTGTGTGTGTGTGTGTGTGTGTGTGTGTGTGTGTGTGTGTGTGTGTGTGTGTGTGTGTGTGTGTGTGTGTGTGTGTGTGTGTGTGTGTGTGTGTGTGTGTGTGTGTGTGTGTGTGTGTGTGTGTGTGTGTGTGTGTGTGTGTGTGTGTGTGTGTGTGTGTGTGTGTGTGTGTGTGTGTGTGTGTGTGTGTGTGTGTGTGTGTGTGTGTGTGTGTGTGTGTGTGTGTGTGTGTGTGTGTGTGTGTGTGTGTGTGTGTGTGTGTGTGTGTGTGTGTGTGTGTGTGTGTGTGTGTGTGTGTGTGTGTGTGTGTGTGTGTGTGTGTGTGTGTGTGTGTGTGTGTGTGTGTGTGTGTGTGTGTGTGTGTGTGTGTGTGTGTGTGTGTGTGTGTGTGTGTGTGTGTGTGTGTGTGTGTGTGTGTGTGTGTGTGTGTGTGTGTGTGTGTGTGTGTGTGTGTGTGTGTGTGTGTGTGTGTGTGTGTGTGTGTGTGTGTGTGTGTGTGTGTGTGTGTGTGTGTGTGTGTGTGTGTGTGTGTGTGTGTGTGTGTGTGTGTGTGTGTGTGTGTGTGTGTGTGTGTGTGTGTGTGTGTGTGTTTGGATGGATGTTGTAGTAACGATAACTCAAAAAGTACTGAATAAAAAAATTTGAAATTTTGCATACAGGATTCTTATACCCTAGATTAGATCTGATTAGATTTTGGTGCCAATCGCACAACCGGAAGTGGCAGTTGCTATGGGTGATGACGCCATTAGTATACAAAAGGGCAATAAAGTTTAACACATATTTTTTGTATACCCTATAGTTTATTTTCATCTCATTAAAATTTTTGAAACTTTTGCCATTGTTGCCAGATTTGCAAAAAAATAATTTTTTTTCATACTTTTTTGTATCAACCTGTAAATTTTTGATTCAAAAATGGCGAGAGGTCATGTGCTGGCCACATCAATTTTTTTTCTTTTTAACATGAATGTTGAACTACTATAAGTTCATTATTTTTAATGTCCGTTTAAAAAACGGGCATATAGAATAACACTTTCAATATTATTATTTAAAGGCCCTTTAAACTAAACATTTTTAATGGTCTTTACATTTTAAAGGAATAAATACAGAATAGACCCCATAGTACCGGAAAGACAGTTTTGGAGGCTTTATTTTCTTATTTAGGCCTAAATAAAGAACGCTTTAAGTTCACTGACATTTTATAACGCTGCTAAAGGAAAAAATTACTCTTTTTGACTTTGTCCCTAGTATATTTCAAAATTATGCTACTTGGGAAAGAGTAACGACTCAAGATAAATGTGTGCCAAATTTTAAAAAAATCGGCCCGGGACCCAACCGCCATGAGAAAAATGTATGGTCCTTTTGAAATATTTGATAGATGATGAAAATGGTTCAAGGAATTGACAATACATAGAATTCTGTTTGAAAAACCAGTACAATTTCGGAAAACTAAAAGAACAAAAAAGTTAAGAGGTAATTCAATAGGGTATTTTGAACCATGTAAGAAAAAATCTAAAAATAAGTATTTATGATAGATTTTGTAAAAAGGAACCGAGAAATGTTGATTTCTAATCATAAAAATGCAATATAAATTTTATAATTCAATTTTAAAAATCATTTTTTAAAGCTGTTTTTGAAAGGTCAAAAACGCTATCCGCCATATTGTGACGTCACCTTTATAGTAAACACGATAGATTTTTGTTGTGCTGTGTGTGTTAATTTTAATTTTTTCGTGTTATTACGCTTATAGACTTTTATCTTCCCGAATTTTATTGAAATATCATCATGGATGACGGTTTCATAAAAGCAGAAAGTAGTAATATGCTGGTGGCGAATCTGTTTGCATGCAATCCCGATTTCTGTTCTGCCGAGTTGAGGAATCTTAAAAAAAATCAGTGTAAGTTTTCTTTTCTTCATAAAATAGTTATTACATAGTAAATACACTTGTTTAAACTCGTATTTATATCAAAGTGATCTTCACAGAAATAAAACCTACTATTTGCCTACAATAACTTCGAATCTCTTTTTGCCAGTTTTAACCAATTATTTACTCATGTTTATAAGGAGTTTTTGGCGAGTTACCGTTATATAATGGGTAACTATAACTTGTTACCGCTTCATTTTCGCGAAGGAACCGTTACAGGGGAGGCATCAATGACGTCACAAATTTACGTCATGGTTTATAAGACGGTAATAGATTCGGTAACACAAATTTATTAGGTGGTTATATGCGGTTACAATTTTATATCGTAAACAAATGTGGTGGCAAACTAAAGTGGTAGAAGTTGATTCTTAACCCCTTAACGTGCTGCAGTTTTCAGTTGTGCTTCGTTTAATTCAAGTTCAAAATGAGTTTGTTTTGGTTAATTCCCATGTTTGATGAGATTTTTTTAACGATAATAGTTGTTAACGATAATAGTTGTCTTATTGCTAATTATTTTATTATTTTATTGACGATTTTGAATTTCCTTCGTGAAGTGCATTACAGACAACACATTAACCACGAAATATTGATAGAATATTATCATGAACTGGATTTTTTTAGATTATTTAGAATGCGAAAAGAAACATCATTTTTTAGATTAATGAATGTGGTACTACAAAATGATACTTATTTATTAATAAAAAAGAAATATCGTAGAGGAAATTATCCTACATCTCCGGAAAAAGCATTACTAGTTTTTCTTTATTATATTGCGAGACAGGAGACATTGCACACAATTGTGACCGTTTCAATTTGGTTCAAAGTTCCTGGTAAATACTGCTTTTTATAAATGTCCTATATTTAGTCGATTGCCATATACATTTTGAAATTTTACTATTTAGCTTAATAAAAATTTAAAGGATTATGATAAAACCCTTTATAAATTAAGGAAGTGTATAGGGAGTCGAGCGATCAGCTCCTTACAGGATATATTAAATTCGAACTGTCATTCTCATTCAGTTACCGCTTTTGTATTCGCGAAACTTTGGAATTACCTCCAAAGCAGTGGGTGGGGGGTATAACCACGTAGTAACTAACGGTTATCAACGGTAACTCGCCAAAAAACCCTTTTGATCAGTTGACGTTTGAATCCACAACTTTCCCTGCGTTTTTACGCCAGTATTCTTGCATTCGGGCACAAGACACCAATGATTATAACTCTTTATTAACCCGAAAATATTATTATTCTTTTGCTTTGCACTGAAGACACGTTATATTTACTATAAGGATGACGTCACGAACCTCGTTACCATGGCGGCTAGCGTTTTCGCGCGAAAATGTAAAATGGTAAATTCAAAGTCATTTTTATGGTACTATTAGGTTTTAAAAAATTAATATAAAAATTACAGTGGTCCATTATAACTATAAGATTTATTTAAGGCACTTTTCAAAAAAGGGTGTAAGAGCCTATTTTAAGAGGTGCACCCTTTTAGATTGATGTTTGTTGTTATCATATTAATATCTTCGAACATTAAAGAACTCGGTGAGTTGATTGAACGATGTTAAGAAAGTCATTATGGACATGGCTAAAAGGATAATGTCCAACTAATTTAATGTCCAACTGATTGAATAAATGTCCAAGTGGTTGAATCGATGTTCAGGAGTCAATATAACGAATACAATTTATTGGTCGATGCACAGAAAACATTAATATCATGTAATAAAAACACTGGATTAGGAGTACACATGAAACGAATATACGTGGAGAGGGGAGTACACCAATGTGTATAAATAAAGACAATTTTGTAATATTGCTTTATATAAAATTGGCTAAGCGCTTTCGGTCAACGATCATCTTCAGAGCCTTCGTCATGAAGCCTCCCATAAAAAACACAAACTGAGAAGACATCAGTGTAATATTACATTAACAAATTAAAATCTTAAAAAATTAAAAATTAAAAATTAAAAACCTTGAAATGGTTTACATTTTAGACAAATTAAAATAAAAATATTTGTTGATTAAAGACATAAGTTATTTAAGAGGTTAGAAAACACACATGGTATCCCCTTTGTGACGAAGGCTCTGAAGATGGTTGTTGACCGAAAGCGCTTAGCCAAATTTAATTAAAAGCAATTTTACGAAATTGTCTTTATTTATACACTTTGATGTAGTTTCTCCTCCACGTTTATTAATATTATGATTGCTATTACTTTAATTTAATAAACTCGAGCTTCTGTTGAAAATTAATGTCGCGTTGATTTTTTTAATTATATGTACGTAAGTTTTTTTTTCTGTGTACCTTTCACCTACAAGACAACTATTCAACATATGCGAGATGTTCAACTAAGAATTTTCCTAAGGAAACGTCCTGTCATTAGAAAAAATTGAAACAGAATAGAATTGTAAGGGAAGAGTTATCAGGATTGTCTTGGATTCTTTTTACTATTGTTAAAACGAATAAAAAATTATTAATTGTAACTTATATATCTATTTTCAACTTTGAATTAAATTTTGCTGGTGAACTTATGAAATAAAAATAAATTAGAAGTAATAGATAAATAAAATAACGATTTATATCAAAAAGTAATATTTAAATCATATTTTGATTTTTAAAACAAGACTTTCTGTATATACCGGAAAAGCAATAAAAGATCAGGCTTTAAGGCGCTGAATTTCACTCCCATCAAATATTAATTTGTCGAGTAATTTGCAGACACTTAAAGCTTTATTTGCATAGCACGCGTGTCGAATCGCGCGCCGCCTAGCGACCTCATTATCTAATGACCATGTAAAAGTAAAAGAAGAAGTAGAAGAAGAAGAAGCACGGCGTAACTAAACGTTCGCAATATCATTATAATGGTAATGATGTATCCTAAAGATAGATCAAGTACCACAATGATATACCAGTCTCACATAAATTAGCCATTTCCACATTCAGACGCGTTGGCATCGATCACGGTGCATTCACTCATTGGTGGATCTGTTTTAGATAAAATAAGGCAAAGCGACCTTAAAAATAATATCTAATTTATCGGTTTTTTTTGTTACAAATATCATTTAATATAAATTTAAAATATACTTTTATTTTCTAGTTATAAATAGTTTTGAAACTTACAAAATACAATATGGACAGATTTCTGCTAGTAGTAATGTTGATATTTTACCACAACTTTCACGGTAATTTTTTTTAATAGTCAAAATTAATATGACATATAAAAGTTAATTATATCCTAAAAATTGATCGCAATTTACTCTTTTCAAAATCATTTAAGGTGGATTCATGCAAGCATAAATTAAAACTTAAATTAATTTAAAACTAAAATTATAATTATAAAACCATGTGATGTAATGGGGGTATTCATGCAAAAAACTAAGCAATTAAAATTAAAATTAAAACTAAGAAAGATGGCCAACATTCAACTAAGAAATGAATTTCTTCCATAACTCAAAACAGCGCATGCTTGAAACTGCCAAATATCTGCTTGCTGCCTAAAAGAATCATAAGATTCAAAAGATGACAGCTGATTTCTTTTTATAGGTTAGGAGTTACGTTTTATATATTTTTTTACTCTTTTATGTAATTTATATATTTCCCGTTTTTCTTCATCAATTTCAAAAAGCAGAATGGACACCATGTTCAGAAGAAACTGGAATATTTTGGGCGTCATCCTAGTATATGCAAAGAATTCCTATTCATCATTAGATTTCATATACTGAAAAAGTTTTTCAAATTGTCCATATTTACTTCGCAATCACAGAATAGGTTTAACGCCATATCTTCTATTTCTCCGATATTTGTATACACAAGAGACTCCCATAACTAATGCACTTAGCAGCCTCAGCACTAAACCACGCTTTTTCCTCCTGGTAATAGTTTTCATTATTTCTTTCATAAATTTAACAACAACAATTTTAGGTTAGGGTTTAGGCACGTGCGTTTTGTTTTGTTTTCTAATCACAGATTGACAGTTTTCACATAAAATCGAACGTAATGCGCATGTCTCAAGTTTCTTAATTTCGTTTAATTATTACTGCATGAACACCAGCATATTATAAGTTTAAAATTCATTAAAATCTTAAATTAATTTTAGTTTAGTTGATGTTGCATGAATCCACCACTGTTTTATGCTAATCTAAATACAGGTTCCTCGTTTAAAACTAATAATGAGTAATTTAAATAAATCCATTTTTCTGCCAATTCTGCGATAAGCAGTTCCTATATACCTCGATAGTACAGTAATATTTTAAAATAGTACTACTAGTGTTACTTTTAATTTTAGAAAATAAATTATTAGCAGCAATATAAAATAAGTTATTTAGGTTTAATATTTATTAAAAAACTTATTTGTTTTATATGATAAGATATCAAACCAAACGCTACAAACTAAGTCGTTGGGTTCTAACATTTATACTGCGTCAGAGATTTTGTAGCTGATAAATCTCAAATCTCCAAACCTATAATAGATTTAATCTTCTTAAAAGAGCCATTTCGTGTACAAAATTATCTATCAACAAAATATTTGGGACATATATTTATGAATATAAAGACTTACTTCTCACATTGGGCGTTGCTAACGAATAACAAGGTCCATTGGACACTCTGAAATTGTCCATGAAAAAAAAGTAGAGAAGAACCTTACCTCAAATACTGAATCCTTAAGACTCATAACTAAACACATGTAATAAACAATAAAACTGCTTAATTTATTATTACAAAGACATAAATCACAATTTACAGACCCGAAATAATGAATAAAATAAAAAGTTTAGTTATTATAAATTAATAACAAATACCCAAAGTTTGACTATTATTCAAAGTCGCCATATTAATTTACAGAAAAATTAGAAAACATTATATAAACTGACAGGGAGTTATAGTTTTTTAGATATGCTGGAGGTTTGATGTTTGTTCTTATGGACGAACTTCTTCGGGAGGTGCCTCCTGAGCCTGAGTCTGAGCCTCAGATTTAATAGATGAGTGTTGTTTTGAGCTTCTTGATGGTAATTTACTTTTCAGAATGCTATTCAGTAAGCAAATCCCTAATGATCTCAGCAGATGCAAAGAGATTTGGAACTCTGAACCATCTTCCCTCTCGATTAAAGTATACTAACTCTAGGAGCTTAACTTCGTCTGCAACGTCATCGTATTTACTTGATTTTACTTGTTTCTTAAGTAGCACTGGACCAGTAGTAGTCGTCAACATGGCAAGGATTTTCCATTTTTACTTTCTTGCTGCATATACCATATAGGGTGACCCAAGGGTGTATGCATGCTCCATAACTTTTTTTCTACCCAATCTATCGACTTGATTGTTTTTTCAACGATAGGTCCGACAATGAGGCATATTCTAAAATTATTTTTATTTATATACAGAATGTCCCAATATAAGATACATAACTAACTAATGTTTTTTTAAAGACAACCCCCAATTATTGTTAAATTTTTGGATTCGCCACTAAATTGTTGATATAACGCACCACCCGGGTTTCTTAGACTTATCTGCAATATTTTTTGACTTATATCAATTTATGTGTCAAAATAACGTCGTGCAGAGACCAACTTTTTTCCAGTCGATTCCTTAAGCTTTAAGGCATCTTTTGAAATGTAGGTAAACTCGAAGTCAATGTTCCATCGCCCACTACGATTTTTGAAAATGACCAATTGCAAATGGCAATAACTTGACTTTTTCAAATGCAACACCCTATTTTTATTGCATCATTGTATGGCATTTTTAAGAAGTTTTTACCAATATAGGGTTTGTGGGCTCTACTTTGTAAAATTTGCAAGATTTTTTTGCAAAATAAACAATGATGTGTTTCTGAAAAAAAAAATTGGAATCAAGTAGGCCGCTGTGGTAAAATTTGACACATTCGTGTATTTTCACTAATTGTACACGTCTAATTAATAATAATGAATTTCGTTCGTATATGCTCCAAAGCTGACAGAAATCCTTTATAAGCAAGCAGAATCTGCCTTAAAAATATCCAGAAATAGGAACTCCACGGTACCTTCATTCTAAAAGATAAGAGGAAATCAATGAGGAAAGTAAGTTGCAAGTTTTATTGATGCTACAGGAAAATTCTCACTCAAGCAGTAAAGAAAATGCAGCGGAAACGCATATTTCACAAAGTAGTGTGAACAGAATAATATTGAAACCAATATTTCACCCATGTCATGTTAACTCTGATCATGAATTGTATGATAAAGATTTTGCAAATAGATTCAAATGAATGACATGATTAACAAGAATTATAATACTTTAAGCAGAATTCTGTTTTCTGATGAAGCAACGTTTAAGAACAACGGGTCGGTCAACAAACATAATATGCATTATTTTACAATGGATTGTTGATCACCAAAAGCGATGGTCGCTTAATGTCTCAGGAGGAATTATTTGAAATCACATTATTGATCCCTACTTTTTCGATAATGTGCTGAATGGTTAAAAGTATTTACATTTTGTTCGCGAACATCTTCCCAGAAGTGGATTTGAACATCAGAAGGACCAGGTGGTTACAACACGATTATGCTTCAGTGCATAATAATAGGATAGTGCAAGAATTTTTGGATCAATCATATCTTAATCGTTGGATAGGAAGAGGAGGTACTATTCCTTGGCCTGGGCAATGCCAAGACATTCCTCCTATATATTTCTTTCTTTGGGGGCACGTGAAGGAAAGGATTTTCAGAAATCGTCCGACAACTGCAGATGATATGAAAAATAGGATCACGGAATTCAATTGATGGAGCACTGCTTGTTTAGGGCTCGTTGACTACAAGACTAACAGCTTGCGTCTAACGTGATAGTGATCTATTTTAGCATTTATTATAAGAAGCCTTTCCTCAAAATTTTTAGAATGTTTCCTGTTAATTATCCTTTTCTGTTCATGTAAAATTGAATAAAATTGTTTTCTTGGTGATGTACTCCTGTTTCTAATACAATTTCCTTTTGTTGAAACATTATATTTTTTTTTCAGTATTGTATGGATGTGTCAAATTTTACAGCAGCCTACTTGATTATTTACTTTCTTATTTTGCCAAAAATCTCGTAAATCTTACAAAGTAGACCTCACAAACCTCCATCGGTTGAAAGCTC
Organism: Neocrepidodera transversa; assembly: GCA_963243735.1. Classification (NCBI taxonomy): domain Eukaryota; kingdom Metazoa; phylum Arthropoda; class Insecta; order Coleoptera; family Chrysomelidae; genus Neocrepidodera; species Neocrepidodera transversa. Next base: position 26,646,968 of record OY725343.1, on the reverse strand, counting down.
TTACAAAATGCGATGCAATGATGCAATAAAATATATGTTGTTGTATTTAAAAAAGTCAAGTTATTGCCATTTGTAATTGGTCATTTTCAAAAAATCGTAGTAGGCGATGGAACAGTGACCCGGAGTTCACCTACATTTTAAAGGCTTAAGGAATAGATTGGAAAAAAGTTAGTTAAGTTATCTAGGATGGTTATGAAGCTATGAATTTTTCTGTTGATCTCTACACGGTTTTTTGACACAGATTGACAAAGTCAAAAACTATTGGTTTGGAAAGCTATGTTGACGTTATGTTTCTTAAAGACTTTAGATAATTTATAGGATATATTACCAAAGGAGGTAATAGAACCGTAAAAGGGAGATATGTGTGAAGAATTCAATTTAAATTTAATAAAGAATTTGTTGTAAAATTTATTGATGATGTCAAGGGGAAAAGTATTGTTGATAGAAAGTTATTTAATGACGTTAATTTCTGAAATAAAGATAGTTTGAGTTAATAGAATCGAGAAAGCTATATGAAAAATAATGTTTAAGGAAGCTAATTTATGGGGACGGGTGGATAAAGAAAAAAATAATGTCTGAATACCCCAAGTATCTATGTATTCTAAAAATAATAGATAGTCACGCCATCTATCGTATCGTATCATAGAGTGAGTTTTTGAAATTATTCATTCCGACAAAGTGCCACTGAAGATTCCGAAAGGATGAAACATGTATGGTAATGGTCGGAGTGCATAGTTTCAAAAACTTGCTGTATTTGTTTTTTTTTGATATTATTGCGAGGTGCCCGCTTGTCCCCTAGGCATTATGATGGATGATGGGTAACGCCATCTGCTGACAACCAAGTTGTACTTGGATAGACCCGTTTACAGGATTGTATTCTGATAAACGGCTTGCCCTGTTGGTACCCATCAACCATACGATAGATGGCGTGGGGTATTCAGACAGAGTGAGTTTTTGAAATTATGCATTCCGACAAAGTGCTACTGAAGATTCCGAAAGGATGAAACATGTATGGTAATGGTCGGAGTGCATAGTTTCAAAAACTTGCTGTATTTGTTTTTGAAACTAAAGAATTGTCTACATAACTGAAATAGAAAATGATTTTAAGTTTAAAAGGTGGCGATTGATATAAGAAGGTTCATGAATATTTCAGCTAGAAAAGATGAAATATTGGAGCCCATTGCTATGCTTGTAATTTTTCTATAGTAAAAGTTGTTAAATTGTCAGACATTTTGGGTGGGTTTTTACATTTGATAAAACCATTATTCATGGTAATTAATTTATTGCGCGATTGGGCGCCCATAGAATGGCTTGCCACCCTTATGCAGTATTTTCCAGCCCAGCACACCGCTTTATCATTAAACCCATTAAGCCTGATCAGTGTCTTTTCCTCGCCTGTGCGGATCGCCAGTCATTTCTTCTTTATTAACCATTTTTTAAGTTTTATCAGACCTAACTTACACTATGCTGTGAATTACCAATTTACATATCCTTAATTATATTTTAATTTTTTCCAGTACCGCCCCTTCCGCTATTTTTACTAACACATTCTACAATTAATAAGTTTTTTATATGGTTGAAATTAATTTTATTTTATTTATAAGTAAAGTTTAATTCATTGTAAGTCTATTATTAAAAACCTGTTCTCTTTTATATTACTATGTTAGTATTGTATTATAGGCCTGACGATGGCCTTTGTATGCGGAAACTAGTTGCCAGACCCTTTTAAAACTAATTTGTATTATTACATTGTGGTACTAGTCATTGACTATTATTTCTTCATTGGTGACCGCATTTGGGACTATGGATGTCCTTTTTAATTTAAAAAATTATTTGATTAAAAGAATAAAACAGACCCGAGAAAAAAGTAAAATATTTGACGGATCAGAATAAACATATTTTATGGATTTTTGATCGCTGAATCAGAGTCCATGGTCAGAATTCTGCGAATATTGAATAGATGAGGCTTTTACTTGATGAAGATCCATACTATACGATGAAATAAAACAATTTAATTTGTTTAAATCTTCATTATATTTTAACTAAGTTCAATATAGAACCGTGACGCGTTTCGCTACCACAGTAGCTTTCTCAAACGGGTGAAGGTATAATGAACAAATTTTTAATTTATACAGTGCATTAATAGGGAATTTTACGGTTATTGATAAAAGAATTATAATTTAATTTACATGGAAAAAAGTATGAAACAAAATTTTTACTTGGAAATTCAATCAAAGGTATTATAATATAATTTCTCCACGACCATTACTGAATGTATCAATTCCGAAATCATTTTTAATAATAGAATGTAAAAATTCACACTCTAGAGTCTGAATATTTATTCTAAAACACTTGCTTCTTATGTATTTTGCATGTATTTTCATTCTTTATCAAGGTAAAGAATGGATATTCTGTATTCGAACTAAACGATATGGATTGCCCTGGATTTCAAAAGTGTCACTGTCAGATATATAAAATGGCGACGGTAATAATTATTTTCAAACAAGTTTTAATTTAACCAAAATAATGAGTGAAAAATCAAGTGAAGTAGATATTGAATTTATTAACATCTGAAATTGCAAATTATGAAAAAACACCAATGCACCAGATTTTAATTTCGGTAAGTGTACCTTAACACTATAAATAATAATACAATGTAATACAAATATGTCAACAAATAATTTGTGTTCAGATTTAATTTAATTTTAATTCATACTTTTTGATCGTGGAGAAAATATAGTTTGTTACTCGGTTAGAATGAAAAAATTCGACACTCGTGGTTCCTCACGCTCGCTAACGCTCGCGTTCGGAATTTTCCACTCGTCGAATTTTTCATTCTAACCTTGTTACAGATTCTACTATTACATGGCAATTAACTAAACTTGGAAAAACCATTCACAACAATCCTACCGGGTCCTTTCTAGGTAAAAAGGTTTAATAATGGGGAATTATTGATATCTCTTTGGTCGTAAAGAAGATTATCTGAATATTTGTTTTTGTTTATCTCGAGAGCTTCTAAAAGATTTAATTTGAAGGATTTAGATTCTATATGCAAAATTTCAAAATTTGAATCAAAAGTATGTTGGTTTGCTAATAAATGATTTGAGTAGTTGGAATCTAATTTTTGGTTGTCATAGCTGCGTTTGTGTTCTGAAAATCTAGTTTTAAAATTCCTAAATGTTCTCCCTATATAAATTTTATCACAGTTATCATTACCACATTTTAATTTCTAAACTCCTGATTTGTTTAATTTTGAAGATTTAGATTTGTTGTTTTTAATGAATTTGGATCAATTGTAATCAGTTTAAAAGCAAATATTCAAGTCTAAAGTTTCTAAAAATAATTTGATTTTTATGGATGGTGTACCAAACTATGTTAAGCTTTTGAAATGAATATTTTTGTTTTTATCAGAAGGAAATACTTGTTCTTAAGTACGTTTTGGTATCTTTTTATTGATGATATTGTCTATTAAACTTGGATCGTAATTATTATTAAATGCTTATTTTATGATATTTAGCTGCTATTTTATGACTGAATGGGTGGGTCGAACTATTATGAATTGTAATGTCTGTATGTGATGGTTTGTGAAATATAGAAAAATCATGTTTCTCCACGACCATTACTGAATGTATGAATTCTGAAATCATTTTTAATAATAGAATGTAAACATTCACCCTCTAGAGTCTGAATATTTATTCTATAATACTTGCCTCTCATGCATTTTGCATGTATTTTCATTCTTTATCAAGGTAAAGAATGGATTTTCTGTAATTGAAATAAACGATATGGGATTGCCCTGGATTTCAAAAGTGTCACTGTCAGATATAAAATGGCGACGGTAATAATTATTTTCAAACAAGTTTTAATTTAAACAAAATAATGAGTGAAAAATCAAGTGAAGTAGATATAGAATTTAATAATATCTGAAATTGCAAATTATGAAAAAACACCAATGCACCAGATTTTAATATCGGTAAGTGTACCACAGCACTATAAATATTAATACAATTTAATACAAATATATCAACAAATAACTTGTGTTCAGATTTAATTTAATTTTGATTTATACTTTTTGATCGTGGAGAAAATACAGTCTGTTACTCGGTCAGAATGAAAAAATTCGACACTCGTAGTTCCTCACACTCGCTTTCGCTCGCGTTCGGAATTTTCCACTCTTGTCGAATTTTTCATTCTAACCTTGTTACAGAATCTACTATTATTATTCATATTTAAAATTATAAGGTCTAGAAAGTTTATAGACTTATTTTGTTCAATTAAATAGGTTTGTTACATCGAACGATATCAATTTAGAAATATGAGTTTTATATCTTGAATATTACTAATTAGTTCTATTGAGTTTTTAATTGAAAATTTAGGTTTAAATGAACAATATTTGGAAATAGTTTTAATTCAGAAGCACTATTCTACTTTAACGATCTTAGTTCTCTTTCGCTTTCTTGTTGGCTGGTAGTTTGGGAAGGTCTTCATATTATCATAGTTGAAATAGTTTCCAAGTTGACATCATAATGAAATTTTTTCTTATGCTTGTAGGCAAACCAGCATTATTATTTAGTTATTAATCCAAGTAATAAAAAAAATTGTAATTTAAGTTAATCATTGGCTGCTTATTTTAATGTAATTGGAACTACTTCCCGAATACGTTATTATTATATATCCTTAATCTCCCATTAATTTTGCATCTAATTAAGTTTATTTACATCAGACAAAGATTTGGTCTTTAGTTTGTTTAGATTCAACATCTTCTGTTAGGCATGGGTTGGTCACAGCTCTCACTCTTTGGTGTATTATTTATTTGATTTTCAGATAGTGCAGATTTGAAGGGGTGGATTCCTCTCCTGGTTCATATATTTCTTTTTTCAGGGTTTATGGATATAGTACATGCACAATTGGACATCTCTTAAATAGGCTAGTATAGGGAGTACAAATGGGAGCTCGACGGATGATCTTTGCACGGACGAACTTCCATGAAAGTATTTGTAAAAGAGAGTCAGAACCCCACCTTTATTCGATGTATTCAAACTTTTTAGATTTCTATTGAGTTCTTGATCTCCAATAAGAATTGCTCTTGCACTTCGGAACAGAGCTCCAAATATGGGAGCAGTATTATAGCCGAAGTTTAATCTTATAAAGCTGTTGGGGTGAGTAAAGCCTTCTTTTCCGAAACATTGTTCCAAGTTTTTGGGAAGCTTTTTCCGCTACGCTTGCAATGTGATCAGGCCATGACAAATATTCCCCAAAAATTGAAACCAAGCAAATTAGTGTTTAAGCCAATGGGCTCGAGTGTCTATCTTCTATTTCATATCAAAACGTAAACCTTTTTAGAAATAATGGCTGCCTGGATTTTATTAGCGTTATACTATACTTGGTGTCTGCCAGCCCACGGCAAAATTTTTTACAGAAGGACACGAGTTTACTATCCTCGGTAAAGCTGTAGATATTAAACTCTTGGCCATCATTGGAATACGGCGATTACATATGGTACTCGGCTCCTAAGTAAGTGATCAGGTAAGCAACTACTGGTGCCACTGTAGGGAATTCAAGTGTTAGAGAGAGAGGATGCAGAGTTTCAGTGTGCAAGAGCGAGAGAGTGTTAGATCGATATTTCTTCGTTGCTATCGGTCCAAATTGAACGTGGTAAACGGCGCTATATTTGAAACGTGACGTAGAATAAATACGTAAAAAAAAATCAGCACAGAAGGAAAGACAAAAGAACACAAACGTATATCTACACTAATACTGGACCGATTTTATTCAAAAACACTTTGCTGTATTATAAATGTGACGTAGAATAAATACGTAAACAAGAAGATATGCAAGACAAAAGGGCACAAACGTATATCTCCACTTATACTGGTCCGATTTTAGTGAAAAAAACTTCGTTGTATTATAAATGTAAACAAAGACGAAAGGGCACTATGATCTAACTTCATTACTATTGGTCCAAAATACACGCGGAAAACGATATTGTAGTATAAATGTGACGTAGAATGGATTTAAAGCACATTCATTATTTATATAGCGATTTTTAATTAATTTAAAAATGTTATAATTATATGCACAGAAATTTATTCCTTCCAACTTTGAAATTCTATATGTTATCAGGTTACAATCCAAGTAAAGTATTTGGGCACCATTGGCTTGTTGTAGGAGAAATTCAACATTAGGCTTGCTAACTGACAGCATTTTAACATCTTCATAAAACATTTTGACTAACTTCAGCATAGTCTGCCTCCACAAGGAAAACTTATTGGTTAATATTCATCTGGTAACTGACTTAATGGATCATTCAAAAAATCGTCCATTTTATTTTATAGAATATCTACAAATGTACTCCACTCAAACTTACTAAACGATATCTTATCAAACTTGTGTCTTTGATTCAAAATAATTGCCGCAGTGAAGGTTCTTGCAGGACTTATATCACAGCTGGCATATAACGCATCTAGAGAATATGTTGTTTGAAGGAGGTAGTGTTAATTAATTTTGTAGCATTCTCGTACATTTCCTCGTACTTTGTCTAATTCACGATCATAATCTTCGCTGGACACCGGCGTTAGAGTTACTTCAATCACACTTTCCGTTTCATATCCGCTATCATCGCCATCATCGTTTGAAATACGTTGACGTTTGACAGGTTGATCGGATTGAATAATGTTGTCGTAACTGGTGACTATAGCCTTTAGAATTGAATCTAAATTATGCATATCAACGTTTTCTACCAACACTAGCAGTATTTTTCAGTATTTTTTTTTGTTATTACACTTTTCAACGAAAATGAGTGAATAAGAATGAGACACAAATCGATCGAGAGACGTTATTTATAGATGTAACCCCACCCACCGTATTTTTTTGCATTGATGCCGGCGGAAACAGCAACCTCGTTTCATAAAAGGCTCCTGAATAGCTCTGAATTTTTTTACGTATTTATTCTACGTCACATTTCAAATATAGCGCCGTTTACCGCGTTCAATTTGGACCAATAGCAATGAAGATATATCAATATAACACTCTCTCGCTCTTGCACGCTGAAACTCTGCATCCTCTCTAACTCATTGAATTCCCTATTCTGACCACAGTAGTTGTATAGCTGATCTACTTAAGTATACCTTGCATTAACTCGATTTTATCTAGAAGAGACTAATTCGTCGAGTTCGTATGACTTATTAATACGAAGTCCAACCTTGGACACACCGTACCAGCCTATTTCTGAACTACTTTATCTAGAGAACGTCATCACTCTGAAAAGATCTTTCTGAGGGAGTACAATTTTAATGGAATCAAATCCAATGTATATGGCCATTTTTGTGCACGAACCGCTCTTAAGTATTTTGTTGAGTATTTTGAATCCATAAAAGAACTGTTTTGTCTGAACTACGTCTAAATTGCTGCCAACGTTGGCTTCTTTTACATTTTTATTTGATCAACATTCTAATACTAGCAGAATAATTCCTATATTTGTATATATGAATGATTCATTTTGCTTTGAAAAACATTTTTTGTTTGTTTAATGAACTAAAATGCATTTTGAATGTTTCTTTATTTTATAAAGAACTTAATATTATTTATATTTTATTTAATAAATTTTAAAATATTTTATGAACATATTTTTTCTCTTTAAATTTCTCAAACATAATACACATTAAGCCGAATATGACTATGTTTTACATAACTTTTTGCAAGCATTCCGCCACTGTTCTTCTTCTTATTCGTTCATTTCGCTTGTATCGATCACGGTGCCGAGAGCAGTGACATAATAGAATGTTCCACATTGCCAGCTTTATCAAAACACCATCCATAATTCAATAGCTGCCGGGATGGTTTTGCTTTTGCTTTAACTTAGCAGCATTCCCACGGTTCATGTACCATTCCAATTCGGATGAGACTGACATTGCAAGGGATATTTTTTCATACCCTTTAATAATTTAAAGGTCTATCGATAATCTAAAATATGTTATGTTTAGGTTTTGTCTTGTGACGATAAAAAAAATAGAAGCAGTACCATATAGAAATTGTGATTTGCATATAAATTTATTTTTAGTAATGGTACAGATCTAAATTAAAACTGTTAAATAATCTTCTTGTGTCATTTAAACTATTTAATTATTAAGTTATATTTCAATTGAGAAGTAATGAAATAAATTATGCAAATCCTCTTATAATCCGATTATATTTTCCTATTTAATGAGATTCTTCTGGTTGTTAGTTCTTTGACCTAGAATAGGAGCTGACATTTGTCGTATACAGGGTGAACATTTTAATAATTTCATGTTGATGCTTCACGAAATGTCTGGTTCATGTATTAAAATAAGATTTTTGGCATAGTTCAAAAAATATACAATGTATCTGCTGTCAAAAATATGTAATTGAATTTATATAAGTGATTTTTCCACTGAGTTTCATAAATCTTACGTATTCAAATTCATCATCATTATGTCAAGAAAATACCACTTTAAAATCATTAAGAATAATCATTAAAGTGCTTTCGTGTTTATACAAATCAGAGATATACAGAGATGGAATGAGCGGTTTTGTCATTATTTTTTAATTAACAAATAGACTTTAAATAATAGAAGAAATGGGTATTATATGATAGAATAAAAAGGGTGAAAATATGGAATCTTACTTTGTTTTGAATATGTAAAAAATTGTTAATTATTAAATGACTGGAAAATGTCATTTAGTTTACCTATAATATTTTGAATGTGAAACCATAATAGGCTAGGCATATTAGAGTTCTCAGAGGAAAGTTTTGCTATAGTTTTTATTTTCTCACATCTATGTTTTTTGGGTAACTGAAAATGAATTTTAAGTTTGCAGGCAAAAATTTTACCCAGGCACTTTTTGACCAAATTTTGTTACTTTTTTTCCGGACCCAGTCTTACATGAATAATGAATATCGGGAAAGTAATAAAAAAATACATACAAACGAATGAAATTCAATTTTTACTAAAGGGGAGTAGTAATCTGCACATGTTTACTGTTTAAGATACGACTGTACATACCTTCCTTTTTCAACGAACTGTCACATCCTCTTCAATCTATTCATCTATACTCCTTAAATTTTTAGGCGGTGGTCTTTAATGAATAGAAGATGGGTTGGCTTATACATTTATAGTCAGTTACATTTATGCTTCAAATGTGTGAGTATCATCTTCTGGGAATAAATATTACATATCTTCGTCCACTTTGTCCACACTTTCTTCGATGGTCTCAACAACCGGCGAGGAGGTTAAGCCCAGTTCGTCCTGAACTTCGACGTCGAATGGTCCATCCTTAAGAGTGTTTGTGAGATCTTTCTCGATTGTTACGTTATTGCATGACCCCTCACAATTGATGCACAGGCCTGATTTTTTACAGCTACATGCTTTTGCGCAGGTCTAGACGCATCTGTATGATACGTAACAGTTCTGGAGGAGCAGGGGCTTGTAGAGACGTGATCGGTTCCAGGCAATTTGTAGCTCGTTTCCAACCCCAATCTTCGGTACTTTTCTCAAGATCAAGTTATATATTTTATTATTGTACACAGGTAAATCTCGCAACAAGCTTTTATATTATATAAATTATATAATGCAATAAAGTTAAGTATCGCAGCAAGAGCGATTTCGGCGAATACGGTGAATTTTGCTAGATATGGAAATATCACCCATTCTTAGAGCGCTCTAGCGGCGAAACAGTTACTGTCAGTAGGTAGAACGTTCATTAACTTTAACGGTTCTGTAACTAATGACAATGACGTTTAGATTGTGACAATTGTACAAGAAATCAACTTGTAAAGTTTTATTCTAAACGTCATCGCCCTTACTGAATCTTTAAAGTTAATGGACGTTCTATCTACTGACAGTTAGTCTTTCAAAAAACGTTACGATATGAAAAATGTAGTAAATTTTGTCTACTTTAATTTTATATTAAATGTGCTTTCAGAAAAAATGCTTCCTTTCTGAGATTTAAGCTAAAAACTGAAAAAAACGTTAAAATTTGGTCAAAAATTGTCCAAAAAAGAATGTTCCGGGCCAATTGTATAAACACATTTAGATATTAGAACTTAAAAGATATTGAACTTTAAATAGTTATTTATTTATAATATGACTTTATTATATAAGAACGTTATTTAACAAATTAAAATACAAAGAAGGATTAATTTGCAAAAATACCATATTTTTAAACATAGTATACTAAGAGTGACTCCTCTCCTTACAGAATTGGCACATTATCCATAAAATGGGTTTCCATAAAAGATACATAAGGCATCTTCTTTGGAAAATTTGTTTTGACCAGGTGGAAGGTCTAAATTTTGCCTCCCCTGAAGAGATGGATTCATCTGATTCCTTATAAAATTTATGACGTTTTTTGCCTGTTTTAGCTTAAAAAATTTTTCGCTAATAATTTAGAACAACCAGCTTCTTGCAAGTCATTTTCTTTGGGGATCACTTGGTGCGATATATATCAGTGAACCTTGCGCCTCTTGTCCTTTTGACATTCTGTTAGCAGCAGGTTGTGTTGCCATTTTTTTAATGATAGCAGTTATATTCTGGCTTACATGGGACAAGACGTTTTGTCCACTCGCCCTCTGAATTACGTCCTCATTCTCATGTGATGACCTGAGTATTTATTTAGTTTGCGCAAGAAGGGCGCAGATGAAGCAGCAATAAAATTGACATCGTTGAAAATAGTCCGGTCATATGGAAAAATTCCAGTCTCAGAAAATATTTGCCAATACAATAGTATTTTACGTTACAAGTCAAGTAGGTGACTTATTACAGTACGAGTTGTTTTATAAATACTGTAATAACACCTAACGGACGTATATCGCATGATATTTTATTTCATCCCGTCTTTATATGTTGATCAAAATAAAAAAAAAATAGTTCAGAATTTGACATCACTATACCTTAAATGCACTTGAGCCATGATTTAAAAATTACACAGGTTAGACGTCAGCTGGAGTCCAAACGAAATAATTTAACTTTGGATTGCATAGGGTTATTGTGTCTTTCGGGTGGTTTTTATTTTTTACGGCTATGTATTTAATAAAAATGTATTGTAAAGTATTGTACACTAAAAAGTGATAACTACTTAATAAAGGTATAAACTTTTTTTACGATTCCGATGTGCTTTATATTATAAAAAATATTTAATTGCTAGATGTAAAACCAGAAAATGCTCAATTATGTTATGGTTAATTTTATCGTTAAACTAATTGTCAAATATATAATAAATAAAATACTTTAGATTAACATTAGAGTGATTTTATAAATGTTTAATCAAAAAAATAATTTTTTAAAAAAAGTGATTTGAAATAGTTTATATTATCAGTGGAACTTTTTAATGCATATTGTTTTTGCAGGTTTATGTTACTTAGGCTTTTATATACAAAGGGCTTAATTTACACTCAAAGAACGAATATGGCAAACGTAATTAAGAGTATAACTTAGATTTACAGTCATACAAGTTGTGTTACGTTTTTTTGTGCCACCCTGTATTTTCATTATTCTTCTATTCAATATATTTTAGTTTCACACTCCCTTGATATCCCCTTCTTATTTTCTCACATCATGTCCCTCTCTTCTCTTGGTATTCCTATAAAATGTCTTTCCCATGTTAATAATGTTCTTCTCTTTGCCTATTCATTCAAAATAACTGTTATTTACTGTTATTTTTAATTATTTTAATGCTGGTATACATTTTTTTTGTTATATTTGTTGTTTTTATAACAATATAAATTATCTGATATATGTGTATCGTTTTACAGAAATAGAACCTATTTTTTAATTTGTTTTTACAGATTGCCTTAAAATTTTATTCATTTTAATTATTTTTGTATTCATATTTTGATCTAAAATTCATGTTCTTCAATTTAATATTATCATTGTTTTATATTTTTTTTTCAAAAACAGAGACCACTATCTGCTAATTTATAAGATTTTCATCTTATATTTACTTATATGAACTTTCAGTGTTTCTTCGTGGGCCAAGAAGTTCTTTTTCCTGGGAATTACTTTTTTCTCTTGACGTCAATTTTCCTTCTTGGCCTACAGTTTCTTCAGTTTCTCCTTTGGACCAAGTTTCTTGGACTTCAGTTCTTCAGTTCCTCCTTTGGACCAAGATTCTTGGACTACAGACTACAGTTCTTCAGTTTCTCCTTTCGACCAAGTTTTTTTTACTACAGTTCTTCAGTTTCTCCTTTGGACCAAGTTTCTTGGACTACAATTCTTCAGTTTCTCCTTTGGAGCAAGTTTCTTGGCCTTTAGTTTCTTCAGTTTCTCTTTTGGACCAAGTTTCTTGGACTACAGTTTTTTGGAGAAGGAAGATTAAAGGAACCCCAAAAAAACCTGTGTTTTTTTTTTAGGAAAAAAAAAGGAAAAAAATTTCTGGAATTATGAAATAAACAAATATAACCTTTAATTTTCTTAACCCGAAAAAAAGAAAGGACGGATTTTGAAATATATCTTAGTTTTTTGTCAATTGTTTCTAATTATATAAAAAAATCAATTTGGCTGGCGTCCAAAAATTTTTTTATTTTATATTCTATTTCTGATATAATTCAAATTCTAATCGTGGAACGAACCCATAATATAAAGATTTGAGCTTAATCACATTAATTGTTTATTATCAACAAAATAAAGTATCTGTTCAGTCGGTATATAAAATAAATGTTATCAACATTTTCATAAGTTGTGCAGTGCTTTATTGTTATTATTGAATAAAATGCTAACTAATAAATGAATACGTAACTACTTAAAGCTATTACACAATACATCTTACAGAACTTTTTTTATATTATTTAAAATAAAGTCTAAAAATGTTAAACATGTTTATTCGTATAATAACCTACTGTTTTTGTAATAAAGGGCACTTCTGAAATCGAAAATACTTTGTAATGTTTTTAGAGCGAGTATTACTTTTACACCAAACACAGCGCAAGATATTTTTAATCAGTTTATAGGTATAATTAAATAAAAATATGTCAAAAAAGACAATAACCCTATATAACACATTAAAAATTTTTGATGGGCACCAGGTGACGTCACGTATACTGCGCAATCATGATTTAAAAATTACACAGGTTAGACACTCAGACGTCCCAAATTCGTCCAAGTTTGCGCTGACGTCTGCTGGAGACCAAACGAAATAATTTAACATTGGATTGCATAGGGTTATTGTGTCTTTCGGGTGGTTTTTATTTTTTTACGGCTATATATTTAATAAAAATGTATTGTAAAGTATTGTACACTAAAAAGTGATAACCACTTTAATAAAGGTATAAACTTTTTTTACGATTCCGATGTACTTTACATTATAAAAAATATTTAATTGCTAGGATGTAAAACCAGAAAATGCTCAATTATGTTATCGCTAATTTTATCGTTAAACTAATTGTCAAATATGTAACAAATAAAATATTTAGATTAACTTTAAAGTGATTTTATAAATGTTTAATCAAAAAAATTATTGTTATAAAAAAGTGATTTGAAATAGCTTATAAGTGGAACTTTTGATGAATATTGTTATTGCAGGTTTATGTTACTGTCAGTAGATAGAACGTTCTTTAACTTTAACGATTCTGTAACTAATGACAATGACGTTTGGATTGTGACAATTGTACAAGAATTCAACTTGTAAAGTTTTATTCTAAACGTCATTGCCTTTACTTACCGAGTCTTTAAAGTTAAAGGACGTTCTATCTACTGACAGTTAGTCTTTTATGTACCTAGTGCTTAATTTACACTCAAAGAACAAATATGGCAAATGTAAATACTAGTATAACTTAGATTTACAGTCATACAAGTTGGTATGTAAAATAAATGTTATAAACTTTTTCATAAGTTGTGCAGTGCTTTATTGTCATTATTGAATAAAATGCTAACTAATAAATGAACTTAAAACTATTACACAATACATCTTACAGAACTTTTTTTGTATTATTTAAAATAAAGTCTAAAAATGTTTAACATGTTTATTTATATAATAACCTACTGTTTTTGTAATAAAGGGCACTTCGAAAATCGAAAAAACTTTGTACTGTTTTTAGAGCGAGTATTATTTTTACACCAAACACAGCGCAATATATTTTTAATCAGTTTATAGGTGAAATTAAATAAAAATATGTCGAATAAGACAATAACCTCATATAATGACATATTAAAAATTTTTGATGGGCACCAGGTGACGTCACATATCCTGCGCAATGTCTAACCTGATATACTTCAACCATGCTGTCTAACCTGATATACTTCAACCATGCAATTGAGCCATTAGTTTCCATAGTTACGTATGAGTGCTATTTGCTTGTCACTGTCAATTAGTTAAGAAATATTTGTATTTCAAATGATGGTGGTTTCTAAAATCAAAAAAATGTAGCTAGGCAACACATTATCTGATAGTGTTCCATTTAATGACCGCAAATGAGCATAGGGTAAGTATATTTACTGGATAGGATGAAATAAATAAACCTTTCCAAACAACTGGGCTTTGCCATATTATCCCAAGAGCGAGTTACTATGCTACAGCCATTGAAGAACTCACTGTAATATGTTTTGTCAGTACCTACAAATGCCTTATCAAGTGAATGTGTTTTATGCGAGGTATGGGATGGGATACATGATCCACTGTTATACGTACAATAACATTAAGGTTTCTTGCGTATCTGTTGTGCCCGTCTAGGAAAAGCAAAATAGGTGACTCTTTCGTAGGATACGTCTCTGTTAGAAAGTGTTCCCAATAATCAGTAAAAATCTATATATTTATCCAACCAGATGTATGGTATTGTTCGATTGCTCCAGGTGGTGCTCCTAATATTATCAGTGATTTCTGAGGAAGATTATCATTGGTGGAATAAAGGTTTTACCAACGATGTTTACCTTTAAGTTCTATATGTGGTATCTTGCTCTACAGTGAGCTCAGTCTAGTGTGCATTGTAAACACGATCAACACTAAAATATTGTTTTTCGTACTTAGCTTGCAACATGCCAGTACATTCTCTATCACTTTTTTTGTTAAATCCATTTAATCTCGAGAATAGGGTATAGGCTTGTGATTTTATTTTTGTGTCGTCAAATTAAATGATTAAACGAAGCCCTACCCGATCAAAAAGGATGCTTAATATTATTTGCTTCTACTAGTTGACAAGCCAAGCTCTTTATATTTAATCTAGTAAGGCCATAATCCATTTCAACAAGATACACCAACTGCTGCTTAATATTATCAGGTAGCCTTAATAATATGTTCAGTAACCCGCTATTTTAAAAGAGCTCTTGATTTCGAACCAATGAGATTCGGTGGCATCTAAAACACAACCGTATAATGTATTAGAAACAAAGCAACTGATTTGGATAATGTGGAAACGTTTCCACACGACCCGCATCCGCTACCTGCACTTTGGCCATTTTGAATTTTATGAGTTTAAATTATTAATAGCTATAAATTATATTCAAAAAGTTTATGATAATTTGAGATTACAAATTGAAGCTATGTCACCATGTCCAGTACATGATTGACAGCTTTACCGTGACAACTAAGAACTGCTATGACAATTTCCCACTTAGCTTGCTACAGTGTAAAATTCTGTAGTCCAGATACTAGGCGTTTCACAATTCCTCTTACACATTTACACTCCATCCTCTGTTACATTTTTCCTGAAATAAAAATGCCCATTTAAAGCTGTTAAAACATTTGTTTCTTACCAAAACTAAGAAATATAATTAGAAAAAGTAATCTGACACTTGACAGATGACAAAAGGAATAATTTTTACCACAAGCAAAGTTTTTATTATAATTAATAGATTTACCACTCTTTTGGTTTATCATTATTTTAAGACGATGGAACAGTTTGAATTTATTTCCCTTAAATAGGCACCTAAATTTCCAATAGATCAGGTTAGATCTTGATCGGTGGAGAGATAGATAATATAATTAGAAGACTGTTATTAGCTTTAACAGTAGGGTAAATAATAAAACTAAAACAAGTTTGCATTTAAGGATAAAAGAATATCTGGATTGATAAAATATCTGAAGACTAAGTAATTCATTATTCAGCAGCCATGTAAAAAAATGATAGTTGGCTCTATTAGAAAATAAGAAAATATTAACCAAAATGAAAGAAATACCCAAAATTACTTATATAAAAAGTAGAGAAAATAAATTTTGACCCGAACAATATTCTGTAATTCTTATACGATCTGATCTACACATGTGGACATTGTAATTTTTATTCCCACGTCCCTGTTTATGCTACTTTTACTTTCTTTAATAATTCCTAAAATCCTTTAAATATATATTTAAAACAAGTCAGAAGCGCCTGAGCGTTATCAGGCATGTGACGACTTCTAAACACGCATTATTTCATGAACCATAAAAGATATGTAAAATCTGTTATCAAATATAGAATCAGCGTTATATTTCACATCAGAATGCTATCTTTGAAACTGGTAGTATCACTTCCAGTTCTGGTTTGTAAAACCAGTTTTGAAACCGGAAGTTATAAAAATCTGAAAATCTATTTGGGACCTTTTCCAGGTATGTTGAGTTTACTACCGTTGACCATTTGTCTCTATCTCTGTTCGTTTTTGAGTTATAAATGCAGACAGACAGTGCCGTATTATAAGACTTCTCCTTTAGAATTTAGAAGTCTAAAATCTGTTCAAAACATCATTAAACCGTGATAAAGTATAAGCGGACAAAACGTGCAATTCCCACTAATTTCTAATTAAAATCAGTTTACTTTGATTCAAATCAACGAGCAGTCCGACTGCATAGAGAGCTTCGAAAGTAGACTAAAAAATAATTTAATTTTTTGTGAAATTATATTAAATCCGCAGTTTCAGTTACATGCAGGCCCGAAATAGAAGTATTATAATAACAAATAAAGATTAGTGTACGAATCCCTCCAAAACCAATTGCAAATAATAGCAGAAAATTAGAGACTTGGTTCTCACTCAGATGCTAGTGTAAGATTCAGATGCCCCCATCGGTTTATTTTTTTTTTGTATTATTGATATATTAATAAAAGTTAATGATTGTAGCAGCAAATATACAGGCGCTACTCCAGTAGGGCAAGTAAAGTCCACACTACCGGTAACTAAACAAATTGGTCAATACCATAATAACCCCTGGAGTATTATTTCTTCAAGTGGCCTTTACACTATAAATTAACTAGAAATGCAAATCCAGGTCATAAACTCCAAGTATGATATTTAATCCGCAGGTTGTAAAAAAATTCTTTGTTTTAAAACAAGTAGTGACAATATGTCATAATATGAAAAACATGTCAGGTTGAATTGTCGTTTGGACACGTTTAGCAACTAAGCAAAAATTTTTCCGAGTGTGCAAAGGTCACTGCGGAATAGTAGTACAGTACAGTATAGTACTTTTGGTACGATACCACGGGGCGTAACCCAGACGTCGCAACACGGGTGACTGACACACAGACACGAAAAAAAATGAGTCTGGAACTCGCATTAGTTCGGAACGGGCGGCGGTCTTGTCCCAGCGGCGATAACTAAGTCATTAAATAGTTAATTAAAAATTCATTAACTAAGTAGGTCCAGAAAAATTTAGTCAGCGAAAATTGCTCCTGTGAAAATATAAAAATAGTTCTGGTTGTGCTTTTCCGTCGATAGAAGAATCACTCCATTGACGGCGAGTTAATCTCGCGCTACTAGGGAAAACAACAGACGAGGCCGTATGGTAAGCGAGTTTATTTCGGTTTTTTTTCTCTCTCCGAGATAGGAGAAGTCTAATTCTTTCGTTTATCAGTAGAAAGAGAATAAGAGGATTGGCTCCCCTTTTCTTGTTTTATATAAGTGGGATTAATCTGGGAAAACACAGGGATGGTTGTAAGCCCGAGGCACTCGAGACTTTACTTTCTCAGTGAGTCAAATTTTGGTGCCATTTATGCAACATATATAACTAATATGATTAATTGTTTTATTACCGTAGTTAGATCAATAGTCAATTTTTATTTTTGAGGTATTTTATAAAAAATTGTAAACTTCATTTTTGAGCAATTTGTTGTGACACTAGAGGAGGAGAGAGTCCGACGGTCTTGTTAGTTAGTTCGAATAGTCGAATATCTAAGTTCATTTTTTTATCTAGATAGTCTAGTAATTTGTTAAAATTTCATTATCAATTAGTTCTATTCATTAGTCAGTTATTTATTGAAAATGTCTGTAGCATTTTTTTGCTTTGTTAATTTTGTTTTTATATTTTATTTTATTTTTTAAATATATCACATTAAAGTCAGTAAATTAATTAATTTTTGCTCAACAAGAAGAACATAAGAAAAGAAAGAGACAGAAATTTAATGAATTAAGAATAGGCAGAGTCAGAACACCAGAATAACTAATAATATATATAACTCAATAGCAAACCTCCCTCACCCCCAAATCCTGTCTGTAAGGTAAAGACTCCAACAGCGCGAGAGCACGAACTGCCCTTTCGTCTGAAAAGTGGTCGCTAACGCTCAAGGCCGTATTTTTTTCTCTCCTAGGAGAGTGCTGACAGTAGCGCTACCATTACATTTTGTTTTAGGTAAAGTCATAAAGTTTACTTAAAAATTAATTTTACAACCTGTAGTGTAGGTTATTACAGATACAAAGTTCAATTAACTTTAAAATTAAAAGTTAATCATGGAACCAGTTGATTGAATTACAATACACTTTGTCACTGAATAGTAATTATTAGAGTTAATTATTATTGGTAGTAGTGAACATTTATAATAATTATAATAATTTTTATTCATCAACTGAAAGTACATAGGTTACAAAAAAGAAAAGTATTGCCACAATGAATAAAAAGATATGTCCATAAAAGCTGATTTAACAGCTTGTCCATGGATAGACCTATTATATTTGTAAGGGCCTTGAGAAAAAAAAATTAGGTAAGTAATAATTCTTTGGTATATAATGAATACATGAATAAATACAAATAAGTAGCGAAGCCCCACAGTGTGGCGTATACGTAGACTTCTATACAATTATTATGAATCTTGATTACATGTTTTTATAAACCGGAAGTCATATTACCCCCGGAAGTATGTCATGTGATTAGCTTTTTGATAAACTTTTTATGACTGTAACTATTTTGCTGTAGGGCGTATAGTTATTAAACTAGCAATGTTGTAACAGTTCAGTTTTTGTATTAAGGCAAATACCTTTTTGATAGCCCTTATATATAGAATTTTGAGTTACACGCTATGTGTATGAAGACGATTCTTTGTTAGTTTTTATTTATGTTAACCCTGTGCGGTCGTTCTAAAAAGACAAGATGTTCTACTGTTAGTCAACTAATATCTTTTTTTATACTCTCAATATGTATTCTTGAATACTCTTACCTTTTTATTTGTGAGATCTATGCTATTTTTATTCCATTCACATCGAGATTATGACGGCTAATTTGAATTTCGTCCAAGTGTGTTAATTTTCTTTTTTATTTTCGATTTATCGCTTTATTTTAAGTCACCCTTATTTTAGTATTTTAGGTATTAATTTAACATGTTTCAAATATTTTAGGACCTCTAGTGATAGGAAGCAATTCGTTATTATTGCTTACCTTGGGGTAAATAAAGTTATTTTACTGACCTTTGCTTTGCCTTGACATCTGTCATCTGATCTTCACAAGCGGACTTGATATAGGTGAGTCTTTAGTAACATACCCTCGTGGATTAGTATTTCATTTTTATTTATGGCACCATCCTTTTTATGTGAACGCCTATAACGGTGCATGTCACCGTACGATTATTACCATTATTATTGATTTTTGGATTACATTTATTTTAACTTGGCAGGAGACCGATATGGCATCGAATATCATGCGCGTTGATCGTGTAGTGTGGTTGACTGTTTTTGGTCACGTGACGGTGAAAATTGATTTGATCAGTCATGGACATTTTGACAGCCGGGATTTGTTAGGAAAGGAAGGAAGCCTCGTTTATTGAGGATTCTTCGTGGTTCATTAATTCTTGGTGTTTTGGTTTGGGCAAAAAAGTCTTATGGTTGGCAACTTATTGAGATTCCTTAGAAAATGGAGGAACAATTTGTATGACTTGTGTGCCATCTCCGTAGGGGAGATATTAACTCATTTTTCTACCACTGTGGAAGAGATTGGCGTCTGTTTTTGGAGTTGGTATATAGCGTAATAGACGACCATATTTTATAGAGCGACATGTGTTGGATTTGAAATTGGAATCGACCCTATAACTTAGATCTTCGTCTTACTACCGCAAACTGTTGTTTTATGGAGATTGTTTGGATTCGCCCATCGAATAATAGCCGTTAACCACTTTTGCTTAAAAGGTTTCTAGTGTTTTCAGGCAAGTATTCTAGTGCTAGGCTAGCTTCAAGTATTAGTAGTATAAAGCGATTTTAGTATCAGGTATTGCAGAACCAGGTGTTTTCTAGCAGTACCTACCACTTCTTCTAGTAACAGGCTATGACAGGCCTTTGTAGAACTTACCAAGTTTTTTCGTACCAGGCTTTGCCGATCCTTCCTGGTAGTAGGTGTTTTAGGCTGCTGAGTTGTGTACAGCGATACGAATTTTTATTTTTTTCTGTACAAGATTTCTTAAACGATAAAAGGGGGTAGCGGATAATTTGATGCCAATGGATTAATAATCCGTTTTTTTAAATTCATTTTTTATAACTTTGTTTGTAATTAGTCGTTAATCAATTAAAGATAAAATATAGTGATACCGAATGAAATCAACAGCCCATACATTGTAACTCCGGGTTGTAACTCCCGTTGTAGAAGTTTAAGAACATGTTGAATCTAATGTCCGTTTGCCTTTATCTTTTACCGTTTGTGCTCTAATGCTCGCTACACTCTAACAGACAGACGGACAAAGCCAGGATATGAGACATTTTCGTTTGTGTAGAAGTCTAAAATAAATACTATTAAAACACGAACAATTATTAACATTTAATTTTAACAGTCTCGATAGAAATCCAAAGATACGTACTTGCTAGAATAGATCATATTTCAACGAGACACAAAAAGTAAGTAACTCATTTTTTGATATCGCCGATCGGACCCAAAATTGGACCTCTTACGACAATGCAGTTAACCATTTAAATTGTTGTAAACTCAGTAATTCCGCTGAAATATATCCTTGTTACTTTAATACCGGTATTATTTTAATTATTATTTGATAATTAAAATATATTAACTATGGTGCGCATGGCACTGAATTAGAGTTAACTTGAAATTATCTTAAAATTAACCTTCCTTCGATTATAAGATCAGTCGTACTAGTTAAGCCTCCGCCCGACAGTTGGAAATAGTTGCGTACGTGCTTACCACACAAATAATTCTTTACCGTATACCACGATTTAATCCGTTGTCAGTAATTCGAGCTGCAGTCCCAATTCGACTTGAAGCTCCAGTCGAGTACTGAGTACCTGTTCAGAGACTTAGTTCTAACCTAGAGCCGAGTACTGAGTACCCATTCAGAAACCTTTAGAGATAGGTCGAGAGTCGAAGGAGAGAAGTCAAGTTCAATTGAACCGGAACCGTCAATCCGACCACCACGCCAGCCTGGAACACGTGCCTGTACCGTACCATACGTAACCGAATAAAGTTTGTTGCACACTTTTCCCGCCGGATAGTATTAAATCAGGACAGTTACTTTCTGAGAAGCATCTAGATCCCAATTGCAACTCGAGTGCCCACCACTGTTGCCATCGTTTTGTATGTTAACTTGAAAGTTTGATTATATATTATTGTGATACGAAGTGGTCCAGTGCTAGAGTGTATGCTTTACACATAAAACTTCCTGGTTCGAATCCCGACTAGTTACTTTCTGAGATTTAGTTAAATTAGTTGTTTGTGAGATTTACCAGCGAATACCCAGGAGTATACTAAATCCATAAGTCAACTAAAGCCCGCCTTTCTGGTAATTATGCCGATGGCACAACACGACCCCTGCTGTATTTTATTCTCCACTGACGCTGTGAGAGCAAGTGGCTTTCAAACTATAAAGCTCCAAAAGAGCGCTGGAGTGTTTTTTTGCGCTCTAACATTATAAAACAAGTTTTAAATTATTATTTTATTCAGTAATTGTTAATAAGTTTCCAATTTATCCTGTAATTAATTAATTTCCAAGTCATCTGAGTATATTGTTTTTCTCTCTCTATAATATGATTTTCAAACAAGTTTTTTACTTTCAATTTTCTATCTTCCAGTTTAATTGATATCTTAACTGATTGACTTAATTTTTTTTTATCAATTAACTTTTTTTCACATTAACAGTCATCATCAATTATTATAATGTCAAAGAATACCTATCGATAGAGAAGCGAAGGCTACAGTATTTGCATGGACCGAATTTTGTACGCGCATACGCGAGTTATATTAGTTATACGTTAATGTCAATTCTGTTTAAAGGTGCTATATTTTTGAATAAAGTGCAGATTATTTGTTCATTTGCTTTATTTTATATTATTTTATTGTAAATATTACTTTGTTTTCTAAACATACATATAAAATGAATTTAAATAAATTTTTGTCAGTACCCGAACCGACAGCTCAAGAGCGGGGTAAAACGAGTGAAAAGTGTAACGAAGCTGAACTCAGCTCTTATAGTTATCCGTCACCTGTCACAAAAATTTTTGCCCTTCCTACATCAAAGAAATTTCGCCTGCCTTCGCTTTTTGGTATATATGTATTCATTGTTTATACCAAAATTCAGACGAAGGAAATGGTGTGAAACGGTTCTTTTCTCGGGCAGTACAGGTACGTATTCCGGGCTGGCGTGGTGGTCCGATGACGGTTCTAGACTCTGGTTATAATTGAATTTGCCTTCAGCTTGATCTGTCTCTAAAGGTCGCACTTCCACTGCTATTCCAATTGGGCCAATTCGGGCTGCCACTGCAGCTGCCGACAACCGTTTGAATTGCCCTACTCGTAATGAACTTCGGCGTCTAAGAAGCACTAAGGTCCCATTTGATACCCTAAAATTTTAAAATTTTATCTTGAGAAACACAGATACTCTAGCCTGTTACATGGTTGCTGTGTCACCCTGTATAGGTATTCTTTGATAATGTCAAAAACAAATAGAGTAAGTTTGTGAAACTATACATTCCGACCATTACCATATATGTTTCATCATTATAGGAATCTTCAGTTGCACTTTGTCGGAACGCATAGTTTCAAAAACATATTCTGTATACCCCAAGTATTTTCATGTACTACTAAAATGATAGATAGTCACATCTATCGTATGGTTGATGGGTACCGACAAAGTGCCACTGAAGATTCCTATAAGGATAAAACCTGTATGGTAATGGTCGGAATGTATAGTTTCAAAAACTTGCTCTATTTGTTTTTGATTTTATTGCAAGGTGTTCGCTTTCCCCTAGGCATTTTGATGGCTGATGGGTTCCTCCATCTGCCGTCAATCCAAGTCGTACTTTGATAGACGCGTTTACAGAATTGAATTCTGTTAAACGGCTTACCCGGTTGGTACCCATCAACCATACAATAGATGTCATGACTATCTATCATTTTGGTATTATAATGTTATTAATTAAATGTTTTAGGCAACCTAGATAATATATTTTAAGAACATTTTTCATTTCCTTTTGCAACACATTTTTTCGTTTGATGTAGTAAGTGCAAAAAATTTTAAAATTAGTTTCCGTATAAATTTAAGAATTTAAATCTGCTTTTATCAGAGCAATTTTCGACTCCATTTTTGTTATATACAAAAATAGTCGTTAAAACTGCAATTATCCCATTTGTATAATGAAGTTACATTGTCAGAATTCGAACTTAAATTCTTAATCACTTTGCGTGCAAATAGAGGTAAGGTAAAAATCGACCACTGGACTAAATTAGTAAAAAATATTGGCAGATAAGATATCAGGTTCAGGTATAAGCCACAATATAAATAAAATATTTTCATAGCCCGTCTCTGGTCATATAAGTTGAACGAAAGAAGATTCAGAACGATAATTGAAATAAAAATTATTTTGAAATTCAGAGCGCCACATACTGAGATTTTTATAGTTGCTTTCGAAAAATGAATCAAATATCACATTAATCTACAGGGGGTATAATCATTCATCACTCTTGTATTTTACATTCCGGGTCTAATACGTACTTTTATTTGAGCTTGTTGAAATTGTCTTATTAAATAAATAATTTGACATGAAAAAATTCAAGATATTCAGGATGCTTTTGTCCTGTTTTAAAATTGTAATCTTTAAAACTGTAAATGATTCATGATTAAAAGGCATAAAGTATGCTTAATAGGTTTGAAACCAATATAAGGGGAAAGGGGGAAAAGAAAGAATGGGACTTAAAACATAATGTCTAAAAAGTCTATATTGTCTTTATAAAATACACCTTATTATTGTCTATGCAATTTTTTTACAACCGAGCGTTAGTTTATGGCTGTTGTAGACGCTGTCTTTAGTTAAATTATAGTCAAGTATAATCATCTTTTGTCTAATTATTATTACTCTATAGTACCACCCTATTATGGCTAGAAAACAAACTTATCTGACAACCTCTTGTAGCAATGTGTCCTAGGACGGATTCTTATCCTAATTTAGATATAAGCCTAAAATCGGTCTTATACTGTTGCATCAACTAAAAATCTCTTGCCTGTGATGTAAACTAAACACAGTTCCTAGGCGGTCGATGTTTAAGACTTAGGGCAAGAATTATAACCTCTAAACTATACCACTTTTGACATTGACTAGAAAAAGCTGCGAGAAAGTGAATTGGTGATTGTAAACAAGGTAAATAAACATTTTTCGACTACTTGTATTAGAATATGTCATTATTTTTGCTGTATTCGAGTCGGGAAGACAAATTTCTCTCCTACTGGTAAATAATTTTTCATTATTGACTGGTAGTAGATAATAAAAATAATTGAAAATGTCAGAGGTAGGCGATGTCAGGAAATCTTTCCAAATAATTATACTAAACTTTCATTGCGTGTACCATAAAAGTTTTTTTTTTAATAATTATAAAAATTTCGACAGCAAATAAGCACTTTCTTCTGAATTTCTATCATTTCAAGTGAATTTTCGACTTAATCAAATAAAACAAAGAGGTAGGTAATTCTTTATCAGATAAATTTTCGTTTGAAATAGGTTGAGGTTCCGTAATAAATATTTTGATATTGATAATAATAGCTATTATAAAAGTAACCTAAAAATCAATTTCATAGTTTTTAAAATCTAAGTGTCAAATGTAACGAATTCTTCGTGTCATGAACGCTACTTTAAAATTCACAGTGCAATTAACATAATGAAATGTCAATTTAATTTATTGAATATTCTCATTCAAATGTTTTCACAAACTGCTTCCTTTCGATTAAATTCTTTTCAAATACCCAAAGAAATAAAAAAATATTATTGTAAAAATGATGCAAGTGGTGCAAAAAATGGTATAAAACCACGGTAAAGAAGATTTTTCTCTACTTTGGTCTATATTATACTATTTTTCTGTAGAGAATTATTTCTCATTAACTAAAATAAAAATACCTTACGTATTAATAGAGTGGTATTAGTTATCAAAGTTCTGTTGTGTAAATACAATACCGAGAGACATGGAAAAAAAATCTAAAATTTTTCATTTTATTATAAAATTTTCGATATTTAATTTATTCCTCAAATAATTTAGCATTAGGATTTGCATAATTAAAAAAAAATAACATACAATTTAGAAAGATGAAAAATTTGGGATTCACAATTTTCGACTTTAAAAATGTTTTTCCTTGAATTTCTCTTCGTTGAATTATGGACTATCGATATTTTATTTTTTACCAAATTTCATTTTTTTTTCCTCAAATAATACATCGTTATCGTTTCTAAAATTGAACAAGTATAAAATAAAAATAAAAATTATGCTGTCTTGAAAAATGAAAAATTTGAGGAAAAAATTGAAATTTGCTAAAAAAATACTTTTCAATGGTACCCTGTACGATTTTGTCAACTATCGCATTTTGCCTGTCAATGTCGTTGCCACGATGTATCACACGACCATATTTGTTGAAAAATAGTACTGAAATGAAAGAAAAAAGAATTTTCCTATAATGACCTTGAAATGACATTATTAATCAAAAATAAATAAAATAGACCTTGAATCAAATGTAGTTAGGGCGTATACTTCTTGTTCACAAAATAGTTTTTTAAATTTTAATTTTCATTTAAAATCTAAATAATTTAAAATTTTTATAATTTTTGCCATGATTCATTAAGGTTTCTTTAAATTTCAATTAGCAATTTCAGTAATAATGCCATTTCAAGGTCATTATAGGAAAATCACTTATTCTTTCATTTAAGCGCTATTTTTTAACAAAAATGATCATATGATACATCGCTGCAACGGGATTCACAAGCAGAATATATAGGGTACCATTGAAAAGTAAAAAATTGGTAGCTCTTCCGGAAAAAGCATTGAACTGATATTTTCGATCAAAAATAGTAAAAATGTCAATAATTAGATCTAATATAATTATACCTTTCTATCCTTTAAGTTTAAAATTAAAGAAGTTGTTGAGTGTACCCTAACATCGCTGTGTCACCCGGTATATGACATCCTTGATTACAAAACTGAGAAATGGAAACATTCGACAGATGTTTGTATTTCAACCAATAATTCTTCCAATAAGCCGTTGTGTGGTATTAATATTCAGAGTAATTTTTTCAACTGAAATTCGGGTTTCACGGTTACGGGTTGTTTAAGTAAATAATAGTTTATTACGCGCCTAGCTATTAATGAGAGTCCGCTTGATAGGGAACTGGGTAGCTCTTTAACGATTAATTAACGTCATTTTTCAATAACTTGTAAACCAATTCACATAATTGTTTCTTTAGTAATTTGGACCAACTTATGATCATGCATATAAACATCTATCACTAATAAAATTAATTAGTATTTCTCGTGTTTCAATTAATGAAAATAATTATACTCCCGTGGTCTCATCTTACAGAATAAACGTATGCCTCGCTCGGCTTACAGTCAGTTAGCGGTGTTTTACCAAATCACTCTAAGCTCAATAAACTCTACATAACAAATATAGGGGAAATATAAATAGAAACACCCGTGATTTAACAAATTTAATTAATAAAAAATGATAAACCTCACGGATAAAAATCATACAAATATCAAGTATTTGTTATTAAAAAAGGCGGAAAATTATTTTTAAGACGATTTCGTGAAAGAGAAAGGGCTGGCAGACTACAACAAAGTGGCCCTATTATATGTGACAAAAATCATTGGAAATAGTTACTGAGTTATTAACTAAACTGTATGCTGAATGGCAGACAAAAAAACGGAAGACAACATCGAGGCAGACCAGTATTTCTTTTGTATCATAAATATTATTTGTTATCTTCTGTTTTTTTGTCTGCCATTCAGCATACAGTTTAGTTAACAACTCAGTAATTATTTCCAATAATTTTTAATCATGAGGTTTATTCTTTTTTTGTGACATATAATCAGTCCACTTTGTTGCAGTCTGCCGGCCTTTTCTCTTTCACGAAATCGTCTGCCAACAATTTTCGACCTTTTGTAAAAACAAATACTTGACATTTATATAATTTTTATCCTTGAGGTTTACTTTTTTTTATTAAATTTATCATTTTTGATCGCCCGCCCAAGTTTAATCTTCCTGAGCGCGTTGGCAGATTGGCCACTCATTGTTGGGAAGGGCAAATGAAACCTCTCTAGCTATAAATATTGCATGTACCTTATAAATTGTATTTTTATGTAAAATAAGTAGGTCGAGAAAAGGAAATTTATTATTAGATTCTTAGACCACATGTCTTATTGGTCTGCGGGGAGAATTTTTGGTCGAAACTTATTTCTTTTGTTGTTTTTCCGCCATCCACACAGGTTAATTTCTTAGTTATACAGTGTACATCAACGGATTTTTTAGTAAATCATCTTTTTCGATTCATCGTAATGAAAAGTCAAAATGCAGGTCAGAGTTTCAAAATTAAAATCGTTTAAATCCAAAAATGTTGAGAACTTGTTATTAAAATTTTTTTTTAAGGTTTTTAAAAATTGGATGTCCTTGGAATTGTAACTAACATGTTTTGATTGTCACAAAGAAATAGATTTCAGGTCAAATAAATGTTTACACGTGTAATTCAGTTAAAATCGATTTAATAGTGTTTTAAAAATAGCTGGAGAAAAATCAAGAAAGAGACATAATCAATGATAAAAACTTAAAATATTGATTTAGGATTTTTAGTTATTATATCTCTTTCCTCATTATATAGTGAGAAAGTAATAAACCTCTCACTTAGACAATTATTTTTTAAAATAAATACCTTATGATGAACGTTGATTATTGCATTATTTAATTTGTTGATAGTTGTTTATTTTGTAATGCGCGGTAAGGACAAACGAGAACAAGTTTTCTGTATGTTGATAGATATCTGAAATCATTATAAAGTTAATTTAGAAAATAATACCTTATTACATTAAGTAATGGATGGTAAAACTGACGTATCACATAGATATATCAGCCACCGGTTTCGTATTTATGATTGAGAGCCAAGATACAGTTAATTTTTTAACAAGAGAATATTAAATATATTAGAACGGATTATTAAGAAACAAATTTTACTTTATAAAACTAAACTACCGACCTTTATTTTTTACCGAATATTATTTAAATATCGGGTTTTTATAATACACATACGCTATTAAAATATGTAACCATTTAATTATTTAGCGAAAGCTGCAATTATTTTTTAAAAGAATCCCGGACCATATTAACTTTTGACTCCCCACGTGGGTGGCCTTTTATAATAAAATATAAATTATGTATATCTTAAACGTTGTTTTAAGAGTCTTACCGTGTGAATAAAGATATTTTATATTTATTAGGCCGCCGGCCAGCGGGATAGTATCCACGACAGTAAGGAACTTCAGAAAATTATAGCTAGGTAGTGTAGATGTAAGATACAGATTAGTAGCACAGATAAAAAAAAATATAGATGTTAGAGTTTGTTTAGGATGATTTAAACTTCTAAATAAAATTTTGAGATCAAACTGGGCCGTCAAAAATGTATGTTAATAAATCAACAAATGGACCTAAAAACGTTTCAGCTTGAGGTATATCTGAAAAATCTTTTCTACGAACGCAATGATGTGGTAGCCTATTTTTAATATCAGATTATGTTTTTTGGTTAAACACATATTCATTATTATTCATAATCTTTGATAGAATAAGAATTTGTCTTACTTAAAAAATAAATAATAAAAATAATTTGTTATTTCTTGGAGATTTAAAAATATTAAAATTTAGTAATGGGTATGATAGCGTAATCCAACTTTTAACCTTATTTAAGTACAACAATCAATATAGATCTTTAGTTTTCTAAGAAAACCTCCATCTATCCATTTAATTTGTCATTTAGAAGTAAAGTAAAAAAGTGTCCTAAATTGATATTAAAATAATATTATCGTTTATTATTCGAGCTCCAAAGTAACAAATAAAATTATTACAACGTTGTAAAATACAGATTGAATTTATTCCTATCAAAGGTATTTTTTATTATTTTATTTTCTTCTCGAAATGTGTAGTTAGTTTCATTGGTTAGTTTTTATTTTTTCGAAAACAGGATTTAATTCCAAAACTAGATTTCATGACGCAAAAGCGAAAAAAATAATATAAATAAACTTTCTCCACGACCATTACTGAATGTATGAATTCTGAAATCATTTTTAATAATAGAATGTAAATATTCACACTCTAGAGTTTGAATATTTATTCTATAATACTTGCCTCTTATGCATTTTGCATGTATTTTCATTCTTTATCAAGGTAAAGAATGGATTTTCTGTAATCGAATTAAACAATATCGATTGCCGTGGACTTCAAAAGTGTCAGTGTCAGATATAAAATGGCGACGGTAATAATTATTTTCAAACAAGTTTTAATTTAAACAAAATAATCAGTGAAAAATCAAGTGAAGTAGATATAGAATTTAATAATATCTGAAATCGTAAATTATGAAAAAACACCAATGCACCAGATTTTAATATCGGTAAGTGTACCACAGCACTATAAATATTAATACAATGTAATACAAATATGTCAACAAATAACTTGTGTTCAGATTTAATTTAATTTTGATTTATACTTTTTGATCGTGGAGAAAATATAGTCTGTTACTCGGTCAGAATGAAAAAATTCGACACTCGTGGTTCCTCACACTCGCATTCGCCCGCGTTCGGAATTTTCCACTCGTTTCGAATTTTTCATTCTAACCTTGTTACAGAATCTACTATTAATATTAGTTTATAACCTGAAACTGACAAATAACGAGACTCTACCCCCTTTTTTGGAAAGAATGCTAATAATTTTCCAAAACTTTTATACAAGCGGGATAACGCCTAAATGCAATTAAGGAGGAATAAAAAAATCAGAAATTTTGATCTTATTTTTAATTATATTCAATGGGGCATATAACGTTTAAATAAACATATATTTTGATTTGTATTTTAATATATGACAATTAACTACCTAAAATACGTAACGCAGAATTTTACCTTATTGGCCCCTCCCTCCCCCAGCGTCATGCTAAGTCACACTCACAGCGACCCCCTAATAAATATTACGTCACAGAAGCTACCCCTCCCCCCATACAGCATACAGATGATTAATATAAAATATTTCTTTATTACGAATATAAAAATTTAAATAAACATATATAAAGTAATAAATGAAACAAAAAGATATATTTTCTTTCTATTAATCAAAACTTCAAGGGATTCTTTACATGTTCAGAAATATCTATAAATGGTATTGATGTATCTTATTCTTCACTTGTAAATTATCCACTCACTTCATCTTCATCTATCCACTCTGCTGCATCTTCCATCCCCTAATATACATATCAACTCTTGAGCTCGACGAGCTGCGATACGAGTTGGTTGTAAACGATGAACCACTTATCTTTTTCTTTTCGGTTTGGTTGTAAATTTTTCAAATGTTGCAGCAAAGTTTTGTTTGGGATGCGATATAGACCACATTCTTTACATGTTCTATTTGCTAGTTTAGTGTGGACAGATTGACAGAACCAATCATAAGGAAGTTTTAGGAAATCTGTGATTTTAGGCTGAAGATGTATGGCAAGACGAGCAAGTAAGTCAATATATACCATCATCAGTATGTATTTGCAATACAATAAATCCGTTTTCAGTTTGAAGCATTTTAATAGGTGGAGTCAAAAATCCGTTTGGAAGTAAATATCTTTAACTACTTTTTGTTTGACCACAACAGTCTTTATTATTGCATTTTACAAATTGAAGTAAGTATTGAGACACATGAACATGTTTACTATACCAATCATCGATTAAGACTTGCACTATGTCGCCATCATCTTCTTTTGGACTTATTGCATATTCAATAATTTTCATGTGTAAATTCTCATCTATAGATTTGCCACAAGCATATAAATGAGATCCGTAATACTTATGAGGCAAAATCAAACCAGCAAGTTCATATTAAGTGGAGCCGTTCCTATTTCGACTGGATTGTAAGCGCTCCTACCTGGTGCATTAGTCACAGTAAATAAAGCATCCAAATTGTAGTCCCGACAATGTTGGACACTTAGGAGACAACTTTCTTAAATTTGGGAATAGAGCCAACTTTGAGGTATACTCTGTAACATAAAAAATAATCAAATAAATCGGACTACTCTGTAGTCACATATAAAAAAATATATACATGCAATTTCATCGGTTAAGAATTGGGATTTTTTAACTTTAACATTCTGTATCTTAAAAACTATTTATATATTTAAGTGAGCCGATGGACATTTTTGGTCGTGAGGTCATGCACTACAAAAATTTATGACATTCGACACAGAGCCATCTTACAGAAGACAAGCGAGGGACCCTTTAACAAATACAGCATTGTATTATTATCTTCAATGAAACTAAAAAACATTTTTTAAGGAATAATATAAAATTCAAATCATGAAACTCTTAACCATGCGGTGGTAGCGGCGGGTCTGTCCGACCTGAGCCGATTTTCAATCAAGAATATAATAGGAGTAAGGTGTAAAGATGCTGCATTTTATGATTGCCTATATGATACGTAATAACCAGTCAGTATTCTTGCAGAGAATACGATGTGGCTTTTGTTTTTTAAAATATAATCGATTTTAGGTCCAGGGAACTCGGCGCTATTTGAAAGTAATTTTTTGGGTAATTATTTTTGTTGTTTTTACAAATATGAGTTTTTAATTGATATATTAGTAAATCAGATTTGTATTATATAATCCATTAATAAAACAATAATTACAGATCATGTGTAACGAGGCAGATAGGCCAGACTTCTTAGGCTGATGGAGGAGGTAGAGTCTGACAATGAGCTCGATATGGAACGTCAAGAACCCGAAGATGACAATATAGAATCAGAAGATGATGAAGACTACGAAGAGGTATAATCTGAATTATCTGATACCGAACAGGATGCATCATCTTCTGATTCAGACAGTTAAGTTCGTACTGATTTCAATAACTGACGGATACCGTGTTTTAAAGATACAGATGGAACAGTATGGTGGAAACATTCACTGGAACCTAAAATAACAAAAACCCGTCAACTAAGAATAATTGTAAATTTACCTGATGCGACACAGTGCAAAACTTGCTAAGACTGCTATAGAATGCTAAAAATTATTTATATCTAAAGACATACTTGAAGCATTAGTTGAATGTACAGACGAGAAGATCAACAAAACTTACAGATATTCTTGCGGGACTACTATATTTAGCAGGAATTTTAAATTGGGCAAGACTAAATCTTGAATAATTATGTGAAAGAAAGGGATATGGCATAGAAACGTTCTGGTTAACAATGTTCCTGGGAAGAATTCGTTTTCTTCTAAGAATGGTAAGATTTGACGATTGAGAGACATGTAAGGTAAGAAAATCACTTAGAAAATTAGCACCGATACGATTTTTTTTACAGATTTGTCGCCAGTTGTAGAGAACATTATACAGTTAGCAAATATGTGACTTTTGACGAAAAATTAGAGGCTTTTAAAGCGAGATGTGGATTCAGACAAAAGTTTCCAAAAAAGCCCAATAAATATGGCATCAAAATATTCGCCCTAGTGGATGCAAGGATGTATTATTCAAACAATTTGGAAGTATATGTCGGTGAACAACCAGATGGACCATTTAAAAGTCTAATACTGCCTATATCTGGAAAGGCAGGAAATATCACCTGTGATAATTGGTTTACGACACTCCATTTGATCTATAGTCTTTTACTTAATCATAATATGACGTATGTTGGTACAGTAAGAAAAAATGGGCTTGAGCTTCCTGTGGAATTTAAAAATACCAAGGGAATAAATGTGAACTCAAATATATTTGGTTACCAGAAAAGTGTAAGTTTTTTGTCCTATGTACCGAAACCTCAAAAAAATATACTGCTTGCATCTAGTTACCATTATAATGATGATATGGACAAAACAACTGGAGATAAGAATAGGCCTGAAAGTATAACATTTTATAATGCGACAAAAGGTGGAATTGCCAGAGTCGAGCAGCTCTGTGCTAAGTATAATGTAGCCCACAATTCTCCAAGATTGCCGAAGGTAGTGTTTTACTCCTTACTCAATTCTGACGGCCTAAATGCATAAGTAATCTACAGCAGCAATAATCGTGATTCAAATTTCAACCGCAGATTTTTTTTAAAAATATTAGAAGAAGGTCAGCGGCTGAAAACGTTCCTTTTGAAGCAAAAAAAGACGAGGACAAACAGCCAATACTAGAGAAGTAGAAATTGTGCCACAAATGTCCGAGGGAACCAAAAAACGGTGTACTTAGTGCAAAAATGGTAACCAATCAAAATATTATTGTAAAAAGTGCCACGCATTTTGGTGCTTAAAACACATTAATATTTACCCTAATAAATGTTTAGTTTAAGCTCAAATTTATTTTTATTATAGTTTTTTGGTATCCAATTTATATGTTTCTTTTGTCGAAAATTGATTAATTTGAGTTTGTATAGTAAATTCATATAAAAAATGTGTCGTTTTTTCTCAGATGTTAGCAAGCCTAATACGTAATTCCATTATTTAACTCTCAAAATTATATAAACTAAATATTTAAAGTATAAACTTCATGAACAAATAAAAACCTTGTGATTTGTATATTTTATATAGATATATAACTTATTAAAATAAGAGGCTTACTAGACCCGGCGCTACCGAACTTGTATTACAACGGTGCGCTACCACAGCAAGGTTAAGTAGCTAAATTATCTTACCCTGCTCTCCTCAATTACTTTCCCGACCCACCTCCGAGAAGGGAAAGTATTGTGAACGAGCTTAAAAAATTTTCGAGATAAGAATGGATATATCCATTTTGAAGTCACCTGAGATGATTAAGACCATTTCCAGATGGAAGTCTGTCTGTCTGCCTGTTTGTATTCTTCCACGATAGAGATCACACGATTAATCCAATTAAGCTGAAATTTGGTATATGGGTTTGGATTATTCATTAGTTTTTGTACATCTGTCAAACTTAAGTGTCACTATCAAAAAATGACAGATGCAATATGTCACGGAATTTGACTTGCAGTAGGTCATTTTTAATCCATTGAAAAACTTTATTTAGAACAGTCAAAATTATTTCTAAAAATTTCAAAATTTTTAATTTCACCATTAAATATCTGAAAAAGTATTAATCCGATTGAACTAAAATTTGGTATATGGGTTTGGGTTACTTGTTGAAAGAACTCATTAATTTTTGTATAACATTTGTCAAACGGAAGTGTCACTATCAAAAAATGAAAGATGAAATATGTCACGCAATTGGAATTGCAATATGTCATTTGAAAGCGCTTGAAAATCTATTCAGAACAGTCAAAATTATTTCTCCAACTGCCACCTGTCAAAAAAAATGTTAAAATTTGAAAGTTTTGCATTAAATATCTGAAAAAGTATTATTCCGATTGAACTAAAATTTGGTATATGGGTTTGGGTTACTTGTCGAAAGAACTCATTAGTTTTTGTATGACATCTGTCAAACGGAAGTGTCACTATCAAAAAATGACAGATGCAATATGTCACGCAATTGGACTTGCAATATGTCATTTGAAAGCGCTTGAAAAGCTATTCAGAACAGTCAAAATTATTTCTCCAACTGTCACCTGTCAAAAAAAATGTCAAAATTTGAAAGTTTAGCATTGAATATCTGAAAAATCATTCGTGGATACTTGTAGGGAAAGTTTTGGGGCGACACAACAGATTTTTTTTCATTTGTTAATTAATTAATTTTCAGTCTAAGGCGTTTATTCCCATTCTCGTTGTTTACGAACATGCTGTTCGATAAACATGATGTTTCTTAACGCTAAATCAAACATACATTGCAGTAACTGCTATTCCGATTCGAGTATGTTCAGAGAAGTGACCTTGAAGGAATCTCAACAGCAATATATATTTTTAGAACGCTTAATACACGAATATTGTAAATATTAACCTCAAAATCATCGGTGTTTTTGTAAAGGCATCAAAGTTGAATTTTAGATTTGCGAATTTTTACTTTTTGCTAACGATGGAAAATTTAAAAAAGAGGTCTTCTCGAACGACGCCTAAACAATACCTAATATACTTGGATGAGTTAGAGGAGAATGAAGCTTTCCGGGAAAATAAATTTTCCGTGGAAAACCATGATATTATAAAAAATTCGTGGACGAATTTATCGTTAAAATTAAACGGCGCAGGTGGAGCACTAAAAAATGTGTCGGAGTGGAAAAGGGTATGTATATGCACTTAACTTTCGAGTAAAAATTTGTTGCAATCGAATCTGATTCGTTGATGCATGTGAAACGCTTTGAATAAAGGTTAATAGTTATTAAAATTGTTTAATAGGAGCGTTTTTTTCAGACATTTTCCGACTGGAAAGCACATGTGAGGAAGAGGGCAAGAACGATTTTAGCTTCTCAGCGTGAAACGGGAAATATGGCGGACCCTGTTAAATCACTCAACGACATTGAACAAAGACTTCTAAGTTTAACAGGCAAAGGAGTCGTGCAGGGTTTGCCTGTGCCAGAGCTTGGGTTGGAGGAAACGATTACTCCACTAGCCACTACAAGTGCTAGTACTAATAATCCTCCCCGTGCACCATCTACATTGGCGAAAAGAAAAAGACCATTGGGAAACCGGGTGACTGTGACTAATCAACAAAACGTATTAAATTCAATTAATGATAGTCTTAAGGATATTGTGGCACTTAAAAAAAAAAAGTTAATTTTAAAATATGGTAGAGAAGCAGTGGAACAAGTGGATATCAATTAGTGATATTTATATCTACATTTAAAAATTTTTTTAGGAATTCTTTATTTAGTTTTGGTTAAGATTTTTCTTATATTTACATTGTTTTTTAGAAGTTCTTTATTTGTTTTGATTTTTGTTTTACTTATTTTAAGTTCTTTATTTTGTTTTGGTTGTGATTTTTATTTTATTTTAGTATATTTTTAGTTCTTATGTATTTTTTAATGTGTTCTTTATTTTGTTTTGCAATAGAGGTAGATTTATTAATACTTTATATAAAATAAATGGTTTGTTTTAAGTTGTGTTTTCTTGGCATTAAATTGAATATTTTTTGTAATTTATTTCAAAATAAAAGATTTGTTGCCTCTGAACATTTTTATTAGTAGACATATAATATCAGCATATCTCATTAAAAGGAATTTGTTTAGGCAAAAAGGTGTTGAATTAAATTATTCCTAATTTGATTCCCATGAAAAAATAAGTTATTGTCGAATTCAACTTGATTGTTATCTAAAACAAACAAATTTATAAAAAAATATTTCCATTTTTAAATGCTTACCAATAATAACATCCAATGGATTTTCCACAAATTCATTTTCATTAGGATGTAAATTTCTTTCTCTCAAAATATTGTGAAGTATAGCACAGGCTAATATAATTTGACCTGCAAACACTGGATCATAATGCAATACCCTGTCTGTCCTCAGACATCGAAAGTATGCCTTTAGAAGCCCAATGCATCTTTCGACTGAATTCCGTACGTGGCAATGATGATGAGTGTACCTTCCCTCAGGTGTATTTAGATTAGCTCCAGGTATTGGGGTTAAAAGAAAAGGTTGAAGAGGGTAGCCAGAGTCGCCTGAGGAAAAACAAATCATTTCAAAGCCAAGCAAAAATGGCTAACTATATAATTTACCCAAAAGCCATGAATGTCTATCTCCATTCTGAAAATTATCTTGCAAATGGGCCCTCACCGTTGACATTTGCCAGATTGCAGAATCATGCACAGATCCTGGGTAACTCGAGTTTATACCTATGATCTTCAAATCTGCATCACAAATCTATTGAAATAAGAGATCCTTTTAAGAGCCCCATTTTAACTAAATATGAACTTACAATTTGGCAATTCAGGCTGTAGAAACCTTTTCGGTTATAAAAAATGTTTCTTGGGCCATATTCTCCAGCAGGAGGAGGAAAAATTTCAATGTGGGTGCAATCTATGCACCCGATGACTCCAGGCATATTAAACTTTTCAAAAAATCTAGAGTAAATTGTATTAATTCGTTAAATAAAATTTTCGACCAAAGTGAATTACCTGTCTTTGACATTTAGTTTTGCTACGTCAGTAATTGGAAAAGTAATTTTCTCATGCAAATTTTCTATGATTGCTCCAATTACATTGTGCAGACACCGACTAACAGATGTTTGGGATAAACCAATGTGAGAGTCTTTGCCCACTGATTTTTGATAACTCCCATGAGCAAGAAAGTGTAGGGCCGTTAGAAACTGAAATAATATGAAAATAAATAAATTATAATTTCTTACCTATAAAATAATTAAAACAAGGTCCATGAAACAAATGTGGCCACTTAAATAACAATTACAAAAATAAAATCTGTACCACAATAATTCAATTTCTGTGTTACGAATTTTGTTCTTGTTTTATTTTTGTAATTAATTAGTACATACTTTTACTACGGATGGAATAGCATGGCTTTTTTCGTGGCGTAGATTAATATGATTTTCAATGCATCCAAAAACATATCTCGCACCATCCACATCCAATCTATACAATTTTCGAAATAATTCGGCAGGAATGTTAAAAGGATCGCTCTCATCTCTCACTCTTCTATATAAATTTCTGTTCATTTCTCTGCAATAACATGATTGGTACATCCAAATATAACGTATACAATTATAAAATTCTATACTTACCTTCTCTCCAATTCTCCAAAAAACTTTTATGCAATCTGTGCGGAATTCTTCTACATTTACATACATTTCCCTGCGATTTTTTTATAATTCTGTCGGTTATTTGTATACAAAAGAATTTTTCGCTGGTATGCAGATATTGTCCTCTCTTTAAATCTCAACCAGCCATGGTCTGTCATAGGTCACTTAGATGCGACACGCACACATCTATACCTACGTGATTCTTTGATGATGCCGTGGAGACACTTTGATGAGACCTCCGCTATCTTCAAATGTTATACGTGATCGTTGGGCATTTTTTTCAATGGTTAGTAAGCAAGTCTTCCGACACTAATAAGATAAGTTTAGACCGCGTGCCGATTAATAAAAAATAATGACTATGAAAAAATCATTACTAATAAAAAATAACTATTCACATTATTGTAGTACAAATATTGAAGACAAAATAATGTAATCTATCATAATTATTCTAATTTTAAACATTTTTCTGAGTATAGAACACAGGAATTTTGTGACGATCAAAATATGAGTCGAAAATAAATATCAGATGAACAAACAACTAATAACAAATTTACATCTATGTAATACATAATCACAAATTTTAGAAGTGGTGTTTCTAGTTTTGAAATTGGTCTAATTTGAATATGATAACAAAATATGAATTCCTTTAAACCGGAAACGTTTTGATTTTAATTAGTACAAATTCTTTTCAATACAATACCGACCCGTATCCTTCTAGGTACTTTACTTGTTTTTTTTGAGCTGAATCGGGCGTTTATACCCAGTATGTTCTAAACGCCCGTCTAATCAGAAGACATGCTACTCTCTGTAGCTTGCCCAACTGATTAGCTGCGTTCGCACGGTTCGCTTTATGCCATCATATTACTGCGTAAGTCAAGGCAGGTCTTACAGCCCTGGTGTAGATCAAATGTATCATTCCCGGGTTGAGTACCCACTTAGACCCTACAATCCCCTTGCACGCCATACGTCTTAGAGCTTTTTCTCTTGCCCTACCTATATGGCCAGAGAATATTAATTTGTTATCCAGGATCACAAATATTTAACTTCTGTTGTCAGTTTTAGTTGTTTTCCCCACATGGATAGTCCGTTTTATGTTTAGGTTTTTTCTTGTGAAGGCAACAACTGATGTTTTCGCCGGGTTCGTGAATAATACCTCTTTCCAGCACCATTTTTCTACAATGTTGAGTGACCATGGATTCTTTTAGATACAACTGCATCAAATTTTCCATTTATAATGTTACCTACATTGTCAGAAAATGCTTGATATTTTTTCTCTCTGGAACATCAACCACCAGGCACCACATTAGTGGGGAGAGTACTCCACCTTGAGGGCACCCCTTAGTTGCAATGACCTCCCTTCTTACGATGTAAAGAGTGCTGAAGCATGAAGTCTACCCATCGTGTACTGTGCTTAGCTTCTCCTCGCCTTTGTATAGCTCCCCCTATGGATTTGTATGAAGCCGAATCTATGTCTAGAAATGCCACTAGGGCGATTTTTTAACATTTGGTATATTTTTCTTGAATTTTTCATCATATACTTATCAAATTAAATATGTCACCAAGGAGAAAGAGAACAACCAACCTTTATATGCATGTATCAGATGCATTAAAAATTAGTGTTAGAAGTTTTAAGCGAATAAAACAAGAAAGTACTATGGTAACAGAACTTGTAACGCCTGGCCTGTCGCACAATGTACTCAAAAGAAAGACTGATAATATAAGTGATGTTAAATTCGGGTATAACTCGAAACAGTACTGAGCAGCCCTGTCACTGGTATTTCGCTTCTGCCTACTTATTTTGTATGAATATATGAATATAAAACTCAAAAAGACTGTAATAAAGGTAATTGGTGATACAAATCTTATATTAATTGATAAAATAAATTTTTGTATGTACTGAAAAGAAATAAATGATTTGGTTTAAAGTTAATTATTAAATTATTTTTTTTACAAAAACTAATTTTACAATTATCAATAAAATAGCAACAATATTTCAAAATATGAAGAAGAAAGTGATTAAGGGAATTTATGATGTAATACTAAAAATCAGAAAGATACTAAAAGAACTTTTTTATTAATAAAATTGAAGCCTTAAAATATAAGAATCTGAAAGAGACTGTTTTATTAGTAAATTAAATAACAAAATAAAAAGGGGGGTAATCCCAGCCAACCTTTTGAACACTCCTAGTAAAGTAATTGTTTAATCAATTCTGATAAAAATTTTTATGAATATTTTCAATATTCTTTAAAATTAATAGTACACGGAGTACAAACAAAAAAGTTATTTTGTAATCATACATACACGTATTCTTAATTTCATCCTGTATATTTTTGATACCAATTTTCCAATTTCATTAAGTTTATTAGATTTAGAAACTTTTATCACGTGTGAAATTTTCTGTCAAATTAATAGTATAAGATTTACAAATAAAAGTTATTTTATAATCGTAATTTAAAATTATGAATCATTTCATACACATCCAAAAATAGCTCTATTATAATCGACAAAAATTTGCTCTAAATTTATTAACACCTTTAAATGTTATAGGGGTGGCCCATAACCCATTTACAGCGGTATATCATAAAAAAAATTAAAGTAATATTATGACATACCGACTTTCTGGAGATTCAATGTTGAACTTTCGCTTAGCACTAAAATCGAATAAAGTTGGTTTATTTTTTCTATCCATGTTAATGAAATGGCAACTAGTAATTAAGAAATTAATAAAATTAATAGTAAAAGATGTGTAAACAAAAAAGTTATTTTATAATAATAATTTAAAATTATGAAACATTTTACACACAAAAATCCAATAAATAGCTCTATTATAATCGACCAAAATTTGGAATAAATCCATTAATCAGTTTAAAAGCTATAG
The DNA here is from genome assembly GCA_963243735.1 of Neocrepidodera transversa. Lineage (NCBI taxonomy): Eukaryota > Metazoa > Arthropoda > Insecta > Coleoptera > Chrysomelidae > Neocrepidodera > Neocrepidodera transversa. The sequence continues at coordinate 26,605,858 of OY725343.1, read as the reverse complement.
GGGTTGTCCATGACCCGTTTATACCCAGTATATTATAAAAAAAATTGAAACATTTTTTGAATAATTTTAAAATCAATAAGTAATTGATATATCATTCAGTTTTATTCAAAATGAGAAGTGTGGACCTTTTTTAGGTTTTCCGGATCAAAATGCATGAATAAAGTAAGTTTAAAAGCTAAAAAAAAGATCAATTTTTTTTTCAAAAATTCATAGGTAAGTAACCCTTTGAATTTTTTCAAATAATTTACACAAAGTACTTTTTGATCTCTTTCGGATATACAATTTATTTGTTTTATACTTTTAAAACAAAATTACAAAAATTTATAAAGAAATCTATATTTTGGCTATAATTCTATATTCGAAGAAACTAAAATATATTAGAAATTAGAGTTTCTTTCAAATAGTGCAAATCCTATTTTAGCCTCTGGTAGTCGAAAACAAAATAACATCTGTTTTATGGTCTGGTTGCTGGCTTAGGTTGGTTGAACATGTGTACAAAGTGCATCGGAAAATTCTGGAAATATATTTTAAATTACAAATTAATATGCTAATACTACTAGCGCCACCTGGTGTACAGAAGATTAAATAATTTAAAAAAAGATAGTCTTTCTGTTGGTATATATGAAACACAGTGCATCTCTTTTATTATTGCTGAAAGACAGTGATAGACTGACGACACTGACAACAGAACTGTGAATGTGAACACGGTTCTTGGAATTTTATTGTTGCCAGTGTGGTGTACCTGTTAAGGTCCCCCTCTTAAACTAAACCTGTTCCCCTGTTTCCAAAAGACAGGATATTTAAAAATATATTAAAATTAATCGAGATTAAAATGCGACGTTCATACTGCGCAAACTCATCCAGTTCAAAACACCGTGCTGCAACAGACCTAATAATATACAGAAAATAGATATAGAGGGTAGGCTTATTACAACTTGCAAGCGACCCATTTGCTCTAAACACACAATTTTTTCTTATCGAATCTGTACCCCAGAGATGGGATTATACACATATTAGTTATCTCTAACTGAAATTATGTTTTATGCTGTTCAAATTATAATTAAAACTAATCATTAAAAAGAACAGCGTTTATATCTTAAAATTTTGATCGTGAGAGAAAATCTCACGCGCGACTTACAATGATATTTTTAACCCAGCCATAAATCCTCTGGTTTGTATTGCTTGCTCATTTTTTTCTCCAAAATTAGTATAAAACATCGGTTCTGTCACCAAAAACTTTCCCGACGAGTATCGACGAATACTTTTTCATATATTTAATGTTAAATTTTAAAATTTTGACATTTTTTTATTTTTAACAGGTAACAGGGAGAAATAATTTTGAGTGATCTGAATAGAGTTTTTCAAGTGCTTTCAAATGGCATACTGCAAGTCAAATTTCGTGATATATTGCATCCGTCATTTTTTGATAGTGACACTTCAGTTTGACAGATGTCATACAAAAACTAATGGGTTCTTTCGACGGGTAACCCAAACACATATACCAAATTTCAGCTCAATCGGATTAAATGTGTGGCCTCTATCTATACCAGAGACAGACAGACAGACTTCCATCTGGAAATGATCTTAATCATCTCAGGTGACCTCAAAATGGGTATTTCCATCTTTTTTTTAGCTTGTTCATAATACTTTCGCTTCTTGGAGGTGGGTCGGGAAAGTAAAACTATGAGTAAAGGAAAATAAAGTACGAATTTCATCAAATTTCAATAAATAATTGCACAATCTGGCAACATATTCACCACTATTTTAATTTGTGACTGACTTCCTAAACGTAAATCAAACCACACACATTCACTTCCAGTGGGGTATTGCATAGATGAAGACCACCAAATGTGTAGATTTATTCGGACATCAATTCTAACGCGTTTTAAATAATGACACATTTAATCAAAATAGATAAATATTTTGTAACATATTAAGCTATCTACATAACCAATTTATGTAATTAGTTTAATGATTTCCTTAATCGATCAAGCTTATTGTTTTAAATGAATATTTTTCCATGTGTAAAATGCCCATAAAGGAGAATGCTAAATGAGACTTGTTTTTTCAATCTTGAAAAATGTATTTCTTGTTTGTTTAGAGGTAGACAGTCTGTTTCACGTAGTTCCATCCAATCTTAAATTTGTTCATAATTAAGATATCGGAACAATCTCTCATAAGTGGTAAATGTTGTTTTTACTGTTTTAAATCATGTTTTAAGTAAAGCATCAACTTTTCTATTTTTTTTTTTAGTATATTTTTGCAGTTAATGTTAAGTAATCTTACCGTCTAGTTCAATTTTTTCTGTGCATAACAGCGTCGAGCGCCATAAAACATACCAAATCCATGGTTTGTGGCGGAGATCTCGCCTAATATAGCAACTATCAATATGCGGCTTTAGTTTTGATTTTTAAGAGAACTATCAAAAAGGCGTGTTATTGCTACTTTTTTTAAATTTATCTAGAGAAAAACGTTGATAGTCGTATCAGTTTTACTTAAAATAATTTAAAAAAAATGCAATAACATATGTTAATGGGACCTCTTATTAATTTTGTATTTAGATTAGTTTTACATTTGTAAATATTTATTTTTGAATTCCTCTGTTATTCTTCCTTCTACCACCCTCTGTTCTATTTACATGCGTTCTTTTTTCTTTAACTGCGCCTATTACTGCTTGATCCCGCGGTTCTAACCTTTTGTTTTGTATTTACTTGTACCTTTATTTTTCTTTTAAACATTGTCTAATTTTGGATTTTATAAATTCTTTGGTTCGCTGGTTTTTTTCCTTTCAGCAAAAATTTCTTGTTAGCTCCAAATACATCGCTAATTAATAAATCGTTTAAGTGACAGAATGCACAATTTTTATTTATTGAATCTTTTACTTCCCCAGTAACATCCAAGGGAAAGTATTGTGAACCGGCAAAAAAATTGAGATATCGATGCAAATATCCATTTTCAGGTCCCCCAAGCAGATTGAAACCATTTCAAGAGTAAGGTCTATCTATGTGACTGTGTGTAATCTTCCACGATAACTACCGAACCGTATGACCAATCAAGCTGAAATTTAAGTATGAAGGGTTGGTGTATGCCACGAATTTAGTTTTTGGTTTAAATTGGTACAGTAGACGGTCCTCAAAACCGACATTGATTGTATAGGCATGTAAGATTTTTTAAATATTAAGGAAAACAAAACACTTTGATTCAAAATATTGTAGAACAAAGTTTTGGATAATAAATTTTCCTACAATTTTTGCATCAAACTTTTTCCAGAATTTCAATTAGTTGCGCCACTAGAGGTTGCGCAAAAAATGTACATGTAGATTTTCCGTAGCTTTTCCAAATCTTGAGGACAAACAATGCACTTTAATAAAAAAATTTCTAGTGCAAAGTTGAAGATCACCAAAATTTGTTTAACTTATATATTAAACTTGTTTTCGAATTCCTCGTAATTTCGTCGCTAGAGAGCAAAAAAATATACACATTTAGGATTTTTGCCTTTTTTTTAGTTTGAAAACTAACAATGCCGTTTAGTGCAAAAAGTTCAAGTGCAAAGTTGTAGTGCATAAAATTCCCTACAACTATTGTATCTAAATTTTTCCCGAATTCCTAATAGTTTTCACCCATGATTTTATTAGATCCTAATTGTAGCAGTGTGCTATATAATGTAACGACACTTCGGTCGTTACGGGTCACTTTGGCACTTTGGTCCAGGTTTCGGATTGCCTCGAGCGCCACCTTCCGTTTATAGTGTGAAGGTCACTGCACGTTCAGCGTCAGTGGAGAAAGAAAATACTCCAGGGGTCGTTATGGTATCGACCAAAATCACTGGTGGCCAGAAGGGCGATCTTTACTTGCTCTACTGGTTTTGGGTACCTAGGTATTAGCTGCAAAATTCCGGCGAAGAAAATGGTGTGTAACGGATCATACAGGCACGATTGGCTTGGCGGCATGGTGTAGTCGGACTGACGGTTCTGGACTACGGATGTAATTGAAGTTGGCTTGAACTTGACCTATCTCTAAAGGTCAACGGACTGCACTGCTGCTCCAATTGGGACGGCCACAGCAAGTCTGACTTCTGGCTAAGATGTCTAAAAACCCTGGCGTGTCCACTGATTAGATTTTGTTTCGAACTTTTTGGGAGTACCACCTGTTGCCTTCAATAGAACTTACCAGAATTTTGAAAGATGGCGCTATTTAGAATTGTTCGTGTCCTAGCTTAGTTTGTCACAGATCACTTAAAGCAGATGAGATGTCAAATAAATTATTTTCCATCAACGTCAATACGGATTTTTTTATGTATATGGTCTTAGTATTAGCTCATCAGGAATAGTGCATAAGTATGGATACTTTTCGTCAAATGGGGCCGTACTGTATTTTGTGTAGATAGTGTAAAGCCGCAGATTCGAGCATTCGTCTGTATTCAGTACCAGATTATAAATACCCCCTGTATGATCTGCGATTACAGTTTACTATGAGTGATGTATGCGCCATCTAAAATTTTTATTCTGAAACTTTTGTAATCTCTCAAAAATCAGACAAAATAAAGTAGGTAGAAATCTCCCAGTTTTGACCCAAACTTTTACAGGTATAAGTGGAAACACCATGATTTTTAGACTTACTTCTGGCTGCCTCTGCAGCTGCCGACAACGGTTGCCCTACTCGATATGAACTTCGGCGTCTAAGAAGCAGAGACGAGAGTGTCTCCATCTGCCTGACGAAGGTTCAACTGGTACGACTGGCCTTTTATTCACAATTTTAAGTTAATTTTACTCCAGTGCCATGCACGATTTAATTTATATATTTTAAATAATACGGACAAAGTAACTTTGCTACAGTGCGCATGCGCCCAATTATGTCATTATCAGCATTGAAATATCAATTCGCTAGACGTATTCATCATCGGCTCGCTATTTTGTTTTTCATAAATTCATGTAATGCTTAGTGTTTTGTTATTATTCTCTACAGCCGAGCCGGGAAAGTTCAGTAATGACACAGCGATTTTTTATTTTTGTTCTTTACATCTTAATCCCCTTTATTAATTTTTTCTATCCGAAAAAATTGGTCTTTTCCATTGATAATATTATTATTCTATTAATTACTTCACTTTACTTATCTAATATAATTTATTCATTCCTTTTTCTTTTACTTTCATCCCATAAATAATTAAAATGTAAAAAGATTTACTAAATTTTATAAATCTTGAAAAATAAAAACTGTTAAATTTATTGTGCACATTAAAGAACTAATTTAAATACAGAAAAAAATTACGAGACACTTACATTTCAAACAATTTATATAAATTATTAAACATATCCACATTAGGCACAAACTCCAAATAACCGTCAAAATATATTAACTTTACCGGCATGTATTTGGCATAAGTTTAATATTATTTGCCCATTTCCATGAAATTTCCCATCTTTAAGATTGATACCGACAAGTTTATTCGCAAATGCGCGTGTTTTTCTTATCGAACATCATAATTCCCATCTTTATGTCTACGTTGAATTCATATATCCATTCAAGCAGGGAGTTTACAACACTATGCATGAGACTACTATTAATTGGAAATATCTTTATCAGTTTAAAGTTATCTTAAAGCGCAAGAGTGCAAAATTACACTGAGAAATAAATATTATGCATTTGTCTTTGATACATTAAATTGAAATTTGGATTCAAGCCATTAATAATTTTTTATATAAAATCAGGTACCTACTATTGGATTCAAAAGTATTGACCCAATAAACAATAAAAAATAGAAAATAAAACCCGAAGAGGTACATGAAAATCCCGCTTAAGTTGTCATCAAAAAAAGAGAGAATCTAGTTACTCCAGGAACTGTTTGTACAAATAAATAAAACGCAATTCGAATCGGGTTGTATACATCAAATCGTACACAAGAAAAAACGAACTTCTTTGATCTTACAAAACTATATCATCATCAAAAAAGCCAACCATCAAAAACGAAAGTATACCATCACCAGATCGGTTTTTGAAAAGAAACAAGGAAACATAGAACTAGTTCTGTGGAATAAGTTTAAATTAATGAACAAATCGAGTGATTTATATAATCCGTAGTGGCCTCCAAAAGAAAAATCGGAGACAAAATAAAGTAGAAAAGGACGACGGAATGCAGATCATGTAATCAGAAAGAACGAGAGAATGAATAGTAGTTTGTGCCACAAGTGTGGATATGATGACTATATAGCATGCAAATGAAATTTGGGCACGACGGCATGGGCTCAATCGTCGGAGTACGATATGGAAAATACACAATAGTTGAACAGTACATTTGTTCTACAACCTACTAAAGGAAAAACTAAAAAATAATATAAAATAATAAATAAAAAAATATTAGTCACAGGGTTTGAATAGAGGACCTTCGCGTCCAAAAATGACAGCGTCAGCACTGCGCTATTACGAGCTGTCACGTATTTATTATAAAATAACATAAAACTAATCGGCACCTTCTATTTTAAAGTATCTCGTATTGTTTAGTTTTTGATTTTTGGGGTAATAATATTATTATTATTACATTGTTGCTACTTTTGCAAATATTTTTCTGTATTAGTATAAAAAATGCTGATAGTTGTTTAGAAAGTTGTTTTCACAGGTTATTTAAAAAAATGGTTGCGGGTTGGTAAATGTAATCTCTGATTGGTGGATTTCCATATCTGACGCTAATTAAATTATATCTGTGCAGTAGACTGATATTGCCTGCATATACATTCTGTAAAGTGTGCGTAGAATCGACAATATACGGTGTGTCCATTTAGTGCGACATTCCTCTCTTACAGCGTTGTTTGAAATCTGATGCAAAAATTACTGCGGAAATAAATATGGTACCAATTAAGCTACATTTTAAAATTATATTGGCTTCTACAGGGTGTTCCAAGAAAAGGTTCCACAATTTTTTTTTTTTTTTAAATGGAATGGTGGGGATATTTTTACACTTTTTAAATCAACCCTTAGGTCTACATTAATATTTCAGAACGCATAAATGTAATTTCACAATATTGTATCAAAAATAAACTGGCAATATGAAAATTTAATAATTTAAAGTAAATGTTCAAAATGTCGACCGTTAACTTGCACTTCTCCAGTCTTTCCGAAAATGACCGCCTAACATTCTGCAGCATCTCTGGCATTACGGGTTGAAATGCATGTCGAATTCTGTCTTTCATATTATCTCGAGTTGTAACTTCTTCTTTGTATACTTTTATTTTAACGAATCCCAAAAGAAAGAAATCCATACAAGTTAGACAAGGTGATCTTGGTGGCCACTCAATTGGCCCCGATCTTCCTATCCATTTATTAGGAAACGTTTGACCCAAGAATTCTCTGACGTTGTAACGTTGTAACCACATATCGTTTCTAACACATAAGGGAACTTGCTGAATTAATTGGGGAAAATCGTTTTGCGACAACTCTAAAAATAATTGTCCGGATAAACGTCCTTCAAAGAAAAAATGATCCTACTACGTAATTGTGTACAATTCTTCCCCAAACATTTAAACTCCATTTATGTTGAAAACTGTTGACGTAAATTAAGTGTGGATAGCTTGTGTCATAATAATGAAAATTATGACGATTGACAAAGCCATTTCTTAAAAAAAATTTCATTTTCTGCCAACATGTTTTGTGCCCATGTACAAAAATTAACACGTTTCTGATAATCGTTTTCCAATAATTCCTGATGAAGCTGAAAATGGTAGGGGTGGTATTTATTTTGTTTTAAACATTTTCCTATTGATGATTTGGCTATACTTAGTTGAACTCTTAATTCTCTAACACTTATTTTAGGTTTCTCTTCGACGGCCAAGCAAATCGCTAAGTGGTTTTCTGATTCACAACAGTTTTCTCTCTGTTCTCTTTTTCATAAGCTACATTCCCAGTTCTTTCAAACCTTACTTTCCTTTTAACTTTTCGAATTTCCTTACATCTGAGTGCCGCCGTTCTGGAAATTTTTGTGCATAACATCTAGAGGCTAGAAAGCAATTCCCAAACTTCTCCAATTGAATACACCATATCAATCAATTCTTGTTGTGAAGAGTTAGCCCTTTTAAGAATAAATTTTAGCACTTTTACAATATTTAAAACTGACAAGTGTTACTGTCAATGTCAACGATGAAATTTTTCATTTAGTCCAGAGCACACTTCTAATTTTAATATAAATATAATTCATCCCAATTACAGCTTCAAGAGAAATTATTAGAAACTTATTATGTGCAAAGACCTGCATTTTGTTAATGGTCGGACACTTGCTAGATCAACTAATTATTTTTTAGTTATAAAATTACTTTAATGAGTATCCTTTAATTTCTATATTTAAATTATTCGTGTCTCAACTTTCAAACATCGATGTACCTGGTTGTTGAAGTTAGGATGAAGAGAAATATTTAGACATATTCAATTTGAATGAATGTTTTTTTTTTAAACTGTAAGAGTTGGAGTATCATGTATGGATATTTTTAAAAGAGAATTTAATGGGCTTTTTAAATATGTTATAATATACAGGGTATCGTATTTAAGAAAAGTGAATAACATTTCTTCGAAAATCGGAAAATTTGGAATTAAATTTTGAATACCCTGTAACACTGAAATTAAAA